>BSUD01000007.1:122918368-123174705 GCA_033239045.1 Fagopyrum esculentum
GCCGGAGATGATTGGAGGGGGGTTAGGGTTAATGCTTTTTGAAAGCCTCAAGTTGTTAGACATAATGAGTTCTTCGGGTATAGTTTTGAAAGGGCCGGGTGGGGAGGACGGTTGGGCGGTCTTGGAGGTTAAAGAGGCTGGTAGAGAAAGTTCCGACGGTTTGATGGATAGCTTATTCGAGCGCTTCGAGCCGCCCATGGCTAGGGGATGGGGGGGGGGGGGGGGGCAACACGCATACTCCAGAGCCAAGAAATGGTTTTTAGGCTTGTTTTTGTATAATTCTTTTATCTTTGTTTATTATTTTTTTAGTATCTGGTGATTATTTTGGCATCTCAATACACTAAATATATTTAGTGTAGCGAATCATCTTTTATAAGAAAAAGGGTGAGTTGGCTAAGTAGACACTTTTTGTCTAATGTAGTATAAAAGGGGCACTTTTTGTATCTTGTTGACAAACTAGATCCCTCTTATTTATTAATAAAGAGTAATTGAAAGTGTTAATTAGTAATTTTAATTTAAGTGAGTCCAAGCCCAAGTTTAGTTCAGGCTCAGTAGGCCCACTCGAATTACATAAGCCAAAACCCAATCTAAAATACAAATGTTATAGCTAGTGAATATCGAACTCTGGATGACATGTCCTCCCTCTCACCCTTATACCAGCTTAACTAATTCGCGTAATTCTCTTGTTTATACACAGTATTTAGACAGTTCTAATACACAATTTCAATTATACAATGTTAATACATAAATTCAATTACACAATGTTCGTATACAATTTCAATCACACAATGTTAATACACAATTTCATTTCTTATGTCAATACACAATTTCATTTTCTAGGTCAATTTATGTAGTTAATAAATTCGGTAATTTTTCAGTGACACAAGTTCGGTTTGTTTACACAAATTTGAGTTACACAATCAAAAAGGTCTGTCATGTACAAAAGTCTGTCATTTACACATGGTTTTTTTGTGAATTAACGTTAACTTGTAAATACCCTAATGTCCTCCAACAATTTCCGCACCCGTTTTTCGCAACCTACAACAATGGGACTGGGGAGGTCTGAGGCGGAGTTGGGCTGGGTGGCGCCG
Source organism: Fagopyrum esculentum (assembly GCA_033239045.1). Lineage (NCBI taxonomy): Eukaryota > Viridiplantae > Streptophyta > Magnoliopsida > Caryophyllales > Polygonaceae > Fagopyrum > Fagopyrum esculentum. Next base: position 122,919,460 of record BSUD01000007.1, read on the forward strand.
ACATTGTCAGAGGCGGGAATGGAAGGCAATTTGTTGGAGGCGGCGCTGGCACGACGAGCCGGATGACATCCTTTGCAACATTCGAAAATGACGGTCCATGCAAGAAGCTGCAACAATGGCGGTCTATTGGAGAAAGGCGGGCAACAATGGCGGTCTACAGGATTAGATTGAGCAGATCTCCAGAGTGTCCTCCGGCGCCGGCTGCACTCAACGATATTTTCTGTTCAATATTCATCTCCTTCTTTACGGTTTTCTGATTTAGGGCTCATTCTTACATGTTTTCTCGAATCCTTATGAGTCTCTATTGCGGGGCTATTGTTGTAGCCTCTTAATACACAATTTAGTCCCAATGTGCCAATGAATTGTATTAAGAAATGCACTCCCTGGATCTGCGAAACAAAAGACATAAAGAAGGACTACACTCCCTAGATATGCGAAATAGAATGCGAGTCTTTCAATAACAACAACCTTCATCAATGGCGGGTCTCTCATAAACCCTAATTGAAAGAAGGCGCAGATTAAGCGGCGACGGCTATGGTCTCCAAAAACAAGATCAAAGGTGAAACAAATCCGTTCAAACCTTCACAAATTGTAATCAAATGAACGAACAAAAGTGCATAAAAAAATTGAAAGCATTTCACGCACCTTATTTCAATCAGAGTTTTCTTCTCCGACGAGGTAGTTACTCCAGTCGAAAAGCATGCGGCAGTAAGACGAAGAAGATGAATGACCGCGGAAAACCCTAACTGGATGTGAAATCTGACGATTGGATAATTTTATAGAATTTATATTTTATATTTTCCCATATGTCCCTTCAATTAATTTATTTGTAATTTAAAAATTTAGGTAAAAAATAAAGGGCTCTAGTTAGTGAGTTATAAGAAAAGTCTTAAATCACCGATCTTCTCTAAGAAAAACTCATAAGAAACCACCTTTGGTTGGATAAACAATTAGCACCTATTATTCTTTCACTTGAATTGTTGACGTAGGCATCAAAACTTGTAAAATGAAAAAGGCATAAAAGGCCCAAATGTAAAAACTATGTATAATATATCATGTAATATACTTTATTGGTAAAAGTGAATTTTATATTATTTCTCCCCGACTTCAAATACAGTGCTTTTTGAAACATTTTAATGGAATTCAACCAATTTGTTTATTCGACATATGTATCAAGTCATGTAGAGGATCTTCACCCTCACTGTATAGATATGTCTTCTTCTAGGAGTTTTTCATCAGGTGTGAAATGTAAAAACTATGTATCATATACCATGTAATATACTTTATGACAAATGATATATGTCTTTTATTTTTTATGCATTTTAATTATTAAAATTTTGATGATACATTTTATTGAAGTAAATACATAAGTTATATGAGAATCTTTAATTAATTAATTAAATGCACCGTATTTTTTTATAAAAATAGAACAAAAAATGAAAAACGCATAAACATTTGTATAAAATAGAATAGTCTTGTAAAGTACATGAAAATATGTACAAAATACACAATTCTAGCATAATCCTAACTCGTTGTGTATTTGTATAGTGTCGACAATTATGCCATTGTAATTGTACAACCGTAGGTATTACTGGCCTATAGTGTATGTCATCAAGATTCAAGATCGAGGCTTTAGGAGAAGAGGACGATTGCAGAACATTTTACCGTTGGCTCCCACATAGGCCAATATAGCAACACTTAGACTGCCCCACATCAGCGATAAGAACAATTGCCATAGATCAAAGCGAGCTGATGAATTAACATATTCAAATTTAGTATATATTTATGTAAAAAAAATGCTATGATGCAATGAGAAACAAAACACACCATTTCTGATGCACATGAGTGCAAAGAATAATCCAGTGAAACTCAATGATAGAGCAACCGGGAGTGACTGAAAAAATAAGACAACCTTGTCATGTAACAAACTCTCTTTTATTCACAATAAATAAAAAATAAAAAAAATGAATTGAATTATACTCACAACCATAGCCTCAAACCCGGACCTATGAGGTTGCAAGCTCATATCCCGACCCATGGCTACAATATAGCGACCATGCACCAAGTCCATTGCGTCCTAAGTATACACGAGGGATGGTAAGAGTACGTAGATAAAACAAGCGTACGTAACTAGATCGCCATGTATTCATGGCGTGATATGACATACTTGTTTTGTTCCATCGCGAAAGTTATTGAGATAATAGCGACCGAGTGCATTGCATCCATCGTTAAAGATACCTTGTGTTGTTCGCTTACCACATCTACAACAACGAATAGATGACAATAATCAATACTCTTCTACTATTCATCACATAAATGGTTGATTTGAAGAATTACCTAACAAAGTCTCCTTTAAGAGCCGGAGTTCCTGAGTATTGTGTACTAATGTCATCTCCATGGTTTGCCCACACTGATACACATTAACTCAATTCATTATTATGATTTTTCCTTGAGCATCTACAGCTCAGATACCCATCCTAGGTACAAATATATTCGTAGAGAAGTTTTTTTTCTACTCATCACCTTGAGAACAAACATGATGATTGACAACAAGAATGAATTACTACTCACTGATCTTATAGTGTCGATCAAAACTTGGACGAGAGCTAATTGTCTCCCTACTATTAAAGACACCAATTCTTCGTAGTTGACGCTCCAACATTTTCCTTCCAATCATACTCTGCAGACAAAACCAAATTCATAAATCGATCCAAGTAGCTAACGCTCCAACGTTTCTAACAAATACATAAGCCGATAGTTTAATGTTCACTTGTGTAACATTGGTACGATCTAAACAGTCGACACAATTGGTTCTTATAACTCCCCGTTGCTCTTCAGGCTTCGCACCTACTTCACTTACAAAGAAATACCTACAAATTACAAATAAATGTCAAACTATACTAAAAATCGCACCGCGAAACAATCTTAATAAATGTATAGGTACATACCCTTTTGTTATAAAGAATTCTTCAATATCTTCATACAATATAGATAGGCGCTCAAAATGAATATGTCCACAAATCTTGTGAAAATCAAAGTGCACAAACCTTCAGAGTAAGGAAAATTTTGTTAATCCAAGTAAGAGTAGTTATCATATATCTAGCACAAGCTTTTTGCCACGTTTCAACACGAGGATCAGATTCTCTAAACCCACCAATTTTAAAAAAAAAAAGTTAATTATTAAGTTTATTATTTATTAATCAATTAATCAATCCGTCATTTTACAAAAAAAATTAAATCTTAAAAATGTAAATCTTTTTGCCACGTAAAATCTTTTCCAATTTTTTATAATAATAAAAATATTTTTCTAAATCTGACTATTTTTTAGGAATACAGTCAAATCAAATTTTTTTTTCAAAAGTAGTAATAGTTTATCTAAATTTGAAATCTTATAAGTTTATACAAATTAATTTACTGTGAAATAAAAATACTAATTTGAACAAATTACTATATCAGAGATTTCTCATGTGAATTATGGATTTTACTTACATAATTCCGATAAATTTAGAGTCATTCACCTTATTCTAACTAGAGGGTTCGGACAAGATATTCAGAAGGAGAATTACTCATAATGGGTCATGAGCTGGTGGAATTCCGACTCAAGAATTCGGTGGAGGTTTTCGATTATATATTTATAGTACAATTAAAACCCATAATATTTTAAATGTTTGTATTAATTATAATAATATGATTAATATAAGTTTTATACAATAATAATTACAAAAAATCCCGTGCAGGACACGGGTAATATACTAGTATCTTTATACAGTAGAAATTAGTAATAGAGATTCACCTTATATTATCCCCAACAATTGGTTGCACTGACTTACCATACATATCACATAATGTTCCCTCGCCCCCATGCTTTAATACAAAGAAAAAGATGATCATTAATAAACGAGAGAATTGGTCAAAGTAGCTTACTTCACTAATATGAGTTAGTAATGAGCGTAATGAACTCTTACCGTATTTACAAGATCTATGGCTACAACATCGCCGTATCTTTTCCTCAAGTCCGTGAAATGCCTCTCGGCCACTCGAGGCTATATCGAAAAACACACGTAAGATCAAGAACAACTAGATACATAAATAAGCATCAAGGAACATGGATTACTCACAGCTTCTTCCACGTTCACGATTTCATAGTCTGGTTTGTATGTCAAATCGACTATTTGCTCCCACAGAAATGGCATTGTCCCTCGAATCTAAATTTATATGTAATAGCATGCATTATTGTCTATCGTTCTAGTATTTTTATTGTTTTCAATTACCCAAATGTTATACAAGCAAGTTTATGTCTAATACCTCCACAAACGATGCAGTGATTCCTTTGTAATTCACGATTTGCTCCGTCTCGACAAAATTAGCTACGTATCCATCAGGATCAGCTCCTCTTCTCCACATCCGAGTGCCTTAGACATGTTATCAATGACAAATATTAATTTATATGAAATTATGACTCATGAGTCCTTGGACTTTGATATAGAAAAACGGAAGTGGTAAACGCACGACAATGGAATTCACAAATACACAACAGTTACGGAACCAGAAAAAAGTGAAGAAAACCATCACGGATCCGGAATCCGTAACCGTCACCATTACGGGTTCCGGATCCGTGATAATTTTTTTTTTGAATTCTAACCCCAAAATAAAAAATCTGACACAGAATTTTTTTCCTCACGGTTTCGGAACCCGTGATCGTAGCGGTCACAAATGCATTTACGAAATCCATTGCCGTGTCCGTAATACCCAAATAAAAAGATCGGAGAAAAAGATGAAGCTAGATATCATCTACCTGTCCTCCTAAGACATCTCCTGGCAATCAATGTAACGTCAACAGTTTCATTCGCACTAGCTGTTTGAAAATGTTGGAAACTTCCTTGAACAATAGGAAGCAAATAAGAGTCTAGCTGCAACCACAAATTTACTATTCATCATGAATCATTCAGTCAAAATTGACCCTCAAACTAAAAGCATAATTCACACCTTGTTTTGGATCAAAGGTTCCATAAGATAATTGTTCCACATAAATCTGGGTTCTGCCTGTGATAACCATACATTATTATTATGAGCAATTGAGTTTTTATAGTTGATCAACCATCTAGAAAAATGTAACTCACTTGTTTCCAAAGCGGTAGTGCTTTGGACTCAGGTGCTAAATTATGGAACCTCTGTGCACTACAACACACAAGCATCAAACATCCATATACTGCAAGCAAAATCATGACAAATTCGAAAACATGATATTACCTTAGTGTAAGGTTGACATCATAAGAGAAAAACAGACCATGTGACCGTTGTGCAACATTTAAGAGGCCTAACAATTCATTCTCCATCCTTTTCTACAATAACAATAAAGAGTAAACAAGACATTCACTCGTTCAAACTAGGGTTTTCAGTTTCTGTACGTACATGCTCTACCGGAGAACTATTCAGACATTGATTGCATGGTAATATCTTCATCGACGAAACTTTGAAGAGAGGATGACCCAAGTAAGTTCCGCCATTTTTACGTTCCCTTATGACAAATAAATACGAACCTGGAAGAACACAAAGATTTGTTCAAACCGTACATATTCTCAATTGTTGAGTTCTTGATTTTACAAGAAGCTTGCCTAACAAGAGTTTGAGCATGCCCATCACACCAAATATGGTTCGAATCTTGGGTGACCTGATAGTGTGGTAATGTGGAACCTCATCTATGTAAATTAAGAAATCCATCAAAAGGCTGAATATAAAAAGATCAAAATCTTACTCAACTTTTGGAGAAAATCGGAATTAGAAATCAAACCAACAAGCTTCATAGACCCGTCGATTCGACTAACAATCAGAATGTTTCCTAATACACCTTCTGTAGGCTCAATTACGTATTGATCTGGGAATTCCCATAGCCTCATTTTGGTATGCAACCTTTGCCTAATATGCTTATGATCCATCCTGAAGCCAAACTCAAATATCCAAATTATTATAATTCTATTCATATCAAATTGCATTTGAGAATGGAAGGAAAGCTTTGAAATCTCACTTTGATTTGAGTTTTCCTGAAAATGAAAATAACGATGTTACCTGCAATTTCTAGGGTTTTCGGACACAACTACAATGTTCTTTGAAAATCTGGAATCTTCAAAGATATTCAATTAAAGAGAACAACAACCGGTTTCGTTTATGTGTTGAAAGAATTGTCTTCAAGGGAATTTACAAAGGTAATTGAAACCCATATCGATTTTGTTGAAGAATTCATAATAATAAAAAATTTCTTTTCCTATTGATAATTTAGGAAAAATTAAAAATATTCTTCATCTAAATTTATTGGAAGTTAATTGAATGTAGGTCTAGTAGGATTATATGGTTTTTTAAAAAGAGAGGATTATGTGGTGATGACAACAAATTAAAATAAAACTTTAGGTATTTCGTATTTTATGGAAAAATTAAGACTCATTAAATCTTGATCAACAATATATCTCATGTTATTGAGGCAAACAAAATTCCTTCATAAACATACATTGGGGTATATTTTATATTCTACACCCAATAGAATTAGGTCATGTTTAGGTGCATGATTGTTGGGTTTATTTCAGGCTCGTGGTTTTGAAGTTTATATGAAACAAAAGTTGTAACAATCATGTCCTTTAATAAATCCCGCAACCGCGCCTCGCCATGCCAACAGTCGCGGCACCACTGGTGCGGCTATGTTGGACCGTAGTCGCTGCATAGCAAAGAAAACGTTCGTCTTTTTAGCCGACTTCCTTTTATGTTGCTTCCTTCATATATAAGCTTTTCAATTCTCCTACGCCTTAAGGGTTTTTGGGAAGCCATGTCAGATCTTCTCCCCTCTCTCCTCTCACATCCATCTTTTCATTTCTTCTTCTCTCCCTTGTTCTTCTTCGAATCTTCTTCCAAGTAGATGATGATAATGTTTATGTTGTTGGTTACTGTGGATAGTATGCTGTAGTTGCAACTTGGGTTCCTTCTTCTGCACAATCTGAGAAGGGTGGTAAGCTTTCTCTTCCCTTCCATCTCCTTTCCCTTCTTCTTCCCTTTCTTCTCCTTCCTTGTTTTGGATTCAACAAGAATGATCTTGTTGTTCTTGTATTTTATGGTTAATGGATGTATGTTTGGTAGTCCAACGTTGTCCCTTGGAGGTTTCAAGAGAAGATCGATCGATTGAGTGAAGAATTTGTCGAAAGCAAAGAAGAGCCGTGCTTTGTTGGAAAACCGAACCTACGCCTGACGTTTGCTACACCCGCGCCTCCCTTGTTGACGTCGCCCTCGCGCCTGCGACAACCGCAGTCGCGGCATTGAAGAGTGTCACCGTGCCTTTCCTTGCCCGCGCCTTATCTCAAAACATACCAAGTCCTTTGGTATGTTATTCTTCCCTCTTGTCCTTGTAGCTTCGTAGTAGGAGCATGCTAGGTTAGATACGAGTTTAGCGATGATGTTAGATTGCGATGGAATACCTTGAGAGGCTTTGAGGATTAGATGAGAATGTTGAGTATCGTATGATGTATATGATCATTGAGGATCTTTTGAGATTAGGACTGGAACCTTCTAGTATTTGGGATAATGGTTGTTTGTATGCCTCTATTTTTTCAGGCGTGTAGTATATTCCTGCGGGAATTCGAGAGTTGATTGATAGTTGAGGTTATCCGGATAGAGGTAATTCCTTAGGACTTACTTAGTTGCGTTCATATATTGGATGAGTAAATGAGTGGTGAGTGTTATATGCGTTATAGCATGTTATAAGTGGTTTATTATTGATGTATGATTGACCTACTAGTATTGGGCGGTGGCAATTTGCTCAGTATTCCCGAGGGAGTCTGAGGGGTTCTCTAGGACTTGGCCAGTCCTGGTATACGGGAAGGTATTTCTCCACTCCACATAGTATATGAGGAGGTACTTCTAACTACTCTAGATGGTAAAAGAAACAAAGGCGAGAGTCGTAGACTTCTCGTGTCCCAACCATAAATGGATTATGAGTGTATGACCATATGAAAAGATAATAAATGGTAAATATGTGATAACATGCTTGGTATTTACTGTTCTTCTGATATGTGTGTGCTTATGTATCAATCTTATATATAAATTATTAGATAACAATTCATACCGTGTTGTAGATGTTTTGTAGGATAGGAAGGTTGTTGAGTGATCTGGTGGGAGTGATCAGCCGAGGGTTTCCGTATATGTAGGATGGGTTACAGGGTTTGTATGTATAGATAAATGGTTCTATAGTTTTGGTACTCAGTTGTGTGTTTTGTATGTATTTTGGTATATGATATTTCTGTTTTATCGATGTTGGTTTTATATTTATTTGTGTTTTATTTTAAGATGCGGTGAAGTTTTGTCAGGCTAGGGTTAGGACTCATTGTGAGGTCCTAACCCGTAGCGCCCCGAGTCTTGTGAATTTGGGGTGTTACAAAAGTTTTGTTGCATTTACAAGCTCATGGTTGTGGTTCTATATTATAGTTATTGAGTTACGAGGACGGTGAATTTGACTTCTCTCAAGGCAAGGTTTTGGGAGTTTCTAAGGGTTTCTCGCGATTGGAGTTCCTTAATTGCCTTGTTCACGTCTATAGAGTTCATTCCTCACCACCTTTTTCATTCCATTCACCTTCTCATTTGTCTCACAAACACAAAATTATACTCATTTGTCTTCTCGAAATATATTTACAATAAAACAACGTCGTCCATGGTTGAGCGTGGAAGAAAGAGGAAACAACAAGTTAGAGAAAATGAAGGCTTCAACCCTTACTCTACCGAAAAGAATTTGGTAAATATTGTATTCTATCGGTCCATTTTTAGGATTTTCTTGTTTATTCCTCCATTTCTCCATTTTTTGTCACCCATCCAATTTTTATCGTTCACAACAATGTTGATTTTTAGGGTTTTCTTTGTGTTGTATCGGGTCAATGCTTATTGTTATTTTGGTGTTTATTCATACATTACTATATTTTTGTTCCAATTATTAGGGTTTCAAATGTGCATTGGAATATCGATTTCTATAAGATTTTTAGGGTTTTTGGTTTATTGATGATTGATTCTTGTAGATATCAATTCTAGGGCTTTTTAGGGTTTCTTGATACATGGTTGTCGTCGTACAAAGTGAAAATATGATCGATATATATATAGATTATATTTTCACAAAAAGGAAAGAAGAAAAAGACTCGGAGCCGAGTTCAACAACAAACTAAAAGAACAACAACAAAAATATAAACCCGATTCCGTCCTATAATGTACGGGAACTCCGGATGACCATACCATCCGGATCACTCAGCAACATCTCTAACATGTATAGCATCTACAACATCGGTATAAACCGTTAGCTAACATTCTCGATATCGGAAAGACAATAAAGGCACAAACACAGATAAAAAAGTAAACACATAGCATGCTCTCACACAACCGGTTATTATCTTTCATTAAGTTAATCCTTTTACTAATCCAACTTATGTTGTCACACGAGAATCACCGTGATCTCGCCTCTGTCCCTTTTTACCAACAGGAATAGAGGCGATGCATCCCTCCTTTACCTGTGGACTGGTCGCAAGAGTACCTCCCAATTTTCCCATTTTGAACTGGACAAGTATTCACCGCCCGATTATAATACACTTGGTCAATTAAGGTATAAGGTCATCCTAGTCCGGTTGGTGTTATAATGATAAAGCAACAAACACAACCAATACAATCAAACCAATATACATAACGCATCTAAGTTAGTCAAATGGACTTACCTCACTAGAAGGTAAACACAAGGTCAGCTACTACTCAGTTTCCCAAGGATAGAAAGAATGCCTGCTCATACAAGGCATAGCGAATCAGAAACAAACCGCAAGCTAGAAGTCTACAACTTCTAGTCCCAATGATCTCTAAGAGATCTCCAACAAGTTAGGGAAACAATCCCTAGTCTCACAGGTATCCCAAGGAATAACATCAACACTAACTCAAGGAAAAAGAACGAGGAAACAAGGAAGGAAGCAACTCACCAAAAACGGGAGTTACTACAAATGAACCGCGGGGAGGGAAGGCAAAGGCGCGGGGGCAGCGGCGTGACAGAATGATCGTTGGGACTCCTTTTTGACAACAATGTCACAACAAGGAGACTAAAGCTTGATTCCTCGATTCACACACGTAACTTCTCAACCAAAGGAGCTTGGAAACGTATACGTATCAACAACGGAAGACAAGCAAGAATCATGACTCAACCTTGATTCATGTGAAGAAGAAGGAGAAGGATGAGAAAGAGAAACATAAGGAGGAGAAGTATGCAATAGGCTCCAAAATGTACGGAAGATCAAAGGGAAGAAGAACTTACGCGTTTTGTAGAAGGTCACAAGGGAAAGACTGCAGCTTGCCCGAGGTTAAAGAAACCGTAAGCAAGAAATGGAAAAAGGAAGGGACGGTGGGAATTTGTAGAGAACGGTTGGGAAAGAACGAAGGAAGATCATATTTAGATTTAGAAGATAGAAGGAAGCCGACCTATAAGATTGAAGATCGGATCTTCTAAAAAAATAAGGAAATAAAAACGGATGAAAACAGATTGGGCGCGATCTGGAGTTAGCCGCAGGGGCGGATAATCCGGCCGCGACCGCGGCTAGCCACAGGGGCGGCTCCATTTACCGCGGGGGAGGTGAAGGCTAAAAACACGGATGTTATAATATTTTTACAACCATACTTGATATGGTGTAAGCTTTATGTGAACGCTACCCGTTTGTGTCATTTACAATTATGATATCATGATGCAATTTCATGTTCATATGTGTAGCTGGTGATATGTTCATATGTATTATTTGTTGTTTCAAGTTGTTGTGATATCATGTTTATTCGTGTAGCTTGTGACATGTTCATATGTATTGTTCGGTGTAAGTTTAGTTGTGAGTTATGATTTATCATTTCTTGCAATTTATTTGTTGTCTTCATCCATGTTGGTATGTCGTTTTGAAAATTGAAAATGTAGTGATTTCTTCGTAGTGCGTTTGCATGTGCATATTTGATATTTTGTCTTACTGGGTTTCACACTTGATAATTTTCTTTTTTGCTTTGTAGTATGCTTGCATATGTAGTGATTTCTTCGTAGTGCGTTTGCATGTGCATATTTGATATTTTGTCTTACTGGGTTTCACACTTGATAATTTTCTTTTTTGCTTTGTAGTATGCTTGCATGTAGTAATTGCTTTGTACTTGGTTGTGTCATTCACAGTTATGAATTCACGATCTTTTGTTTTTTGTAGTATATATGTGTATTATCCCAATAACTTTGAGTACATATGTTCTTATTGTTTTTGCATTATATACATGTACTTTTATGTCATTTTGGTGTTACATAATTTCCGTGTAATTTCTATATATGTTTGTGTTTGTTTCTTCAAGCAAACACCACCGACGAGTCCAATTATGTCATGAAAGATACATGTACAAGAAGTGATAGGTATCCAATCAGAGGAGGTGTCTACAAACACCATAATCCGTTATTATGAGGAATGTGAACACGTCTTGCGATTGCGATCAACTAGTGCCAAAACCCAAGCTAAATGCCTTCAATGGGTAAAAGCCTTCAATGTGTAAATCATCAATGCCTTCAAGCAAACACCACCTACAAAGTATTGGTTGAGTATGATTTAGAAGTGACCACCAACCTCTGCGTCCTTGGGTATAAAAATCATAGTATGAAGACATCTAACAAGAGACTTAAGGTGTTTGCATAAGGGTGCTTGTTGATTACTTTGTGGTCATTCTTTTGTTATGTTTAGTTTAATTATTAAAATATTTGTTGTATAATTATGTGACACTTGTGGTACTTAAGGTTGAACAAATTGACCAAGGTTTAATTTTTATGGTAATCCGCACACATAAAATGCTTTTGGTCCTTGTATGTATCGATATTTAGTGAAGCGTATGGTGTAACACCCCGAATTCTCAGAACTCGGGACGTTACTGGTTAGGACCTCACAATGGGTCCCGACCTCAGTTTGACAACAACATTACTAGGATCTTGCAACAAGACACAAATAAAAAAACCGAAATTCATAAAAATAATATTTTTAGGGTAATGAATGCAACACTATCTAGCAGCCTAAAGTACTTAAACAAAAGAAAAGAACAACTGTCTTAACCAAAAGAAAGGAAAGACAAAAACAACCCCCAACCCCGCTCTAAGTAGTACGGAGACCCGGCTGACCACTACTTCCGGATCACTCAACTGCTGATCTAACCTGCGGTAAATCTAAAAACAACAACAAGAAGAACCGTTAGCTAGTTATCTAAATATTAGCAGAATAATAGCAGCACAAACACACTCAGAGAAATATAAACACCCATCACGCTTTCAAACAAGTCCGTTTTATTATCTTGAATTAAGTTACTCTTTCACGCTAATGATACTTATTTTGTGACACGAGGGATTCCCAAACCTCGCCTCCGCCCCCGTGTAACCATCAGGAATGGATCCGATGCATCTCACCTTGTACCTGCATGGTCTGGGTATAGAGAACCTCCCAGTCTCCTGTCAGAACTGGACAGTGATGTCACGGCCCGTTATACATACACTTGGGCCTTAAACGTAATAATAACAGTCGTCCTAGCAAGTTATTATTATTAAACACGCAAATAGCACACACAACTACTATCACTCAACTAACACTCAAAAAATGGCTAAGTAAGTCGCAAGGACTTACCTGAGTCAAAACACTCTAACACTTCTCAAACAGTCCGTACTCGTGGTAACTCAAGCGCCTGTCAATTAAGACATGTGTATCAAAATCACATCTCGATGTCCAACCTCATGCGAAGGAATTACGGAAAGAACGATTCTCATACGGTAAAAGACCGTTTTACCCCTAGTGTCGATAATTCTCCAGGTCACTTCTTGACCTCTAATATTTCTCTTGGAACACTTTTCTAATATATGATTACTTCCAAAACAGTTTACTAAAGTTATAAAATTAATCTCGTCCACTCGTCATCTAGAATCACATTACTTCATTCTCGGGTATTATCTAACCTTATATATATCTATATATCTAGATATATATATATATATATATATATATATATATATATATATATATATATATATATATATATATATATATATATATATATATATATATATATATATATATATATATATATATATATATATATGTACTTTCGTGCATACTAACCTTCCTTCCAATTATATAAAATCCGCAACTCTTAGGTATTTAGGTATATACATATAAATTCACATACTTTATAATTTCACCAACTCACTCAACAGTATATTTTTATTTCATATAGTATATATACGTATTTTTATGTACTCGGCATACACTCTCTTATATAAGCTCACACCTGCTCTTATTTAACCTTCCGTAATTAAATGTATATATGTACTTATATGTATCCTATATATATATATATATATATATATTCCGATCCAACTTATTCATACACATCTCGCATCTTCACTCACGTTTTTCTTGTAATATACTAATACAGTACCCGTATATATATATATGCACATTCACGTTTCTTTTTCCTATCAATCTATACATATATACATACTACGGAGTAAGACACATTCAGCATTCAATCTCTACATATATACATACTGCAGAGGAAAGACGAAGCGGAGCAGCCGGCTTACCGGAGTTGCAGTCCGGCTGGGAGATCCTAGGCGGCACCGAGCTGCAGTCCAAGGCGGAGAGGTCGGGACTGGTGCACACAGCAGCCGCAGGGAAGGTTAGCAGTGCAGACCGGAACCGAAAGAGGGAAGGGATGGGCGACTCACCTCGTCACGCGTCGGCACAGTGAAAGGGTCCAGCGGAAGGTCCGGCTGGTTCGCGGCGCGGTTCACTACACAAGCAGTGGTTCAGAGGCCGAAACGTACAGAAGGTAACGAGAGAGGGAGAGATGACGACTAGGCTTACCGGAGTCTCCTGCAGCGGCTGGCGGTGCCTAGGTGGTCGACAGAGACGGAGCAGCGTATCGGTGGCGGCTCCGGCGTGGTGCGATACCGCAGCGGACTGACTGAAGACGGCGGACTCGGCTGCGATGGCTCCGGCTGGTCTGGATGTAAAGCCAAGATGAAGTTGATGCAGTTTGGGAAAGAAAAGAGAGACAAAAGGAAGATTAGGCCAGGGGTTCGTTTACCTCAGGTACGTCGCCGGCGAGCAGGACAGGCGAACGATAAGCAACGGCGGTGTCGTCTCCGGTTGAAACGGAAGGCTACTGGTTATGCTCTTCAGAAGGTACGGTGAAAGAGAGGAGGCGGAAATCAGAAGGTAAGGGAAGAGAGGGCATCGGCAAGCAGCAGGTTAATAATAGGATTAGGTTAAGTGTAAATTTAGGGTTAGGAATTGATTAAGAGATGGGCTGCTAAATGGGCTTTGTAGTGGCCCACACCCGGTCCGCTACAACTCGTTAATTTTGTACGGAGACTATATAATACGGAATTAAATTCCGTATTATCTAATTTATTATTAAATTTAAATTAAGGCGCGTATTTAATTCCGGTTACAAGGTTTACTCATTTTATGTGACTTAAAGTCGTATAAAATGATAACATTTAACTCGTTTTATTTTTATTTTATTTATTATTTAGGATTGTCGCATCGGAATTTAGTTAGTTGTAGTTTACCGAAACTTTAAAATTTTCGGTTATTACATCAGTGCCCTCTTAAAAGAAGTTTCGTCCCGAAACATAGAATGTTCCTCTTACTTACACATTTCCTTCGGTATATTTTAGTTTTCTCGACATTTTCATTTTCTACCATGCAACTACTCAACCATCAAACAAAAACAAGTGTCGCATAAAACGTCATCACTCAAATCAATATTAAAACCTGAAAGGTCAAACAACACAACATCCGAGTACTAACTCGTCAAATAGGAGTAACCTCTAACCCCGCAAAGATCTCGGGGTAGTTACGTTTAATACTCTCCTCAGTCTCCCAAGTGGCCTCATCAGCTCCTCTCCTAGACCACTGGATCCTCAACATAGGTATCTCCTTGGATCGCAGACGTCTGGTACTGCGCTCCAAGACAGCTACTGGGTACTCTACAAATGTATGGTCAGGCTCAACTGTCAAATCCTCATGGCTGATGACGTGTCTCGGATCCGGGATGTACTCTTTCAACTGAGATACATGAAAGACCAGATGGACACTCTCTAGTCTCGGCGGTAGTGCTAGTCTGTAGGCCACCTCTCCAACTCTCTCCAAGATCTCAAAAGGTCCGACATATCGGGGACTCAGCTTCCCCTTAATGCCGAAACGCCTGACTCCTCTCGTAGGTGACACTCTCAGCCACACTTGAGCACCCACTCTAAACTCCAAAGGTCGACGCCTTTTGTTGGCGTAGGACTTCTGACGACTCTGAGCTGCTAACATCCGCTCTCGGACTAGGGCAATCCGAGCGATGTCATCCTGTACCTGATCTGGAGCTACTCCATCAACTCTGTTGGGCTCATCCCAACATAATGGTGTACGACATCTCCGCCCGTACAAAGCCTCATAAGGAGCCATCCCAATAGACGCGTGCCAGCTATTATTATACGAAAACTCTACCAGTGGAAGATGATCTGGCCATACATGTCCCCAATCTAGTACACACGCCCGAAGCATGTCCTCTAAGGTCTGAATGGTCCTCTCAAACTGTCCGTCCGTCTGTGGGTGGTAGGCAGTAGTTAAGTGGAGACTCGTCCACAAAGCAGTATGTACCTGCTGCCAGAATCTCGAGGTAAAACGTCCATCTCTGTCAGAGACGATAGTCCTCGGTACTCCATGGAGTCTCACAATGTTTCTGGTGAACTCCTCAGCCAATCGACTCACCGGCCACGTTTCCTTAATCGGAATGAAACGTGCGGTCTTTGTCAGGCGGTCTACCACTACCCAAATAGCATCAAATCCTCTGCTGAGTCTCAAACCAGTGACCAAATCCATAGATATATCCTCCCACTTCCACTGTGGTACTGGGAGTGGGTGGAGCTCTCCTCCCGACCTACGGTGCTCAATCTTGACCTGCTGGTAGGTCGCGCACTGAGCTACATACCGAGTCACATCGGGCTTCAAGCCACCCCACCAGAAGGACCGTCTCACATCCTTGTACATCTTACTTGCTCCAAGATGTACTGAGTATGGGGTAGCATGAGCCTCACCTAGTATCCTCTGTCTCAACTCACTGTCTGACGGCACACAAACGCGGTCCTGACGTCTCATCACTCCATCTGCACCAATAGTAAACTGTGAGGCTTCATCTCGAGACATGTCGCGGATCGTGATCAAAGTAGGGCAAGTCTCCTGCTTCTGTCGGATCTCATCCAACAGATCAGGAAGTAACTCCATGGTAGATAACTGGCCATCAGTATCGGGAAACTGAATCTCTATCTCCAACCAAGCCAAGTCCCTCTGCAACTGTGGCTGTACTGTCAATTGGGCTATCGTCCTCTCTCTAGGCGTCTTCCGGCTCAAAGCATCAGCTACCACATTCGCCTTTCCGGGGTGGTAAAGGATCTCAAGGTCGAAGTCCTTGATCAACTCTAACCACCGCCTCTGGCGGTTATTCAACTCTCTTTGAGTGAATATGTACTTCAGACTCCTATGGTCTGTAAAGATCTAGCATGTCGCTCCATAGAGATAGTGCCGCCAGATCTTAAGAGCATGGACTACTGCAGCCAACTCTAGATCATGTGTGGGGTAGTTCTCCTCATACGTCTTCAACTGTCGAGACGCATAGGCTATGACCTTACCCCTCTGCATCAAAACACACCCCAAGCCCAGCTTGGATGTATCACTGTATACCACAAAGTCATCAGTACCCTCAGGCTGTGCCAAAATCGGAGCTGACGTCAATCTCCTCTTCAGCTCCTCAAAACTCTGCTGACACGGCTCAGACCAGACAAACCGAGTGGTCTTCCTCAGAAGACAAGTAAGTGGTCGGGCAATCAAGGAGAACCCTTTCACAAACCGGCGGTAATAACCTGCTAAACCTAGAAAGCTGCGAACCTCCTTGACATTCTTAGGAGGTTGCCAAGAAGATACTGACTTGATCTTCGCCGGATCGACCTTAATACCCTCCACAGTCACCACATGACCTAAGAAAGCCACCTCTGACATCCAAAACTCACACTTGGATAGCTTAGCATACAGCTGGCTATCCTGTAGAATCTGCAGTACTGTCCTCAAGTGTCCGGCATGTTCCTCTCGACTCCTAGAGTAGACTAGGATGTCGTCAATGAAGACCACTACAAACTGGTCTAAGAAGTCAATGAATATCCTATTCATCAACTCCATGAACACCGCTGGTGCATTAGTGAGCCCAAATGGCATCACTACGAACTCATAATGACCATACCTAGTCCGGAATGCCGTCTTAGGTATGTCCTGATCTCTCACCCTCAACTGGTGGTAACCTGACCTCAAGTCTATCCTCGAGAATACAGACGCTCCATGCAACTGGTCTAACAGGTCATCTATGCGTGGCAGTGGGTACTTGTTCTTGATGGTCACCTTGTTCAGCTCTCTGTAGTCTATGCACAGCCTCATCGATCCGTCCTTCTTCTTCACAAACAACACTGGCGCATCCCAAGGAGACACACTAGGGCGTATGAAACCCTTCTCTGCTAGCTCCTCTAACTGCTTCTTCAGCTCAAGCAGCTCTATAGGTGCCATACGGTACGGAGCCTTCGAGATAGGTCTCGTGCCCGGCTCTAAGTCAATGCTGAAATCAACGCTCCTCTGTGGGGGTAGTCCTGGCAGGTCGTCACTGAATACCTCTGCAAACTCGCATGCAACAGGTATCTCTTCTATAGTCAGGCTCTTGCTTTCCTTCATGGCATAACACCAGAAGGCTTCGCAACCCTGTGCTATCAGTCTCGCTGCTCTCACTGCACTAATAACTGTACCTGACTTTCCGAGGTCCCAACCTCGGAATATTACTCTATGGCCCTCCTCCGTGGAAACGGTCACTGTCCTCCTACCAATGTCTAAGACTGCTCCGTGTTTCCTCATCCAGTCTATCCCTAAAATGACATCCTCATGAGCTAAGGGCATGACTAGAAAATTGACTAGCCAGTCTCGATCTCCCATACGAACAGGACATCCAAAGATCTCTCTAGTCCCTCTTACCTTACTCCCATCAGGTAAGCCTATCATAAAAGGTATCCCCTCTACAGTAGCTAAGGACAACCTATCTACGCATGCATCAAATATGAAGGAGTGTGTAGCACCCGTATCAAATAAAACTCGTACAGGTAAGTCATGAATCTGGATCGTACCTGTGGCAGTCGGTGCATCTGGCTGATCAGCATCTCTCAACTCAAACACTCGTGCCTGAGCTCCTCTAGTATCAGCCACACTACCACGTCCTCTACCCCGACCTGATCCCTGCATAGAACTCTGTGGTGGTGTGTGTCCTGGAGCCCTGTAAGACTGCTACTGACTAGGAGCTCTGTACTGCTGCTGCTGACTCGAAGTCCGGTACTGTGGCGGTCTTTGTACACTCCCTGATAAGCCTGCAGGAGAAGAACCCTGCTGGGATGGAGCCTTGCCCTGACGGCAGAATGCAGCTCTATGTCCAACCTTGCCGCACTGGAAGCAAGTCATTGCTGGCTTCGTGCAGTTCGATCGGATATGTCTATAGCTACTACAGTTGTGGCACTGCAAACCACCAGCTAAAGTCTGACCAGTAGTTGTATGGCTCTGTCGCCCCTGAGTCTGCCCCCGTCCAAAAGCAGCTACTCCTGAACTACCACTAGCATAACCTGTCCTCTGCCGCTTATCCGGCCTGTCTGACTGAGCAGCTCTCCTCGACACTGGTCTGTCTCTCTCATATGCAGATGCTCTATCCTGATAGTCTGACAGAGTCTCACAGCGAAATCCTGCCAGATAGGACCGAGTGCTCTCTCTCAATCTCCTCGAAAAAAGGTATACATGCTGCTTCTCAGGAGGTGCAACTGGTCCAAGCAGTGTCAGTTCCTTCTAGAACTGCTTGATGGCAGCAGCAATCGGAATGTCCTCAAATCCAGCCTCAATGAAGTCCTGGAATCTCTCTCTCCTCAATAAGACAAGGCAGTATCTGTCTCTAACAATGCTCCTCATCTGCTCCCAACTGGTGACTCGACTACGCATGGTCCGCCACCAGGAATGAGCATCTCCAGTGAAACAGGTCTGCACCAAGTCCACCTACCGATCTTCTGGGCAGCGTATTGCCTCTAACGCGGTCTCTACCTGTCCAATCCAGTGCTCCACCTCCAGTCCTATCTCTCCACTATATGAGGGGACCTTCTGAGAGTTGAAAGCCTTCAACCACTCATCCAGTCTCGGTGCTCTAGACCCAATAGGAGCTCTATCAGCCACAACCCTCCTCTCAGGTACAGTTGGCACCTGAGGCGCTCCTTGTGTCACCTGGACAAATCTAACCGGTACTGGTGGTACATGGGTAAGTCTCTCTGTCCTAGCAGCCTCCTCCATCCGCTCAACGTATGCTCGTTACACTCTGTACTCAGTCGCTCCAATGGAAACACGTCCTGACTCCGTCGAACGTGCTCTTTGTGCTCCAGACTTAGCAGCGGTCTCATTCCTGACCTCAGGACCAACACTCTCAGCTACATCCTCCACTCCAACCTCTAGCATGATCACTGCTGGGGGATCCTCTCGTGGAGTTCGACCTCGACCTCGGGCTAGTGGAGGTCTACCTCCACGGCTGCGTCCTCTAACTGTAGGGGTTCTATCTCCCCTACCTGGTCTAGCTGGAGGGAGAGGTGGACGACCTCTGCCTCGACCAGTAGCTAGCGTAGCTCTAGTACGTGCCATCTGTGCAAAGAATAATAACTATAATTACTACTAGCTAAAGTCCATAAAGTCCATCTACAGTAAAACCTAAAGTCCAACTAAGCATACTGAGATCCGCGGTAGTAGTGGTGGTCAGCCGTACTTTTCTATTCCCAACAAGACTATGCAAGCATTTAAAACCAAAAATTTTCTTTTTAAAACTCAGACCCCTTTTCGGGTTCTGCTTAAAACTTATTCGGTCTTTCAGAAGATTTCAAGTTCCATTGTTGCCAACCTAGAGCTCTGATACCATGTTGTAACACCCCGAATTCTCAGAACTCGGGACGTTACTGGTTAGGACCTCACAATGGGTCCCGACCTCATTTTGACAACAACATTACTAGGATCTTGCAACAAGATACAAATAAAGAAACCGAAATTCATAAAAATAATATTTTTAGGATAATGAATGCAACACTGTCTAGCAGCCTAAAGTTCTTAAACAAAAGAAAAGAACAACTGTCTTAACCAAAAGAAAGGAAAGACAAAAACAACTCCCAACCCCGCTCTAAGGAGTACGGAGACCGGCTGACCACTACTTCCGGATTACTCAGCTGCTGATCTAACATGCGGTAAATCTAAAAACAACAACAAGAAGAACCATTAGCTAGTTATCTAAATATTAGCAGAATAATAGCAACACAAACACACTCAGAGAAATATAAACACCCATCATGCTTTCAAACAAGTCCGTTTTATTATCTTGAATTAAGTTACTCTTTCACGCTAATGATACTTATTTTGTGACACGAGGGATTCCCAAACCTCGCCTCCGCCCCCGTGTAACCATCAGGAATGGATCCGATGCATCTCACCTTGTACCTGCCTGGTCTGGGTATAGAGAACCTCCCAGTCTCCTGTCAGAGCTGGGCAGTGATGTCACGGCCCGTTATACATACACTTGGGCCTTAAACGTAATAATAACAGTCGTCCTAGCAAGTTATTATTATTAAACACGCAATTAGCACACACAACTACTATCACTCAACTAACACTCAGAAACTGGCTAAGTAAGTCGCAAGGACTTACCTGAGTCAAAACACTCTAACACTTCTCAAACAGTCCGTACTCGTGGTAACTCAAGAGCCTATCAATTAAGACATGTGTATCAAAATCACATCTCGATGTCCAACCTCATGCGAAGGAATTACGGAAAGAACGATTCTCATACGGTAAAAGACCGTTTTACCCCTAGTGTCGATAATTCTCCGGGTCACTTCTTGACCTCGAATATTTCTCTTGGAACACTTTTCTAATATATGATTACTTCCAAAAAAGTTTACTAAAGTTATAAAATTAATCTCGTCCACTCGTCATCTAGAATCACATTACTTCATTCTCGGGTATTATCTAACCTTATATATATCTATATATCTACATATATATATATATACTTTCGTGCATACTAACCTTCCTTCCAATTATATAAAATCCGCAACTCTTAGGTATTTAGGTATATATATATAAATTCACATACTTTATAATTTCACCAACTCACTCATAAGTATATTTTTATTTCATATAGTATATATACGTAATTTTATGTACTCGGCATACACTCTCTTATATAAGCTCACACCTGCTCTTATTAACCTTCCGTAATTGAATGTATATATGTACTTATATGTATCCTATATATATATATATATATATATTCCGATTCAACTTATTCATACACATCTCGCATCTTCACTCACGTTTTTCTTATAATATACTAATACAGTACCCGTATATATATATGCACATTCACGTTTCTTTTTCCTATCAATCTATACATATATACATATACATACTACGGAGTAAGACACATTCAGCATTCAATCTCTACATATATACATACTGCAGAGGAAAGACGAAGCGGAGCAGCCGGCTTACCGGAGTTGCAGTCCGGCTGGGAGATCCTAGGCGGCACCGAGCTGAAGTCCAAGGCGGAGAGGTCGGGACTGGTGCACGCAGCAGCCGCAGGGAAGGTTAGCTGTGCAGACTGGAACCGAAAGAGGGAAGGGATGGGCGACTCACCTCGTCACGCGTCAGCACAGGGAAAGGGTCCAGCGGAAGGTCCGGCTGGTTCGCGGCGCGGTTCACTGCACAAGCAGCGGTTCAGAGGCCGAAACGTACAGAAGGTAACGAGAGAGGGAGAGATGACGACTAGGCTTACCGGAGTCTCTTGCAGCGGCTGGCGGTGCCTAGGTGGTCGACGGAGACGGAGCAGCGTATTGGTGGCGGCTCCGGCGTGGTGCGATACCGCAGCAGACTGGCTGAAGACGGCGGACTCTGCGGCGATGGCTCCGGCTGGTCTGGATGTGTAGCCAAGATGAAGTTGATGCAGTTCGGGAAAGAAAAGAGAGACAAAAGGAAGATTAGGCCAGGGGTTCGTTTACCTCAGGTACGTCGCCGGCGAGCAGGACAGGCGAACGATGAGCAGCGGCGGTGTCGTCTCCGGTTGAAACGGAAGGCTACTGGTTATGCTCTTCAGAAGGTACGGTGAAAGAGAGGAGGCGGAAATCAGAAGGTAAGGGAAGAGAGGGCATCGGCAAGCAGCAGGTTAATAATAGGATTAGGTTAAGTGTAAATTTAGGGTTAGGAATTGATTAAGAGATGGGCTGCTAAATGGGCTTTGTAGTGGCCCACATCTGGCCCGCTACAACTCGTTAATTTTGTACGGAGACTATATAATACGGAATTAAATTCCGTATTATCTAATTTATTATTAAATTTAAATTAAGGCGCATATATAATTCCGGTTACAAGGTTTACTCATTTTATGTGACTTAAAGTCGTATAAAATGATAACATTTAACTCGTTTTATTTTTATTTTATTTATTATTTAGGATTGTCGCATCGAAATTTAGTTAGTTGTAGTTTACCGAAACTTTAAAATTTTCGGTTATTACATATGGATACACATTTTCCCCAAATTTTTATGTTTACAGTTTTATGCTTATATTTTTGGGTTTACATGCATATATTTGTTTTTTATTTACATGTCAAGCATTGTCTATTTTGTATAATGAATAGGATAAGCGTTTTAGTAGCTACCATGACCTTGAACTAGCAAGCTAACTTCATACTTCTCCTATTGTTGTCTTATAATGTTTTATATTTATTTATTTGGGAATTCGACATCAACTTTTGACATATCAAATGTATTAAAGTTCTTCTTGTGAACACTTTATCATGAAACATTCGCTAGAATCAAAGAAAAAACCAAAAATACATGTTCACAACATTAATTCAACAAAATTGAAAGTACGCAACAACAGTTGTAACCACGTCAATTTAGAGTATGACAATGTCGGATATTATTGTTATTAGTCTCTTCTCTTGGAAAGAACATGTGGAGAATCTCGTCGATTCCTTGTATACAATGATGTGGATCATCCCAATAGTATCCCTTGACATCATGAAAATTTTTTTTTCCTGGTTGAATGTCAAATTATAGGGGATAACATTACAAACAACATAGTTTACAAAATCGGAATACCATGGTAGCTCCGGGGAGTTTATCATGAATGTGTTGGTATTGTTAGGACACTCCTTGACTGGTTGATTAGTAGGAGGATTGGGAGTGACTATAACTTTATCACTGTCTAACTTTTTGGGTATATATCTATGATATGTAAAAATATGTCGTTTGGTCGTTGAGGTTTTGAATGATTTTCCAAGATTTTCTTCAGGTAGAGTTATAATGTTTAAACTTGTGCTTCGATTGGTCAATTTGAAGCCTTATGTTGTTGTCAACGCTAAGATAGAATATTTTAAGTAGGTTTGCTTTTGATAGTTGGTGAATTGGGCATAAATGCAATAGCCCTTTGATACCATGTTATAACACCCCAAATTCTCAAAACTCGGGACGTTACAGGTTAGGACCTCACAATGGGTCCCGACCTCAGTTTGACAACAACTTTACTAGGATCTTGCAACAAGACACAAATAAAGAAACCAAAATTCATAAAACGATATTTTAAAAGAGATGAATGCAACACAACGTCTAACAACCAATAGTACTTAAGAAACATAAAAGTCTATCTGTCTTCGTACGATAATAGAAACATAAAAGCAAAAACCCAACCTCACTGTAAGGAGTACGGAGACCCGGCTGACCACTACTTCCGAATCACTCAGCTGTTGCTCTAACCTGTGGTAAGTCTAAACAACACAACAAGACAACCATTAGCTAACTATCTAAACGTTAGATAAATGAAAATAGCACACACACACAATAGCAAAACTAACCACACATCATGCTTTCAAACAATCCATTTATTATCTTTGATTAGGTTATTCCCTCTTACTAATGATACTTATTTTGTGACACGAGGGATTCCCAAACCTCGCATCCACCCCCGTGTAACCATCAGGAATGGATTTGATGCATCTCACCTTGTACCTGTATGGTCTGGGTATAGAGAACCTCCCAGTCGCCTGTCAAAGCTGGGCAGTGATGTCACAGCCTGTTATACATACACTTGGGCCATAAATAATAATAAAGGTCGTCCTAGGCATGTTATAATTATTAAGCAATCAACACACACCACTATCATCATTCAGCTAACATTTAGAAACTAGCTAAGTAAGTCGCAAGGACTTACCTGAATAAAATCTCAAATCTCTTAATCTCAACTCGGTCTACAACCGTAGCAACTCAATCGCCTATTATACAAGGCAAGTGTATTAAAAATACATCCCATATTCTTAGAAGTCTATAACTTCTAAGATGTACAATCTCCTCAAGAGAAAATACTAAAAAGGCTCTCTTAAGGTAAAATGACTATATTACCCATGGTCCCGAAAACTCCAAAATGTTCTATTACCTAGTTTCAAACTCTTCTTTGGAACCTATTTCCACAATCTAGTTACACAAATTCTTGGTTTTCACAAAAAGTCGACAAGGTCCGACTTTGGCTTAAGATACGAGGCTTGAATCAAAAGATAAAAATTCAGAAATAAATCCCTAGGTCATCTATGATATGCATGCTATTCATAGGAGCAAAGATCTCTCAAATTCACTCAGCCACAACTCCTACATAAATCTCCAAAGTTGGTTCCAACATCCCGAATTTTCATACTTGGTCAAAATTTGAGAGGTTTCACAACTACTCAACTAGTCTACTTTGAGCTTCTATAGATCCACATCCGACCGTTGGATCGGTCTCAACTTTTGATACATCAAGGTATACATAACTCTCTATATCATACTAAAAATTGAACGGTGAATTATGATTCTAAAGTATCAAAATATAGATTCAAACATGCTTGCTCAACACTGTTTTTCCTTATGCTAACAAGTGAAGGTAAGGTTGTCTAGAGTTCGAGTCTTACCTCCGAAATCTCTCCGGGTTATTTATCAACAACACTCAACCAAACGACACTACTAGGTCAAAACCTAGTCTCTCGTCTCATAGAATATTAATAAGGTTGAGTTACTCACTCACTTTCTGATGGTTGCAGGGGGAATGTCTACGCTGGCTTGCTGGCTTGGAGAGGTGTGCTTCTTGTTGTTGGTGAGGGGAGAAACTGGCTGGGTGTAAAGCCTGGCAACTCTAGACTACTGTAGACAGAGAAGACTCATTGTAGACATTGGATCAATGATAGGAGATAGGTAGAGAGGGCAACACTTCTACCTGTTATGTTGGAACGTATGTGCTAAGGGGAGGCTTCCACGCTTAGGCTCGACATTGCACCACAGTGGCTCTCTTTCCCTCTGATTTGTCGAGGTTGCTACACTTGTTTTCGGTGTGCACGTGAGCAGGCCCTACGCTAGATTGGCTCTTGACAGACGGGGTATCACTGGCTGGTGTGAGTCAAGGGAAAAACAGGAGAAGAGTAAAGTGGTGTTGGCGTGAAGGAGGGAGGAGATAGGGAGTAAGAGGGATAGTTGAGAATCGAGACTCACCTCTGAAGAAGGCTGCGTGCAAAACCAAACTCCCCGGCAATCTATAACGTATGCAGAAGGGTTCCAACTGAGGCGATGGGGACTCTCTGCTACGATGAAGACTAGGCGGTAGATCTCGATGCAGAACGAGGACGATGGAGAAGGAAGGAAATCTTGGAATGAATGTGAGAGTTGTACGTGCGCTTGTTACGGTAGAAACGGCTCTCACTAGGAAAGTGTAACGGTGGAGATCGTGAAGATAGGAGAGAGAGTGGAGCGGATCTTGTGACATGTTACTGTGAAGCAGGAGGAGAGGAGGCCAGTCTGTTCCTGGGTTGCACGTCTTGGGATGGAGCGAGGGATTCAGCAAGCAATAAGGCAGGGGAGTTAGGCTGTCAATTTTTGTATGGGCCTTGTCACAAGATTGTTGGGCTTCGTCATGGCCTCGTTTCAGCTTTGTCATGGTCTCATCAAAAGACGTCGTTATGACTTAGATTAGGGTTTGATAACATTCATCATTTTATGTGACTAAAAGAGTACATAAAATGATAGAATGTGTTTTAGTACAACCCTAGGTAGAATTTGGAAAGGTCAACGGATCGAAAAACCAGTTTGACTCTGACTAAACGGAATTGAAATTTTCCGGATATTACACCCTCTCAAGCTCATAGATGGTTTCTTTTGTTCTTTGATGAAAATTAAGGATCTTTTGTCTCAACTCCATCAATTTTCTTGGTGGGAAGAATTTGTACATAAAAGAATTCTGTAGTTGATCCGAAGTAGTAATGAATTTTGGATGTAAAGTCTTGAACCATTCTATAGCACGACCATCAAGTGTTAATTTAAAGGCAACTAATCGAATAGTACTATGTTGTAACTTTTCATGCTGAATAGTTCCAATGATATCCAAGAATGGTTCGACATGTTCGATCGGGTTTTCACACGGGAATCTTGAAAAGGGATTTGACATAAGAAATTTGATAATACTTACCTTAAGCTCAAATTGACAATCCAAGATGTCAGGAAGCATTAATCCAGAGGTGATTTGTGGGAAAGTCGACATTAGTTGTTCATGAAGTGTTTGGGGGATAACAACACACATTTCCAACATCAATGTCGCTTGTGCATTCTTAGCTACTTCTGCTAATGATGACCTAAGAGTAGCAACATTTTCTTTGATTTATGCATTTTGAATTTTTGGCTATAGAGTTACCTAATCACCCAATGGTCTTGTCATTGTGGTCTTCTATAATAAAGAGGATAAAAGATATCAAATAGTATGATCGATTAATAATGAAACAAATAGATAGTGGCCAAAAAGACAAAATGGTATATTTTGTGACCCGTTATAGACAGATTGGTATTTAAAAATACGCGGAAGACATTTTGGTATTTTAAATAGTCCCGTCAAACCGGTATTATTAAAGCCAAAAATAGATTTTTCACCGGTTCTTGAAATTTAAACCGGTTTGGCCTAATGCAGTAATAAAAACCCAAACTAAAATCAAGTGAACTATAACCCCTCTCTTCTAAAATCCCCAGGGAGACATTTTACGTAGAACTGTCACAAAGGCACCAGGGAGAAGGGCTGGTAAAGACCCGGGAGGGACAATTTTGATGTCAAGGCTTGAAGTTGGAGAGTACGCCAAGGAGTTTCGCCCTTTATGGAATACTCAGAAGGTTCTACTAATAGAACATTCGCTACGATAAGTAAATGTTTCGATTTAGGGTTTTGAATTGGGGGAAATTGATGTGTTCTTTCTTTGATTGAGGATTTGGTGTGTTTATTTGAATGAGACCTCCAGATACTGCAAGTATTTATCTTACCTAGGGTAGGGATTATATATTTTGTTGATATTAATCACCTTGAACATATTCAATACCAAATAGCTTATTTGTGAATTTGGATTTGATGAATGTAGCAAAGTGGTCGAAAACGTTTTTTATTCATGAGGAAGTGGAACGATGCAGCAAAGGAGTCACAATTAATTAGATGTCATTGTGGCATTGTGTGTCGATATCTCACTTCAATGACAAATGAAAATCCTAGAAGGAGGTTTGTTAAATGTGGAAATTGCAAGGTACTTACCTTATTTACATAACCTCCTTGTATTTTATTTGAACTTTTATAAAATATGTCATTTCTTATTTTCATGGGAATGTAGGTGAGGAACTGTGAATTTTGGGAATGGTTTGATCCACCGATCAGTGCTACTGCTTAACAAGTCATTTCAATGTTGAGAAATTATATGATTGAATTGATAAATACTTTAGAAGTGGAAGAGAATCTTAACTTATCTTATGTTAACGAGATAAGAAGGCTTCAAGAGGAAGTGAACAAGCTAAAAAGTTCATCATCAAGTGACCATAAGGAAGAGCATGGTTTGAAGACAAGTTGCTTCTACAATGTTAATCTAGTCAAAATGATGTGCTTCTTTGTGTCAATTGCTTGTGCAATAAAACTGCTTTTACTTAGTTTAAATGAAGAGTTGTTTAGGGTATTGTATGTAAGCTTTGATGTAAGGTATTGTTGTGTAAACTTTAATGTAATGTGGACAAGTGATTTTTCTTAAGTAATAGGCTGCTTGATTTTAGTAGAAAGTGTTGTTTGCTTACGCATTTACTTCCGAGCAAGAAGTTGTTGATTTTTTGAGTATCACTGTCAAGAAGACCAATAAACAAGCTGCTGATTTTTTTTTATCATTTTTTGGATGCAACAAGCTGCTGATTTTTTTAAAGACATTGTTGATGTTTTTTCAAGCTAACCAACAACCTCTTTGCTGTTTTTTTTTCTCAAAAAATTGCAATTAGTTGTTGCAACATACAACTAAACTCTCTACAGGTTTCTTTAAAGACATTTTTGAGCATCAAAACTGTTAATTTGTGAGCATCCAAACTGCAACAAGCTGCTGAACTTTTTTGACAGCTTATTATTGATTTTTTTGACAGCTTCTTTGACAGCTAAATGTTATTGCTCTGATTTAAAGACATATTTGAGCTTCAAAACTGCTGATTTTTTTACAGCTTATTTGACATCAAAACTGTTGATTTTTTGCATCCAAACTGCTAATTTTTTGCAATCAAACTGCACTTAGTTGTTATTGCTAATTTTATCCAACAGAAAACAACAAAAATTGGTTTTATGATAGACAAAAGACATAAGATAAAATAACAAGTGGTCCTTCAAAATAACAAGTAATTTTTTCCAACAAAAAACAACAAAAGTTAGTTGTGTCTAGCACTTTAATACATAAGATAAAAATAACAAGTGGTCCTTCAAAAAGGGATCTATGCTTTGTAAAAGAAAGAAAGATGCTCTTTTCTAAGGTTGTGATTGAGCATCTCTAATAACAACTCATGGACCATGTGCAACAACTCTAGAAACCATTTTTCCTTCATCTCCAAAATATATCCCCATTCCTCCCCTTCCACCTTGTTCTGGTCTTTTTTCTCTTGCAGACGATCGCCCTCTTCCTCTCCCTTACCTCTTGCTCTTCTAGTTGCAACTATATAATTATTTAGCTTCCGGTTAGTGAAAGATTTTATATGTAATTAATTACACAAAAATTTTTTTTTTTACATACTAGATGAAAACTAATGTTATTAGGCTGGTGAACTATTGAGGTTAATGTGGATTGCTTCTTTCTTAATTAGCTAAATATTGAGCTGGTGGAGCTATACCATCTCTACCAATTTTGTTTTTGCTCCCTTTCGGTCGTCCTCTCTTGTTGGATTGATTATCTTGACCGATTTGTTGTGCTCTACTAGGAGAAACCTATAGCTAAGAAGTGTTAGGGTTATTTGTTATAGGAAAAATAAAGAAGACATTTTCATTAAGACTTCCCATGGATGGGGATGGACATTTTCTTTTATCATGACCTGTTTTACCATAATAACTACATTTAGTAGGTAACCCTCTCCTGGAGTAATTGGATTTCTTTGGTTCATCAATATCCTTTCTTCGATTGGTCTTTCTTCTTCCAGACTTCCTCCTTACGATAATTGGTTGCAACACCATTCCAGCGCCATCATGATCTTAGAATATAGAGCCACAAACCGGCAGTAGTAGCCTAGAATAGGTTTGATCATAAACTTCTTCTTTATACCACTTGGCAATGTAGTCTTAAGAAGTTTTGTTCATGTATAATATGAGACTCATTGCATGACAACATGGTATTCTAGATAAGTCCCACACTCGACATGAACAACTTCTTTTCTCCAAGTTAGCTGCATGGCTTATACCATTATGTAAGACCTCAAAACCAGCTTGATTATCACTACCATTCCATTTACACTCACATTCATTTTGTTGATCATAAGCCTCTTCTATCTTCAAGCTAATTCTTGGAGCAATACCAACAATAAACTTAGAAGCCAACTCCTTTTTTTCCTTCATTCTATCCATTAAAGCAAGCATAATGTCCTCAAACATGAAAATTATGGGCTTGTATCTATCTAAAAGGATGAAGGAATTAAAAGTTTATGCCATATTGTGGTCAACAATATCACAAGAGTTGTGATTCTTAAAGTGTGACCTGCAGAAAGTGTTAGGGTCTGGACGCATTAAAACATCATAAGCATCTTTAGATAAATTCTTCAAATCATTAACCTCCACATTAAACTAACCCATTGTGGTAGCTTTGACGCATCTCCAAAATGAACGTTCAAGCTCCTTTTCCTTTGTGTAACTTTCTCCAGCTTAAAATGATGTGTCTAGCACATTTTCGATGTTCAATGTTTGGCCACAAAGCATGGATTGCTGGAACAAGTCCCTGAAATTTACAAAGGAATGTGGTCAATAAATTTTTAAAAAGTTAAATAGAAGGCTTATAAGGAATTATATGTACTAACCTTTTGTTGGTCAGAAATTACAGTCCATCCATCACCTAACCCAATTTTCAAATCTTCTCCTAGTAGTCTAAGAAACCAATCCCAATTAGTTCTATTCTCCATTGCAATTACAACCCAAGCAATGAGATACATATGATTATTCCCATCACTATCCACTGCACATAAAAGTTGCCCAACACATGCATGTTTTAGAAAACCTCCATCAACTCCAAATATTGGTCTACAAGTCTCTGTAAACCCCTTTTTTAAGGCATCAAAACACATAAAATTTGTCAAATACAGCTAGTTCACCATGAGGTGCTTCTAGAGTGTTCAAAACACATGTTGTGCTAGGATTCGACATAACCAACTCTCGTACATAAGGCCTAAGAATTCCATATTGACGTTTCATCAAGTTATAGACGGCCGTCAAAGCCGAATTCTTATCTCTTTCACACATCTTTTGATGAACTAAGATGTCGTATCTACTCTTCACGTCATGCTTCATTTCTTTTGTCGTCATCTTAGTGATAACACGATTTATGACTTAGGTTTAGGTAATCATTTAGATAGATTTCTCACTCATTCATGCACATTTTGGCATTGGTTCATGACGTCTTCGCTCAATTCATGCATATTCCTAGAAAAGACGTCTACACGACCTTTTATCGGTTTTGTAGGTAATTTGGGGATCTATTGGACATTAATCGAGACATTTGAGGGTCAAGCCTCATGGTTGTACACATCCAAAGCTTTGAAGGAGCATAATTGGAGCAACAAAGGACACAAAGACCACTATTGGTGCAAGCAATGGAGCAACTCATGGCTAGACGATCATAGCATGCTTCTGCTGAAGAAAATCGGACCAACTGCCAGGAAAATCGGCCGATTTATTCCTCTGGGTCGATTTTCCTGCCTTTGACAGCTTAAGCCACGTGTCCCACGATCTCTTGATCCGGCCTTGCTCTTGGTGGAGAATATAAGTGGTCCTACAAGCTGTTGCTGGACACTCTCCTCTCCCACATTCTCATTCACAGCTCATCCATTGGAGGCAAGATTGGGAGGAGAGGAAAAGCTCTCAAGGATTGAAGGAAGAAGAAGAACACCATTCTAAGAGTGATAGTGAGGGTTTGAGTGATTTTGAGTGATTTTTGGAGTCTTGGATTGAAGAACTATTGCAAGAATTGTTAGGAACGTTTGGGACTTCGTTTTAAGAGTTTGTAAGTCTTGCTACAACTTGGATTTAGCTGAGATTTATTGATTTTACTTGCTTACCTTTCATTATTCATCTATGAGAACCATGTATGCTTGTATGATGATTTTGGATCTTGATATGCATATTATTGGCTAGTTTATTGTGATTCTGGAGTGATGGATTGATGGTTATGGCTAGGGTGATGATAGGATGGGCTTATATGTTAGTTTAGGATGATTTGTATGCACGAAACTCACAACAGGAGGAAAAATCGGTATGTTCATCAGATAAATCGGCCGATTTTCCCATGATCCATCCGATTTTCTTCTCTGTTGGTCTTTAATTGATGAATCTGTATGTTAGGGTGCTAGGTTGTTTAAATCCTAGTGTTTATTAAGCCTAATTTAGCTTAGGATCACCTAATGCTATCAATCTAAGTGAGGGAAGAGATCTACCCGATGATTTCCGACCTTAGATACCTAAGATGATGAATACTAGGTAGTAGTGAGCCTCATAAGCCGCTATTGGATCGAGTGTGCTAGGATTATTGCTTGAGACTTCCCTATTCCGAGACTTACCCGGTAAGGAGAGGGTTACCCCTTAAGTAGTATCCGGTTTGTGAAGAATTCCCTACTTTAACCCCTTGAGACCTACCCGGTAATAGGAGTTTGATGCGGGACTAGTGATGTGAGAGACCTACCTGGTAATTACTTCCATTAGCGAAACACTCTTCCCCAACACCGCAGCTTGTCCTTAGAATCCTTAGAACCTTGAGTCCAATGCCATAACCGGAAATTTTGACCTCTAGAATCCACTTTTCTCTTTGATCATATACTTGTGTTTTGAGATTACTTGTTTGTTTGCTAGTTGAGTTGTTAGATTGTTTTATTGTCTTGCTTGATTTGTGATCCTTGCTTGATCACCACAAAAACCAACCAAAAATATCGATATTTTCATTTCTTTGTTCCTTGACCTTTTCTTTGATTAGATCCACACTATCTATGACCATTGTTTGACTCGATTTCACCTTAGTCTTTGTGTTCGACCTCGGAATACTATCCCTACTACAAACGTCCCGTTCACTGCGGGTTCGCTAGGAGTTAGGATAAATATAACGAGTATAAATTTAAAGCTTATTGCGTACACACATCACACGATCTTAGCGTAACAAGTTTTTGGCGCCGTTGCCAGGGACTAGGTCTAGATTGAGTCTATTTTGTGATTGTTTATAGTGTAGATCTTTCTTGTTGCTTTTGATCTCTCTTTGTGTGTGTCTTTGCTTTTCAGGACATCTCTTACTCTTTAGGTGTATGCGAAGATCTCGTGGCAAGGATTTAGCTCCATTCGATCCCGAACCGGAGAAAACCCTTAGATCTAGATCCAAGAGCATTAAAAAGGGAAAAGAGATGGCCGAAAGAGATCTCCAAGCTGAATTGGATGAAGCCTTAGAGCAAATAAGGCTAAGAGATGAGCTCTTGGAGGAAGAAAGGAGACTTGCAAATGAGAGGCAAGAAGCAACTAGGAGGGAGATTGATGAGATTAGGCAAGCCCTTGTACAAGGAGAGCTTAATCGTCAACAACCTCCACCTCCTCCACCACCACAACCGCAGCCGGCGGCAAATGTTAGGGTTGTACCCATAGCTATTGAAGAGCCACAAACATTAGGGAGACGTATGGATCCAGCACAAAGAGCACACCGTCCGGGTGTAAACTTAGGAGATCCCGCAGCCCACAACTACGAGCTCCACCCTCAAGTTCTACAAATGATCCGGCATAATCAATTTGGAGGGATGAAAGGAGAGTCTCCTCATCAACACTTGATGAACTATGAGATTTTGATGGAGACTCTTAGACCGCCAAGATTGGAGAGCAACAACCATAAGCTTAGGGCTTTCTCCTTCTCTCTTAAGGACAAAGCCTTAGCTTGGTATCAATCTATTCCACAAGGGCGAGTTGGTACTTGGGAGGAGATGACAACCGAGTTTTTGACTAAGTTCTTCCCACCTTCCAAGACTACCAAATTAAGAGGGAAGATCAATGCCTTCATGATGAAGGATAGAGAGAGTTTGTTCAATTCTTGGGAGAGATTCAAAGACCTTCTCCTAGATTGTCCACACCATGGCATACCGAAAATTGAGCTATTGGAAATCTACTTCAAGGGACTTGATGAAGATAGCTAATTCAAGCTCCAATCCCTTTCCGGTGGGACTTTCATGGAAAAGCATGTGGATGATGCTTGGGAGTTTGTAGAGAAACAAGCTCTAGTGATTGAGAAATACTCCCATAGGAAGAGTGAAGGGAGAAAGGCGGGAGCATATGAGGTGATTGAAGTCACCATGAGCAATTTCAAGCTTGACGCCATCAACAACGAGCTAAAGTCCTTGAGGGAGTTGTGTGCTACAACTTTGAAGAACCAAGTAACTCCTCAAGTGCTTCCACAAGCTAACTTATCTTCCAAGGAGGAGGATGTGAATTACATGGGAAGGGGCAATTACAACAACTATCAAGGCCCAAGGAACTTCAACAACAACCGGCAATTCAACAATTACCAGCCCAACCATAACCATCCCGGGTTTTCCTATTCTAACCCGGATGGAGCCTTGAACCCTCCCGCTTCCACAAGCACAACTCCACCACCAAAAGCTTCACAAGAACCTCCACCCGGATTTACTCAACCTCCAAAAGATAGAACCGAAATGATGTTTGAGCAATTGCTTGGAAGGTTGAGTGGCCTTGAGAGCACGGTGACTTCAATTTCTAAGGCTCAAAAGGTTTTAGAAGCACAAGTGTTCCAAAAGGCGGGTGAAGCACATAGAGATCCGGGAAAGCTTCCCGGAAGGACCGAAGACAACCCAAGAGGCCAAGTGTTGGCCATTACAACGAGGAGTGGGTTGAGTATGAAAGACCCTTTGCCCAAGGAGAATGCTAAGGGGAAGCAAGTGGTGATAGAGGAAGAGACTTTGCAAGGAGATGGAGGCAAGAGCAAAGATGTCGAGCCAACATATGTGGCACCGCCTCCATACAAGCCACCACTACCGTTCCCTCAATCACGAGCAAGAGCCCGCTTGGACAATCACTTTGGTAAATTCCTTGAACTTATGTCCAAATTGCATATTAATATTCCGTTCATGGATGCTATTTTAGGAATGCCGGCATATGGCAAGTTCTTGAAGGAAATACTCTCCAACAAAAGGAAGTTGGAGGAGTATGGGGAGATAAGGATGACAAAGAGATCCTCGGAGTTGATTCAAACGATGAAAGAGGAGATGCCTCCAAAGCTAAGGGATCCGGGATCCTTTTGTGTGCCAATCGGAGTAGGAGAAGTGAAGTATGACGCCCTATGTGATCTTGGGGCAAGTGTAAGCATCATCCCGCTTGCACTTTGCAACAAGGTTGGGCTAGGAGAGCCAAAGCCGGTCAAGATGACCCTTTACATGGCGGACCGCTCAATCACTCATCCGGTTGGGATCTTGGAAGACATTCCGGTGCAACTAGGGAAGTTCTATGTGCCCATAGACTTCGTTGTTTTGGACATCCCGGCGGACTATCCGGTTCCTATCATCTTGGGGAGACCTTTCCTAGCTACTTCCAGATGTTTAGTAGATTGCAAGAACGGGACTCTCTCCTTCAACATTGGAGAAGAGAACATCAAGTTCAAGCTATCCACAATGATAAAAGGGCCAACCCTTGATGAAGATGTATTCAACAGAGTTGAAGAAGAGGAGTCTAGAGAGGTTGTGAGCTCAATCTTGCTCAAGGATCCACTTGAGAGGGTTCTTAGCTCAAGCTTGATGGAGGAAGGAGTTGAGGAGAGTAGCAATGAAGTAATCAAGGCCTTGAATGCATTGGACGAGCTACCAAGTGTTGGATTTGAAGTGCTAGAAGAAGTGAAAATCAGCCAGAAAAATCGGACTGGAAGGGCAAAATCGGCCGATTTTTGGCCTTGGGCTGAAGTTTCATCTAGTTTGGCAAAAACAGAAACTCAGATCGACCTACCCTCAGGAAAATCGTCCGATTTTTCCTCCTGGGTCGATTTTCCTGAGTCTTTTCAGCACCAACCACTTGAATGTGAGCAATCATCAAGGGACTTCAAGGAGGCTTCCATGGCTTTGCAATCATCTCAACCTACATTGTATGGATCGTCTCCAACCGAAAAAGGTCCTCCTCAACTTGATCTTAAACCCCTCCCCTCTCATTTAAAGTATGCTTTTCTTGGTGATAATTCAACATATCCGGTGATTGTTAATGCATGCTTGAGTGATGATGAACTTGCTAAGTTGTTGCATGAACTAAGATTGCATAGGAAAGCCATTGGCTATACTATTGATGATTTGGTTGGCATAAAACCTTCTTTGTGCATGCATAAGATATTGATGGAAGATAATCATAAACCCTCTATTGAACATCAAAAGATTAAATCCTATAATGAAAGAGGTAGTCAAAAAGGAGATCATTAAGTTGCTAGATGCGGGAATTATCTACCCTATCTCGGATAGTAAGTGGGTTAGTCCCGTTCATGTAGTTCCTAAGAAGGGTGGGATGACCGTAGTGACCAACGAGAACAATGAACTAATCCCAACTAGGACGGTTACGGGATGGAGGATGTGTATTGACTTTAGGAAGTTGAACATGGCCTCTAGGAAAGATCACTTCCCCCTTCCCTTTATTGACCAAATGCTAGAGAGATTAGCTCAACATTCCCATTTTTGCTACTTAGATGGCTATAGTGGATTCTTCCAAATCCCTATCCACCCCGATGACCAAGAGAAAACAACATTTACATGTCCATGGGGAACTTTTTCATATAGGAGAATGCCGTTTGGGTTGTGTAATGCACCCGCCACCTTCCAAAGGTGTATGATGGCTATCTTTTCGGAACACATTGAAAATATCATGGAAGTGTTCATGGATGATTTCTCTGTTTATGGTTCTTCCTTTGATAATTGCTTGGCTAACTTGTCATTAGTATTGCAAAGATGTGAGGAGACAAATCTTGTCTTGAATTGGGAAAAATGCCACTTCATGGTAAGTGAAGGAATTGTGTTAGGACACTTGGTGTCTAACCGTGGCATTGAGGTTGATAGGGCCAAGATTGAAACAATAGAGAAGTTGCCACCACCTACCTCGGTGAAAGGGGTAAGGAGTTTCTTAGGGCATGCCGGTTTTTACCAGAGGTTTATTCAAGATTTCTCTAAAATTTCTAAGCCCCTTACTAACCTACTAATGAAGGATGTTGAATTTGTTTTCTCCAAAGATTGCCTTGAGGCTTTTTGTAGGTTGAAGAACGCTTTGATCTCCGCACCTATCATGCAACCTCCGGGTTGGAGCCTACCATTCGAGATCATGTGTGATGCAAGCGATGTAGCCGTTGGGGCTGTTTTGGGGCAACGGAAAGATGGGCGCACTCATGCCATTTATTATGCTAGCAAGACTCTAGATGATGCCCAACTCAATTATGCCACAACCGAGAAGGAGTTGCTAGCGGTGGTGTATGCTTTTGAGAAGTTCCGGTCATACCTTGTTGGAGCGAAGGTCATTATTTATACGGATCATGCTGCGACACGTTACCTCCTTACAAAGAAGGATGCCAAACCTAGGTTGATTCGATGGATCCTTCTTCTTCAAGAGTTTGATTTGGAAATCTGGGACAAGAAGGGATCCGAGAACTCCGTGGCGGATCACCTTAGTAGACTCCCACCATTGGAGCTTAACAAAGATGACATCCCGATTGATGATTCATTCCGGGATGAGCAATTGCAAATGGTGGAGGAGTGCTTGTTCCAAGTGTCTAGAGGAAGTGAGCCATGGTTTGCCGACATTGTGAACTACTTGGTGTGTGATGAAGTGCCTCCCGGATTGACATATGCCCAAAGAAAGAAGTTCTTCAAAGATGTGAGGCACTACTATTAGAGTGAACCACTTTTGTTCAAGAGAGGGCCGGATGGAATGTTTAGAAGATGCATACCGGAGGATGAGGTGGAGAGTGTAATCCACCATTGTCATTCCTTGCCATGTGGAGGGCATGCTAGCTCACACAAGACATGTGCTAAGGTGTTGCAATTGGGCTTCTTTTGGCCAAGTTTGTTCAAGGATGTACAAAGCTTTGTGGTAGCTTGTGATGCTTGCCAAAGGACGGGCAACATCTCAAGGAGGAATGAGATGCCCTTGAACAACATACAAGAAGTGGAAATATTTGATGTGTGGGGTGTGGACTTCATGGGACCATTCCCTTCTTCATGTGGCAACCTCTACATCCTATTGGCGGTTGACTATGTTTCGAGATGGGTGGAAGCAATCGCCTCTCCTACAAATGAAGCCAAAGTTGTGGTGCGGTTCTTCAACCGAGTGATCTTCCCTAGGTTTGGAACACCAAGGGTGATCATAAGTGATGGAGGGAAGCACTTCACCAATAGGAACTTTGGGGCACTTTTGGCTAAGTATGGGGTGACTCATAAGGTGGCAACACCTTACCATCCCCAAACTAGTGGCCAAGTGGAGAACTCAAACCGGGAGATAAAGGGAATTCTTGAGAAGACGGTCTCTAGGACAAGACAGGGTTGGGCTATGAAGCTCGATGATGCCTTGTGGGCATATAGGACCGCTTTCAAGACACCAATTGGCACCACTCCTTACAAGTTGGTCTATGGCAAGTCTTGCCACCTCCCGGTAGAGATGGAGCATAGAGCTTATTGGGCCATTAAGTGGCTAAATTTCGACCTCAAGGAGGCGGGAGAGAAGAGGTTGCTTGACATAAACGCTCTTGAAGAGATCCGGTTGGATGCTTATGAGAATGCCCGGATCTACAAGGAGAGGACCAAAAGGTGGCATGACAAGCGCCTCATCCCGAAGGAGTTGAGTGAAGGCGACTTAGTGCTTCTCTTCAACTCAAGACTGCGGCTCTTCCCCGGAAAGCTCAAATCAAGATGGACCGGGCCATATGTGGTGAAGAAGATCTTTCCTCATGGAGCGGTAGAGATAGGAGGAGATCATTATGGTGACTTCAAGGTGAATGGGCACCGTTTGAAGAAGTACATCCCGGAAGCCCCGGTGGAAGTGATTGCCCCGCTTCACCTTGATTGAAACGCTCCTGAATTTGGTCAAGCTAATGACCTTAAAGAAGCGCTTAATGGGAGGCAACCCATTGGTACATATTTGTCCCTTTCTTTTTCTTGCTTTTGTTTGATCTCACTCTTGGTGTGCTTTGTTTTTCTTTTGTGTTTTTGGGTGCTAGATCTTGTTGATTGTCATGTGTGACGAGATGTTGGAGGTCATGTGAAGGCCTCATGGAACTGTTAAAGGTACAAGATCCAAGCACATGGATGAGGGGGAAATCACCCAGAAAAATCGGCCTGTTCTTCAGCAGATCGGCCGATTTTCCTGGGCAGTTGGGGCGATTTTTCCTCTGTAAAGGAAGGTGATGATCTCCAATCAAGCATGGGTGGAGCGGACGTGGAACTTGGACGGCTTGCGGAGCCAAGCGCGGGTTCCGACGCCATAATGATCATCAAGAGCTCTCTACCATCCTTGATCAATCATCCACCATCATCATCCAATGTGAACCAAAATACCAAAGCATCACCAATTTTACATTGTGAGGACTCTCTTTCACTTCTTTATTTAGTTTCCACATTGGGGACAATGTGTTTCTAAGTATGGGGTGGGGTTTTCATGATCACTTGCATGATTAGCATCTAGGATAGTTTAATATTGTCACATGTTTCATTATGTCTTGCATTGTACATACATATTTCGAAAAATCCAAAAAATTCAGAAAATTTTAAAATTTTTTTGTGCTTCTAAGGCTTGGATATGACCCTAATGATGAATCTTGTCTTGTGGATTGGCTATGGATGGCCTTATGTGTTAAATTGATGAATGTATATGTGGACTTGAAGTACTTCTCTTGAATCCCATGAATGATTTGTGATCATGATGTTTGCCTAGAATGGATTGAGTATTGAAGGTCGAAATTGCATGCTAGTTCTTGCACATCAATTAGGAGTGATTAAGGCAATTCATTTTTTCTCTACTTCTCATCTTGATCATGTTGCTTGAGCACCTCAATTGAGATAAATTTGACCTCTTTTGACCCATCCAGGAATAGGAGCATGTTAGTGTGTTGATGTGTGCGAAAAGCAAGTGTGGGGTGAAGTTGTTGATGAAAGAAGATCTCGAGCCAAGGAGATCCAAGGTGCGTGGTTGGACGATCCTTGCTTGGCATATCTCATCAATCAAAAAAAAAAGTGGTCGGAAGGAACAACACCGGTGGATCCTCGCGACGAAGAGCGCATCAGAACCACACTTGCCCAACTTTCAAAAGTCTCATGGGCTAAATATGGCGATCAATGCTCGGGATATTTATTCAAGAGTATCAAAATGAGAAGAGCCGCAAACACCATTATGAGCATCCTGGATCCCGAAAATCTTGGCGATGGCCCCACTCTTAACTTGGAGAAGATATCCTCTATCCTTATAAACCATTTTACCAAAATTATCAATCCTTCAACCTTGGCAAATCAGCTTAACCTATTCCCGGACTGCCCTCTTCCATCCTTATCCCCTAAAGATCTGCCTTTCTTATGTAGAAGTATCACAAACGATGCAATCAAAAAAGCCCTCTTTAGCATTGGGGACTTCACAACGCCCGGCCCAGACGGTTAAATTGTTTATTTCTTCAAATGTTCCTGGAGCATCACTGGGGATTCTTTCATTGAGGCCATTCAAGAATTCTTCAACTCGGGTAGAATGCCAAGCTTTGTAAATCACAATACCCTTTCCCTCATTGCAAAAAAGCCAAACCCATCACTCCCATCTAACTACCGTCCCATTTCATGCTGCAACACATCCTATAAGGTCATCGCCAAGATCCTCACAGATAGGCTAAATGATACCCTTTATTCTATCATTGGAAACTACTAGGGAGCTTTCGTAAAGGGACGTTCTTTAAAGCATAATATTCTAATCTTCCAAGAGATCTTCAAGAAGTATAACAGGTGCCACATCTCGCCAAGATGTGCCATGAAGATCGCATATCTAAAGCTTTCAATATGATTGATCACTGCTTTGTTCTAAACTGCCTTGCTAAAATGGGACACCCTCACACCTTCATCCGACATATGGAAGCCTGCATCACTTCTACTTCCTTTTCAATCAACCTAAATGGCTCTTTACAATGGTATTTCAAAGGCAACAGAGGACTGCGGCAAGGTTGTCCTCTATCCCCTCCTCTTTTCGTCATTGCCATGGAATCCTCTCCTTGATGCTCAGGGTCAATACAACAAACCCGGGCTTTAAAATTCACCCCAAGTACTCTTCTCCACGTATTACTCACCTATGCTTTGCTAAAGACCTTCTGCTTTTTTGTCGAGGTAATACCACTTCCATCAAGATTCTGAGAAACACTCTCGAGGCTTTTGGCAGATATTCTGGTCTTCTCATGAATGAAGCTAAGTCTTCTATCTTCATTGGGGGACTCTTTTCCCAGGAACGTTAAAACCTTGCCCTTTCTTCTGGCCTCACCCTTGGATCCTTACCTTTCACTTACCTTGGCTTACTTGTGGGCAGCAAAAGACTTAGCTCTGCTGAGTACCAACCTCTTATTGCAAAAATCACTAAAAGAATTAACTCTTGGAGTGCTCGTAACTTGTCTTATGCAGCTAGGAAGTAGGTGATCTCCTCAATCCTAATGTCTATGTGTTACTACTAGTGCTCGACCTTCTACATCCCTTCCTCCATCATGTATAAAATCCGCAGCCTTCTGTGCTCTTTCTTATGGGCTGGAAAGGTCTCCAGCTCTCGCACCCTTGTTGCTTGGAATACGATTTGTCAGGACATGGATTATGGTGGACTTGGCTTCAAAGAAATCCTCTCCTAGAACAAGGCTTGCTTATCTAAGCTCATCTTCGAGTTGGACGGCGCAATAAACAACCACAACTTATGGACGGCTTGGGTCTATTCAAACATCCTCAAAGAATGATCCATCTGGTCCATCAATTCTAACTACAAGCATAGCAATGTGTAGTGCCAAATCCTTAAAGTTAGAGATGAGATCATCTCCTCTATTGGCAATGCCTGCTTCATAAACATCACTACCAAATCCAATAACATATTCACCACCGCTACTACTTATAACCTGTGTTGGAAAGCCTCCAGGTCCCTCTACTCCTTTCAGGCTTGGTATCATCTGGCGTGGTATTTGCATTCCCAAATTCAGTTTTATCACTTGGATTGCCTGCCACAACCGCCTCCCTTCGCTTTTAAAATTGATGGTTTGGATCCTTGTTAATGATAACACTTGTAAGCTCTGTAATCACAGTGCTGAAGATGAGGAGCACCTCCTGAAAAACTACAGCTACTCTTCCCTTGTCATGAATCTTATCTCAAAATGGCTTAGAGTTCCCCACCCTTACCCTTACAACACTTGCATCTGGAACTGGTTCAGTAATGCTCATCCCCACAAAGATGACCTGGTTGCTCTCCAAATCTCTACCATCACCAGCTATGTATACTTCATTTGGAAAACCCGTAATGACCTCATCATTAACCAAAATAAAACCCTCGCCACTTCCTCGTTCATAACATCATCAATTCCACTAAAACCTATACCTCTAGACATTGGAACGATCGCTCTTAGAACTCTCTCTTCTGGGCCAGGCCTCTCGGCATTCACCTTCGGCGCTCTTAATCTTCTCTCTCTCTTTTTTCTCTTGTTATATGTACTCCCCACGGCCAGATACCCTTGTAATTATCCCCTTCTGTTATATAAATACAATTTTTCAAAAAAAAACATATAGTAATGAAATGCTGCCAAATACCCTTGTAATTATCCCCTTCTATTATATAAATACAATTTTTTTTAGAAAAACCTATAGTAATGGAATGCTCCAAA
Organism: Fagopyrum esculentum; assembly: GCA_033239045.1. NCBI lineage: Eukaryota > Viridiplantae > Streptophyta > Magnoliopsida > Caryophyllales > Polygonaceae > Fagopyrum > Fagopyrum esculentum. The sequence goes on from BSUD01000007.1 coordinate 122,962,054, forward strand.
CCCGGCTCTCACATTTTGAATAGAACGACCCAACACCACCATAGTTCTCATAAATAACACTCAAGGAATATATACATCATAGATCAATATAGGTAGGATCTCAAGATCCTAGAAAGAATTAATTTAGCAAGACATACCTGAACACAAGTTCAAAGATTTATTAATCAAAACGGAAAAGAACCAGTCGACCGACTGTGGAGGGTGGTTGATTGACGTGCAATACTCGAACCGTCTAATGAAATTTGCAAATTAAAACTGAATGACCTAATGGCTAAAAACTCTTATTTATAGAGAGGAAGACTAACCTAATCCTCCTAGGGTTTGTGATTTAAGATCTACCAAACCCTATCTTGTAACTAAAAAGATGGAGTTTATCTAGATCGACAAATCTAGAAGATAAACTAGATTAAAAAGACGAATAAGTAAAATAACGCAAAAGAGCGAGCATTGTTGGACCGTTTGACCGATCAGTGGGGCCTAGTTGGGCGACCTCTTCGAAACTACTTCAAAATACATTATTTTTACTAGTTGTCATGTACTCGACGTGTGTACTGGTGGTCGGCCAACCAGTGGATGTGGTCGGTCAACCGACACCAAAACATCGACCATTTCTTGATCTTTACACCCAAATCTCTATCAATTTCGTCTTGATTGTAGTGAGAATCTTAGTGTGTTATTGACGTTGTCTCGTAAATAGGTTCATTTTAGCTCCACAAACACTTAGAATGCTTTAAATGTCAATAAACTAAATAGTATATCTCCAAAATACAAGAGAACGAAATATGTCGATCAACAAGGCAATTCTTCCCAAAAAGGTTAAGGGATGACTAAGAATGATAGTGGAAAAAGATACTAAAATATATGTTATCGGTAACATGTTCATTATTGGTAGCAATAAGGACATCATCAGCCGAACTAAGAACATGATTAGTGGGAAGTTTGACGTGAAAGTTTTGGAATTATCAGATATCATACTAGGGAAAAAACACTAGACATTCTGAAGAACGTATTCTTTCCAAGCTCAATATGTTGAAAATATACTTGAGAGATTCAAGAACTACTCAAGTCGGACTACAAAGACTCTAATGGACCCTTATCTCCAATTGAATAATAACCCAAGGGATGCAGTGTCACAACTAGAATGAATTATTGTCCAACTACACAAGACATGACTTGGCGCACTGATAGCATGAATTATTGTCTATATTTTGGGGCCTGTTTAGACGTTTTATCTTCAATAATCTGCATGTTTGGATGTATATTATGTGATTATATTGTCGTTTCATCTACCTTTGCGGGAATCGAGGTCTACACCAAGTTTCGTTGTAATTGTAGGTAAAATGGCACATTTTGCATCAAAATGGAGCTAAAGGAGCTAAGGAGTCATTGGAGCTACATTCAGGAGCTTAAGGAAAAACCCAGGAAGCATGGAAATGGATTAAAGATTTACTTTGGACCAAATTTGAGAGATGTCACATTCAGTTTAGAGTCACCTCGGTCAGCTACAGTACCATCTCGACCGAGGTGATCTAGAGGAGCTGCTCGACCGAGGCGAACACCTTGGACGCGGCGAGATATATTTTATTCTTGGCTAAGATCTTTTAATTTTGGCAAGAGGATCTTATATTTTTAGGCTGGATTCCTGGAAGGAAGAAGATAAGTCAGCTCATATATTTTACCTATTCTATGGGAAAATATCTTTCTAAGATCTTTTATCTTTGGGAGGTAATTTTCCTATATAAAGGGTTGGATTTTCCACAAATTCAACCGTGCTTAGACACCGGCATAAATCCGCTTACAGCTGGAAAACATCCATTACAGCGGGGAGATTTGAAGAACCTTTTTGAAGGTTGAAGGAAGATTGAAGGAAGGAAGTTTATAGCTTTTATACCTTTTGTGAAGGGGTTTTGTAAGATTTTCTTAGATTCCCTTCTTGTTGATTGTCATGTTGGATTGTGATCCAATGAATGCTTGTTTGTTTAATATTTGATTCAGTTATTGAAGCCTTGTTCTTAAGGTTCTTGTGTTCAAATATTCACTTTCTTCCCTTATATTTGATTATTGCTTTCATGATGATGAGTGGCTAATTTCCTTGTGTGATTCTAGGGTGATTGGCTAAAGGTTGTGGGAAAAATGATGATAGAATAATTTTAATCACGGTAGGGCCCTGAAAGCTCGAGTCTTTATCCTTAACCCTAGAACATCTCGCTCAGTCGATGAACATTTCGGCCGGGGTGTAATTCGTCTGACCGAGGTGACCTATCTGATCCGAAACTGAGAGTTAAGTGTTAGAGTTTGCCAAATCCTATTCTTATTACACCTTTCCTGGTTCAATGCAAGCCTAGGATGAGACTTACCCGGTAATTCTTTTGTTTGTTTACCTAGGATCATAAGTATAGGTAATAAAAGTTTATCCTTTATTGGGGTTTGAGTGTGCTTTCATTCCATCTTTGTGAGTTAGCCTGAAACTTACCCGGTAAAGGTTGATTCTATTCCCTTAGGTGGTGTGTTGGTTTGAGGTTATAGTTCTTTTCCTTAATTCCTTGAGACTTACCCGGTAATAGGAGTTATGGTTTGGGATTAGTGAGTAGTGAGACTTACCCGGTGATCTATTCCACTTTAGTAACACCTTCCCTTGCAAAAACCTCAGCTTTGTCCGCTTTATCTTGAGATCTTGAGTTGGAACCACAACTAGATGCTTTAATCCTTAGAATTGCATATTTCCTTAATTGACTTTTATCATCTTTGATTGTTTTAATCGCTTTTGTGGTTAGTAATTACATAGACGACCTACCCCTACTTTGTTTCACTAAGTCCTTGTGATCGACCCCTGGAATTTCTTGCTTTTTACTACGATTGACCCGTACACTGCGGGTTCGCATCCTTGTTTTAAGCTTACATCTAGGGTTATAAATTTAAAGCTTGCATACACCGTTTGGAGCGAACAAGTTTTTGGTGCCGTTGCCGGGGACTTGGTCTAGACCGAGCTGGTTGCGGTCGGCTTTCGGGGTGCTTGCCCCTGTTTCTACTAACCACTCTACTTGAGTGACTTTCGCAGGTTCTTTTTCTTAGGTTTATGCGAAGAACCCGCGCTGGGAAGGAAATCGTTCCCTACGATCCCGAACCAGAAAAGACATACAAAAGACGCTTGAAAGAAGCGAAGATGGCCAACCAAGACAATCGCGATCTTGAGGCCGAATTGAAGGAGGCGTTAGAACAACTACGCCTCAGCAAGGAAGAACTGAGACTGGAAAGGGAAGAAACCCGCACAAGGACTGAGGCGATCGAAGTAGATATGGCGGCATTACGAGACCAGTATCTACCTCGACCGAACTCAGATCCTCGACTAAGGCAAGACCCTGTTCCAGATCCTCGACCGAGGCAGAATCCAGTACCTGTTGCCCCGGCCGAGATACTTCCACCTCGGATGCCAGTCCGAGATGTTCTTTTTGCAAGTATTCCACAGACCTTAGGGCAGAGGATGGACCCCAATCAACAACTGAGGCGTCTAGGAGTCAACCTAGGTGATCCAGCGGATCATGATTATGAGCTTCGACCGCAAGTTCTTTCCATGATTCGCCAATGCCTATTTGGAGGGCTAGAGAGGGAAGCTCCGCATCAACATCTACAAAACTATGAGATCTTGATGGAGACCTTGAGACCTTCAAGAATAGAAAACAACAACTACAAGCTAAGGCCTTTCTACTTCTCTTTGAAAGATAGAGCACTTACTTGGTATCAATCTCTTCCTCCAAGAAAAATCAATACTTGGGAAGAGATGACGACGGAGTTCTTAACTAAATTATTTCCCCCCTCTAAAACTGCTGAAATGAGAGGGAAGATTAATGCATTCATCATGAAGGACAAGGAGAGCTTGTCCAAGTCATGGGAGAGATTTAAAGACATTCTTTTGGATTGCCCACATCATGGGATTCCAAAGATAGAGTTGTTGGAGATATACTTCAAGGGATTGGACGGAAACACCCAGTTCAACCTTCAACTACTATCCGCCGGCACGTTCATGGACATGCCGATTGACGAAGCTTGGGAGTTCATAGAGAAGCAAGCTTTGCACATGGAGAAATACTCCCACCAAGGAGCTGTAGGTGGAGTTAAAAGAGTCAACTTTCAAGATGCTCCACCTAACAATGATCAACTCACTTCTTTGAAGAATGATGTGAAACAATTGAAAGAACTTTTAGTTGCTCAAACCAAGAAGGAAGATCAAGGATCAAGGAACAACAATAGTTACCGAAACAACAACAACGGTTCCCGGAACAACAACTACAACAATAATAGAGGATCCAACAGCAATAATTGGAGGGCAAACAACCAAAATTCGGGTAACCCTTACTCTAACTTCAATTCGAATGACTCCTCTAATCCTTTCCTCTCTTCTTCTTCTTCTTCTAGTCCATTGAAGAGCCAGGAGCAAGGATCGAGTTCGTCCCAGCCGGAAAAGAAAGATGCAGTGGTGGAGGCCATCTTGATCAAGCTTAACTCTATGGAGACATCCATGACTTTATTTTCGAAGGCACAAAAAGCCTTAGAACAAGAATTCTTTAACAAGGCGAATGAAGCGGCAAGAGATCCAGGGAAGCTTCCAGCAAGGACGGAAAGCAACCCTAAAGGACAGATTATCGCAATAACGACAAGGAGTGGACTGAAGACTGCAGATCCAGTGCCTCGGTCGATGTCAGTACAGACGAAGACCACCTCGGTCCAGGTACAATCGAAGAACACTTTGGCCGAGATGCCAACCGAGGTGGAGCCACAGAAAGCGGAGGAGAAAATGAAGTTTATATTCCACCTCCTGCATATAAACCACCACTTCCATTCCCCCAGTCAAGGGCCAGAGCACATCTAGACAAGCACTTTGATAAGTTCCTTGACTTGATGAATAAACTATACATTAATATCCCTTTCATTGATGCTATTCTAGGGATGCCTGCCTATGGGAAGTTCTTGAAAGAGATTCTATCAAGAAAGAGGAAGTTGGAAGACTTTGGTGAAGTGAGGATGACATCTAAATCCTCAGAGCTTATTCAAATCATGAAGGAGAAGATGCCACCCAAGTTGAGAGATCCCGGCTCATTTTGCATTCCCATTCAAGTTGGGGATGTCACTTGTGAAGCCTTATGTGATCTTGGAGCCAGCGTGAGCATCATTCCGCTGGAGCTATGTGTTAAGATCGGACTTGGAGAGCCCAAGCCGGTGAAGATACGGTTATACATGGCGGACCGCTCCATTACCCATCCCGTGGGCATTTTGGAAGACGTTCTGGTCAAGTTAGGTAACTTCTATTTACCTATAGACTTTGTTGTACTTGACATTCCCGCAGTTTATCCCATTCCTATCATTCTCGGGAGACCATTTCTAGCAACTTCGGGTTGCAATGTGGATTGTAAGAACGCCAAGTTAAAATTCAACATTCGCGGAGATGAAGTGGAGTTTGCATTACTTGTGGCAATGAAAGGAGAGCAGCTAGGAGATGATATCTTCAATATCTATGATGAAGAAGAATCAAGACAATTGGTGAGCTCTATCCTTATTAAAGATCCACTTGAAAAAGTTATTAGTTTTAGCTTAATGGAGGAAGGTATAAATGCTTCTTGTGATGCAGATATACGGAGCTTGAAAGCGCTGGAAGAAGATCCAGGAGCTAAAATTGAAAGACTAATCCAGGAGAAGAAGATCTCCAGTTTCGGTTCCAGTTGCAGTACCTCGACCGAGGCACTTTCTGGACCAAGCGAGGTGACTGAAGAACATCTCGGTCAACCTCTCTGGACCTCGACCGAGGTCGAAAGCGAGATGATGTCAACTGAGACTACTGAAACTAACAAACTTCTTACTCCCTTTTCTGACATTCATCCTCAGTTGGTGGAACATTCTCTCCACCAAATTTCTGATAATAAAGGACCTTGGTATGCTGATATTGTTAATTATCTTGTTTGCTAGGAAATACCACCCGGATTGGCGTACGCTCAAAGGAAGAAATTCTTCAAGGATGTACGCCATTAATACTGGGATGAACCGCTGCTATTCAAGCGAGGGCCGAATGGGATGCTTCGAAGATGCATTCCGGAAGATGAAGTTAATAGCGTCATACGGCATTGTCACTCACTCCCTTGTGGAGGGCATGCTAGCGCCAACAAGACATGCGCTAAGGTATTACGTTCCGGTTTCTTTTGGCCTACATTATTTAAGGATGTGCAAACGTTTGTTGTCTCTTGTGATGCATGCCAAAGAACAGAGAACTTATCTAGAAGGAATGATATGCCACTCAATAACATACAGGAGGTTGAGATCTTTGATGTATGGGGAGTAGATTTCATGGGACCTTTCCCATCATCCGGAGGAAACCTGTACATTCTCCTAGCTGTCGACTACGTCTCTAGATGGGTTGAAGCCATTGCCTCTCCCACTAATGACGCCACGGTGGTTGTGAAGTTCTTTAACAAGACTATCTTTCCACGTTTTGGGACTCCACGCATCATCATCAGCGATGGAGGGACGCATTTCATCAACCGGAAGTTTAAGGCACTTTTATCAAAGTATGGGGTAACCCACAAGGTAGCAACCCCTTATCACCCTCAAACTAGTGAACAGGTCGAGATCTCAAATAGAGAAATTAAAGCAATCTTGGAGAAGACCGTCTCTAGGACTAGGAAGGATTGGTCCATGAAGTTAGACGACGCTCTTTGGGCTTACAGGACCGCATTCAAGACTCCCATTGGTACCACCCCTTATAATTTGGTATATGGGAAGTCTTGTCATTTGCCCGTTGAGTTAGAACACAAGGTGTATTGGGCGATCAAATGGTTGAACTTCGACATCAAGGAAGCCGGTGAGAAGCGGCTATTGGATATTAATGAGCTGGAGGAGCTGCTTTTGAACGCTTATGAGAATGCAAAGATCTATAAAGAAAGGACGAAGAAATGGCATGACAAGCGTATCATTCCTAAGGAGCTTAAAGAAGGAGACTTAGTTCTACTCTTCAACTCCCGCCTCCGCCTCTTTCCAGGTCAGTTGAAATCTAGATGGACCGGACCTTATGTTGTGAAACATGTTTTCCCTTATGATGCAGTTGAGATTTGGGGAGAAACGAGTGAAAGCTTCAAGGTCAACGGTCATAGACTTAAGAAATACAAACCGGAAGTTCCGGTTGAGGAGGTTGCACCGCTATACCTTGTTTGAGAGATGTCGTACGATCCAGCTAGCGACCTTAAATCATGCGCTTCTTGGGAGGCAACCCAAGGTATTGCTTTCTTTTCCCTTTTTCTAGTCTAGCTTTAGATAGTTTGCTTTTGCTTTGCTTTGTTTTGTTTTTGGCGTCCTAGACAGACAACAGGTGACATCTAAGGAAGGAATACAACTCAGGAGCAAAACTAGAAGGACAGAAGTTCGAGAATTACAGCAGACGGACTTTGACTAAGACACATCTCGGTTGCTGTCACAGCACCTCGACCGAGATGATTCTTGAACAACCGGGGCGACTAGGGTTTTTGAAGATCCACCTCGGTCCGTACCACCTCGGTCCAGTTGAGACCATCTTGACCGAGGTGACAGCAGTTCCAAAAAAGGGTATAAAAGGGGGCTGAGATTTCTCTCTCCTCCGTCTACCTTCTTCTTGACCGAAACGGCAGATTCACCTCGTTTCTTCGTTTCTCGCTCGTTTTCGACGATTCTCGCTTCCAAACTGCAACGAAAGGGTAGAGGATCGATTTGCAACCATCAATCTGCAGCAAAAACGAACCGAATCGAGCAAATCTGGGATAAAATCGAAAAAACCCTAACTCCCTCTTCTTCCACTTATTCCTTTCGATTTGGGCTTTGGTTGCCCCTGCATTCTGCTGAAAAATGATTAAGTACCCCATGGGAACCTTTGGTAGTGATATTGGGGGAAAAGAACTGGATTTCTGAGAGTTGCGATCGAACAGTTTTTCGCCTCGGTCCAGTCGGCCAATGCCTCGGCCGAGGTGTTCCAGAGAGTTGTCAGAAAGACCAAAGTGATCTGACAGATTGTAGAAAATGAGTTCTGACAGGCAGTTAGTGTTGAGAGACAGATCTTCTCCTTCTCCTTCTTCTTCTTCACGCCGTACTAGACCGGTGATCCATGAGCGTCACCAGGTCGACTATGACCGCATAGCGGCCCGTCCAGTGGTTGCACCACGCTTCCTGGACATATCTGCTTTCGACTGCCTCTATGTTGATAATGATCTGAGGCGGATGATCTCCATGGTGGGCTTAGAGCAGTTCATTGAGATGCGAGCTCCGGCCTACCTAGAGCCGACCCTAAAGTTTGTTAGCTCCGTCACCTACTTGCCCACCAAGTGCGCCATCAAGTACCGGTTGATGAACCGGAATTACCTAGTTCCCTTGGACGACTAGAGGGACATCTTTGGCTTCCCAGCCCCTACTGTTGCTGACTTTCCCTCTCGAGCTGTAGCTCGAGAGTTCTGGGGACAGATTGCTCATGTGGTTGAGCACGCAGACAGATGGAGACCTGGAGATTCCAGGGAGCGGATTATATTCCATCTGGCCTTTAGACTTACTCATAGGATCTTTAGCGAGACACTTTTGGCGCATACTGAGACGCCCCAGAAGATCAGACAAGGTGAGCTTCTGAATCTGTACTGCATGGTGACCAGGGGAGTTCCGGACTTTGGGATGATGCTGGCTGAGGATCTGCACAAGATCAAGGCGAAGGCCAAGGGAGGCATCTGCTGCGGAGGGATAGTGACTCATATAGCGAGTTACATGGACCTTGACTTGAGTGCATGCACTATGGTGGCGGCTGCCAAGCTGCTCGGGCTTCAGGAGATGATCACACGGAGGATACTGGTTCCTCGCGGTCTTACTACGCCGTATCTGGCGATGCCCTGTAAGCAGACTGCACCCCAAGGTATTAGGTGGTTAGCTCAGTTCTCCGTGTATGATCCGCATTACTGGCAGACTGCTTGGATTCCGCTGATGGAGGACGCCAGAGAGGCAGCAATAGTAACAACTCAGGGGCCGGCTGAGGAGGATGAGGACGATGATGATGGTGATGGCGGTGTTGCCATGGATACGGGCACAAATACAGCTGGGACTAGTGCGCCGGTCATTGATTTAGATGACGACGAGACTGAGGAGGAGCCAACTGCAGCACCAGCACGTCCCGCTAGGCGTAGGGTACGTAGGCAGAGAGATCCACTTGCTCACCGTCGGATCGATGATCTGACGGATCAGATGATAGATTCCTACGCTGCCTTGTCCTTGGATATCAGAGAGATGCAGGAGAGACTACACTACCAGCACACGATGGCTGAGATTCAGTTTCAGCATATCATGGGCTATCCTTTCGACCCATCTCAGTACCCGTACGTGCCACCACCACCACCACCGGATCGGGATTATTGAGAGCTTGTGGGATTTTCTTTATTTATTTATTATGCAGCTCAGCTTTATCCGGTGAGTACTTTGTTTCTTTAGACTTATTTTGACCCATTGGGACAATGTGTCCTAAGTATGGGGTATTTGGATGTATTATTTGACTTATGTGGATGTATGACTTGACTCGATGGATATTTATGTTTTATTTTGCTCTTTATGCTTATCTGACTTGACTCGATGGATATTTATGTTTTATTTTGCTATATGTGCTTATCTGAGATTACATGCATGCATACAGGTTATTTGATTGAGAAAAACGTCAAAAACTGGTTTAAAAAAAATTTTTGACCTCGACCGAAGTGATTCTGGCCGAACGAGGTACTTCACCTCGGTTGACTTAGAACATCTCCACCGAGGTGGTTTAACTAGAACAGTTTTCGAAACGATTTTTGTGCTTTTCATCTGGATATAACCTCAGTGATGATTTTGTTTGCTGACTGGTTTTGAAATCTTTATATGTTTTAAAGGTTTTATGATATGTTTAAGTTGTTAAATGCTTCGTTTGAAATGTTGGCATGTTTAATACTTTGTTTTTATCAAAATTATGTTGAATTTGAAGGTTGACACCACATGATAAGTTCTCTCACTTTCTTCCTGGGAAGACCAAGGCAATTCATTCTCTTCTCTTCTTCTTCTTGATCATACTTAGCCCTTCATATACATATTTGCCTCCCTTTACCTATCCGGAAATTTGTAAGCAAGACAGTGAAAAGCAAGTGAAAGAAAAGTTGAGATGTTGGCTCAAAGTTAGAAAGAAGCCAATAGGTTTGGGGAAGTCAATCATGATGATGAGTAACTTGGCACCATTCACATAGCCGGGTGTTTGTGTCTTGCCAAAGTCGGATTGAGCGATATTCCTAACGGGTCATGGTATGTGCATCAAGGGTTTGAGGCATCTCGAGAAATTGATGATTGCTGATTTCCTAGGCTTCGGTTATTGTGCACCTTTGTCCATGCATCCCAAAAAGTAAAAAAGTAAAAATAAGCAAAGCTTATTAGTGGAAGATGTTGAAGTTCAAAGCAAGTGAAGTGAAGATCCTATTCTCGGATTCTAGCACCACATTCCTTATATACATCCCACCCTCACACGTTTTGTTAGCATGAAATATTGTGATATTTTAGGCACGTTTTCTAAGTGTATTTGATCCAAATTGATAGTCATTGATTGAGCATTGATGCATTTGTGAGCTAGTTTGTCTATAATGTCGATATAGAGATCTACACAAGCTTTATGTTGATTATAGGTGATTGAGAGCTATTTCCGAACGGAATGGAGCAAGGATGGGTTTGATTGAGCATGTCCATGAATTGAGGACATTCCTCGGAGCTAAAGAGTGCCAATTTGAAGGATGCACGAGGCTAAGGAAGAATCACGTTCTTGCCCTAAACCACGCTCTAAAATACGGCCATACTACTTTCCACGTTCAAGTCCACGGCCGTGGAACCATGGCAAGGGAAGCGTGGTTCATTCCAGCAACTTCTACGGCCGTGGAGAAGTTGGTTCAAACCGTGTTGATTTCCACGCTCTAAATTACGGCCGTGGAACCCTTCCACGACCATGATCTTGGCGATCTTTTTCGCCCATACTTTAAGCCACGATCTCCTACGCGATTGGGCCGGGCCGATATTTTATCTTACACTATAAAAGGACGGACGAAAGGAGATTCCGTCACCTTCGCTTACGCATAGACGTATCTTACACTTGCGCTTGGAATTGCCCTAATTTCGCATTTGGCGGAGATTGTGTTTGAGAGATTTTTGGCGCGTTGCTATTGTGATTTCCGGATTGACGGAAGATCGAAGATTCGGAAGATTGTTCGCAAGGAGATTTCGCTTCTTGCTTAGGTTTGAATTAGAAGACGGATTGACATCCCGTTCTTCCTTCTTATCTAAGATTTGTGATTGTTTGTTTTATTCCGAATCTAGTAACGATTATTGTTCTTGATTGTGACTTTGAGATTGATTTGATAGTTATTGAAGGTTTTCGGAAGTTTTCATCTTTCATCCTTTTAAACCTTGAATTTGATATCAATATGACTATTGTTGGCTAAAAACCCTTAACAATTCTAAGGTGAAGGGTTGATAGTTGTGGCTTAGATGATGATAGATCGATAGTAAACAGATTGGATCCTGAGAGTTAGAGAGAATCGACGACAACCCTAATCCACGGTCTGTTCTTGAGCTTCCACGGCCGTGGAACTCAAGAACTAGCCGTAATTTTGTGTTAAGTTACGAACTTGCTTTTACTTTAATCCAAAATTAAAGATTTGCTTTAACTTAGTTTAGGCTTGCCTTTTCTAGGTGGTAGTGAAGCCTCAACAACCTCTACCTCGATTGTGAGTGTCACAACCTTAATCGGATTAGTTAGTCTTGATCCTTGGATTACAAGTTTGGGTATTTGATATTAATTCTTACCTTTGGAACCTTTCTATATTGAAGCCTCAACAACCTTTATAGAGAGTGTCTTGTAGGTGGGTTATACATGGTTTTTGGAACTTCACCGTACGAATACCTTACATTAGCATACCTTTGCATATCCTAACTCTGTCCTTATATCATTAGTATATCTTGAATCGATTGCCACAGCTGGATACTTGGATCTTTAGGATTGTTGTTTTCCCAATACTTGAAAAGCTTCTTACATTTACTCGCTTGATAACCTATAATTGAATTTGTTCCCCCCAAATCCCTATGTTCGATACTCTGGAATTCTTGCTTAACTATATCGATTCGTACACTGCGGGTTCGTTTGCTTGATTTCTAGTTTTACATTTAAAGCTTATTTGCACGCACGCTAAGTGGCGAACAAGTTTTTGGCGCCGTTGCCGGAAATTTGGTCTAGGCCGAATTCGGTTTTCGGTTGTCAAGCTTGGGAGCTTCTCCCTTGTTATTTGATATCTCTTTGAGTGCATGCGCAGGTCTAGGAACACCGGAGACCTCTTGCCTCTTGATCAAGAGCTTTAGAGGACTTTAAGGCAAAAGCGTAAGGAAAAGAAGATGGCTGAAGGAAACGAACGTGATCTTCAATCGGAGTTAGCGGAGAAAGAAGCTCAACTCCAATGGAATGAGAAGATTCGCCGAGATGAAATGGATCGTCATCAATCTCAAGTTGACGATCTAAAAGATATGATGTTCCAGATGAGGATAGAACTAAGCAACCTTAAGAATAAGGGGAGCAAGAAATCCTCAAGGAGATCCTTAAGGTCGAATAGGGGTCATTCATCCGCTGATGATAGCGTCTCCTCCATGCCACCGCTAGAGGAAATTGATCCCACAATCAATGTGAATCCATTCCATCCACGGGCAGCTGCTAATCGCCGTGTGCAACCTAGGAATGCAAGGATCGAACGTGTGGATGAGGAGCCAAGAACTCTTGGCCAAAGGATGGATCCAACGCAACAACCACGCCGTTTAGGTGTGAACTTTGATGCTGATGATGTACAAGGGTTTAGCTTCAACCCTCAAGTTATTACTCTTGTTCGCCAAAACCAATTTGGCGGAACAAACACTGAATCTCCACACCAACACTTGCAAAACTTTGAGTGTATGATGGAGACAATGAGGCCGAAGAACGCGACTACCAACAACTATAAGCTCAAGCCTTTCTTCTTCTCCTTGAAGGGGAAAGCATTGTCTTGGTACCAAGCTCTTCCTAGTGGGAAACTAGACACGTGGGAAGACCTTTCCGCGGAGTTCCTCACTAAGTTCTTTCCGCCATCCAAAACGGCGGAACTTAGAGGTAAGATTAATGCATTTTCCATGAGATCTAACGAAAGTTTGTTCCAATCTTGGGAAAGGTTTCAGGATTTGTTATTGGATTGCCCTCATCATGGCATATCCAAACTTGCATTGCTGGAGATATACTACAAGGGGCTAGATGTGGAGACACAATTTAAGCTCCAATCCCTCTCATGTGGAACATTCATGGACATGAGAGAAGATGACGCTTGGGACTTCATTGAGAAGCAAGCAAGAGTCATAGAGAAGTATTCCCACCGGAAAGTTGAGGGAAATCGTGTGGAACAAGGAGCAAAGCTCACACATGAAGCTCAAAATCAGATTTTCTCCCTCAACAATGAGATTAAAGAGTTGAAGGAGGCTATCAAGACCAACTTTCCAAATCAACAAGGAAAGGATGTTGGCTACTTGGGCAACAACAACAATGGTGGTGAGAATACAAACCGCAACAATAATAACCGGAACAACAACCGGAACAATTGGAATGGCAACAACAACAACCGGAACAATAATTGGAACAACAATAGGGGTTCAAACAACAACAATTGGCACTCCAATCAACAAAACTCCGGTAACTCTTATCCTTCCAATTCGAATTCACTAACTCCACCTTCCTCTTCCTCTACTCCTTTGAAAAGCCAGGGGCAAACATCTAATGGAGGAAACACTTCGGGGAAGGAGAAGCCCGATCCCATGTTGGAAACGATTTTGGGAAAGCTTCAAGGTTTGGAGAACCGCATCATTAAGGTTGATGATCAAATTTCTAAGGTTGATAAAGCCCAAAAGGTTTTAGAAAACCAAATGTTCAGCCATGCGGAGGAAGTTCCTAGGAATCAAGGGAAACTTCCAGGAAAGACGGAGGACAACCCTAAGGGAAGGGTGATGGCAATCACAACTAGGAGCGGAGTGACTACCACCGATAGGAGTGGGAGACGTCACATACGATGCATTATGTGACTTAGGAGTAAGTGTGAGCATCATACCACTTGCATTATGTAGGAAGATCGGTTTAGGCGATCCTAAACCGGTGAAGATGACGTTGTACATGGCGGATCGATCCATCACTCGCCCCGTCGGTATTGTAGAAGACGTCCCAGTCAAGCTAGGTAAATTCTTTGTTCCCATTGATTTTGTTGTGCTTGACATTCCTGCAGATAGTCCGGTCCCGATCATACTCGGGAGACCGTTTCTTGCAACTTTCGGCTGCATAGTCGATTGCAAGAGTGCTAGACTCGCCTTTGACATAGGAGAGGAGAAGGTAGAGTTCGTTCTTTCTACTCTAGTGAAAGAGCAAATCTTTGATGAGGATATATTCAATATCCAAGATGAAGAGGGGTTGTCTAGAGAGGAGGTAAGTGCTATTCTCTTCAAAGACCCTTTGCAAAAGGTTATTACTATGAGTCTAACGAATGTAGGGGAAGAAGAGGAGTGCAATGAGGCAATTGAAGCCTTAGAAGCACAAGAAGAGGTAGATGAAAAGGAATTTGAGAAGCTCCACGATGAGGCAGAAAACGTGAGAATCCACGGCCATACATTATATTCCACGGCCGTGGATTTCACAACCCAAAGTGTGGCTCACTCCAGAGGGTTACACGGTCGTGGAGGAGGCAGAGCAACCGTAACCACCTTCCACGCCCTAAACCACGGCCGTGGAAGATGTATGGAAACCGTGATTCAGGCCGTGGAAGAAGGTGATCGTGCCACTTCTTCAACTTCTTTTGATTCTTCTCCCACACCTTCTACACCCTTAGACACTTCTAAGGAGGCGTCGGAGGCTCCTCAAGAGCCATTAGAAGCTCCAAAAGCAATGGAATTGAAACAACTTCCTACACATCTAAGGTACGCTTTTCTAGGACCTAACTCTACTTATCCGGTTATTGTTAGTTCCGATCTAACCATAGATGAACATAGTAAGCTTATGGTCGTCCTTAGGAAACATAGGAAAGCTTTAGGTTATACTATAGAAGACTTAGTAGGAATCAAACCCTCCCTATGCATGCATAAAATATTAATGGAGGAAGACTTTAGGACTTCAAGACAACCTCAAAGGCGGTTGAATCCGACCATGAAGGAGGTTGTCAAGAAGGAAATTCTTAAACTCCTTGATACAGGTATCATCTATCCTATCTCCGATAGTAAGTGGGTGAGTCCGGTTCAAGTAGTTCCAACTTAGGACACCTAATCTCTAGTAGAGGGATAGAGGTGGATAAGGCGAAAATAGAGACTATAGAGAAGCTTCCTCCCCCAACTTCGGTGAAAGGGATAAGAAGTTTCCTAGAACATGCTGGATTCTATAGACGCTTCATTAAGGATTTCTCTAAAATATCAAAACCGCTAACTAATCTATTGATGAAAGATGCAGTTTTTGAATTTTTGCAGGAATGCTTGGATGCATTTAACATGATTCGGCAAGCTCTAATTTCAGCACCTATTATCCAACCTCCGGATTGGACTCTTCCCTTTGAGGTTATGTGCGACGCTAGTGACGTAGCTATAGGAGCTATTCTTGGACAACGAAAGGAAGGGCGAACCTATGCCATATACTATGCTAGCAAGACGCTAGATGAAGCGCAGCTCAACTACGCCACTTCGGAAAAGGAATTTTTAGCCATTCTTTATGCTATTGACAAGTTTCGCTCTTATCTTGTAGGTGCAAAGGTGATTGTCTATACGGATCATGCTGCGATTCGGTACCTCCTTGCAAAGAAGGATGCGAAGCCAAGGCTAATTAGATGGATTCTTCTCCTACAAGAATTCGATCTAGAGATCCGCGACAATAAGGGTTCGGAAAATTCTGTTGCGGATCATCTGAGTCGCCTAACACATCTAGAGGACGACCACTTACCTATAGATGACTCATTTCCGGACGAACACCTACACATTATTGAGGAGTGCATCGATGTGATCTCCAAAGGTAACGAACCATGGTTTGCTGATTTTGTTAACTATTTGGTTTGTCAGGAGATACCACCCGGACTATCCTACGCACAAAGAAAGAAGTTCTTTAAGGATGTCCGGGAATACTTTTGGAATGAACCTCTCCTCTTCAAGAGAGGTCCGGATGGCATCATTCGGCGATGTGTGCCGGAAGATGAGATGCAAAGTGTCATCCGCCATTGTCATTCACTACCTTGTGGAGGACACACTAGTTCAAACTAGACTAGCGCTAAGGTATTCCAATCTGGATTTTTTTGGCCTACTTTATTTAGAGATGTGCAATCCTTTGTTTCTTGCTGCGATGCTTGCCAAAGAACAGGTAATATCTCTAGGAGAAATGAGATGCCTCTCAATAACATCCAAGAGGTGGAGATTTTCGACGTTTGGGGAGTAGACTTTATGGGACCGTTCCCATCATCTTGTGGAAACCAATACATACTCTTGGCGGTGGATTATGTTTCTAGATGGGTGGAAGCTATTGCCTCTCCCACCAATGATGCCATGGTGGTGGTTAAGTTCTTTAACAAGACCATCTTCCCACGATTTGGGACACCAAGGACTATCATTAGTGATGGAGGTTCTCACTTCAATGCCCGGCGCTTTGAAGCTCTTCTAGCTAAGTATGGGGTTACTCACAAGATCGCCACCCCTTATCATCCACAAACTAGTGGACAAGTTGAGATCTCAAATAGGGAGATCAAAGGAATCCTAGAGAAGACAGTTTCAAGGACTAGGAAGGATTGGTCCTTGAAGCTTGATGATGCATTATGGGCTTACCGGACTGCGTACAAGACTCTCATAGGAACCACACCATACAACCTTGTGTATGGGAAGTCTTGTCACTTACCGGTAGAGTTGGAGCACAAGGCGTTTTGGGCTATCAAATGGTTGAATTTCAGCATGAAGGAAGCGGGAGAGAAGCGTCTCTTGAACCTTAATGAACTTGAAGAACTCCGCTTGAACGCCTATGAGAACGCCAAGATTTATAAGGAGAGAGCAAAGCGTTGGCATGATAAGCATATCATTCCAAAGGACTTCAAAGAAGGAGATCAAGTTCTCCTCTTCAATTCAAGGCTTCGTCTCTTTCCAGGTAAGCTTAAATCTCGTTGGACCGGACCTTTTCTAATCAAACGTATTTTCCCCCATGGTGTAGTTGAAGTATGGGGTGAAGCGGGCGGAAGCTTTAAGGTGAACGGTCAACGACTCAAGAAGTATACGCCGGAACTCCAAGCTGAAGAGTTCGCGCCCACCGCACTCGAATAAGTGCGAATCTGGTCTAGCTACGGACCTTAAACAAAGCGCTTCTTGGGAGGCAACCCAAGGTATTGCATTTACATTTTTATTTTCGATTCATAGTTTAGCTTAGTTTAGACGTTTTTGCTTGTTTTGCCTTCGATTCCTTCCGGTATGTTCGTGTTTTTGGATGTAGGAACAGTGGAAAAGGAAAAGGGAAGAATAATTTTGAAGAAAAGTGACAAAACTTGGACTTTGGAGCATTACAGAGAGTTCCACGGCCTAAACCACGGTCGTGACAGCTACAGTGACCGTAATTTCCAAAAGCCTTTGAAAAATCACCAAAACCACGGTTCCGTACATTTCCACGGCCGTGGAATCTCCCGATAGACCGTGGTTTTCGAAAATTTTGCCGGCCACTATATAAACCACATTCTTCACAAAAACACACCAAAAACCCAATTCCACGACCCTCTTCGCCGATTCCACGCCCTTCACCTCAAATCTCCATTCGTTAATCGTTTTCAACGATTCTTCGTTCCAAACTAAAGCAAATTCGACCACCAACAAGATCCAAGCAACGAATCGAGCGGCAAATCACCAAGGAACGCAGAATTCGGATTTTAAAATCTGAAACCTAGGTTTTTTTCGCTCTTCTCTATCTTCGTCAATTTGGGTTCGTTTTTGCTAGAAATTATAGGAGAACTGATTGAAATTGGAAGGAATTAGACTAGGGCTGCCTAATTGCTGAGTTTGAGTGTTGTTTGCTGAATTTTGCGAAAGAACGAGACGAATCACGGTCTCTGTCAATTCCACGGCCGTGGAACACCAAGAACAGACCATTATGGCTGGACGCCATAATTGGAAGGCTACGTTCGCAGCTATGCATGCGAACAGGATTGTAGCTCCTCCGTATGTCGCACCACCGCCCGTAGTTGAGGAGGAGGAGATGAGGGATCAGTATGAGGGAGAAGGAGGAGCAGAGCATGAGTTTGGCACGTTTCCGGATCAGCCGGACATTGCTTCTGATGTGCCTAGACGTTCTCCACGTCCAGCCAGAGCTTCAGGTTCGTCCTCTCGCCGCGCCAGCGTGAGTGAGAGACCCACTTGGATGGAGACGCCTCCTGCATGGTACGGAGTTCCACCTCCATGGTCCGCACAGCAGCCACCAGCACCAGCACCGTCAGATGCACCAGGGTGGTACAATCAGGCTCCGGGATGGTATGAGCAGATGCCGGAGTGGGCCACTAGCCTTTCTGACAAAGTGGGAGCATTGGAGATTCGAGCTGATGCTAGAGATGGACGTATGGATGACCTCGATCACATGATGAGAGACGTCTACCGCCAGCAGTTCGGCCGGCACTACGATTCCAGCTTCTCTCCATTCCCGCCTCCACCTCCACCGCAGTGATGATTTGCATGACCGACAGTTTTAGCCGCTCCACCGCCATTTTGTGAGTTTCTTTTTCTTTCTTTCTTTTCTTCTTTTCTTTCTTTTATTTGAACATTAGGGACAATGTTTGTTCCAAGTATGGTGGGGTGTGACTAAAAGTTTGTAATAACTCTTACTCACTATGATTGCTTCTATCGAGACTATCTTGCATGTTCATTATATTGCATTGCATGAAAAAGAGTTTGAAAAACCCATAAAAATTGAAAAATTTTGAAAATTTTGTGCTTCTAAGGAATTGAGATGATTTCTATGATAATCGCTACTTGTGAATTGACTTTGATGACAATTGCATGCTTAAACGAATAGTGAATTGAAAAGGAATTGAATGAGTTGATTATGCCTCTTTTACAAGTTTCATAATGTGATGAATGTTACTTAAATCATGTTGAGGAATTGAAGTTGAAATCACACTATAAGTTCTTATACTTCTTGTTGAGATGATTAAGGCAATTCGATTTTTCTTTCTTCTTTCTTTGATCATTTAGCCCCTCATTGAAATTATGGACTCCTTAACCTATCCGGGAATTTGGAGGAGTTGATTGATATTGGCATGTTTGATGTGGGAGGGCCTTGAAAGAAATTATTTGCAATCAAAAGAATAGAAAGAAATTGTAGGTTTGGGGAAGTCAATCATGACGATGAGTAACTCGGCACCATTCACATAGCCGGGTGTTTGTGTCTTGCCAAAGTCAGATTGAGCGATATTCCTAGCGGATTATGGTATGTGCGCTAAGGGTTTAAGGCATCTCATAAAAATTGAGAAACGCCAATCTCCTAGGCTTCGGTTTTTGTGCACCTCTATCCATAACTCCAAAAGTAAAGTCGAAAAATGAAAAGAAGAGAGCGAAGCTCTAAGTTGAAGGTGTTGCGGAAACCGCAAGAGAAGAAGAAAAGAGTAGTTATCCACTTTCCCGGATTCATGCACCACATTCCTTAAAAGTTTCCTTTCCTTTCCACATTCTAGACCTTTTTCTTTGAAAGTCCTTAAGATCAAAAGAATGTTATATGACTTGGTGATCTAAATTGAAGTTCTTTACGATTGATTTTAATAATGTTTGAAGGTTATGATGTTTGTATGGAAGTTTGATTGACTCATGATTTTTCTTTACTCTTTACTCTTTGATTAAGTGTATGAAAGTCTTATAAACGATTAAAGCAAGATTTGAGAATGATCTATTGATTAGAAGGCACATTCGTCAAAAAGAAGTATTGCTTTGAGAAGGTACACATATTTCATCCTAACTCTTGTTTTTAAAGCTTTTGAACGACCTTGCTTAGGGACAAGCAAGTGGCAAGTATGGGGTTATTTGTTAGCATGAAATATTGTGATATTTTAGGCACGTTTTCTAAGTGTATTTGATCCAAATTGATAGTCATTGATTGAGCATTGATGCATTTGTGAGCTAGTTTGTCTATAATGTCGATATAGAGATCTACACAAGCTTTATGTTGATTATAGGTGATTGAGAGCTATTTTCGAACGGAATGGAGCAAGGATGGGTTTGATTGAGCATGTCCATGAATTGAGGACATTCCTAGGAGCTAAAGAGTGCCAATTTGAAGGATGCACGAGGCTAAGGAAGAATCACGTTCTTGCCCTAAACCACGCTCTAAAATACGGCCGTACTACTTTCCACGTTCAAGTCCACGGCCGTGGAACCATGGCAAGGGAAGCGTGGTTCATTCCAGCAACTTCTACGGCCGTGGAGAAGTTGGTTCAAACCGTGTTGATTTTCACGCTCTAAATTACGGCCGTGGAACCCTTCCACGACCATGATCTTGGCGATCTTTTTCGCCACACTTTAAGCCACGATCTCCTACGCGATTGGGCCGGGCCGATATTTTATCTTACACTATAAAAGGACGGACGAAAGGAGATTCCGTCACCTTCGCTTACGCATAGACGCATCTTACACTTGCGCTTGGAATTGGGCTAATTTCACATTTGGCGGAGATTGTGTTTGAGAGATTTTTGGCGCGTTGCTATTGTGATTTCCAGATTGACGGAAGATCGAAGATTCGGAAGATTGTTCGCAAGGAGATTTCGCTTCTTGCTTAGGTTTGAATTAGAAGACGGATTGACATCCCGTTCTTCCTTCTTATCTAAGATTTGTGATTGTTTGTTTTATTCCGAATCTAGTAACGATTATTGTTCTTGATTGTGACTTTGAGATTGATTTGATAGTTATTGAAGGTTTTCGGAAGTTTTCATCTTTCATTCTATTAAACCTTGAATTTGATATCAATATGACTATTGTTGGCTAAAAACCCTTAACAATTCTAAGGTGAAGGGTTGATAGTTGTGGCTTAGATGATGATAGATCGATCGTAAACAGATTGGATCCTGAGAGTTAGAGAGAATCGACGACAACCCTGATTCACGGTCTGTTCTTGAGCTTCCACGGCCGTGGAACTCAAGAACTAGCCGTAATTTTGTGTTAAGTTACGAACTTGCTTTTACTTTAATCCAAAATTAAAGATTTGCTTTAACTTAGTTTAGGCTTGCCTTTTCTAGGTGGTAGTGAAGCATCAACAACCTCTACCTCGATTGTGAGTGTCACAACCTTAATCGGTTTAGTTAGTCTTGATCCTTGGATTACAAGTTTGGGTATTTGATATTAATTCTTACCTTTGGAACCTTTCTATATTGAAGCCTCAACAACCTTTATAGAGAGTGTCTTGTAGGTGGGTTATACAAGGTTTTTGGAACTTCACCGTACGAATACCTTACATTATCATACCTTTGCATATCCTAACTCTGTCCTTATATCATTAGTATATCTTGAATCGATTGCCACAGCTGGATACTTGGATCTTTAGGATTGTTGTTTTCCCAATACTTGAAAAGCTTCTTACATTTACTCGCTTGATAACCTATAATTGAATTTGTTCCCCCCAAATCCCTGTGTTCGATACTCTGGAATTCTTGCTTAACTATATCGATCCGTACACTACGGGTTCGCTTGCTTGATTTCTAGTTTTACATTTAAAGCTTATTTGCACGCACGCTAAGTGGCGAACACGTTTCTTGACCTTCTTTTGGAAGCCCTTGAGACCTCGAGCTTGTTGATTGACTTAGTGGTTTAAACTGGATTATACATGATTAATTTCGATAATTATGACTTATTATGCATTCTATGATTTTATGCAAAGATGAACAACTTTCTTATATTTATAAAATGTTTTGATCATATTTTGATTTTAAACTCCATGAAGCATTCTCTTAGAGTGATATATGATTGTAGCACACCATTAAAATGTTTTGAAAGACTTTTTCATTGATCTTTATGACTTATAATCCATTCTATCTTGTATTTTATATTCGGAACTTGCTTGGGGATAAGCAAGGGCTAAGTATGGGGTATTTTGATAGCATGAATTATTGTCTATATTTTGGGGCCTGTTTAGACGTTTTATCTTCAATAATCTGCATGTTTGGATGTATATTATGTGATTATATTGTCGTTTCATCTACCTTTACGGGAATCGAGGTCTACACCAAGTTTCGTTGTAATCGTAGGTAAAATGGCACGTTTTGCATCAAAATGGAGCTAAAGGAGCTAAGGAGTCATTGGAGCTACATTCAGGAGCTTAAGGAAGAACCCAGGAAGCATGGAAATGGATTAAAGATTTACTTTGGACCAGATTTGAGAGATTTCACATTCAGTTTAGAGTCACCTCGGTCAGCTACGGTACCATCTCGACCGAGGTGATCCAGAGGAGCTGCTCGACCGAGGCGAACACCTTGGACACGGCGAGATATATTATATTCTTGGCTGAGATCTTTAATTTTTGGCAAGAGGATCTTATATTTTTAGGCTGGATTCCTGGAAGGAAGAAGATAAGTCAGCTCATATATTTTACCTATTTTATGGGAAAATATCTTTCTAAGATCTTTTATCTTTGAGAAGTAATTTTCCTATAAAAAGGGTTGGATTTTCCACAAATTCAACCATGCTTAGACACCGGCATACATCCGCTTACAGTTGGAAAACATTCATTACAGCGGGGAGATTTGAAGAACCTTTTTGAAGGTTGAAGGAAGATTGAAGGAAGGAAGTTTATAGCTTTTATAGCTTTTGTGAAGGGGTTTTGTAAGATTTTCTTAGATTCCCTTCTTGTTGATTGTCTTGTTGGATTGTGATCCAAGGAACGCTTGTTTGTTTGATATTTGATTCAATTATTGAAGCCTTGTTCTTAAGTTCTTGTGTTCAAATATTCACTTTCTTCCCTTATATTTGATTATTGCTTTCATGATGATGAGTGGCTAATTTCCTTGTGTGATTCCAGGGTGATTGGCTGAAGGTTATGGAAAAAACGATGATAGAATAATTTTAATCACAGTAGGGCCCTGAAAGCTCGAGTCTTTATCCTTAACCCTAGAACATCTCGCTCAGTCGATGAACATCTCGGCCGGGGTGGAATTCGTCTGACCGAGGTGACCTATCTGATCCAAAACTGAGAGTTAAGTGTTAGAGTTTTCTAAATCCTATTCTTATTACACCTTTCTTGGTTAAATGCAAGCCTAGGATGAGACTTACCCGGTAATTCCTTTGTTTGTTTACCTAAGATCATAAGTATAGGTAATAAAGGTTTATCATTTATTGGGGTTTGAGTGTGCTTTCATTCCATCTTTGTCAGTTAGCCTAAAACTTATCCGGTAATAGGTTTGAGGTTATAGTTCTTTAATTCCTTGAGACTTACCCGGTAATAGGAGTTACGGTTTGGGATTAGTGAGTAGTGAGACTTACCCGGTGATCTATTCCACTTTAGTAACACATTCCCTTGCAAAAACCGCAGCTTTGTCCGCTTTATCTTGAGATCTTGAGTTGGAACCACAACTAGATGCTTTAATCCCTAGAATTGCATATTTCCTTAATTGACTTTTATCATCTTTGATTGTTTTAATCGCTTTTGTGGTTAGTAATTACATAGACTACCTACACCTGCTTTGTTTCACTAAGTCCCTGTGATCGACCCCTGGAATTTCTTGCTTTTTACTACGATTGACCCGTACACTGCGGGTTCGCATCCTTGTTTTAAACTTACATCTAGGGTTATAAATTTAAAGCTTGCACACACCGTTTGGAGCGAACACACACTCGGTCAATGTATTAAGTCGTTATACAAGCAATCTAGGACACAAACACCGGAGGGAGTAACTAGAGTCTTGAAGTACATGTGTTATACACAAAGTTATAGGTTGTACTATGGGAAATACCCAACAATATTAGAAGAATACAATTATGCCGACTAGATATATGATTCTAGAAACTCGAAATCCACAAGTGGATATAATATGGGGATAATCCGCATTTCTCCCGATCTAGATGTAATGACCATTCAAACTAGACAAAAAATACTTAACAAGGGCACTCAGACTCAATAACACGAGAATAGCCACAACAAAGACATAAATGGATTTAATGAGATGAAAGATGATGAATAGAGAACCAAGGAGAGCAAGAGATAGAACATTGATCTAGCATGACCAAGACCCTTACATATGTCTTACTTCAACCCTTTCCCCAATACAATCTTATGCAAGCTTCAATGGTGAAGCAAGCACAAGGAAGAGGCTAGTGCAGAACTTGAAGCACCAATCTAATGAAAGATTGACACAAACAAAGGTTCAACCAAGAAATAAAAACACTCAACATTTTCCAAACCAAAAAACTCTAATTGGGTTGAAAATGGTGTAAAAAGAGAATATAAAAGCAATTGGCTTAGTTCAATCTATTATAACTAGAGAAGATAAAAGGCAGAGGAAGGCTTTTATATATTTAAAAATCCTTCTTTTTTAAAAAGATTAATGAAAATGCAAAGTAATTAAAACTAAATACAAAATACCAACAAAAACGTTTAATTGTCTAGACCTTTAAAGGTAATGAAAAAATGTCTTGTCAATATCAAATAATGATATATGTGTGCCATAAGGAACCTTCAATCTTCCACAACTTGTAAACCGGGTTCAAGGGTCTTGATTGGACGATCCTTACATGTACATGGACGATCCTCACGTGTGCATGGGGCTGGAATGGAAGTGAGGATGACTGGAGTGGTGATAGCATGAATTATAGTCTATATTTTGGGGTTTGTTTGGACGTTTTATCTTCAATAATCTGCATGTTTGTATGTATAATATGTGATTATATTACCATTTCATCTACCTTTGCGGGAATCGAGGTCTACACCTAGTTTTGTTGTAATCGTAGGTAAAATGGCACGTTTTGCATCAAAAAGGAGCAAAAGGAGCTATGGAGTCATTGGAGCTACATCCACGAGCATAAGGAACCATCCAGGAAGCATAGCCATGGATTTAGGATTCACTTTGGACCAGATTTGAGAGATTTCACATTCAGTTGTGACTCACCTCGGTTGACCACAGATTCACCTCGACCGAGGTGATCCAGAGAAGTCGACTCGACCGAGGCGAACACCTGGGACGCGCCGAGAATATTTTATTCTTGGCTGAGATCTTTTATCTTTGGAAAAAGATCTTATATTTTTGGGCTTGGCTCCTGGAAGGAAGAAGATAATTCAGATCCTATATTTTACCTATATTTATGGGAAGAGATCTTTCTAATATATATTATCTTTGGATGGTTATTTTCCTATAAAAAGGGTTGGATTTTCACAAATCCAACATCATGCTATACCCTCGCATTGATCCGCTATCAGCGCAAGATCGTGTTTATACACCGCAGCAGCCATACTCCAGTTGGGAGAATTGAAGAACCTTTTTGAAGGTTGAAGAAGGAAGATTGTAGCTTTTATATCTTTTGAAGGGTTTTTGTAAGATTGTCTTAGATTCCCTTCCTTTTTGTCTTGCCTTGTTGGATTTTTATCCAAGGAACACTTTTGTTGTGATATTTGATTCAGTTATTGAAGTCTTTTCATTAAATTCTTCTTGTTCAAATATTCACCTTCTTCCCATATATTTGATTATTGCTTTCATGATGATGAGTGGCTAATTTCCTTGTGTGATTCTAGGGTGATTGGCTGAAGGTTGTGGGAAAAACAATGATAGAATAATCTTAGATTCCAGTAGGACCCTGAAAGTTCGAGTCTTTACCTTAACCCTAAGCATCTCGCTCAGTCGATGAACATCTCGGCCGGGGTGGAATTCTTCTGACCGAGGTGACTTATCTGATCCGAAACTGAGAGTTAAGTAGTAGAGTTTGCCAAATCCTATTCTTATTACACCTTTCCTGGTCCAATGCAAGCTTAGGATGAGACTTACCCGGTAATTCCTTTGTTTGTTTTCCAAAGATCATAAGTATAGGTAATAAAGGTTTATCCTTTATTGGGGTTTGAGTGTGCTTTCATCCCTTCTTTGTGAGTTAGCCTGAGACTTACCCGGTAAAGGTTGATTCTATTCCCTTAGATGGTGTGTTAGTTTGAGGTTATAGTTCTTTATCTTGATTCCTTGAGACTTACCCCATAATAGGAGTTACGGTTTATGATTAGTGAGTAGTGAAACTTACCCGGTGATCTACTCCACTTTAGTAACATCTTCCCTATGCAAAAACCTCAGCTTTGTCCGCTTATCTTTAGATCTTGAGTTGGAACCACAACTAGATGCTTTAATCCCTAGAATTGCATGTTTCCTTTATTGACTTCTATATCATCTTTGATTGTTTTGATCACCTTTTGTGGTTAGTATTTGCATAAGCATACCGTAATTGGACTTTGTTTCACTAAGTCCCTGTGATCGACCCCTGGAATTCCTTGCTTTTTACTACGATTGACCCGTACACTGCGGGTTCGCATCCTTGTTTTAAGCTTACGTCTAGGGTTATAAATTTAAAGCTTGCACACACCGTTTGGAGCGAACAAGTTTTTGGCGCCATTGCCGGGGACTTGGTCTAGACCGAGCCGGTTACGGTTTGCTCTTGGGGCACTTGCCCCCGTGTCTACTAACCATTCTACTTGAGTGACTTTTGCAGGTTCTTTCTTAGGTATATGCGAAGAACCCGCACTGGGAAGGAAATCGTTCTTTACGATCCCGAACCAGAGAAGACATCCAAATGACGCTTGAAAGAAGCGAAGATGGCCCAGCAAGACAATCGCGATCTTGAGGCCGAGTTGAAAGAGGCGCTAGAGCTGCTATGCCTCAGCAGGGAAGAATTGAGGCAGGAAAGAGAGGAAACTCGCATCAGGACTGAAGCGATCAAAGCTGATATGGCAGCTTTACGAGACCAGTTTCTACCTCGACCGAGGGAAGATCCTGTTCCAGATCCTCGACCGATCCAGGTCCCAGTCGCTTACCCTCGACCGAGGCAAGTCCCAGTACCTAACGCCCCGGCCGAGGTACTTCCACCTCGGATTCCAGTCTGAGACGCTCTTCTTGTAGGAATCCCACAAACTCTAGGTCAAAGGATGGACCCCAATCAACAACTAAGGCGTCTAGGAGTTAACCTACGAGATCCAGCGGATCATGACTACGAACTTCGACCGCAAGTTCTATCCATGATTCGCCAATGCCAGTTCGGAGGGCTAGAGAAGGAATCACCACATCAACATCTTCAAAACTATGAGATCTTGATGGAGACCTTGAGACCCTCAAGGATTGAAAATAACAACTACAAGCTAAGACCTTTTTACTTTTCTTTAAAAATAGAGCTCTTACTTGGTATCAATCTCTTCCTCCGGGAAAAATCAGCACATGGGAGGAGATGACGACGGAATTCTTGACCAAACTCTTTCTCCCCTCAAAGATAGCTAAAATGAGAGGGAAGATCAATGCTTTCATTATGAAGGACAATGAGAGCTTGTCCAAGTCATGGGAGCGGTTCAAGGACATTCTTTTGGATTGCCCACATCATGGGATTCCAAAGTTAGAGTTATTGGTGATATACTTCAAAGGACTGGACGGAAGCACCCAGTTCAACCTCCAACTACTCTCTGCCGGTACCTTTATGGACATGGCGATTGACGAAGCTTGGGACTTCATCGAGAAGCAAGCTTTGCATATGGAGAAGTACACCCACCAAGGAGCTGAAGGTGGAGTTAAAAGAGTTAACTTCCAAGAAACTCAGCCCAACAACAATCAACTTACGTCTTTGAAGAATGAAGTGAAGCAATTGAAGGAACTCTTGGTTACTCAAACCAAGAAGGAAGAGCAAGGACAAAGGAACAACAACAACAACGGATACCGTAACAACAACAACGGCTCCCGGAACAACAACTACAACAACAACAATAGAGGATCCAATAGCAACAATTGGAGGGCGAACAACCAAAATTCTGGTAACAATCATTCAAACTCCAACTCTAACGATTCCTCTAATCCTTTTCTCTCTTCCCCTTCTTCTTCTTCTACTCCATTAAAAAGTCAGGGGCAAGGATCGAGTTCGTCTCAACCAGAAAAGAAAGACGCAGTTCTGGAGGCTATCTTGATCAAGCTCAATGCTATGGAGACTTCTATGACTTCATTTTCGAAGGCCCAAAAAGCCTTTGAACAACAACTTGCAAGTAGGACGATTGAAGCGCCAAGAGATCCAGGGAAGCTTCCAACAAGGACGGAAAGCAACCCTAAGGGCCAGATCATGGCCATAACTACGAGGAGTGGACTGAAAACTGCAGATCCAGTGCCTCGGTCGGTGTTAGTACCGACGAAGACCACCTCGGTCTAGATGCAGTCGAAGAACACTTCGACCGAGATGCCAACCGAGGTGGAGCCACAGAAAGCGGAGGGAAAAACTGAAGTTTATGTTCCACCTCCTGCATACAAACCACCACTTCCATTCCCCCAGTCAAGGGCCAGGGCACATCTAGACAAGCACTTTGGTAAGTTCCTTGACTTGATGAATAAACTGCACATTAACATTCCTTTCCTTGATGCTATTCTAGCAATGCCCGCCTATGGGAAGTTCTTAAAGGAGATCCTATCAAGGAAGAGGAAACTGGAAGATTTTGGTGAAGTTAGGATGACATCTAAATCCTCGGAGCTCATTCAAATCATGAAGGAGAAGATGCCACCTAAATTCAGAGATCCCGGCTCATTTTGCATTCCCATTCAAGTTGGGGATGTCACTTGTGAAGCCCTTTGTGATCTAGGAGCCAGCGTGAGCATCATCCCGCTGAAACTATGTGCGAAGATCGGACTTGGAGAGCCCAAGCCGGTCAAGATTTGCCTATATATGGCGGATCGCTCCATCACCCATCCCGTGGGCATCTTGGAGGACGTTCCGGTCAAGTTAGGTAACTTCTATTTACCTATAGATTTTGTTGTACTTGACATTCCCGCAGATTATCCTGTTCCTATTATTCTCGGGAGGCCATTTCTAGCAACTTCGGGTTGCAACGTGGATTGCAAGAACGCCAAGTTGAAATTCAACATTGGAGGCGATGAGGTGGAGTTCGCATTACTTGCAGCCATGAAAGGGGAGCAGCTAAGCGATGATATCTTCAACATCTACGATGAAGAAGAATCAAGAGAATTGGTGAGCTCTATCCTTATTAACGATCCACTCGAAAGAGTTATAAGCTTCAGTTTAATGGAGGAAGGTATAGATGCTTCTTGTGATGCAGATATATGGAGCTTAAAAGCACTAGAAGAAGATCCAGGAGCTAAAACTGAGAAGCTAATCCAGGGGACAAAGATCTCCAGTTTCGGTTCCAGTTGCAGTACCTCGACCGAGGCACTTTCTGGACTGAGCGAGGCGACTGAAGAACATCTCGGTCAACGCCTCTGCGCCTCGACCGAGGTCGATGGCGAGACGATTTCAACTGAGACTTCCGAAAGTCCAGTTTCTGGATCTACTCCACTGGAAGGAGGAAGCAAGGATCCCCCTCAGAAAGCACCCCCATTTGTGGAGCTTAAACAACTCCCAAATCACTTGAGGTATGTCTTTCTTGGACCGGATTCCACTTATCCCGTTATTGTTAGTGCTTCCTTTTCCGAAACTGAATTATCTAAACTAAAGCATGTCCTGAGAAAGCATCAAAAGGCTTTGGGTTATAATATAGATGATCTTATTGACATTAAGCCCTCTTTCTGCATGCATAGAATTTTAATGGAGGATGATCATAAGACTTCACGGGAACCTCAAAGACGGTTAAATCCGATCATGAAAGAGGTTGTGAAGAAAGAAGTTCTTAAGTTGTTGGATGCAGGTATCATATACCCTATCTCGGACAGCAAGTGGGTTAGCCCGGTGCATGTAGTTCCGAAGAAAGGAGGGATGACCGTTGTGACAAATAAGAACAACGAGTTGATCCCAACTAGGACCGTTACGGGCTGGAGGGCTTGCATCGATTATAGGAAGCTAAACACGGCCACACAGAAGGACCATTTTCCACTTCCCTTCATTGATCAAATGCTCGAGCGGTTGGCCCAGCATTCACACTTTTGCTACTTAGACGGTTATAGTGGATTCTTCCAAATTCCTATCCATCCGGATGATCACGAGAAGACCACTTTCACTTGTCTGTGGGGGACATTTGCTTATAGGAGGATGCCATTTGGATTGTGCAATGCACCCGCTACCTTCCAGCGATGCATGATGGCTATCTTTTCCGAGTACATAGAGGAGATCATGGAGGTATTTATGGATGGTTTTTCTGTATATGGTTCCTCTTTTGATGATTGCCTATCTAACCTTTCTCTAGTGCTTAAAAGATGTGAAGACACTAATCTCGTTTTGAATTGGGAGAAGTGTCATTTTATGGTTAATGAAAGCATTGTGCTAGGACACCTCATTTCTAATCGAGGCATTGAGGTCGATCGCGCTAAGATCGAGACTATTGAGAAACTCCCTCCCCTTTGTTCTGTAAAAGGTGTGAGGAGTTTTCTCGGGCATGCAGGTTTCTACAGGAGATTCATCAAGGACTTCTCCAAGATTTCTAAACCACTAACTAACCTCTTGAATAAAGACGTTGTTTTTGAGTTTTCGCAAGAGTGTCTTGATGCTTTTTACAGGATTAAGGAAGCGTTGATCTCCGCTCCCATTATCCAGCCTCCGGATTGGACCTTGCCCTTTGAGATCATGTGCGACGCTAGTGATGTAGCCGTAGGAGCGGTGCTTGGACAGAAGAAGGATGGACGGACCACCGCCATTTACTATGCTAGCAAGACGCTAGATGTAGCACAACGCAACTACGCTACCACCGAGAAGGAATTATTGGCGGTTGTATATGCTTTCGAGAAGTTTCGTTCCTATTTAATAGGGGCGAAAGTCATTGTCTACACCGACCATGCAGCCATCCGTTACTTGTTGGCTAAGAAAGATGTCAAGCCACGCCTTATTCGATGGATTCTCTTACTTCAAGAGTTTGATCAAGAGATCCGCGATAAGAAGGGATCCGAAAATTCTGTTGCGGATCACCTCAGTCGGCTACCTGCATCTTCACGCGAGAAGGACAACCCACCCATAGACGATTCATTCCCCGATGAGCATCTACACTTGTTGGAGCGTTTGATAGACTTACTTACTTCACCCCACGATGGAGGTGAAGTATGGGGTGAGGGCACCTCCCATCACATTTGAGAGACGCGTCATGGTCCAGCTAGCGACCTTAAACCAAGCGCTTCTTGGGAGGCAACCCAAGGTATTGCTTTCTTTTCCCGTTTTCTAGTCTAGCTTAGATAGTTTTGCTTTTACTTTGCTTTGTTTTATTTTTGGCGTTCTAGACAGATAATAGGAGACATCTAAGGAAGGAGCATAACTGGAAGGACAGAAGATCGAGAAATTGAGAAGACGACGTTTGACTGAGGCATCTCGGTTGCTATCAGAGCACCTCCACCGAGATGATTCTTGAGCAACCGAGGCGACTAGGGTTTCTGAAGAACCACCTCGGTCCGTACCACCTCGGTCCAGTCGAGACCATCTCGACCGAGGTGACAGCAGTTCCAAAAAGGGTATAAAAGGGGTGAAATTTCTCTCTCCTCACTTCACCCAACCCTCCTCGACCGCGGCGACAGTTTGCACCTCGCTCCTTCGATTCTTGCTCGTTTTCGAAGATTTTCGCTTCCAAACTGCGATTAAGGCATAGAGGATCCCAGTGCATCATCGATTTGCAAGAAAATCGAACCGATTCGGCCGAACGAGGTAAAATAAAACCGAAACCCTACCTCGTTGTTTTCACTTCGATTTGGGCTTTGGTTGCCCTTGCATTTGCTGAGAAAAGGCTTAAGTACCTCTTAGGAAGCAGTTGTAGTGATTTTGGGGGAAAAGAACTGAATTTTCAGAAGAAATTAGAATCCAGTTTTCCGCCTCGGTCCAAACGAGCTGTGCCTCGGCCGAGGTGATTCTTGAGTGTTGTCAGTCGACCGAGGTGACCTGACAGTGACAGATTTCTGAAAATGAGTTCTGACCGACGCCTTGCCCTTTGGGATAGATCCTCACCTTCCCCTTCTTCCTCTTCTTCCCGACCTTATCGCCCGGTGATCCATGAGCGACACCAGGTCGATCACGACCGTATTTCCGGCCGTCCAGTGATTGCACCTCGCTTCCTGGACGTGTCTGCTTTTGACTGTCTCCAGGTAGACGGAGACCTTAGACGGATGATTTCTACAGTAGGGCTGGATCAGTTTACTGAGATCCGAGCCCCAACCTATTTAGAGCCCACCTTAGAGTTCATTAGCTCCTTCAACTACCTCCCCACAAAGAAATCTGTGAAGTACCGGTTGATGAACCGGAACTTCTTAGTGCCACTAGAGTACTGGAGAAAGATTTTTGGTTTTCCTGAGCCCACAGTTGTTGACTTCCCGTCCCGATCTGTAGCTAGGGAGTTTTGGGGACAGATTGCCCATATTACTGAGCACGCAGACAGATGGCGCCCTGGAGATTCCAGGGAGAAGGTCATCTTCCACTTAGCCTTTAGGTTAGCCCACCGGATCTTCAATGAGACACTTCTGGCTCGTACTGAGACGCCCCAAAAGATCCGACAGGGGGAGCTATTCAGTTTATATTGCATGGTGACTAGGGGTATCCCGGACTTTGGCTTGATGTTGGCAGAGGATCTGCACAAGATCAAGGCCAAGGCGAAGGGAGACATCTGTTGCGGAGGACTTGTCACCCACATAGCCAGTTATCAGGACATGGATCTCAGCGCTTGCACGATGGTGGCGGCTGCCAAGCCGCTTGGGCTGCAGGAGATGATCACTCGGCGGTTTTTGGTTCCCCGAGGTGTGACTACACCGTACGTGGCTATGTCGTGGGAGTTGACTGCACCACAAGGGATCAGGTGGTTTGCCCAGTTTACTGTTTATAACCCTCATTATTGGCAGACCGCTTGGGCCCCACTGATGGAGGATTACAGAGAGGCAGCAGCTGCCCCAGCTGAGGAGGAGGCAGATGATGAGGAGACAGCTGATGACAGAGAGGGTGGAGTCCCGATGGATACAGGGACAGATACTGTAGGGACGAGCGCACCAGTTATAGATCTGGATGATGAGGATACTGAGTCTGCACCTGCTACTTCTGTAGTTAGACCTGCTAGGCGTAGGACACACCGGCACAGAGATCCAGAGGCTCATAGACGGATCGATGATCTGACGGATCAGGTTATTGATTCATATGCTGCTTTGTCACTGGATATCCGCGAGATGCAGGAGCGGCAGCATTACCAGCACATGATGGCCCAAATTCAATTTGAGCACGTCATGGGCTATCCGTTCGACCCGACCCAGTATCCGTATGTGCCACCACCACCACCACCACCGGATCGTGACTACTGAGAGCTGCAGGATTTTCTTTCTTATTTTTTATGCAGTTCAGCTTATTATCCGGTGAGTACTTTATTCTCTTAGACTTATTTTGACCCACTGGGACAGTGTATCCTAAGTATGGGGTGTTTATTGATGTATTTGACTTATTTGATGTATGACTCTATTTGACCGGATATTTATATTTATGCTTCACTTTTGCATCTATGTGTTTATCTGAAACTACATGCATACTTACAGGTTATTTGATTGAAAAAAACGTCGAAACTGAAAGAAAACTGATTTTAAAAAAAAAATTTTGGACCTCGACCGGGGCAGTTTTGGCCGAACGAGGTGTTTCACCTCGGTTGACCTAAGAACACCTCGACCGAGGTGGATTAACTGAGAGTTTTCAAAAACGATTTTTGTGCTTCTTATCTGGATATGATCTCAGTGAAGATCTTGTTTACTGACTGGTTTTGAAATTCTTTATGTGTTTGAAAGGTTTTATAATATGTTTAAGTTGCTAAATGCTTTGTTTGAAATTATTGGCATGTTTAATACTTTGTTTTTATCCAAATTATGTTGAATTTGAAGGTTGACACCACATTATGAGTTCTCTCACTTTCTTCCTGGAAAGACCAAGGCAATTCATTCTTCTCTCTTCTTCTTCTTGATCATGCTTAGCCCCTCATATACATTTTGCCTCCCTTTACCTATCCGGGAATTTGGAAGCAAGCGAAGTGGTGAAAGCAAGTGAAGTTAAGTTTGAGAAGTGGGCTAGAAGTGAAAGTGTTAGAAAGTAATAATAGGTTTGGGGAAGTCAATCATGAAGATGAGTAACTCGGCCTTATTCACATAGCCGGGTGTTTGTGTCTTGCCAAAGTCGGATTGAGCGATATTCCTAACGGGTCATGGTATGTGCATCAAGGGTTTGATACATCTCAAGAAATTGATGATTGCTGATTTCCTAGGCTTCGGCTATTGTGCACCTCTGTCCATGCATCCCAAAAAGTAAAGTAAAAAAGAAAAGTGTAAAATAAGCAAAGCTTATTGGTGGAAGATGTTGCAAGTCAAAGTGAAAGTGAAGTTCATCCTTTTTCCCGGATTCTAGCACCACATTACCTTACATACATCCCTACCCTACACGTTTCTTGACCTTTCTTTTGGGAAGCCCTTGAGACCTTGAGCTTGTTGATTGACTTAGTGGTTTAAACTGGATTATGCATGATTAATTTCGATAATTATGACTTATTATGCATTCTATGATTTTATGCAAAGATGAACAACTGTCTTATATTTATAAAATATTTTGATCATATTTTGATTTTTAAATTCCATGAAGTATTCTCTTAGAGTGATATATGATTGTAGCACACTATAAAAATGTTTTTGAAAGACTTTTCATTGATTTTATTGACTTATAATCCATTCTATCTTGTCTTTTATATGCGGAACTTGCTTGGGGACAAGCAAGGGCTAAGTATGGGGTAT
This sequence comes from Fagopyrum esculentum, assembly GCA_033239045.1. NCBI lineage: Eukaryota > Viridiplantae > Streptophyta > Magnoliopsida > Caryophyllales > Polygonaceae > Fagopyrum > Fagopyrum esculentum. The sequence continues at coordinate 122,996,997 of BSUD01000007.1, forward strand.
TTTGATAGCATGAATTATAGTCTATATTTTGGGGTTTGTTTGGACGTTTTATCTTCAATAATCTGCATGTTTGTATGTATAATATGTGATTATATTACCATTTCATCTACCTTTGCGGGAATCGAGGTCTACACCTAGTTTTGTTGTAATCGTAGGTAAAATGGCACGTTTTGCATCAAAAAGGAGCAAAAGGAGCTATGGAGTCATTGGAGCTACATCCACGAGCATAAGGAACCATCCAGGAAGCATAGCCATGGATTTAGGATTCACTTTGGACCAGATTTGAGAGATTTCACATTCAGTTGTGACTCACCTCGGTTGACCACAGATTCACCTCGACCGAGGTGATCCAGAGAAGTCGACTCGACCGAGGCGAACACCTGGGACGCGCCGAGAATATTTTATTCTTGGCTGAGATCTTGTATCTTTGGAAAGAGATCTTATATTTTTGGGCTTGGCTCCTGGAAGGAAGAAGATAATTCAGATCCTATATTTTACCTATATTTGTGGGAAGAGATCTTTCTAATATATATTTCTTTGGAGGGTTATTTTCCTATAAAAAGGGTAGGATTTCCACAAATCCAACATCATGCTATACCCTCGCATTGATCCGCTATCAGCGCAAGATCGTGTTTATACACCGCAGCAGCCATACTCCAGTTGGGAGAATTGAAGAACCTTTTTGAAGGTTGAAGAAGGAAGATTGTAGCTTTATATCTATTGAAGGGTTTTTGTAAGATTGTCTTAGATTCCCTTCCTTGTTGTCTTGCCTTGTTAGATTTTTATCCAAGGAACGCTTTTGTTGTGATATTTGATTCAGTTATTGAAGTCTTTTCATTAAATTCTTCTTGTTCAAATATTCACCTTCTTCCCATATATTTGATTATTGCTTTCATGATGATGAGTGGCTAATTTCCTTGTGTGATTCTAGGGTGATTGGCTGAAGGTTGTGGGAAAAACAATGATAGAATAATCTTAGATTCCAGTAGGACCCTGAAAGTTCGAGTCTTTACCTTAACCCTAAGCATCTCGCTCAGTCGATGAACATCTCGGCCGGGGTGGAATTATTCTGACCGAGGTGACTTATCTGATCCGAAACTGAGAGTTAAGTAGTAGAGTTTGCCAAATCCTATTCTTATTACACCTTTCCTGGTCCAATGCAAGCTTAGGATGAGACTTACCCGGTAATTCCTTTGTTTGTTTTCCTAAGATCATAAGTATAGGTAATAAAGTTTTATCCTTTATTGGGGTTTGAGTGTGCTTTCATCCCTTCTTTGTGAGTTAGCCTGAGACTTACCCGGTAAAGGTTGATTCTATTCTCTTAGATGGTGTGTTAGTTTGACGTTATAATTCTTTATCTTGATTCCTTGAGACTTACCCCGTAATAGGAGTTACGGTTTAGGATTAGTGAGTAGTGAGACTTACCCGGTGATCTACTCCACTTTAGTAACACCTTCCCTATGCAAAAACCTCAGCTTTGTCCGCTTATCTTTAGATCTTGAGTTGGAACCACAACTAGATGCTTTAATCCCTAGAATTGCATGTTTCCTTTATTGACTTCTATATCATCTTTGATTGTTTTGATCACCTTTTGTGGTTAGTATTTGCATAAGCATACCGTAATTGGACTTTGTTTCACTAAGTCCCTGTGATCGACCCCTGGAATTCCTTGCTTTTTACTACGATTGACCCGTACACTGCGGGTTCGCATCCTTGTTTTAAGCTTACGTCTAGGGTTATAAATTTAAAGCTTGCACACACCGTTTGGAGCGAACAAGTGGCCTTGGGCACAAATGGCCTAACACTAGCTTCTTGAGATGCCAAAGTCACCATCCATGTAGACGCTTCTTCTTGGATCTCTCTTACCTTTGATCTAGTGATACATCCCCATTGTAGGACCTTGAGTATTTGTAGGGCATGCCAAAATGGTCCCTCATTGGGCTATGCCTTCACATTAGATGGTGTAGTAGTGATTTTCCAAACGAATATTGTTGGCCATATCCACTCTAGAGTATGAGTTCAGTTCTTTACACAAAGCAAAAAGGGTTTTGAACAGCTTCGGAATATTTTGGAAGATATTTTGACGTGGGATAAACCTGTGTTAGAAATATATGTACACTATGATAGCCAATCGGCTATAGTTCGAGCATAGAGTTATATGAGCAATGGTAAGTCGCTTCATAAAAGAAGACGATATAAAAGCGTTAGACAACTACTATTGAATGGTGAAATCTTAATAGATTATATTAAACCGGCTCTCAACCTAGCGGATCCATTTACTAAAGATTTGTCACGAGATCAAGTTGCTAAATCATCAAAAGAAATGGGCTTAAAGCCTATGACTAAAGCAGATGCTTGATGGAAAATCGGACCCATGTGACTAGAGATCCCAAGATGTAGGGTCAAGGGAAAATCAAACAACGTAAAATCCAGATGTGCATTGGAAGACTCAATTCTCTTCCCAATTCATATGATGATATTAGTGTTTCTTGTCACGCTCAAGATGTGTGTGATACGCAATAGGTTTTAAATTTATACTCGTTATATTTCTCCTAACTCCTAGCGAACCCGCAGTGTACGGGACGTTTGTAGTAGGGATAGTATTCCGAGGTCGAACACAAAGCCTAAGGGGAGATTGATTCGGTTTATGATTAAGTTTAGTGAAGATCTAGGTTAAGAAAAGAGAAAGAAATAAAAAAATGAAAATCTCAATGTTTTTGGTTGGTTTTTAGGTGATCAATCAAGGATCACAAATCATGCAAAGTAAACAATCAACTAAGCTAACGAATCAACACAAACAAACAAGCTAAACACGAGATATGAATCAAAAGAGAAAAGCGGATTCTAGGGGTTGGAAATTCCGGTTATGGCATAGGACTCAAGCTATCTAATCATTCCTTGGATTAACTACAATATGTTGGGAGTGAGTGTTTCTAGATTGGGATCAATCACCGGGTAGGTCTCATGGTCCACTAGTCCGTTCCTAAGGTCTCATCACCGGGTAAGTCTCAAAGAGCCTAAGGGATGGAATTCTACACAAACCGGATTGTCACCTAGGGATCTAACCTATCCTCACCGGGTAAGTCTCGGAAGGGGAAATCCTAAACAACTATCCTAGCACACTTAGTCCAATGGCGGCTTATGAGGCTCACCACTACCTAGGGTTTATCATCTTTGAAATCTAAGAGTAAGAATCACCGGGTAGGTCTCTTCTAACACTTAGTTGCTAACACTAGGTCACCCTAGGGTAGATTTAACTCAACAAACACTAGGATTTCAACAATATAACAATCTAAAGCTAGATCCATCGAACCAGGGAGAATCACGGGCTGTTCTACACCCTCCGCGGCCGTGGAATGGCAAGAACTGACCGTGGACTCCAACAGAGGCTCGTTCAAGTACACAAGTCATCCAAAGGTAAATCTAAGTTCATCCTATCATAGTCTTAGCCATAACCATCCTTTCCTTACCCTAGAATCGCATCTATTTAGCCTACAACATGCATCTTAACAATCAAAATCATCAAGCATAAAATCATGGCTTCCATTTGCAAGATAATGAAGAGAAAGAGATGAACAAGTGAAGAAATCAAAACCAAGCTGAAATTAAGATTAGAAAAACTCACAACCCTTCCAAAAGAAGGTTTAAATGGTTCATACAACTCTAGAAATCGATTCCGAAATTCTTCACTACAAAAGCTATCAAAGTGCTAGCAATGGTGTGTTCTTCTCCTTCCCCTCCAGTGGAGCTCTTCTTCCTCCTCCAATGGTAGCTTCCTCCTTAGAGAATCTTCTTGTTGAAAGAGTATTTTGATTGGATGATAGTGGATAATGGAGAGCTGCTCCAAGATGCCTCCTCTCAGCCTTGCAGGACCACTTTTATACTACAACCTGACTAGAGTGAGCAATGAGATTGTGGCACAGCTGTCACAACCGTCTGGCAAAAACCACGGGTGATTCCACGGCCGTGGACCTTCAGTGAACCGTGGTTTGGTGCTTCAGCTTTTCCTTGGATCATTAAGCTTCGATTTGGTACATGGCTTGTGTTGACAAGGTTCCATGAGTCCTCCTTAGCCTCTAGCTTGCATCCTAATGAGTCCGAGGGTGTGTCATCTTGATGAACGATCCTCAAACGTATCGATTAAGCTCCTAAATCTCTCAAAATACCTACAAAGCAATGCAAAAGTCCGCGTAGACGTCTATCTCGACAAAATACGTGAATTGAGTGCAAACGTCGTGAACTAGTGTAAACCATGCATGAATGAGTGAGAAATCTATCTAAATGACTACCTAAACCTAAGTCATAAATCGTGTTATCAAAAATACCCCATAATTAAGGTTTGCTCGTCCCCGAGCAAATTCCCAACTATAGACTAAGAGATAACATGATTCATGTATGCAGAAGAATGGCAAAATCTTTTTGGGTTTGTGCTTCTACTATTTGATCACCTTCATAGTCATGTTTCATGGCAACGAACAAGCAATTATGTATCAAATAAATGAAGGCACGGAAAAACAATTGTACTTAACTCGAAAGCATGCTTGAAATGTAAAAATGAAGAAGTCAAGATGATCAAGAGCATATCCAATCTAGATTACTAAGTCTTACAAACATGCAAATAGGTCATAAGGTCTTATGAAATAAAAGGCCAAGAAACGTTGTGATTAGGTGGGGATTTTTCTAGGCTATGTGATGCTAATCCGGGAATGGAACTAACTTCACAATTTTGTCCTTGATCAACTTCCCTCAAGTGTATATTTTCTCCATCTTTTCTTTCTTTTCTTTTTCCTTCACTTATTTTTGAGACAATGGCATTGGTGTACAAAAGCCGAAACCTTGGTGATTAGCCATCCTCGGGCTTTTTCTATTTTTCGAGGTGCATCCACACCGGGCACACATACCAAAGCTCGTTAGGACCATCGGTTTATTTGACTTTGGCAAGGCACCAACACCCGATTATGTGAAGTGTGCCGAGTTACTTATCATTTAAACCAACGTCCCCAAACCTTTTTTTTTTTTCTACACTTTCACAACAAATTCAGCATTTTATTCATGGCATTCTTTCATCAACATCTTCACCCTACACTTGCCTTTCACACACATCAACACACTAACATGCTCCTATTCCCGGATGGGTCAAAAGAGGTCAAATTTATATCAATTGAGGTGCTCAAACATCATGATCAAGATGAGAAGAAGAGAAAGATGAATTGCCTCATTCAGTCCTAGATGGTGTGTAAGAACTAGCATGTAATTTCGACTTTCAATACTCAATCCATTCTAGGCCAACATCATGATCACAAATCATTCATGGGTTTTCAGGAGAAGTACTTCAAGTCCACATATGCAATTCACCAACTTAATACATAAGGCCATCCATAGCCAATCCACAAGACAAGATTCATCATTAGGGTCATAACCAAGCTTAGAAAGCACAAAAAATTTTAAATTTTCTGATTTTTTTTTTTTTTTTGGATTTTTCGAAATGAGTATATACAATGCAAGACATGTGATAATATTAAACTACCCTAGATGCTAGTCATGCAAAATATCATGCAAACCCCACCCCATACTTAGAAACACATTGTCCCCAATGTGTAAATGAAGTAAAGAAGAGTGAAAGAAGGTTCTCACAATGTAAAAATGGTTTGCTATGGTATTTGGGATTTCTCAAGTGGAATTGATGTTGGATGATCCTATCAACAATGGTAGAGAGCTCTAAGTGTTCATCAAGGCGTCGGTACCCGCACTAGGCACCGCTAGCCATCCAAGTTCCGCGTCCGCTCCACCCATAATTGATGAGGGTTCATCATCATCATTCACATGTCATGCAAGGCTTCCAATGCTACCAAGACTCTAGCATACACACAAAACACACCAAACACACACAAAAACTAAAAAATCAAAAACAAAAACAAAATGAAAAAGGGAAAACGTTATCAATGGGTTGCCTCCCATCAAGCGCTTCTTTAAGGTCATTAGCTTGACCAAACTCGGGGGCGTCTCATTCTAGGTGAAGTGGGGCAATCATATCTACCGGAGCTCCCGGGACATACTTCTTCAACCGGTGCCCATTCACCTTGAAATCTCCACAATGCTCCCCTCCTATCTCAATAGCTCCATGGGGGAAGATCCTCTTCACCACATATGGCCCGGTCCATCTTGATTTTAGCTTTCCGGGGAAAAGCCGCAGCCTTGAGTTGAAAAGAAGGACAACGTCGCCTTCTCTCAACTCCTTCGGGATGAGGCGCTTGTCATGCCACCGTTTGGTTCTCTCCTTGTAGATCCGGGCATTCTCATAAGCATCCAACCGGATCTCCTTAAGAGCGTTCATATCAAGCAACCTCTTCTCTCCCGCCTCCTTGAGGTCAAAATTTAGCCACTTAATGGCCCAATCAGCTCTATGCTCCATCACTACCGGAAGGTGGCAAGACTTGCCATAGACTAACTTGTAGGGAGTGGTGCCAATTGGCGTCTTGAAAGCGGTTCTATATGCCCACAAGGCATCATCGAGCTTCATAGCCCAATCCTTTCTCGTCCTAGAGACCGTCTTCTCAAGTATCCCTTTTATCTCCCGGTTGGAGATCTCCACTTGGCCACTAGTTTGGGGATGGTAAGGTGTTGCCACCTTATGATTCACCCCATACTTAGCCAAAAGTGCCCCGAAGATCCTATTAGTGAAGTGCTTCCTTCCATCACTTATGATCACCCTTGGTGTTCCGAACCTAGGGAAGATCACTCGGTTGAAGAACCGCACCACAACCTTGGCATCATTTGTGGGAGAGGCGATTGCTTCCACCCATCTCGAAACATAATCAACCGCCAATAGGATGTAGAGGTTGCCACATGAAGAAGGGAATGGTCCCATGAAGTCCACACCCCACACATCAAATATCTCCACTTCTTGTATGTTGTTCAAGGGCATCTCATTCCTCCTTGAAATGTTGCCCGTCCTTTGGCAAGCATCACAAGCTACCACAAAGCTTTGCACATCCTTGAACAAACTCGGCCAAAAGAAGCCCGATTGCAACACCTTTGTACATGTCTTATGTGAGCTAGCATGCCCCCCACATGGCAAGGAATGACAATGGCGGATCACACTCTCCACCTCATCCTCCGGTATGCATCTTCTAAACATTCCATCCGGCCCTCTCTTGAACAAAAGTGGTTCACTCCAATAGTAGTGCCTCACATCCTTGAAAAACTTCTTTCTTTGGGCATATGTCAATCCGGGAGGCAGTTCCTCACAAACAAGATAGTTCACAATGTCGGCATACCATGGCTCACTTCCTCTAGACACTTGGAACAAGCACTCCTCCACCATTTGCAATTGCTCATCCCGGAATGAGTCATCAATCGGGATGTCATCTCTTTCAAGGTCCAATGGTGGGAGTCTACTAAGGTGATCCGCCATGGAGTTCTCGGATCCCTTCTTGTCCCGGATTTCCAAATCAAACTCTTGAAGAAGAAGGATCCAACGAATCAACCTAGGCTTTGCATCCTTCTTGGTAAGGAGATAACAGATCGCAGCATGATCCGTATAAACAATGACCTTCGCTCCAACAAGATATGAGCGGAACTTCTCAAATGCATACACCACCGCTAGCAACTCCTTCTCGGTGGTGGCATAATTGAGTTGGGCATCATCTAGCGTCTTGCTAGCATAATAAATGGCATGTGTGTGCCCATCTTTCCTTTGCCCCAAAACAGCCCCAACGGCTACATCACTTGCATCACACATGATCTTAAACGGTAAACTCCAATCCGGAGGTTGCATGATAGGTGCGGAGATCAAGGCGTTCTTCAACCTACAAAAAGCTTCAAGGCAATCCTTGGAGAAAACAAACTCAACATCTTTCATTAGTAGGTTAGTAAGAGGCTTAGAAATTTTAGAGAAGTCTTTAATAAACCTCCGGTAAAAACTGGCATGCCCTAAGAAACTCCTTACCCCCTTCACCGAGGTGGGTGGTGGCAACTTCTCTATCGTTTTAATCTTGGCCCTATCAACCTCAATGTCACGGTTGGATACCAAGTGTCCCAACACAATACCTTCACTTACCATGAAGTGGCATTTTTCCCAATTCAAGACAAGGTTTGTCTCCTCACATCTTTTCAATACTAGTGACAAGTTAGCCAAGCAATTATCAAAGGAAGAACCATAAATAGAGAAGTCATCCATAAATACTTCCATGATGTTTTCAATGTATTCCGAAAAGATAGCCATCATACACCTTTAGAAGGTGGCGGGTGCATTACACAACCCAAATGGCATTCTCCTATATGCAAAAGTACCCTATGGACATGTAAATGTGGTTTTCTCTTGGTCATCAGGGTGGATAGGGATTTGGAAGAATCCACTATAGCCATCTAAGTATCAAAAATGAGAGTGTTGAGCTAACCTCTCTAGCATTTGGTCAATGAAAGGGAGAGGGAAGTGATCTTTCCTAGAGGCCATATTCAATTTCCTATAGTCAATACACATCTTCCATCCCGTAACCGTCCTAGTTGGGATTAGTTCATTGTTCTCATTGGTCACTACGGTCATCCCACCCTTCTTAGGAACTACATGAACGGGACTAACCCACTTACTATCCGAGATAGGGTAGATTATCCCCGCATCTAGCAACTTAATGATCTCCTTCTTGACTACCTCTTTCATTATAGGATTCAATCTTCTTTGATGTTCAATAGAGGGTTTATGATTATCTTCCATCAATATCTTATGCATGCACAAAGAAGGTTTTATGCCAACTAGATCATCAATAGTATAGCCAATGGCTTTCCTATGCAATCTTAGCTCATGCAATAACTTAGCAAGTTCATCATCATTCAAGCATGCATTCACAATCACCGGATATGTAGAATTATTACCAAGAAAAGCATACTTCAAATGAGAGGGGAGAGGTTTGAGTTCAAGTTTAGGAGGACCTTTGTCGAGTGGAGACGATCCAAATAACGTTGGAAGAGATGAATCCAAAGCAAATGAAGACCCTTCAAGGCTCCTTGAAGCTTGATCATCAATGAGGGCTGCTTCTGGGGGAACCACGGTTGGATCCACGGTTGGCTCCACATCCACGGCTGTGGAAGTTGCCAAGCTTGCACGTTGGAGCTTTCCAGAGAGTTCTACGGCCGTGGAACACATTCCACGCCCGTGGAACTTACAGGTATTCAGCATGCCTTCGTGGTCTTCATTTTCAACTCTTGTCTCCTTTTCTAGTGCTTCCAAGGCCTTGATCTCTTCATTGCAAGCCTCCTCCTCAACACCTTCCTCCATCAAAATTAAGGTAAGAACCTTCTCTAAGGGGTCCTTGATCAAGATCGAGCTCACAACTTCTCTAGACTCCTCTTGCTCGACTATGTTGAAGACATCCTCATCAAGGGTTGGCCCTTTCATCATTGTGGACAGCTTGAACTTGATGTTCTCTTCTCCAATGTTAAAGGAGAGGATCCCATTCTTGCAATCCACTAGGCATCCGGAAGTGGCTAGGAAAGGTCTTCCTAAGATGATGGGAACGGGATAGTCCGTCGGGATGTCCAAAACAACGAAGTCTATGGGCACATAGAACTTCCCTAGTTGCACCGGAATGTCTTCTAACATCCCAACCGGATGAGTGATTGAGCGGTCCGCCATGTAGAGGGTCATCTTGACCGGTTTTGGCTCTCCTAGCCCAACCTTGTTGCAAAGTGCAAGCGGTATGATGCTTACACTTGCCCCAAGATCACAAAGGGCTTCATACTTCACTTCTCCCACTCCAATTGGGACACAAAAGGAACCCGGATCTCTTAGCTTAGGAGGCATCTCCTCCTTCATTGTTTGGATCATTTCCGAGGACCTCTTTGTCATTCTTATTTCCCCATACTCCTCCAACTTCCTTTTGTTGGAGAGTATTTCCTTCAAGAACTTGCCATATGCCGGCATTCCTAAAATAGCATCCATGAACGGAATATTAATAAGCAATTTAGACATAAGTTCAAGGAATTTACCAAAGTGATTGTCCAAGCGAGCTCTTGCTCGTGATTGTGGGAACGGTAGTGGTGGCTTGTATGGAGGCGGTGCCACATATATTGGCTCAACATCCTTGCTCTTGCCTCCATCTTCTTGCAATTTCTCTTCCTCTATCACTACTTGCTTTCCCTTAGCATTCTCCTTGGGCAAAGGATCCTTCATACTCAACCCACTCCTCATTGTAATGGCCAACACTTGGCCTCTTGGGTTGTCTTCGGTCCTTCCGGGAAGCTTTCCCGGATCTCTATGGGCTTCACCCGCTTTTTGGAACACTTGTGCTTCCAACACCTTTTGAGCCTTAGAAATGGAAGTTACGGTGCTCTCAAGACCACTCAACCTTCCAAGCAATTGCTCAAACATCATTTCGGTTCTATCCTTTGGAGGTTGAGTGAATCCGGGTGGAGGTTCTTGTGAAGCTTTTGGTGGTGGAGTTGTGCTTGTGGAAGCGGGAGGGTTCAAGGCTCCATCCGGGTTAGAGTAGGAAAACCCGGGATGGTTATGGTTGGGCCGGTAATTGTTGAATTGCCGGTTGTTGTTGAAGTTCCTTGGGCCTTGGTAGTTGTTGTAATTGCCCCTTCCCATGTAATTGACATCTTCCTCTTTTGAAGACAAATTAGCTTGCACTTGCACTTGAGGAGTTGCTTGGTTCTTCAAAGTTGTAACACACAACTCTCTCAAAGACTTCAATTCATTATTGATGGCATCAAGCTTGAAATTGCTCATGGTGACTTCACTCACCTCATATGCTCCTGCCTTTCTCCCTTCACTCTTCCTATGGGAGTATTTCTCAATCACTAGAGCTTGTTTCTCCACAAACTCCCAAGCTTCATCTACATGCTTTTCCATAAAAGTCCCACCGGAAAGAGATTGGAGCTTGAATTGGCTATCTTCATCAAGTCCCTTGAAGTAGATCTCCAATAGCTCAATTTTTGGTATACCATGGTGTGGACAATCTAGGAGAAGATCTTTGAACCTCTCCCAAGACTTGAATAAACTTTCTCTATCCTTCATCACGAAGGCATTTATCTTCCCCCTTAACTCGGTAGTCTTGGAAGGTGGGAAGAACTTAGTCAAAAACTCGGTTGTCATCTCCTCCCAAGTACTAACTCGCCCTTGTGGAATAGATTGATACCAAGCCAAGGCTTTATCCTTAAGGGAGAAGGAAAAAGCCCTAAGCTTATGGTTGTTGCTCTCCAATCTTGGCGGTCTAAGAGTCTCCATCAAAATCTCATAGTTCATCAAGTGTTGATGAGGAGACTCTCCTTCCATCCCTCCAAATTGATTATGCCGGATCATTTGTAGAACTTGAGGGCGGAGCTCGTAGTTGTGGGTTGCGGGATCTCCTAAGTTCACACCCGGACGGTGTACTCTTTGTGCCGGATCCATACGTCTCCCTAATGTTTGTGGCTCTTCAATTGCAATGGGCACAACCCTAACATTCACCGCCGGCTGCGGTTGTGGTGGTGGAGGAGGTGGAGGTTGTTGACGATTAAGCTCTCCCTGCACAAGGGCTTGCTTAATCTCATCAATCTCCCTCCTAGTTGCTTCTTGCCTCTCATTGGCAAGTCTCCTTTCTTCCTCCAAGAGCTCATCTCTTAGCCTTATTTGCTCTAAAGCCTCATCCAATTCAGCTTGGAGATCTGTTCCGGCTATCTCTTTTCCCTTTTTAATGCTCTTGGATCTAGATCTAAGGGTTTTCTCCGGTTCGGGATCGAATGGAGCTAAATCCTTGCCACGAGATCTTCGCATACACCTAAAGAGTAAGAGATGTCCTGAAAAGCAAAGACACAAACCAAAGAGAGATCAAAAGCAACAAGAAAGATCTACACTATAAACAATCACAAAATAGACTCAATCTGGACCTAATCCCCGGAAACGGCGCCAAAAACTTGTCACGCTCAGGATGTGTGTGATACACAATAGGTTTTAAATTTATACTCGTTATATTTCTCCTAACTCCTAGCGAACCCGCAGTGTACGGGACGTTTGTAGTAGGGATAGTATTCCGAGGTCGAACACAAAGACTAAGGTGAGATTGATTCGGTTTATGATTAAGTTTAGTGAAGATCTAGGTTAAGAAAAAAGAAAGAAATAAAAAAAATGAAAATCTCAATGTTTTTGGTTGGTTTTTAGGTGATCAATCAAGGATCACAAATCATGCAAAGTAAACAATCAACTAAGCTAACGAATCAACACAAACAAACAAGCTAAACACGAGATATGAATCAAAAGAGAAAAGCGGATTCTAGGGGTTGGAAATTCCGGTTATGGCATAAGACTCAAGCTATCTAATCATTCCTTGGATTAACTACAATATGTTGGGAGTGAGTGTTTCTAGATTGGGATCAATCACCGGGTAGGTCTCATGGTCCACTAGTCCGTTCCTAAGGTCTCATCACCGGGTAAGTCTCAAAGAGCCTAAGGGATGGAATTCTACACAAACCGGATTGTCACCTAGGGATCTAACCTATCCTCACCGGGTAAGTCTCGGAAGGGTAAATCCTAAACAACTATCCTAACACACTTAGTCCAATGGCGGCTTATGAGGCTCACCACTACCTAGGGTTTATCATCTTTGAAATCTAAGAGTAAGAATCACCGGGTAGGTCTCTTCTAACACTTAGTTGCTAACACTAGGTCACCCTAGCGTAGATTTAACTCAACAAACACTAGGATTTCAACATTATAACAATCTAAAGCTAGATCCATCAAACCAGGGAGAATCACGGGCTATTCTACACCCTCCACGGCCGTGGAATGGCAAGAACTGACCGTGGACTCCAACAGAGGCTCGTTCAAGTACACAAGTCATCCAAAGGTAAATCTAAGTTCATCCTATCATAGTCTTAGCCATAACCATCCTTTTCTTACCCTAGAATCGCATCTATTTAGCCTACAACATGCATCTTAACAATCAAAATCATCAAGCATAAAATCATGGCTTCCATTTGCAAGATAATGAAGAGAAAGAGATGAACAAGTGAAGAAATCAAAACCAAGCTGAAATTAAGATTAGAAAAACTCACAACCCTTCCAAAAGAAGGTTTAAATGGTTCATACAACTCTAGAAACGATTCCGAAATTCTTCACTACAAAAGCTTTCAAAGTGCTAGAAATAGTGTGTTCTTTTCCCTCCCCTCCAATGGAGCTCTTCTTCCTTCTCCAATGGTAGCTTCCTCCTTAGAGAATCTTCTTGTTGAGAGAGTATTTTGATTGGATGATAGTGGATAATGGAGAGCTGCTCCAAGATGCCTCCTCTCAGCCTTGCAGGACCACTTTTATACTACAACCTTGCTAGAGTGAGCCATGAGATCGTGGCACAGCTGTCACAACCGTCTGGCAAAAACCACGGGTGATTCCACGGCCGTGGACCTTCAGTGAACCGTGGTTTGGTGCTTCAGCTTTGCCTTGGATCATTAAGCTTCGATTTGGTGCATGGCTTGTGTTGACAAGGTTCCATGAGTCCTCCTTAGCCTCTAGCTTGCATCCTAATGAGTCCGAGGGTGTGTCATCTTGATGAACGATCCTCAAACGTATCGATTAAGCTCCTAAATCTCCCAAAATACCTACAAAGCAATGCAAAAGTCCGCGTAGACGTCTATCTCGACAAAATACGTGAATTGAGTGCAAACGTCGTGAACTAGTGCTAAACCATGTATGAATGAGTGAGAAATCTATCTAAATGACTACCTAAACCTAAGTCATAAATCGTGTTATCATTTCTTTTTAGAGTTTGAGGTTGAGGTTCAGTTGGGTTTTTAATGATTTCATAACTTTGAAATAAAAATCGATAATCGGTTTAAGGTTGAAACATCTCACCAACCCAGATATAGTGATATTTCAACTGTACTTTCTAAAGTAATTTATGTTTTCAACATATTTTATAATCATTTCTATTTGATCATTTGGGGATTGTTCGAACTCATTTTGTAAGTGTGCCGCCTCACTTTTCATGCACAATTTTGAGGACCTCCGGCCATTGACAACACCATAAAGTGGAAGGGTTGAAATCTTCTACATGAGCATATTCATGTAATATGCTCATACATGAAAAATTATTTTCGTTTGAATGAGAAATGTAGGTTCAAAGTGGGTTTGCACGAAAGGCATGCATTTGGATTAAAATGGGAAAATTGTTCCACGTTGATATTATGAAGAGGAAAAAAGTATAGTTTATACACTAGAGATATGCTATAATGGTTACTAGTGTTTACGAAGAGAGAACCTACTTAGTTGGACCACACATACGTTCGTCAAGCCGAGACGAGTCAAGTTGCGCTTGTGCTCAGGCACTTGGGAGCATGAGATCTTAGGCTCTTGGGAATGACTTTGGGTCACATATGGATTTAGTTTGGATGACCACCTAACTCTATCGTTTTGGGTTTGATTGATCCACACCATTCATTATGGATTTGACCGATTCGGCCATCCTGATATCTCTCTCATTTACTGAGTTAGATTGCAAGATCTCGGACTTAAAAAAATGTTGATATCATTTTTGTCTCCCTTATTAACTCACAAGAATTTTGCACATTAGTGTTTACCCTAATCGAAATGCATACATTTGTCTCATACACTATGGGCATGGTGAGAAGAGATATATTTTACATCCCAGAGGGACTCTAATTGGAGATACCATTGTTTCTGGTACAGAAGTTCCTATAAAAATGGGAAATGCCCTACCTTTGAGTTGTGTCTCTAGACTCCGCGTAATATGTTCACGACAGTTATGAGACTCTATATAAAGAGTTTTCCTTCTCTCATTCTAAACACACCATCCAACAATAAATTTTCTCCGCTTTTCCGATGTTTTCAAACATTGATTCTGAAAGTACTCCGAAAATATTTCCCATGTTATAGACTTTAGTTATGCAAACCAAAATAATATTTCAGTTTTATCATATGATATGGATCGTCAATAAACAGTCGTAGTCGTAGTGTGAGACAATTTCACAATTAAGAAAAGAGCGTCTAATCTCTACAAATATTTCGGCTAAAAAAATTTGTGTATAAATCAGTACGTGCGATTTTCTGTCTATATTTTCCCCTTACGGTAATAAATCAGATTCCTACAATACCTTCATGTTTAGGATATGTGGAGGAGAGAGGATTGACCACTAATGGTTCAATCACACTGTAATTTAGTGTTAATATATCCATATATTAAATAATTTACCCTAATAAAAATTAATTTAATAATTAAACAGAAGCGTAATCATTTCTGCAGAGCTGCGGTATCTCCTACAAGGGGGGCAACTAGGACTGTAAGATAGAGAGCATATCACATCTTCCCTGCAATTATGACTGATGAGCATCAAGCCATTGATGCGTTCAACAGTTATCAGCGATTAGACTTATTCAAATTGTTTCTCCCATACTTATATTGGGACTTCCAGTTTAAATGTGTTAGAAAAAATAATACAGTATAGAAAAGAAAAAGTTAAAAAGCTTCATTGAAAACCCAAACCTCTTATGGTGTTGTTTGAATCGAAGAGAGATTAGAGTCACTGATCACTTCCAAATCAATTGGGAAAATGAATCTGCGCATTAAATATTTGCAGATTCATCTACCTCGTTTCTTTCCATATATACTGTTGCTTGTCTTATTAACGAACACGAACATTTATATTTAGTTATTTACTACTCTCTAATTTTTTAAAAAGGACTTATTATACCATTTAGAAATACTGAGGTACGTACTAGATTAGGTTTTCCTTTCCCTTTACCCATAACTTTTATATAACATTAGACATTCTTTGTTTGTTTTCATCTATCTGTTCTTGGCTATCTCCTCTAAACTAAGAGAAACCCAGTTTGAAGCAAATCGAGAAATGGGAAGTAGTGACTCACTCCTTGAAATATACTATTCATTAGAGATGCAGCGCCTCTTCTTCGAAGACCCATTTCAGAGGTATACGCAGTTAGTTAATATCTGTGTCAATTTTACAAGTAACTAAAACTTTCATGTTATTCTCTAAGTACAGGTTTGAACAAAACTTAGGGTCGGTTTCAGAGCGTTGTGAAGATGATGCTGGAACGTTGGCAGTGAAAATGGTGAAGGGACAGGAGTTGGAGATGGAGGATGTGCAGAAGCATTTCGACAAGCCCATTGCCAAGGCTGCTAAGGAGCTCAGGATTGGGCTCACCCACTTCAAGAAGCGTTGCAGGCAGCTGGGGATCAGGAGGTGGCCTCATCGGAAAATACGAAGCCTTAACTATCTCATTCACAATCTCAAGGTTCATATATATGTATGTATATATGTTCTTGATATATATATACTAATTGTATTTGCATGCATATATGGTAGGAGTTTGGAAGCGAAGAAGAGTTGAATATGTTGGAAGAGCAAAGGAAGATGGTTGAGAAGCAGCCGGAGATGGAGCTGAGTGACACAGCCAAGAAGATCCGACAGAAGACATTTAAGGCCAACTATCACAGGAAGAGAAGCATGACTGTTTCTCACCCTTGATCGACAATTCACATTCGAATCAAGATTGTTTTTTGTTCTTAGTTGATAGATTCCAAGGAGGATGATGTTGCCTTTTGAAGCATTGTTGATCCAACTGCGCGTCATGAAGCCAAGGTTTTTGTGGGGGAACTCAAGTAGTGTAAATTGTCACGTATGGTCAGTATATGTAGATGTATGAACATGGTGTGCTTTGATTGCCTTTTGAAGCTTTGTTGTTCTAACTATACGCCGTGATGCCAAGCTTCATTTTTGTGGGGGTTCGTATTAGGGTTCGGCACGGGATTAAGGTCATCCCACGTCCCGTCCCGGATGTTATACATGAGAAGGGATGAGGATGGACCCTTGTGGTTTTTATATGAACCCTGCCGGACCCTATCATGGATGGGACGAGAACAACTACTCTTAATTTTTATGATTGTTTATAGTGTTTAAACTTTACATCCATCATCTTTGAGGCCTCCGATCCTCGATCTTTGTAGTCCCAAGCCTTTGACTGCCATCTCCTCCTTGCAATCTCTATCTTTGATTGATTCACAAGTCATCACGTAAAGCCTCATGCTGAATCCTAATCATCGAGCTAATCTTGATCGCCAATAATATTGAAAACAAGAAATTTCATAAAGGAAATAGTTTTACACCTGAATCTAACGAGAACAAAATCACAATATATATATGATTAACAAAGGGCAAAGTGAACCGTTTGACAAACTTCAACATGAGAAACTTTATCTTGATTGTTTGAATTACATGTCTTGGTGATTTAAGTATCATTTGAAAGACCATTTGAGGTTATTTCGTTTGAATGAGTTGTGCATCGATGATCAAAATCCGAAGGCTCAAGTCAGAGTTTCAATCCGTGGTTTTCACTAGTTGCACTGGGGAGTCTTCACGTACGTGCGTTCACTTTTTCGGCTGACATGCTCTCATTGCTTTGATTCGCTCATGTGTTTCTCATTGATCGGATCACGTCAATTCACGTTCCCTTCAACTTGTGCTTCATATACACGCGAATATTACAATCACATAAGTGAAAGACATGATCGGAGACTTTGTTTAAGTTGCTAACTAATGAGAGATTAATGTTAGAAAAAACTTAATTTGGTTGGGGATAAGGTCTCGTCCTTAATCAAACCGTGAAAGCAATTATTAGTGACCTTTTTGTGTTGAGATTGCAAATTGTAAAGCTATCCTATTTCTTTTTATCATGAATTAGGAATTGATTATTTTATTATATGGCAATTGTCAACGTATATAAAACTTAATAATTAATAGGTATTAAAACGCTCTTACAAAACATATCTAGAGTGACCAGTTCTAAAAACACAAAGAAACACAAGTATTAATTTGTTTACGAGGTTGAGAACAAGTTCTACATTCCCATGATCTCAAGAAGATCCAATCTACTATCGCCTCAAAAACATAACCAAACTTATAAGAGATTTTAAGAGTAAAAGTATAGACTATAAACCAACTGAACAAAAAAAAGAGTAGAACATGTTAAGAGGTACAATTCACACGAGTTTGAAAGTCCCAAGAATTTCTTTGTGCCTACAAACTGTGGCTAGAATCGGTTCATGCTTCGTATTGAACTCCCAATCTCACTTTTGGAGGTGATTTTCTCTCAGAAAAAAAGAGACGAAGAGGAGCGCCATAATGAGAATAGGGTTTAGTAGCAAAAGAGCCACACACCACAACATTCTCAAAACAACGCGCTTTGATTAATGAACGCGGTTTCAGCTAAACCAACACGGCTCGTGGGCTTCTTGGATCAAGTCCCAGTGACGAGGTCTTCTCTTCTCTAGCCGGCCAACAACAAGCCCAACAACTTTTTTGGAATCGGATCAACCCAAGCATGAATTCAATTCATAGCCAAATCTTCATCATAGCACAAGCTTTCCATTACAACAATAATATAATATGTTGGCTTCTTTAATAGGATATCTCATGGATAGATTATGATTGCTAGCTAACAGTTTATACCGACACTCATTTTAGGTTAACTTGATGACATGAACACTTCAAGGATGTTGGTTAGAGTGGGTTGCCAATTGACGTAGTATGTGTGTCATATGATGGTAAGTCTGGAACATTTGTCTTTGCATAAACCACATGTGGACGGATGTGTACGAGTGGTAAATTGTTGTATTGTAAGTTTTGATATTGTAGGTTGAAGGCAGATAGTGTGAATTTCTTTTTGGTTGTATTGCCATGTATTTACATACATATTGGAGCTAGCGATTGTTTTGTAACTAAATAGGTTGGATGCTTTTATGATTTTCGTCATGCTTCTTGTTGTAAAATCCTATAGATAAATTTTTTGTGTTGTAAGAATAAGTTCGAAACTTGATGGTGGTCAAATCGGTTGAGGGGTCAATTAACTCGACCACAAACATCTAGTATGATCTGTTGTTGTGATATGTGGAATGTCCCATTCTTGTTTGACGGTGTAATCCATCTCGACCTCTAGTCTTGATCGATTTAACCAAGGTAGTCCGTCGTCATAACTTATGTTCTTTTCTTAATTAGTTCAATAACTCTCTGTCGACCGGTCTTTGTAGAACCAACCTAGACCGTAGGGAGAGTTGTAGCCCGATCCTTAGGTGTTCCTCCATGTAACTCTTGAAAAACACTAAATGAGAGCATAAATGTTTGAAATATAAACAAATCTCGTGCAAGCATCCAAATCGAAAATAATGTGAAAGTGAACGTAATCTACTCGATATGGATGCAATATTTAATGGAAATGCATATGCAAAACTAGATGACATCAAGACATAAGCGAAGGATGGTGTGTTTTGATTGACGGTGTCAAAGTTGGTGCGTATAGGGGTTTCCACTACCACTCCAACTTTGAGCTAACTTATGCTTATACCAGAAATGCACTTCAAGGTTAAATAAAGTGAAGAACTGATTAGGGGATTAATAAGGATATAAATATTCTAGAAGGGGGTTGAATAGAGTATGAGAACATTTTGCAATATCGGATATCAAGGCTTTGAAATGAATCTCAAGGCCTTGAAGTCGTTCTTTGCGCTTAGTGACAAACTGTTTCTCGAGACTTTGAAGTGGATCTCAAGTCCGTGACTTCGAAACCTGCAAAAAGTTGTTAGTCACAATAAAACGCGATATAAGGTGCAGAAATTGTAATATCCGGAATTTCATTTCCGATTATTTTTCGAGTCAAACCGGATTTCGATCCGTTGACCTTATCTTATTTTACCTAGTGTTGCACACTATCACAAATTCTATCATTTTATGTAAGCTTTAATCTACACAAAATGATGATATACCACCAAACCCTAACTTTTGTAACCACTAGTTCATGTCTTTTGACAAGACCATGACAAGACCAAGACGAGATCATGGCAAGACCAAGACGAGACCATGACAAGACCAAGATGAAGCCATGACAACATCTCGACAAAGCCATGGCATACTCTTGACAAAGCCATGCAACTTTCAGCCCACATTTTCTCTTGTTTCAGCCCACCTTCCTTCCCTTGCTTACACGCCCAGCTAGCAGCCTCTTCAGCCCGTGCAACATCTCCTCTCCAGCCCAGGAAGACTCAGCCCATGAAGACAATCAGCCCAGGAGATCAGCCGCTCCACAATCTTGCAAACAACTGCTCCTTCTCTCTCTCCTTTCTCAACCGTTACCGCAATTAATGGAGCAGCTCCTCACCTTCCTTCTACGTGCCAGAAGATAGCATGTTGCGTAGCAGCTCCTGATCTTCCGCCTAGCATCACGCCTCACTCCGGATCTTCTTTCCCTTTGAGCAGAACACACCCAAGGATCCCATACGTACGTCCTCCTGTCACATCTAGGTTCATCGAGTGTAGTAGCCTCATTCACTGCGTGCAAAAGACCTCCAGTCAACAACCCTTGCTTTGAGCAGAAGAGAACAACAACCCTTTGTGCTTAGAAACCAGGAGTGACGAGCCACATCCACACAATTTCCCTCAGCAGCAATAAGGACCGCTTCTAAGGATTGTCACATGGCGACCAAGTAGACCGACGGATCTCTTTTTGCATCCTCATCTGGAACGAACAGCAACAACCTCCCTTCTTGCACAACTGGAGCCCTGTCTTTCCTGCTGCATCATCCTCTGCATGCAAGCAATCACCAAACCAACAACAGGAGTCAAGCAAGCCGCATGCTCCAATGGTCGAGCCCTAGAATCGAGTAAGACCCATACCTCTTTTGGTTATCTTTCCCTCCATACATATTAGCTAATAGATGCTACAAAATCTGTCCTAAACCCACTCAGGTCGAGCAGGAAGAAACAATTAAATCGTTTTACTCTTTTTGAATTTTCAAAACTGTGTCGAGTACCCGACTTCAGGGCCAGATTTAGGTATGCAATACTCCTCCTTTTTGGCTGAATTTGTAATATGATGTATTTAGAACATTGTTGTAGAACATATCAAAAATTTAGGAATATCCATCGAGTATTTTAGGAGTTATGATTTTTCAAAGATGGTACATTGAACAGTTTTTTTGTTGTTGCTGAAAATTTTCAAGTATTGGGAAAAAACTGTGTTGCAACAGTTTTGGATCTACATTTGAATAGGTTAGGTTATCCTGTTGAATATGAAATTTTGATGGATTATAGTTCATATATTGTAGTTTATCTTGTCAACTTTTGAGGACGATCCAACGGTTAGTTTTGGACTTATGATGTTCCGAAGTAGGGTAGTAACGTAGTTTTTTGGGAAAAGAAGTGATTATTTGACTAAGTATGAAAATTTTGGATTTTGGAACCATCTTTGGACTTTTGTGTAAGAGTTGTGGTTGGGTAGTTTTGGGAATCCTTTGCTTCTATGAGTAGAGTGCATAGCATAGAAGACCTAGAATATTTTTGAGAATTTTTATATTTTTATTCGAGCTTCATATCTTAAGTCAAAGTTGGATCCTAGTGACTTTACTTGAAAGTCAAGAATTTTGGTAATCTTCTAGTTTCTACCTAAAGTTCCTCTTGAGAGTTAGATTGTGGTTTTAGGTTCCAAAGGAGAGTTTGAAACTATGTTATAGAATTTTCTAGAGTTTCGGGATCAGGGGTAAAATGGTCATTTACTCTTATGAGAGTATTTTTAGTATATTCTCTTGATCGATTTGAGTATCTTAGAAGTTGAAAAACTTCTAAGAAAGTGGGATACATTATTGATCCACTTGTCTTTTATAACAGGCGGTCGAGTTTCTACAGTTACAAACCGAGTTGAGATTTAGAGAGTCGAGATCGGATTCGGTTAAGTCCTTTGGGCTTACTTAGCTAGCTTCTGGATATGAGTGTGAATAATGATAGTGGTGTTTGAATCGTGTGTTTATAGCTGTACTTATTATTAATTATTGACCGACCTACACATTTGGCCTAAGAGTAACGTGTAATATCCGGAATTTTTATTTCCGTTTAATTCCTAATCAAATCGGACTCCGAGCCGTTGACGGTTTTCCATTCTATCTAGCAAGTCTTTCTTCACAAATTTTATCATTTTATGTAGAAGCTAATTCACACAAAATGATAAAGTTATATCAAGCTCTAATTCCTATAATTATTTATCATTTTATGTAGAATTTAATTCACATAAAATGATAGAATTATATCAAATCCTAATTCTTATAATTATTTATCATTTTATGTAAAATTTAATTCACATAAAATGATAGAATTATATCAAACCCTAATTCTTATAATTAATCATTAACGACGACTATAGACGAGATCATGACAAATGTGTGACAAGGCCATGCATGGGCTTGACAAGGCCATGACGAGTTTTTGACGAGTTTTGACAACCACAACCCACTCTTATTTTTACCTTGTTTAAAGCCCAACCTTTACCTTACCTCAACCCACATACCTTGCTCCAGCCAGCGTGGTCCTTGGGAGAGCAGCAGCCCAGCACGCCCAACAGTAGCTGATAGCATGAATTATAGTCTATATTTTGGGGTTTGTTTGGACGTTTTATCTTTCATATTCTGCATGTTTGTATGTACATTATGTGATTTTACTACCATTTCATCTATCTTTGCGAGAATCGAGGTCTACACCTAGTTTCGTTGTAATTGCAGGTAATATGGTACGTTTTGCATCAAAAAGGAGCAAAAGGAGTCGAGAGTCATTTGGAGCTACATCCAGGAAGCATAGCCATGGATTGAAGATTTGCTTTGGACCAGTTTTGAGAGATTCTACATCCAGTTATGAGCCACCTCGGTTGACCAGAGGTTCACCTCGACCGAGGCGATCCAGAGACGTCGACTCGACCGAGGCGAATACCTAGGACGCGGCGAGAATATTTTATTCTTGGCTGAGATCTTTTAAATTTGGAAAGTGATCTTATATTTTTGGGCTGAGCTTCTGGAAGGAAGGAGATATGCAGAATCATATATTTTACCTATATTTATGGGATAATATCTTCTTAAGATTTATTATCTTTGGAGGTTTATTTTCCTATAAAAAGGGTTGGATTTCCACAATTTTTAGAGGCCGCATACATCCCGCGTACGACGCAGCAATACCCCACATACGCAGCAGCCGCAATACTCCAATTTGGGAGTTGTTGAAGAACCTTTTTGAAGGTTGAAGGAAGGTTGAAGATCATAGCTTTTTATAGCTTTTTGGAGGGTTTTGTAAGATTGTCTTCAATTCCTCTCATTGATTGTCTTGTCTTGTTGGATTGCTATCCAAGGAACGCTTTTGTTTGTGATATTTGATTCAGTTATTGAAGTCTTTTCATTAAATTCTTCTTTGTTCAAATATTCACCTTCTTCCATATATTTTAATACTTTCATTATGATGATGAGTGGCTAATTTCCTTGTGTGATTCTAGGGTGATTGGCTGAAGGTTGTGGGAAAAACAATGATAGAATAATCTTAGATTCCAGTAGGATCCTGAAAGTTCGAGTCTTTAACCTTAACCCTAAGCATCTCGTTCGGTTGATGAACATCTCGGCCGGGGTGGAATTCTTCTGACCGAGGTGACTTACCCTATCAGAAACTGAGAGTTAAGTGTTAGAGTTTGCCAAATCCTATTCTTATTACACCTTTCTGGTTCAATGTAAGCTTAGGATGAGACTTACCCGGTAATTCCTTAGTTTGTGTACCAACGATCATAAGTGTAGGTAATAAAGGTTTATCCTTTATTGGGGTTTGAGTGTGCTTCCATCCCATCCTTGTGAGTTAGCCTGAGACTTACCCGGTAAAGGTTGATTCTATTCCCTTAGATGGTGTGTTAGTTTGAGGTTATAGTTTTTTAATCTTGATTCCTTGAGACTTACCCGGTAATAGGAGTTACGGTTTAGGATTAGTGTGTAGTGAGACTTACCCGGTGATCTACGCCACTTTAGTAACACCTTCCCCATGCAAAAATCTCAGCTTTGTCCGCTTATCTATAGATCTTGAGTTGGAACCACAACTAGATGCTTTAATCCCTAGAATTGCATGTTTGCTTATTTGACATCTTATTCATCTTTGATTGTGTTAATCGCTCTTGTGGTTAGAAGTAACGTAGCATACCGTGTTGACTTTGTTTCACCAAGTCCCTGTGATCGACCCCTGGAATTTTCTTGCTTTTACTACGATTGACCCGTACACTGCGGGTTCGCATCCTTGTTTTAAGCTTAAGTCTAGGGTTATAAATTTAAAGCTTGCACACACCGTTTGGAGCGAACAAGTTTTTGGCGCCGTTGCCGGGGACTTGGTCTAGACCGAGCCGGTACGGTTTGCTCTTGGGGCGCTTGCCCCGTTTCATCTTACCACTCTACTTGAGTGACTTTTGCAGGTTCTTTCTTAGGTATATGCGAAGAACCCGCGCTGGGAAGGAAATCGTTCCTTACGATCCCGAACCGGAAAAGACATACAAGCGACGCTTAAGAGAAGCGAAAATGGCCCAACAAGACGATCACGATCTTGCGGCCCAATTGAGAGAGACGCAGGAGCTGCTACGTCTCAGTAAGGAAGAGCTAAGGCAAGAGAAAGAAGAGAATCATGCCAAGACTGAAGCAATCGAAGCTGAGATTGCAGCCATTCGAAACCAGATTCTACTTCGACCGATGCAGGATCCAGTAGTTGATCCTCGACCGAGGCAGATTCCAGTACCCGACGCCCCGGTCGATGTACATCCACCTCGGATACAAGTCCGAGATGTTCTTCTTGCAGGAATCCCGCAAACCCTAGGTCAAAGGATGGACCCTAATCAACAGCTGAGGCGTCCAGGGGTGAACCTAGGAGATCCAGCGGATCATGACTACGAACTTCGACCGCAAGTTCTAGCCATGATTCGCCAATGTCAATTCGGAGGGCTAGAGAAGGAGTCGCCGCATCAGCATCTTCAAAACTACGAGATCTTGATGGAGACCTTGCGGCCTTCTAGAATTGAAAATAACAACTACAAGCTAAGACCTTTTTACTTTTCTTTAAAAGATAGAGCTCTTACTTGGTATCAATCTCTTCCTCCAGGAAAAATTAGCACATGGGAGGAGATGACTACGGAATTCCTAACCAAATTCTTTCCTCCCTCAAAGACTGCTGAAATGAGAGGGAAGATCAATGCTTTCATCATGAAGGACAAGGAGAGCTTGTCCAAATCTTGGGAGCGGTTCAAGGATATTCTTTTGGATTGCCCACATCATGGGATTCCAAAGATCGAGTTGTTGGAGATCTACTTCAAAGGGCTGGACGGAAACACCCAGTTCAATCTCCAACTACTCTCCGCCGGTACCTTCATGGACATGGCGATTGATGATGCATGGGACTTCATTGAAAAGCAAGCCTTGCACATGGAGAAGTACACCCACCAAGGAGCCGAAGGTGGAGTTAAAAGAGTCAACTTTCAAGAGACTCAACCCAACAACAATCAACTCTCGTCATTGAAGAATGACGTGAAGGAATTAAAAGAGCTCTTGATGGCTCAAACTAGGAAGGAAGAGCAAGGGCAATGGAACAACAACAACAACGGGTACCGTAACAACAATAACGGTCCCCGAAACAACAACTACAACAACAATAGAGGATCCAACAGCAACAACTGGAGGGCGAATAACCAAAATAACGGTAACAATCATTCAAACTCCAATTCTAATGATTCCTCTAATCCTTTCCTCTCTTCCCCTTCTTCTTCTTCTACTCCATTAAAAAGCCAAGGGCAAGGATCAAGTTCGTCTCAGCCGGAAAAGAAGGACGCAGTTCTGGAGGCAATCTTGATCAAGCTCGGCGCCATGGAGAATTCTATGACTTCATTTTCGAGGACCCAAAAATCCCTTGAACAACAACTCGCTAATAGGGCGAATGAAGCGCCAAGAGATCCAGGGAAGCTTCCAGCAAAGACGGAAACTAACCCTAAGGGCCAGTGTATGGCCATAACGACGAGGAGTGGACTCAAAACTGCTGATCCAGTACCTCGCTCGACGCAGACCACCTCGGTCCAGATCCAGTCGAAGAACACCTCGACCGAGATGCCAACCGAGGCAGAGCAACAGAAAGCAGGAGGAACGACAGAAACTTATGTTCCACCTCCTGCATATAAACCACCACTTCCATTCCCTCAGTCCAGAGCCAGAGCACATCTAGACAAGCACTTTGGTAAGTTCCTTGACTTGATGAATAAGCTACATATTAACATTCCTTTCCTTGATGCTATTTTAGGTATGCCCGCCTATGGGAAGTTCTTAAAAGAAATCTTATCAAGGAAGAGGAAGCTGGAGGATGTTGGTGAAGTTAGGATGACATCTAAATCTTCGGAACTCATAAAGATCATGAAGGAGAAGATGCCACCTAAATTGAGAGATCCCGGCTCATTTTGCATTCCCATTCAAGTTGGGGATGTCACTTGTGAAGCCCTTTGTGATCTAGGAGCCAGCGTGAGCATCATCCCGCTGGAGCTATGCACTAAGATCGGTCTTGGAGAGCCCAAGCCGGTCAAGATTCGACTTTACATGGCGGATCGCTCCATCACCCATCCCGTGGGCATTTTGGAGGACGTTCCGGTCAAATTAGGTAACTTCTATCTACCTATAGATTTTGTCGTACTTGACATTCCCGCAGATTATCCTGTTCCCATCATTCTCGGGAGGCCATTTCTAGCAACTTCGGGTTGCAACGTGGATTGCAAGAACGCCAAGTTGAAATTCAACGTTGGTGGCGATGAGGTGGAGTTCGCACTACTTGCAGCCATGAAAGGGGAGCAACTAACTGATGATATCTTCAACATCTACGATGAAGAAGAATCAAGAGAATTGGTGAGCTCTATCCTTATTAACGATCCACTCGAAAGAGTTATTAGCTTCAGTTTAATGGAGGAAGGTATAGATGCTTCTTGTGATGCAGATATACAGAGCTTGAGGGCACTGGAAGAGGATCCAGGAGCTAAAACTGAGAAGCTAGTCCAGGAGACGAAAATCTCCAGCCTCGGATCCAGTAGCAGTACCTCGACCGAGGCACCTTCTGGACAGAGCGAGGCGTCTGAAGAACACCTCGGTCAACGCCTTTGTGCTTCGACCGAGGTCGACAGCGAGACGATATCAACTGAGATTGCCGAGAATAACAATTTTTCTACTCCCTTCTCTGACATTCACCCACAGTTGGCGGATCATTCCCTCCACCAACTTTCTGATAATAAAGGTCCTTGGTATGCTGATATTGTGAATTATCTTGTTTGCCAGAAAATACCACCCGGATTGACGTACTCTCAAAAGAAGAGATTCTTCAAGGAAGTACGACATTACTACTGGGATGAACCGCTGCTATTCAAGCGCGGACCGGATGGGATGCTTCGAAGGTGCATTCCGGAAGATGAGGTTAATAGCGTCATAAGGCATTGCCATTCACTTCCTTGCGGAGGGCATGCTAGCACCGACAAGACATGCGCTAAGGTATTACGTTCCGGTTTCTTTTGGCCTACATTACTTAAGGATGTGCAATCTTTTGTTGTTTCTTGTGATGCATGCCAAAGAACAGGGAACTTATCAAGGAGGAACGAAATGCCACTTAACAACATCCAAGAAGTGGAAATCTTTGATGTATGGGGGATTGACTTCATGGGACCTTTTCCATCCTCCGGAGGAAACCTCTACATTCTCCTTGCAGTTGATTACGTCTCTAGATGGGTTGAAGCCATTGCTTCTCCCACTAACGACGCCAAGGTTGTTGTGAAGTTCTTGAATAGAACTATCTTTCCACGATTTGGAACTCCACGCATCATCATCAGCGATGGAGGAACACATTTCATCAACCGGAAGTTTAAAGCACTTCTATCGAAGTATGGGGTAACCCACAAGGTATCAACCGCTTATCACCCTCAAACTAGTGGACAGGTCGAGATCTCTAACAGAGAAATCAAGGCAATTTTGGAGAAGACCGTCTCTAGAACAAGGAAGGATTGGTCCATGAAATTAGACGATGCTCTTTGGGCGTACAGGACCGCATTCAAGACTCCCATAGGTACCACCCCTTATAATTTGGTATATGGGAAGTCTTGCCACTTGCCCGTTGAGTTGGAGCACAAAGCGTATTGGGCTATCAAATGGTTGAACTTTGACATTAAAGATGCTGGCGAGAAGCGACTATTGGAACTTAACGAGCTGGAGGAGCTGCGTTTGAACGCCTATGAGAACGCCAAAATCTACAAGGAAAGGACGAAGAGATGGCATGACAAGCATATCGTTCCAAAGAAGCTTAACGAGGGAGATTTAGTTCTACTCTTCAACTCCCGCCTCCGTCTTTTTCCAGGTAAGTTGAAATCTAGATGGACCGGACCTTACGTTGTGAAACATGTTTTCCCTCATGGTGCAGTTGAGATATGGGGCGAAACTAGCGGAAGCTTCAAGGTCAACGGTCATAGACTTAAGAAGTACCAACCGGAAACGCCGGTTGAGGAGGTTGCGCCGATCTACCTCCTTTGAAACGCATTATGGTCCACCTAGCGACCTTAAATCAAGCGCTTCTTGGGAGGCAACCCAAGGTATTGCTCTTCTTTCCCGTTTTCTAGTCTAGCTTAGATAGTTTTTGTTTTTGCTTTGCTTTGCTTTGTTTTTGGCGTTCTGGACAGACAACAGGGAAGAGCACATCTGGAAGAACAGAAGTTCGAGATTCTGAGAAGACAGAAGCACCTCGGTCACTGTCAGAGCACCTCGACCGAGTTGATTCTTGAAGCAACCGAGGCGACTAGGGTTTCTGCAGAACCGCCTCGGTCCACATCACCTCGGTCCAGTCGAGACCATCTCGATCGAGGTGACAGCAGATCCAGTAACAGTATAAAAAGGGGAAAAATTACTTTTCACTTTTTTTTACCCCATTTCGACCGCGGCGGACAGAAGCACTTCGCTCCTTCGATTCTCGCTCGTTTTCGACGATTTTTGCTTCCAAACTGCAATTGAGGGGTAGAAGGATCGATTGCAACTACAGATCTGCAAGAAATTTGAGCGTTTCGACCGAAACGAGGTAAAAACGTTCGAAAAACCCTAACTCGTTCGTTTTCTGCAATTTGGGCTTTGGTTGCCCTTGATTCTGTTGAGGAAATCTATAAGTACCCCTTAGGAAGCATCGGTAGTGATTTTAGGGGGAAAAGAACTGAAAATCAGAGAGTGGAAATCGAACTGTCTTCGCCTCGGTCCAGTCGTTCTGCACCTCGGTCGAGGTGATTTTTGGAGTTGTCAGTCGACCGAGGTAGTCTGACAGTGTGTTCTGAAAATGAGTTCTGACAGATTGTTAGCCCTTAGAGATAGATCCTCCCCTTCCCCTTCTCCTTCCTCATCCCGTCCCTACCGCCCGGCCATCCACGAGAGATGCCGGGTAGATTATGAGAGGATAACTGGCCGTCCAGTCATCGCACCACAATTTCTGGATGTGTCAGCTTTTGACTGCCTAGGGTTAGATGCTGACCTTAGGAGGATGATTGCTACCGTCGGGCTGGATCAGTTTACTGAGATCCGAGCCCCAGCTTACGTTGAGCCGACACTCGAGTTTGTTAGCTCCTTCTCCTACCTTCCCACAGATCGTTCTGTGAAGTACCGGTTGATGAGCCGGAACTTCATAGTTCCTTTAGAGATCTGGAGAGAGATCTTTGGCTTTCCTGCCCCCACTGCTGTAGATTTCCCCTCCCGATCCGTAGCTAGGGAGTTCTGGGGTCAGATTGCCCACATTACTACACACGCAGACAGATGGCGCCCTGGAGATTCCAGGGAGAAGGTCATCTTTCACCCAGCCTTCAGACTTGCCCACAGGATCTTCAGTGAGACACTTCTGGCGCGTACTGAGACGCCCCAGAAGATCAGACAGGGTGAGCTCTTCAGCCTCTATTGCATGGTTACAAGAGGCTTCCCAGACTTTGGCTTGCTCCTAGCAGAGGATCTGCATAGGATCAAGGCCAAGGCGAAGGGAGATATTTGCTGTGGAGGTCTAGTCACCCACATCGCCACTTACCACGGGATGGACCTCAGCGTATGCACATTGGCGGCGGCTCCGAAGCCGCTGGGATTGCAGGAGATGATCACGCGGAGGATTCTAGTTCCCCGTGGGCTGACTACACCCTACGTTGCCATGCCTTGGGAGCGGACTGCACCTTTCTGGTTCAATGTAAGCTTAGGATGAGACTTACCCGGTAATTCCTTAGTTTGTGTACCAACGATCATAAGTGTAGGTAATAAAGGTTTATCCTTTATTGGGGTTTGAGTGTGCTTCCATCCCATCCTTGTGAGTTAGCCTGAGACTTACCCGGTAAAGGTTGATTCTATTCCCTTAGATGGTGTGTTAGTTTGAGGTTATAGTTTTTTATCTTGATTCCTTGAGACTTACCCGGTAATAGGAGTTACGGTTTAGGATTAGTGTGTAGTGAGACTTACCCGGTGATCTACGCCACTTTAGTAACACCTTCCCCATGCAAAAATCTCAGCTTTGTCCGCTTATCTATAGATCTTGAGTTGGAACCACAACTAGATGCTTTAATCCCTAGAATTGCATGTTTGCTTATTTGACATCTTATTCATCTTTGATTGTGTTAATCGCTCTTGTGGTTAGAAGTAACGTAGCATACCGTGTTGACTTTGCTTCACCAAGTCCCTGTGATCGACCCCTGGAATTTTCTTGCTTTTACTACGATTGACCCGTACACTGCGGGTTCGCATCCTTGTTTTAAGCTTAAGTCTAGGGTTATAAATTTAAAGCTTGCACACACCGTTTGGAGCGAACAGCAGCCCGTCAGCTCCCACTGCAGCC
Organism: Fagopyrum esculentum; assembly: GCA_033239045.1. Lineage (NCBI taxonomy): Eukaryota > Viridiplantae > Streptophyta > Magnoliopsida > Caryophyllales > Polygonaceae > Fagopyrum > Fagopyrum esculentum. Next base: position 123,027,681 of record BSUD01000007.1, read on the forward strand.
CAGTAACGTTCAGCCGTTGTTCTTCAGCCCATTCCTTGCTGCAGCCCGTACAACATCCAGAAGAAGCCCAATTCCCTCTTAGCGTGTGATGTCCATGAAGCAAGAACCGTCAGCCCTTTCATTCTCCCTCTTAACTCCATGTAACGGCTGCTGAGTAGGGTCTTCAAGTCGCAGCAATCCCTTTCCCCTTGCAAGCAGCCAGCGTTCTGTACGCTTCCTTCTACAACAACGCTAGATTTACGTACCATCCCTTCCCTTCCCTTCTGTAGTCGGTTAGGCCCAGCATCTCCCATCCTCCTCGCCTTACCTTCTTCAGAAGAGCCATCTCTCTCGCACAGCAGAACCAGCCGCCTCCTTGGTGCAGCCCACGCAGCAAACGCTGCAGATGCGCCACAGGGACAGCAGCAGCCTTCGGGCCATCTTCCTTCATGCCTTCGAGTCTCGGAATCGGGTAAGGCTTGTAACCCTTGCTACACTACACTTCAGTCCACATTTTCCTTGCCTAACGTGTACCCGTTTCGTCTGTTAAACCTACTCAGAACAACCGTAGGAGAGCTGTACAGATTCTTGCGTTTTCCAGAATTTTCGGAAGCGTTGAGCAGTCAACTTCGGGTCCATTTTTGGGTACGCTAGACTCTTCTTTTCTGGCTGATTTTCGGATATGTTTTAGTCGATATTGTATAGTGTAACATACTAAAATTTGAGAGGAATCAGAGCTACGGTTTGAGAGTTATTGTGTTCCAAAGTTAACGCCTCATGCAGTTTGTATATATGTGCTGAGTGTTGGGGAAAACAGCAAGTGATGCTGTTTTGTGAGATGGTTTTGAATAAGCTCTTAATCTCCGTTGGGCTTGAATTTTGGATATGATATAGTTGACATATTGTTGTAGAACATATTAAAATTTGAGAGGAATCCAGCGAGTGGTTTGGGATTTATGATTTTTCCAAGTTTGAGTCGTAAGCAGTTTTTCTGTTGTGCTGAAATTCGGTTTTGTGAGATAGTTTTAAATAGGATTTTGATCTCCTTTGCGGCTGAATTTTGGATATATTAGAGATAAGATTTTATAGTGGAACATATCAAAATTTGGGATAAATCCAGCGAGTAGTTTAGGAGTTATGATTTTTCAAAGTTAAGACAGTGTGCTGCTTGTTAAGTGTTGTAACCAATTTTAGAAATTTTTGTAGAAGCGATTTTTAACAGTTTTAAGAAATTCTTTCTCCTATGAGTAGATGGGATATCATAGATGATCTAGGGAATTATTTCCAAATTTTTATAAGATTATTCGAATTTTATATTTGAAGCTGTAGTTGGACTTTAGTGACTTTTCGGGAAATAGAAAATGGGTAGTTTTTCTAGTTGTTACCTAAAATCATCCTAGGGAGTAGAATATGGTTAGTCAGATTCCAATTAAAATTTAAGTACATATTCCGAGTTTTTGGAAGTTCCGGGACCAAGGGTAAAATAGTCATTTTACCATAAATTGGTACTGTATTAAATTCTGTTCTAATAGGATCTATTACCTTAGAAGTCTTAGACTTCTAATTACCTAGAAAGTGTGCTGACACACTTGCCACCTTTGACAGGCAACCGAGTTATACGGTTACAGATTGAGTTGTGATTAAGAGAGTCGAGATCTGGTTCAGGTAAGTCCACGGACTTACTTAGCTGGCTTTCTTGTATGAGTGTAATGTGTATGAGTGGTGTTTGCTAGTTATGCTAAACAACGAAACCGGATTAGGCCGACTTTATTATTTACGTAATTGACCCAAGTGTATGATAACGGGTCGTGACATCATCTGCCTAGCTCTTGCGAGAGTCTAGGAGGTTCCCTGCGACCAGCCCAGTCCGATAGACGGTCAGATGCATTAGTACCATTCCGCGTTGGTAAACGGGGACAGGGGCGAGGTTTGGGAATCCCTCGTGTCACAAAATAAGTATCATTAGTAATAATGTATCACCTAATTAAAGATAATAAAAGGATTGAGTGTTGCATGTTGATTGTGTATGTTGTGTGTTTGTGCTTTTACCTTTATACTTATGCATAGAATATTAGCTAACGGTTTTATACCGCTTGTAGATGTTTTGCAGGTTAAAACAGTTGTAGAGAGATCCGAAGGGAATGGTCAGCCGGGTCCACGTACTTATTTAGTTCGGGACGGGATGTCTTTTGTTCTTCTTATGTGTCATTTTGGCACCTTTGCTTTGTAAGGCTGATACATATTCTTCATGTATATATTGTTTAAAGTTTTCAAATGATTTAAACACTTTTGTGCCTTGTTGTAAGATCCAAGTTAAATTGTTGTCAAACTAAGGTCGGGACCCATTGTGAGGTCCTAACCAGTAGCTCCCCGAGTTCTCAAAATTTGGGGTGTTACAATGTGGTATCAGAGCTCTGGGTTGGCAACAATGGCACTTGAAATCTTCTGAAAGACCGATTGTATAAAATAACTAGAACCCGAAAGGGGTCTAAAATTTGCAAAACGGATTTATGTTTTTACACGAGCATAGTCGGGTTGTTGGGTTAGTAGTACGTTGGACCACCATTGCTCTCCGTGGATCTCTACAACTTAGATCGATATGAGTTAGCATATAGACTTACTATGATGAGTATTAATGTATGTTATATATATGTATAAGTGTAGTATGTTAGTATCCTAAAGGATATATTATACCCTTTAGTTATGATATCATGAAGCGATTATCGCCTCATGATAAATCGGTAGCAGACTTGAAGAGTTTTCAACACGAGACAAAGGACTCGGACCTTGGATCAAGTATTATACACAGGAGGGCGTCCTAGTAACCCTTGTTAACCATCCAAAGAACTAATAGGCGAAGAAGTAAAGATGTGGAGATAATTTTGACCATAGGTACAATCAAATGAGGAAGAATTCCCGAGTCAACTCAGATAGAAGAAATAGAAGGTCATACAAGGGACTTGGTTGTATGAAGCTGAGAGATGAATTAGAAGAACCATGAAAGAGATGACAAGAGTGCAGATTAGAGATAACAATATTGGAGCAAGTACCAAGTAGAATTGAGTACAACCAAGATTGCGGAATCAAGGACATTACAAGCGGAACGGATGCCCCATAGACAATTATGGGCATAAGAAACCAAAAGAGGCAGAGTGTCAATCCGGGTATGAGAATCTAAGGTGCACGGAATGAAGACCTACAATTGAGTATAAAAGCGGAAAGGCAGACCCCACAAGTGTTGGGAGGCTGATACATATTCTTCATATTCTTCATGTATATATTGTTTAAAGTTTTCAAATGATTTAAATACTTTTGTGCCTTGTTGTAAGATCCAAGTTAAATTGTTGTCAAACTAAGGTCGGGACCCATTGTGAGGTCCTAACCAGTAGCTCCCCGAGTTCTTAGAATTTGGGGTGTTACATAACGGGCGGTGGCATACTACTTAATTAGCCCGAGGGCGCTGGGGGTTTCTTTAGGGACTAGTCCATACTTGATTTGCGGAGACGCTACCGTCGGAGGTGTGCCAAACCATCACCAGTTGGATAAGGAACGGAAATCTTAAGATTTCTCGTGCCACAACTTAAAAAACGGAATAAAGTGAATCACCTAAGTTATTAGATAATAACCGGTTTGTGTGCCACCATGATGATTGTTTTATTTTTCTTGAGCTGTGCTTGTGCTATTTTTATTCTACTTATATTTTATAATATCCTAAATAAAATAATAATAAAATAAATAAATAAATAAATAAATAAATAAATTCCGATAAGTCCGAGTATACGAGACTGCGGCCGATTCAATCTTCTTTCGAGTTTTATTTCAAGATCACGCTTACCGGGCCCATCATGACAGGCCAGCCGGGCCCGTCATGAACAGGCCATCCGGCCCATTAGGGTTAGAAGTCTTGTCTGGCAGCCTCCCCTAACCTTCCCCTTCTCTTTACGTAAATGAAATTTGTCCCTCTTCTCCCTACCCAAACCCTAGCAACCACACGCATGCTAGATCTTCTGCCGTCCAGCCGACACCAAGCATCGGACCTCCCACATCGGCTTCGTCGTGCACAGCAAGCTCCGGCGCCTCCATCGCTCCCCTCTGTTTTGTCGAGCCGCAACCAACCTACAGGTATCGTCGATCTCCTCCCTTGCCCATTCTTCCGTCCGGATCTGTAGTCGCGTAACCAAGCCGTGTGGCTTCCTGCTGCAGCCATACCAGCCACGATTAGAGGCCTCGATGCATCTGCACACTCTTGGATACGAAGGTCCGAGTTTTGCACGAGTCGGGGACAGCCGTTGCGTTCACGCAACACCTCAACAGCTTCGACGCAGGTGCGTCAGAGGAAGACCGCAGGGAGCGCCTTGGGGTCCTGGCTGCGGGGGCGGAGGTGTCGAGCCGCAGGTGCGGGCTCAGGTCCCGCCAGTGCAGCCTCTCCCAGCCGCTGGTGCTGTTTTGTGGACTGGATCCGCCTTCATCTTTTCTTCCGTACACGAGAGCACATCGAGTCTCTATTGTGTGGTAAACACCTCTACTTCCTTCTCTACATTACACTCCCTACTTATGTGTTGATGAAAGCCTCAATTGTATCCTAAAATCCTTTCATAACAGCCCTAGAAGATGGCTCGTGGAGCTGCTGCGTTTTCTGCATTGTAAAGTGATGAGCTACTAACTTCGGGTCCAAATTTAGGTATGAAAGACTGATCCATTTTGGCTGAAATTTTTATATGTTATAGATGGGATATTTTGGTAGAACATATTAAAATTTGAGAGGAATCCAGTGAGTGGTTTGGGATTTATGATTTTTCGAAGTTTGGGTCGTAAACAGTTTTTTTTTCTGTGTTGAAAAACTGCATGTTGACACAGTTTTGTGATCCAGTTTTGAGTAAGTTAGACTCCTCCTTTTTGGCTGATTTTCGGATATGTCATAGTCGGTATTGCATAGTGGATCATACTGAAATTTGAACGTATTCTGAGTTATAGTTTAGGAGATATGATTTTTTCAAGTTGGCTCCTCATGCAGTTTTCTAATTGTGCTGAGTTTGAGAAAACAACTGCTTGGGATGCAGTTTTGTGGAATAAATTTAGATGGGTTATTGACTTCTGTTGGACTAGAATTTTGGACATGTGATAGTTGATATAGTATTGTACATCATACCAGAATTTGAGAGAAATTCGAGTTACAGTTTAAGAGTTATGGTGTCCCAAAGTAGAGACCTTGACCAGTTTCTAGGTAGTGCTGAATTGTTGAGAAAACTGCTTGTGGTGCCGATTTGATTTGGTTATATTCCTTGGTTAGACTTGAATTTTGGATATGTCTTATTTGGGATTGCATAGTATAACATATCAAATATTGAGAGGATTTCATCAAGAGGTTTAGGAGTTATGAATTTTCAAAGTTGAGGTTGTGAACAGTTTTCTGGATGTTGCTGAAATTTTCCAAGTGCTGAAAATATCAAGTGTTGTGCAGTCATGTTTGAGCTTAAGTTTAGATACCTTAGAAAGATAATCCACCGTTCGGTTTTTAATATGTTATAGAGTGTCATGCATAGTGTGGTGTATCAAAAGTTGGGGTTGATCCAACGGTTAGATTTAGTTCTATGAAAGTCCAACGTGGACTAGCTGAGCAGTTAAGAAATACTCAGTTTTGGCTAAGTTTGAATTTCTGGTTTAGGAACTGACTTTGAGAATTTGTGTAGAAGTGATTATTATGTATTTTTGGGAAATTCTGACTACTATGGATAGAGTGCATAGCATAAAAGACTTAGAGATTTTTGTTAGACTTTTTATATTTTTATTCGGTTCTCATATCTTAGGCCAAAGTCGGACCTTGACGACTTTTTATGAAAGTCAAGAATGTAGTTAACTCTTCTAAATCTTTAGCAAACTTTCCTTTGAGAGTTTGAGTGTGGTTTTGAGTTCCAAAGAATAGTTTGGAACTTTGTTATGGAATTTTATAAAGTTTCGGGACCAGGGGTAAAACAGTCATTTATCCGTATAAGGGTATTTTGGTAATTTATCTGATGATAGAGTTAAATATCTTAGAAGTCAGAGACTTCTAATTAAGTGGGATAAATTATTGATCCACTTGCCTTTTATAACAGGCGGTTGAGTTCTTGCGGTTACAGACCGAGTCGAGATAACGGAATTATGTTTGAATTCAGGTAAGTCCTTTGGGCTTACTTAGCTGACTTCTAAATATGAGTCTGAATAATGGTAGTGGTGTGTGAATGAGATGTTTATAGTTATATTTTAGTAATAAATATGTACCGACCTATATCTTGGCCTAAGAGTAACGGGCGGCGGCATTCTGCTCAGTTAGCTTGAGGGCGCTGGGGGTTTCTTTAGGGACTAGTCCACACTCGGTTTGTAGTGATGCTACCGGCGGAGGTAAGATAGACCTACACCCAGTTGGATAAGGAACAGAGGCGAGAACTATTAAGATTCTCGTGCCACAACTGTAAAATGGAATAAGGTGAATCACTTAACTACTAGATAATAACCGGTTTGTGTGCCAGCATGATGATTGTTTATGTTACCTTGTTTGTGTTTGTGCTATCCTTATTCTGCTTATTTTTGGATTGTTAGCTAACGGTTTATCCGTGTTGTAGATTTGTAGAGATAGACAGTTGCAGAGAGATCCTGAACGGATGGTCAGCCGGGTCCACGTACTCATTAGATGGGGACGGGGGAGTCTCCCATACAGCATGCATGTTATGTATATGTTTATGTTTTGTATGGCTGTCACATGTGTACCTTCATACAATAAAAATATTATGTTTCAAAATTGTTTAAGTACATTTGTGCCTTGTTGTAAGATCCAAGTAATGTTGTTGTTAAACCAAGGTCGGGACCCATTGTGAGGTCCTAACCAGTAGCTTCCCGAGTTCTCAGAATTTGGGGTGTTACATATTTGGATTCTTAGCTAACGGTTTATCTGTTTTGTAGATTTTATAGAGATAGATAGTTACGGAGATATCCGGAACAGATGGTCAGCCGGGTCCACGTACTCATTAGATGGGGACGGGGAGTCTTCCGTTCAGCATGCATGTTATTAATATATTTATATTTTGTAAGGATGTCATGTGTTGATCATTCATACAAATACTGTTTGTTATTTTCAAAGAATTTAAATACATTTGTGCCTTGTTGTAAGATCATATTAAAGTTGTTGTTAAACCAAGGCCGGGACCCGTTGTGAGGTCCTAACCAGTAGCTCTCCGAGTTCTAAGAATTCGAGGTGTTACACGGAAATTAAAAGAACGGCACACAATATGTTTACCAAGTTCGGCCCTAACAACCTACTCTCCGCCTAGGGTTTCCGACCCTAGGTTTCTAACTATCTATTATGTGCTTGTTGTGAGTCCTATATTGAACCTAGACGAACTTCCCTTCTTCTCTTAATGTAACCTCAATGCTACGACCTAGTCAACTTCTATTCTAGCAATAATAGCCTAGTTACTACGCAGAGTAACACACTCGAGTATAACACTAATATGATATGCCAATGTAGCTCTTGTGTTTATCTCACTCTCACAAATAAACCTATGTAAGCTCAAGGAGGAAGATAAACTTTTGGAACGATGAAAATGTCTTGAATGATCGCTTGTAGGCTTGGTTTCTTCATCTTCAATTGATGTCTTCTTCTATAGTCTTCTATGGAGGATCTTCTTCTAACCGTTATCTTGTAACCGTTGCAATTTCTTCCTTCAAATAATCCTATGTTTGTTGACCGAGATCTTTTCATGTGTTGTTTGAGTAGTAGCCGTTTGAGTAGATCCTTCACACAAGATCGTCTCCAAGATCGTCTCTTCACACGTTCTTGTTAGTCGTTTGAAATTTTCAAGGAGATCTTCGCCTAGATCTTCTCCACATCCGTTCAAAAATATTCAAAAAACTTCTTCATAGCCATTTGAAATCTTCAATGAGATCTTCTGCATGATTCTCTCTTTAAACGTCTATCTATCTTTTCCAACAAGATCTTCTTGGTTGGTTGACACGATCTTCTCTCCTAGATCTTCTCGTTTGTTTGGTTGTTGTAGTAAGTCTTCTTCCGAGATCTTCCCTTGTATTATCGTTCAAGACCTACACACATTTAACAAACAAACCAAAACAAGCAATCTACACATATAATCGATATTTGTAGTTTATAAAAACACATTTGATGTTAAGTCTTCCATCATAAAATAAATAAAACAATTAATAAAAAAAGGTGAAGTTATCACAAAGTAATCCACACTCGAACTTCTTCCAAACAAGAAAAGTTAAGGTTCATTCCTTTTTGTTGTCTTTTGAGGATAATAGAGGATTATCCTTTGAGAATCTAGGGTTTTGTGTAAGACACATCATATTTCTTCTTGTGTGTTGGTTTTGAATACAAAGACTATCGTTAAGAAGAATTTTTGGATGAAAAATATCATTCCACTTTTCACTCACAAACCTTTCCATCACTAAGAGTTTCTCCGGGCAACAAATGTACACTTCGGGCGAGAAACATCTTCAAGACAAAAATGATGATTTCATTATCCATATCTGAACAATTTTCAAGGAATAAACTTACGGTTATCTGCTCTACTTATTCGGTTTATGTGTTACTTTGAATGTTCATCGTGGGAACTTCAACTAAATTTTATAAAATAAAATTAGGAGCATAACTCATATCAACAAAAAGACTAAATGTCCGTTTAGTTGGAAGGTTAAATGAAAACGGAGTGGAATAGGTTAAGGGAAAGAAGGAAATGAAAATGATTAGATTATTGGGAGAATTTGACATACTAGGCTTTTTTTAGTTTTTGTTTAAGAAAATGTACCCCAAATTTTTTACCACTTTCATTTAATAGTAGGTAAAAATTATTAACCCTTCTAATTAGAAAGAAAGAATAAATGATGTTTGTTATTTGTTATATAAGTATAATTTTTAATTTTTAATTACTGAATTTATTTTCTTTTATTATTTTTCTTGCCTTTTTTTATTTATTTTTTATTTTCTGGACTGAATTTCTCATACCGGAAATTCTCATACCAGAATTTTCATACCATAAATTTCATACCAGAAATTATCATACGAAAAGTTCATACCAGAAATTTCATACCATAATTTTTTCATACCAGAATTTTTTTCATACTAAAATTTTTTCTTACCAGAATTTTTCATACCAGAAATTTCATACGAAAAGTTTATACCAGAAATTTCATTCCAGAAATTTCTGAATTAAAACTAGCGGCACAATCAGCACTTGATCCTTGTGTTTTCCGTCCGCTATTTATTTTTTTACATAATACTTTTATTTTGAGACAATTTTAACATATAATTCTCCACTCAAATAATGCTCAACTCCTCCACGTCTTGTCAATTTGTCATTGTCAACTGGAAAAAAGAACAAGTTTTTTGAAAACCAAAAGAGACGGTGATGGGCCCATTTTTTGCAAATCGTCATCATATACGCAAATTACAATAAAAAAATTGCAAAATTACAACGAGCCCCCTAAAATTTGCAAAATTAAATATTAGACAATTAAAAATTCATTCCGGTATGTAAATTTCGGTATGTAAATGTCCGGTATGTGAAATTCTGGTATGTGAAATTCTGGTATGTGAAAATCCGGTATGTGATAATTCCGGTATGTGAAAATCCGGTATGTGAAATTCCGGTATGTGAAATTCCGGTATGTGAAAATTATGGTATGTGAAAATTCCGGTATGTGAAAATCCGGTATGTGATAATTCCGGTATGTGATAACTCCGGTATGTAAAATTCCGGTCCGGTATGTGAAAATTCCGGTATGTGAAATTCCGGTATGTGGAAATTCCGGTATGTGATAATTCTGGTATGTGAAATTCCGGTATGTGGAAATTCCGGTATGTGATAATTCCGGTATGTAAAATTCCGGTCCGGTATGTGAAAATTCCGGTATGTGAAATTCCGGTATGTGGAAATTCCGGTATGTGATAATTCCGGTATGTGATAATTCCGGTGTGTAAAAAAATTCTTCATTCTAGAAAATAAATAAAAAATGAAGAAAATAAAAAAGACAAAAAAAATTAATAAAAGAAAATAAAAAAAGAAATTCAGTTTTTAAAAAGCATTCGGAAAAAAGAATAAAATAAGAGGATGGAGAAGGTTTGATGGTAAAAAAAATAAGAGGGGTATATTTACTTAATTGAAAAACAAAAAAGCCTACTTACTATCACTATTTCTCTAAATAGCCTACTAACCAAATTTGCCCTAGATTATTTTCTAGGGTTAAAAAACCTCTAAACAAACATAATTTTAATTGATTCGAAATTATTCTGTTACCTAAAATGATTCTTAGGGATTCCAGAAAGAGCCCTAAATATAATGGTTAGGATTGATATTTGGTAGAGTGAAAAGAAGTAAGATGACATAAGGTGATGCGTTATAGTTGCTTATGAAATGTCAAATATGGTTGGCTGCGCAGGACCAAGATGCATCCAAGGCTATCCGGTCCAAGCAGTACTGCCCAACCATCAATTTGGACTTTGCTCTTCGCACACCTCCTGCACTCAGAATATATATATTAATTAATTATTATTTTATTATTAGATGATGAGAGCATAAGTTAAATGTGATGCAACTACTTTGATACATTAAATTTTGTTATATGATCATAAATTAAATATTTTAGAGAAAATGTGTCCCATGTTATACTAGCGACTATAATTTAAATGCTGATGTAATCTATATTACTTACTAAAATTAAGGACGCTAATAATACGTGTCAAGCAATGAGGATGTCACCTCCGTTATTTTTTTAAAATATTTATTAAATTGTCATTATTATAATCTCTAAAGTAATTACTAAATTACCATTATTATTAATTATTATTAACAATAATTTTTATAAAGAAAATCCTTGTGTAGATTCTAACCACCATAATTTATATCAAAATAATTCATATAAATTTCTTAATATTAAATCCCAAATTGTGTGAAAAATTATATTTTCGTAACCTAATATATAAAAAAATCTTAATAAAGTTACTAATTAAATTTTGAATAGCTTTTTTTTTATTTTTAGTGTAGATAATTTTAAAAATTCAGGAATTTTAATTAAAATTTTGAAAATTAAACTTCAAAATATTCGTCAAATTATTTGACTGAAAGTTGATACACTTTGAAACTAAAATTTACTATTAAGTTAGGATAGCAATGCATATATCTATTTTATTTTTATTTTATTCTTTAGTTTTTGTATTTCAATATGATTTAATATTTTAATTATGTTGGCAGCAAATTGGGTTGTTCTTTAATTAATTAATAGACATTTAGAGGATATATATATATATATATATATATAGCCTACGTAAAATTAAATTGCTTTAAAATTGTTTTTTTATAAGTTTAATATTGACATGATTAATTAAAGGTTTTTGGAAGAAAAAAAATAAAGTGAGCATTGTTACGTTGATTTGTCAACGATTTGCAATATGCTTAATAACGGGATCATCTTTGTGGACATAAATAAAACAAAAACTTATTTATTTGTTTAGAGATTTGGTATTAAACAATATATTTAATTTGTTTTCACATTTGGTATCAAATAAACGCAGGATTTAAAAAAAAGGTTTATTATACTATTGTTACGTTATCTTGCGATATATCCGGTTAGTAATCTTTTTCTTATTGTTTGTTTTGATCCAAAAAAATATATTTTGTCAACTGGTATTATTGTTTGTCATTTGATCTCATTTAAATACTAACACTTGAAACTTCTCCTATACTAAACCCTCAACCTCGATCAACATATATAAATGGATATCATACGTCATCCGATCGAAAACACCAATCTCACCATCTACGTTTTCAATTGTAATGATGGTGTATCCATTGAAATAATCTTAATCATTGAAAAGATAAATTAAGTTCATAATTATACAATCACTATTTTATTTTTTATTACCATTTTTCATGTTCAAATTTGTTTATGTATCAAGTAGCAAATGTGATTGAATTGATCGTTCGTCTGAATTTGGCTAGCCTGATATGATATATTTTTCCATTCTAATTATCAATTTACCCCATCTAAAATCCTTTTTTTTTCTATTGATATTTTTTTTACACAGGATGGCAACTCAGATAGTATACATTTTCCATCTAAAATTGAATGTTAATATGTCAGCAACTAATCGATCACCCTAATAATAAGTCTCATGGACATCAACAATTCACCACCATGGTGAAGAAGGTTGTTGCTCTAACTCTAATGGTAGCGCGAGTTGATCTTCGTCTGTTTGAATTACATTGGTTTGTGTTCAATGTATAATCCCCTTTCCTCTTATGTAATCAAAATCCGGAGTATTTATTCTTTTGTGATTTTCTACGCTATAATGTTTGTCCACTAATGTATTGAATTTAGTTTTTTTTTTCCATCAAAACATGGTTAATATTAATTTGTTGTCATTAATTATTTTGTATATGTTGTCATTAGTTATATGTTATTCATACGACAAATGAAAAGACATGTTTAAAATGTATTATTAATAACATGTTTTTTTACTTATACTACTATATAAATAAAAATAATAAATTTTAAAAAATATATTATTCTTTATTTAAAAAAAACGAAGAAGAAAAATCAATGCAAGGCACGGGAATTGAACTAGTTCGTTTATAAATGTTAAAATTTGTGTTATATTTTTTTTAATAAAACTAAAGCATGTGGTATTCGAGATGGAGCGGTTGAGGTTTTGCGAGTGTAAGGGCATGAACTGCAAGTATCTAAAAAGTTGATTCCAAGGCATAGTTATGTTATTGAATTCTAGAATAAGATTGCTAAATGCCAATTTTACATCAATAGCTTATAAAAATAAACCAAGAATAATACAAACATGAATGGAAAAATATAAACTTTCAAATTACTAATTAATATATAAATTATTTCACATTAAACCAATTTTGATATGCGGTTAAATTATGGCCAAGTTTATTACAAAAACTGCCCATAACTTTTTAAAACACACAAAATCACCCCTATATTATAGTTTTTTTCAAAAATTACACATATTATTTTTTGTATACCTAATGAATTATGTAATAAAGGTTAGTTATTATTTTATTCTTAAATATTTTAGATCATTTATTTAAAAAATAGTTATAAGAATGATTGAGAAGTTATAAAATTTTAAAAATAAAAATTTAATTAAAAGACCCATACTTGGTGAAATTTTGTTCATGTGTAAAGGATCTATAACAGATCAAGACATATCCAAAGAGGATCGGGAGGTATTGGCTGATGGATCTATAACAGATCAAGACATATCCAAAGAGGGTCGGGAGGTGGCATCTGATGCTAGGGATATCCTCTCGGATAATAAGGTTGGTTCTCATTGTGATATTATTACTGAGAGAATTTTGCATGCTCTTCATTTAATCTTAAATGGTACTAGTCTTCAAACTGATCATACAGTTGCTAACGAAAATGTGTTGCACGCTAGAAGTAATGATATTTTTGAGCATGTTGATATGAGAGAAAGTGTTGATAAGCATGATAATAATATCAATGTTACGAGCTTTATTGATGTTACTCCTCCCAATGTTAGTGCTAACTTGCATGTTGATAATAATCCTGAATAACCGTTAGGTGAATATAAAGGATAAAAGATATTCTAGAAGGGAGTTGAATAGAGTATGAGAACTTTTTGCAAAAACCTATCTCAAGGCTTTGAAACTTATTTCAAAGGTCTTGATGTCGATCTCAGCTCTTTGTGACACACTTTAATTTCAAGGGCTTTGAAACTGATTTCAAGGGCCTTTACTTTGTTCACCTGCAATACAAAGTTAGTCACAATAAAGCAGATAAAGTGCAGAATGTAAAAGATCGACACGAGGATATGTTTACGAAGTTCGGCTCTATATAGCCTACTCTCCATCCCAGGGTATATCCGTAGGATCTAACTATCTATTATCAGCTTCAAAGAGTCCTATATACAAACTAGAAGAAATCCCCTTCTTCTCTCATTGTAGCCAACGCTACGATCTAGCTCTAATTCTTCACCTTGCTATAATAGCCTAGTTACTTCGCAGAGTAACACACACTCTAGTATAACACTCTTTAGATATGCCAATGAAGCTCTAAGTGTTTTCCTCCCTCTAGAATGTAGATGTTATGAGTATAAGAAGAGAAACACTTGTGGACAGAATGAAGATGATGATATCTTAAAGACGTATATGTTTCCTTGATCGCTTTCAGTGTCTTGTGTCTTCAAACTTCATCTACATTTATAGTCTTCTATGAGGAGTCTTGTAGCCGTTGAAAAGGTTGTTGCAACTTTCTAATTCCTCCATAGAAAACGTGAGTTGTTGAAGGGGAATTAGCCGTTGTTGTAGTCGTCGTACTTCTCTTGCTTCCCTTCATTGCCGCTTGTTGTAGATTCCAAGATCTTCTCCTTTTCTTTTTCTTCTTTTGACGCTCGTTGAATATCTTCATCACGTAATCTTTTCTTTGGAAATCAGCCGTTGAAGATATTCTCTGGAGATCTTATGGCGAGATCTTCTTGTTGTAACATTGGAGATCTTATGTCGAGATCTTCTTGTTATCTTCGGTTGTAAAGATCTTTATGAGATCTTTTTGTTGGAGATCTTGTGCTGAGATTTTCTTGTTATCTTTGGTTGTTAAAGTCCTAGATCTTCTCCTTAGGATATGAGATCTTGGTTGTTGATGATCTTCTTGGTTAAAGATCTTGTTTGTTGAAATCCTAGATCTTCTCTTAAGATATGTCTTTTGAAGATCTTTGAAGATCTTGGTTGTTGAATATCTTGGTTGTTGATGATCTTGTTTGTTGGAGATCCTAGATCTTCTCTCCCTTGATTATAAAGTTAAAAGATTTTTCTTGTTGGAGATCCTTGATCTACTCTCTCTCTTGAATGTGACGTTCAAAGATCCTTCTAGTTGGAGATCCTCGATCTTCTTCCTTTGTTTGAAAATCTTCTCCTTCTTGGAATGTCATTGAAGTTTTTCCCTTTGAACGTTGAGATCTTCTATCGTGAAACAACCTCATCCCTTTGCGTCAAATGTTAATATCTTGTTGAGATCTTTTCATGGTGGCCTAGATCATCTCCTTGCATCTTGAATGTTCTTCTTGTTAGCTAAGAACTTTCGCCATTTCATGGTGGTCGAGATCTTCTCCTTGCATCTTGAATGTTCTTCTAGTTAGCTAATACTTGCACCATTTAAGGATCTTCATTGTCGAGCCAAAATCTTCTTTGACGTTGTTCATCTTTACTTGGCCGAGATCCTTTGTGAAGAAGTATTGTTGAGATCATCTTCATCGTGAGCCATTCAATCCATTCAATCGTTCTTGTTGTTGTTGACCCAAATCGTGTTGTTGAATCTTGAAAATCTTCTTGTAATCCATGGTAGTAAAGCTTGATCTGGTTTGAATCTTCATTGGTTGAAATGTCTTTGTCGTTGAAAAATGCTCCAGCCGAATCTTCCCTTGTATCGTGTTTCAAGGCCCATGAAATCCATTTCAAATTTGCTTGTCCCTTGTAATCCATTTCAAGGCCCCTTAAAATGCTTTTCAAAGCCTGCAAACATTTAACAAACACAAACCAAACAATCTAGAAATATGATCGATATTTGTTAGTTCATAAAATCACTAGATACATGTTTAAGTTTTCCATCATAAATATAACCAACTCATAATCAAGGTGGAGTTATCAAATCCTATTGATTACGTGGTATCTAGGATAGTCTCAAATAATGGTAATGTGCATGTTGGAACTTTGGAAAATAATGCCAATAAAGACTTTCCTCCTCTTCCTAATGGGGAAACTACTGCCCTTGGATCTGAATGCTAACTAAGGCAACCAACTTAGATTAGAATTCTAACCAGGGTCTTCATGAACAAATGTGATGCGGGGATAAGCCGGAGTTCTCGATCTAGATTGAAAGTCCTTAATTGGGATAAAAATCGGGTTGTTCTATAGAGAAAATCGGTTGATTTTCCTCAAGAACAGGTCGATTTTTCGACAATCTCGGTATACGGATTAGTGAATGATATGAAAAGATAAGAAGATAATTATGAAATGATTAATGAAAGAAATATAGGAAGATATGACCTAAGATAGTTCCGCGAAAGAACCTTGACCAATTATGTGCCAAAACCCTTAAACGAGAAGATTACCTTAACCCACACTTCTTTAACCTTATAAAAGTCTTCTAGTTAAGACAAGCACAAGGAGAGACTAGTATTGACCAAGAGCACCAACCTTTAATAAGATTAACACACACAAGCACAATCTAACAAAGACTTCACATACAATTCAACCAAAAGCTCTCTTTATTGATTGAACGATTAATGAATAAAATACAAACTTCATAAGTGAAGTTGTAAGTCTCACAATCTGTGGAAAATATCAATTCTAATATACTAAACAATCTCCCCCACTAAGACTATTTATAAGGGAGACTAATCCTACAAAAACTAGGAAAATATATTTAAAGATAATCTTACAAAGATATCTTTAAGATATATAAAATATAAAAACTTAAATAATCCCTTAAGATAATCTAAGAGCTTTAAGGAATTATAACAAGATATAATTGCCAAAAGATAGAAGATCATGGCCAGATCTTTTGCAAACTCGTCTCAGTGAAGGAAATCGGGAAATAAAATTAAAGTGGTCGAGTTTTCCTACAGGAAAATTGGTCGATTTTTAGGGAAAATCGGTCGATTTTTCTTCTCTGAGACTCCTCCTTGCTTTTATCCTTCTTCCTTGCATAGTGGATCTTCTTGGTCGTGCTTGACTCTTCTATAACAATCAGTATCGTCACCAAGGAACTCTTGAGAGTGAGGAGTGTTTCCTTGAGCGTACATGTCATCAGTAAGTCCATAACTTCATTTTGAATCGCCTTTGATCTTGACCTTGTGATCGTTCCATCCATAATTGAATCCGAAGAAGGTGAAGGTGTTGTTGGTTTGTGCTTCAATGCCTTAGCCTTTGAACGCGTACATGGTCCTTGTGTTGGAGATGGTCCCACATCAGAATCCCCTTCTTGAGAAGGATTCGTCCTTGAATCACTCTCATGCTCATCTCTACACTCGTAAGGAATTAAGTCACCAACGTTGAAGGTGAGACTTACACCATAATCAGTTGGAAGTTCTAAGACATAAGCATTGCCACCAACTTTTCTTTTTACTTTAAAAGGGCAGTCTCCTCTTGGAGATAACTTAGACTTCCGCTTGTCCGGAAATTGCCCCTTTTTTAGATGCAACCACACTAGATCTCCGGGTTTGAATATCATCTCCTTGCGATTCCGATTTGATTTGGAAGCAACAGAAATTCCCTTTTGCTTCAGCCGTAAGCGCGTTTTCTCATGTAATTCCCTTATGAACTCCACATGCTTTCCTGCAATAAAATCTACTCGCTCCTCTAAGGGCAACAGTATAAGATCAAAGGGAAATGATCACTCCATAAACACACTCAAACAACGTTAGGTTAGTAGATGAATGCAAGGTCCGATTATAAGCAAATTCAACATGTGAAAATAGATCTTCCCATGCATTCAAATTATCCTTCAAAATAGCTCGTAAAATGTAGTTAAGGTTCGATTGGTTACCTCCGTCTGACCATCCGTTTGAGAATGACTAGAAGTTGAAAACAACAACTTTGTACCTAGCTTTCCCCAAAGCGTTTTCCAAAAGAAACTAAGGAACTTAACATCTCTATCGCTTACAATAGTTCTTGGCACTCCATGCCATCTAACAACTTCCTTAAAAAAACAAGTTAGATACATTATATGCATTATTAGTTTTATGGAAAGCAATAAAGTGAGCCATTTTAGAAAAGCGATCAACAACCACAAATATAGAGTCTCTCCTCTTCTTAGTCCTTGACAATCCTACAACAAAATCCATACTAATGTCAAGCCAAGGTGATGTAGGAATAGGTAAAGGAGTATACAAACCATGTAGTTTCAGTCTTGACTTCGCTTTTAGACAAACAAGACACCTCTTAATCAAATGTTCAACATCTTTAAGCATGTGTGGCCAATAAAAATGAGAATGAAGCATGTGATAAGTCTTATCTCTTCCAAAGTGTCCCATTAATACTCCCATATGAGCCTCCTCAACTAATAATAATCTCAGAGAACATCTAGGAATACAAACTTTATCCTCATGGAACAAAAAGCCTTAAAAAAGATAATACTTATCTCTCGACCAAGACAAAAACCGGTCAGAAAATCGGCCAATTTTCCTGATACTAGGTTGATTTTTGCATCCTATGTAGATGTCGCCAAAGTCTTCATCATCCTCGTATAGATCTTTGATATAATGGAATCCTACGACCTTGGAAACCATTGTTGTGATCAAAGTATACCTCCTGAAAAGGGCATCGACTACGACATTATCCTTCCCTTTTTATATTTGATAATATAAGAAAACGTCTCAATGAATTCCATCTAACGTCCATGTCTCCAGTCAAACTTATCTTGACTTCGAAAATGCTTCAAAGACTCGTGATCAATTCTAAGGATGAATTCATTAGGCCAAAGATAGTGATGTCATGTTTTGAAAACTCTAAAGCATATAATTACTTATCAAAAGTAGAGTAATTCAAACATGAACCTTTTAATTTCTCACTAAAGTAGGCTAGACGTTTACCTTCTTGCATGAATACTCCTCCTATACCAATACTTGAAGCGTCACACTCTACTTTAAAGGGTTTGGTGAAATCTGGAAGTGCAAGAAGAGGTGCATTTAAAGATCGCCTCTTTAGTTCCGAGAATGCTTTCTCTTGCACTTCTCCCAACTCGAACGGTACTTGCTTCTTCGTGAGCTGTGTGAGAGGGGCTGCGATGGTGCTGAAATCCTTCACAAAGCGCCTATAAAATGTAACACCCCGAATCGGCGGGATATCGGAATGCTACAAGCGAGACAACACAATGGGTCCCGAACCTTAGCCTGACAACAATCTCATCGGACCTTTCCAACATGGCACAAATAAAGGCGTAAAACTCGAAAACATTTGTAATGTATGCAAGACTGGAATGTAAAGACTACAACGTGGAAACTCAGCCGAGTCCTCAAAATGACACAAAAACTCCACAAGACATAAATCCGAAAGCGTACATCAATCCATAATCCAACATAAGAGTAATAACAATAATAATCCCAAAAACGCCCCCGTCCTATAATGTACGGCGACCCTCGGCTGTCCACTCCTCCACCTCACTCGGCGGCGTCCCTAACCTACGGGGCATCTACACAAGCGGTTTAAAACCGTTAGCTATATTCGAAGCATTAAAGACATGGTGAAGGCACATACACACTCATACATCACAATATCACATAATCATGCTCAACAAGTCTGGTTTATTATCTTTATTTAATCAGTCATATCCCGTTCTAATTCAACTTAGTTTTGTGACACGGGACCACCGTGGTCCCACCTCGGTCCCTACTTACCGGCATGAAACGGTACGGATGCCTCCGTCGTCTAACCAGCACGGGCTAGCGCTGAGAACCTCCTAGACTCTCGCAAGAGTTAGGCAGATGATGTCACCGCCCGTTATCATACACTTGGGCCAAAATAACATATAAATGTCGGTGATCCTATTACCAGTTTAGTTGATACAACCAAAGGGATAAATCACACACCACCAAACACACAATGAATCTAATACATCAAATACGGCTAAGTAAGTCATGAGACTTACCTCGTCTCTCAACTAACAACACTATAGCTTCCTTAGAGAGGAAGTACACAACCTGCTCATACATGAATACACTCATCAATACAAGCTCACGCTCAAGAAGTCTTAGACTTCACTCCAGTGATCTAAACAAGATCACTCAACTCTCAAACTAGGAATGCATCCTAGGGTCCAAAGTACTCAAGACACTCTCAACAAGAAAAGGAACTCACAACATCCTATACATCATATGAACATGATCAACATCTTAGGAGAGTCAATCTAGCCTAGAAGGATTTAACATGCTCAAACATTCAAGATCATCACTCGCATCAAGTCATAACGGCTCCAAAGATAGTAACCAGTATATGGCATTCTCATAAGTCCTAGGTCCATCCTAAGCATGTTTCTAACTAGGTATCATCATAAGGTCTAAGGAAGGAACGAAGACAAAGGGAGGGAAGAACCTACTAGTGAAGAAAACGCAGCCGCGGAAGCAAGCTGGCGCCCCGACGGAAGCTGTCACCACCCCCAGCGGCGCCCTGGAGCCGCCCCTGCGGTGGTTCAGGCCGCCCCTACGGTGACCCTGGTCCGTCCCCACCTCTGCAGATCCACCCCGCGGTTTGAGCAGCAGAAACTCGTCTTCTTTGTTTGCGACGGTAGATCCTTAGCTCTAATGTCTCCCTCTTCTTGTTGGGTCTTCTCCAAACACTTCACCACACGTCTTAGCTTCCTAAACTCAACCTAAGCAAGCTGGAAGGAGGGACATGCAAGGGTTTTATAAGATTTTCCCTCAAAGCTTCCTCCATAGCCATGGAGGTGGAAGAAGAGGAAAGAAGAGAGATTCACACCAAAGGGAAGAGGGGGAAGAGAGAAATCTTACCACCACAGATCCGGAACTCCTAAGCTGCAGCTTCAAACCAAGCTCTTCCAAGGAGTATGAAGATGGAGGCACAAGGAAGAGAGAAGTGAAAGAGGAAAAAGAATGTGAAATGGGAAGTGGGGAAATGAGGAGAGGGAATAATGAGGCTGACAAAAGGGGTGGGGATACCCAAGGGTCAGGAGCCCCCTTCGTCCCCTCACTCCTCTTCCCAAGGTCGGAAAGTAAAAGAGACCCCCATGCCGCGTTAAAACTCGTACTCAGCAAACGTGCCTGCGGGAAATAAGCCGCTGACATGGGAAGGTTGGAAACACCTCGACTTCCGAAAATAAAATTTCCGGATGTTACATAAAAGGTTGTCAATCTATTGGAAAGAATGCACGTGTCCAACAGTGGTAGGTGTAGGCCATTCAAGAATGGCTTTGATCTTCTCTTTGTCCACCTTAAGACCTCTTGTGCTGACCAGCAATCCAAGGAAAATCACTTGATTAGTACTAAACACGCATTTCTTAATATTGGCATATAAAGATTCAGATCTAAGAGATGCAAGTACTTCCCTTAAGTGTTTTTCATGCTCCTCAATGGATTTGCTATAAATGAGGATGTTATCAAAGTAAACAACCACAAACATTACAATAAAATGACGTACGACATGATTTATTAACCTCATAAAAGTACTAGGAGCATTAGTTAAACCGAAAGGCATTACGAACCACTCGTAAAGTCCAAACTTGGTCTTGAATGTTGTCTTCCATTCATCTCCCTCCCTCATTCAGATTTGATGATATCCACTCTTAAGATTAATCTTTAAAAACAAAGTGGAACCGCTCAACTCATCTAGCATATCATCCAATCGAGGAATGTAATGTCTATACTTGATAGTGATGTTGTTGATTGCTCGACAATCCACACACATCCTCCAAGTATTGTCCTTCTTGGGTACCAATAGAACCGAAACCGCACAAGGACTTAAGATTTCACGTAAATAGCCTTTGTTCAAAAGGTCTTGTACTTGATATTGTATTTCTTGGCTTTCATGTGGACTCATTCTATAAGCAAGGTGGTTAGAAAGTGATGAACTTGGAATGAAGTCAATCGGATGCTCAATGCCTCAGAATGGTGGCAGTCCGGCAGGAATCTTGTCCAGAAATAGGTCTTTGTATTCATCTAAAGCCTGCAAAATGTTTGAAGGCAAAGCGGCCTTCACATCATCACTTAAAGTCAATAGGCTTTTATATAAACTCAATAAACAAAGATCTGAAGGGATATAATCATCGAGAAACTCACTTTTGGAAGAAAGAAGGGCTCGTTGTTGTCCCACAAAGGAAAAATCGGATGAGCTACAAGAAAATCGGTCGATTTTTCCTTGAACAGGCCGATTTTCTTCAGAAATTAGTCGAGTTTTCGAAGAACTACCCGATATTTCTTCTCTGACAGTTGTTTCTTTGTCCTTCTGCTTGCGTTTTTCCTTTTTATTGTTGTAATGCTCAACAATCTACAAAGGAGTCATGGGTTTGAGAGTAATGGATTTCCCTTTAAACTCAAATGAATGTTTATTAGAAAATTCGTCATGGATAACCTTTCTATCAAATTGACAAGGGCGACCTAACAATATATGACATGCTTGCATAGGCACAACATCACAAACAATAATATCCTCATATTTTCCCAAAGTAAACGCAATGCGAGCTTGTTTATTAACCTTTAATTCCCCACAATCATTCATCCAATGCAATTTATAAGGTCGAGGATGGTAGAAGGTAGTGATGTGCAACTTAGTGATCAATTCGTCACTAGCAATGTTGCAACAGCTGCCCCCAGCAATAATCATGTTACAAACCTTTCCTTGAACAATACATCAATTATGAAGAAGGTTTTCACGTTGATTATCCTCACATAAATCAATTTTAGCATGCAAAGTGCGTCTAGCAATCAATGATTCACCATGTTCATATTTACAATCACTATCACTATGGTTATCATGCTCATGCTCATGTAATGCATTGATATGGGTATGATCATGCTCATTTTCTTCCTCATTTTCATATTATCCTTGTTGATTAATAAATAAAACTTGTTTATTAGGACAATCGCGCATATAGTGATCTCTACCTTGACATTTAAAACAAACAATATCTCTAGATCTTAAGGTAGGGTTAGAAGTAATCCCTCTATGTTCCTTTGAAGGCTCGTTCAAAGGACGAGACGTAGTAGAAGGTTTGGGAGCTGCTGGATCGGGAAAAGAACGTTTTCCATCGTCGTTTTGAGAAGAAAATTGGCCGAAAAATCGGTCGATTTCCCTGTTAGTGGGTCGATTTTTCTTCTCTGGAGTCCAAGAAGTTCTTCCTTGATTCCGTCCTTTGATCTTTTTCTCCACCTTGATAGCCAAATGCAGAAAGTTAGTCATAGAAGCATAGGGATAAAGATCAATTTCATTAGCTAAAGAGGGATGTAAAATTCTTAAAAATCGAGCCATAATAGACTCCTCATCCTCTTGTATATTGGCTTTCACCATTGCCGTTTGCATGACGGTTTTTCAACGGACATAGAACCTTGTTTGAGGTTCTCTAAGCGCTGTCTCAACTCCCGACCATAGTGTGGTGGCACAAATCTAGCTTTCATCAAAGCTTTCATACGTTCCCAAGTGGTGATGTCCGGTTCTCCCGCTCTTCTCCGTTCTTTGATGAGATGATCCCACCAAATGAGAGTGTAGCCTTGGAATTTTTAACGCATCAAGTTTGATCTTCCATTGTTCACTAAAGTTATGGCAAGACCAAAGTTGTTCAATTTTGGTTTCCCACTCCATGTAAGCATCCAGATCGTATCTACCTTCGAAACTCGGGATTTTGACCTTGGTCTTCCCAATTCCGTCATATTCCTGTTGGGGTCTAGGGTGTTCATTATAGTGTCCCCTACGTTGATGACGTCGTGGGTGATCTCTCCACATACCCTCATCCTCTTCATCACTTATGTCCTAGAAATTCATCACCAAAAAGCGGATTGCGATTAGCATTAAAGAATTGATTTGGGTGAGTGTTACCGGGCATCAGTGAATGATTTATAGCTAAAACTTGAGGTGGTGGTGGTGTATTAGAGGAACTCCCATCTACTTCATAAACAGCCTTCGGATCGAATCTTAGGTGAGATTAAGATCGGTAATCCGTATTGGGTCTTGCTTCCACTTGTTCAAGCCGTTTATCCTTGTTGGACATCTTGGTCGTGATTTGCTTGAACAAGTATGCTATATCCGGAGCGTTGTCCTTTTGGGATCCGCGTGGACTATCTCTTCTTGACATCGAGACCAACACGCACAGTAACAACAAACTTGTAAGGTTAGAGAAAATCATAAAAAGGCCTTACATGTTTTCTCTCGCTCTCACGCTCGTGTTGTGTTGTCGCAAGTTGGTTGACGGAATTGACTTGTATGGATTAATTCTTCTTTACCAATCAACGTTTTGGTCTCACTAGAACTTCTTGACTGAATCAAGTAGTCAACTTGGTTCGGTTAAAGGTTCTTGGGTGGTGCGATGGTTAAGGAATCATTGTAAGAAGTTTACTCCACACATGACAAGGTAGAATGAAAATATTGCGGATAGACAACTAGTGTGTTAAGAAGTATAGATACTAACTAACACACTCAAGGAAAGAATCAGTGTTTAGAATAGAAAAGGCTAAATAAAAGCACACAAGAGATTAAGAAGAGAGAAGAACGTACCTTGAGTTGCGAAGTTTAGGAAAAGAGAGTTACCCGGGTTTGGATTTAGATATGGCTAGAACTCTTTAACTGGATTAAGGTATGCACTGTGATTCTTCTTTTGTAATAGGGTGCACTTGGATTCTGCAAAGTGTGCCTAAAAAATTTTCAAAAATTGACAACAGTAGCAAAAATCGAGTGAAAAATCGGACGATTTTTCGGATTAATAGGCCGATTTTCTTTGATAAAATCGACTCTCGGATTCGTCGATCAAAAACTTTCTTTCCTTTAATCTTTTTTTGAGTGTATTGGCAAGGTTTCAAGGTCAACGACTGACTTGTGTTTGGTTGATGGCATTTCTCCCTTCCAAAACTTTCACAAATCAACTCACGCTAAACTCAAATAATCTCGCAAAGATGGAGAACAAGAAAAGACTCAACTTTTAAAGACTCAAATAAGACTCAAAAGAAAATCAAACCTTTTAATGAATGCTCAGACTTCAATCGCTTAGCTCTGATACCACTTTGATGCGGGGATAAGCCGCAATTCCCAATCTAGATTGAAAGTCTTTAATTGGGATAAAAATCGGGTTATTATATAGAGAAAATCGGCTAATTTTTTTAAGAACATGTCGATTTTTCGACAATCTCAGAATACAAATTAGTGAATGATATGGAAAGATAAGAAGATGATTATGGAATGATTAATGAAAGAAATATAGGAAGATATGAACTAAGATAGTTCCGCAAAAGAACATTGACCAATGATGTGTCAAAACCCTAAACCAGAAGATTACCTAAACCCGCACTTCTTTAACCTTACACAAGTCTTCTAATTAAGACAAGCAGAAGGAGAGACTAGTATTGACCAGGAGCACCAACGTTCAATAAGATTAACACACACAAGCACAATCTAGCAAGGACTTCACAAACAATTCAACCAAAATCTCTCTTTATTGATTGAACGATTAATGAATAAAACACAAACTTCGTAAGAAGTTGCAAGTCTCACAATCTGTGGAAAATATCAATTCTAATCTACTAAACAATCTTCCCCACTAAGGCTATTTATAAGGGAGATTAATCCTAAAAAAACTAGAAAAATATATTTAAAGATAATCTTACAAAGATATCTTTAAGATATATAAAATATATAAACTAAAAAGATAGAATATAAATAATCCCTTAAGATAATCTGAGAGCTTTAAGGAATTATAACAAGATAAAATTGCCAAAAGATAGAAGATCATGGCCTGATCTTTTGCAAACTCGTCTCAGTGAAGGAAATGAGGAAATGAAATCGGTCGAGTTTTCCTACAAGAAAATCGGTCGATTATTAAGGAAAATCGGTCGATTTTGCTTCTCTAAGACTCTTCCTTGCTTTTATCCTTCTTCCTTGCTTAGTGGATCTTCTTGGTTGTGGCTTTACTCTTCTATAACAGTCAATATCGTCACCAAGGAAGTCTTGAGAGTAAGGAGAGTTTTCTTGAATGTACATGTCATCATTAAGTCCGTAACTTCATCTTGAATCGCCTTTGTTCTTGACCTTGTGATCGCTCCATCCATAACTGAATCCGGAGAAGGTGAAGGTGTTGTTGGTTTTTTCGTCAATGCCTTAGCTTTTGAACGTGTAATTGGTCCTTGTGTTGGAGATGGTCCCACATCAAACGGGCTGGGAGGGAAATTAGCTTACTTACCTCTTACGGGTGACATGGTCAGGATTAGATGCGTTGAGGTCATACCGAAGCAACATGTGTGGGGTAGTTGTCTTCTTGGACCATATGTCGGGTATTACTTGGAGTATTTGGCCATAAATGGTCTATACTAATCTTGTGGGTTAGGTGCCAATTCAGAGACGAAGTTGAATGGACAATATTTATCTTTGGAATTGATAGGGATAAGATAAGGTTTTGCGAGAGGGTCCCTATTATATACACGGTAGGCCACTAACTCTCAAACTTGTTCCAAACAAGTTTGGTTTCAATGAAAACGATAAGGCCATCATACCGCTTTGTGTCAAACTCTTAGGTATCCCTAATGACTAATGGACCGCATGGATTTTGGACAAAGTGGCTTCCATGTTTGAAAACCCTCTTTTCATGGACCCCATCACACGGGAGAAAGAGAGGATCCTATGCCAGGGTTTTTGTAGAAGTCAATTTTTCCCATGACATTAAGATAAAGATCACTTTAGAGTTTGATGATAATGTCAAGAGTGTTTGCACAGTTCTGTATGACAATGAGACTCCATATTGCAAAGGTTACTTATCTTTTGGGCATAAGATTGATACCTTCTCTTTTAAGGAGGCTAGGGGTGTTGTGGGTAAAAGGCCTATGATCTTTACTCGGAAATTAGGGAAGGCAATAAGGAAACTGGGATTAAAGAGGGCGACAAGGGTACCACATAGACTCATGGTTTAGCTAATTGTCATAAGAAGTTTGATGATAAGGTTGTAAGTAAGGGCAAGGGTAAGATTGGAGTTGATACTAGTCAGTCGGGGCCAAGTGGCACATATAATGATAATAGAGAAGGTGATGTGATTGGTTGGATATTTAGGTCAAGGACCATGCATAGACGTTGAAAGACTAAATCCACATCCCAAAACATTGAGAGTGTCACTTTTGTAACAGTTGCTACAAAGACCACTACCGTTTCCACCATGAAAGAAACCGACACTATTGATCATCACGGGGTGAGAATTGAAGATAAAACTAAATATGTGACTACAAAGGGGAGAAGGAATAAGGTTATGTCGGCTAGCAAGAGGAAAAACTAGCCATGTTGATTGAAACTTTCTTAGAGAATTCAGGAAGGGATGCCACTAAGATTGAGTCCGATGATTCATCTTATGAAGTTAACTCTTATGATTATGAGTCTAGCGAGGATGAGTCGGTGGTTGATAGCATTGTTGAGACTTTTGCAGATACTCCATGCGAGGTTCCAAAGAGTATTAAGGAGGGTGTGATTTGTGCGAACTGAGGAGGGTAGGAGGGTCTTTAATCAAACTCTCACCGTATCAACAAGATATGTGTGAACCACATTGGTCACAATTACGGAGGTCAAGAAAACTGATGAGAGATTCACCGCTTTCTTATCTCGGTCGGAGATGGGATCTTCTCGATCCCCTATGACCACTAAAAATGAGAAGATTACTCAAACTAGGGTCGAGGCTGGGGTGAGTGTAGTAGGTCTACTAGACTTGCTAGGAAGGTTGATAGTTAGTGAATGAGGAAGTATAAGTACTTGGTCTCCCAATGAGTGTCATATCATGAAATGTTTAGGCATTTTACCAACCCCATATACAAAATGGTGTGATAGATCTTATGAGGGAGTATGACACTTGCATTTTTGGTACGCTTGAGACCGGATTTTATACCATACCTAATGAAATTGTCATGGTGATGCAAACCCAATTCTCGGATTGG
This sequence comes from Fagopyrum esculentum, assembly GCA_033239045.1. Classification (NCBI taxonomy): domain Eukaryota; kingdom Viridiplantae; phylum Streptophyta; class Magnoliopsida; order Caryophyllales; family Polygonaceae; genus Fagopyrum; species Fagopyrum esculentum. Next base: position 123,055,309 of record BSUD01000007.1, read on the forward strand.
AGTAATTTTGATGTTGATGATATGTGTGGTATTCTGGTCATGTGGGATAGTAACCGCATTGATATGGAGGTTGGGGCGGTTAAGGAGCAGTTTGTCATCGATCCTGTCACTTGTAAGGTGATTGAGACTAAGTATGATGTCTTCTTTATCCATGGCGTGTGTAGTATTGTTGCCCATCATTGGGTATGATACACCGTAAGAGGTTAGTTTAGCATGTGCCCTATGTCATGGCTTGCTCTAGGTGACTTCAACAATGCATCTGGATGAACGAGTTAATGGTGCACATGTGCGTATGTATAAGTGTAAGGGTATGCTAGATGTTTGTCAAGAGCTAGGTCTCTCTCATGTTCAATTCACAAGTGATAACAAGTTCACTTGGACGAATGCTACTATTTGGAGTAGGATTGACAAAGTCATGGTTAACCATGACTGGCTCGAGTAGGGGGGTTGTATTGCCGCACGAGTTTTCTCAATAGATGGTAGTATTCAGGTCACAAGCTTGCAATCTCCTATATCTTACAGCGCCCTAGGTTTGTGAGGCCTAATTTTAAGTTCTTTAATATATGATTCCAAGATACTGTGAAGGAGCTTAGGTCTAAAGCTAGAAGGTTTAATGCTACAGATTTGACCGTCTATGCACAACTAGCAAAGACCAAGTATGTTCTTTAGAGTGATAGATGCACTTCATATTTCCATACTCTTACGAAGGCTAATGGGAGGAGTAATTTTATTCCTTCGCTTGATCTAACAAATGGCCTGACCACGGCCTCCTTGAAGGGAGTGGCCGGGGAGTTCGTTTCCTTCTTTTAGGGCTTTCCGTGATGAACTGGGAGGTGGAGGATGCGCCAAGGGACTGGTTTTCGGTGGGACCGAGAGTTGCAGATGGTGACCAACAGAGATTAGTTGGACCAATGTCCAAAGCAGATATCAAGGAGGCACTTTGATCTATTGGCGATATGAAGGCTCCGAGGCCAGTTGGATTCTCCTCTAAGTGTTTCAAGGCCACTTTAGAAACGACGGGGAGTGAAGTTTGTGCCGTGGTTTGTGAGTTCTTTGTTAACATGAAGCTACTTAGGCAAGTGAACCATACTCTTGTTTCACTTTGCCAAAGTAGAGGCACCTTCTCATGTGGATTAACGTAGACCGATATCTTGTTGTAATATGGCCTATAAGATCATCACCAAACTAATGGCGAACAATTGGCCCTTGTCTTGGGTACTTCATTGACCCGACACAATCTGCCTTCGTCCTAGGGAGGCGGATGTCAGATAATATGTTCCTCGTCCAAGAGCTTCCGAGGAGACATAATGTGCAACAAGACAACAAACGATGTTTCTTGAAGATCGACCTTGCCATGACTATGACATGATCTCTTGGAAGTTCTTATGATTTATAATGTTGGAGTTGCAGTTCCTGACCAGGTTCATTGATTGGGTGATGGAGTGCGCCATTACAACGTCTTACTCGATCCGGTTTAATAAGACTTCACATGGGTTCTTCTAGGGTCGTTGGGGGCTAAGACATGGTTGTCCATTTTGACCTTTCTTGTTTGTGATCTACATGGAGTTCCTTTTGAGGATGATCCGGGTGGAGACTTCTAGGCTAGGATTACAGTTCCATCAACACTATGAAAATATTAGGATTTCTCATCTAATGTTCGCTGGTGATGTGGTGTTATTCTGCCGGGGTGATAGAGTGTCTATTGATACTTTGTTAGAGTGACTATGTAGATTTGAGAGGATTTCGGAATTGGCTGGAAGCCTACCCAAGTCATATATCTCCTTAACATCTATGTCGGAGGAGGAGGTGTATGAGCTAACTCGGTTCTCGGGAGTTGCGGTAGGAGAGTTTTCTTTCAGATACTTAATTGGGGTTCCCGTTTCACCTACCATTCTTCGACCTAGAGATTACTCTCCTCTCATTGACAGGATTGGGAGACACCTTTCATCGTGGAACAAGTGAATTTGGAGTTGGCCACATGTTACATGGTCTAGAGTGTGCTTGCCGAAGACAAAGGGAGATATAGGGTTGTTAGACCTTAGGTCTTGGCACGTAGCATTTATATGTAAGTACTATTGGCACATCCATGCTCAACGTGATAGTTTCTAGGTTAGATGGATTCACCACAAGTACCTACACACCACTAAACCCGAGTAGTAGATTGTAAGTCATTGGGACTCACCTTTTGTAAAAGGCAATCCGTAGCGCTAGAGATGAGATGACTGCATTTACTGATCAAACGACACCACTGAGGGAGATACTTAAGTTTTTGCTGTCAAGGAGAAGATTCCGAGTGACTGGGGCTTGTAAGATGCTTACACCACATGGTGGGGAGGTGGACTGGTTCAGAGTAGTTTGGGATCCGGACAATACGCCCAAGCACTACTTTATCCTATGGATGATGATTATTGGCTGGTTATCTACTAGAGATAGGGTACATTTCATTGGTATTGATCCTACTTTTAGTTGGTGCATGAGCGAGAGTGAGTCTCATGACCATTTGATCTTTCGTTGCAAATATACACGTGCAATTTGGAGGCAAATTGGTTCAGATTTCGGGATTCCTAGAGATACCAAATTAGAGGTTTAGTATACCGGAATCTTAACGAAGCCACCTACACCGTTTCACATTTTTCTATAAATTTACTTGTACCTAAAAAATATATAAATATGTACTTATGAATTGACTCCAAGTAATACCATCCGATGGTTTAAGGTTTCACCTCCAATTATGGGAAACCAACTCCTAGACCCTCCACAACGGAGGGTCGGGGTCTTGAGCCCATTCCATGTCATCAAATCGATGACATGGCGGAGAGAGGGGTATAAGAGCCCCGAGAGTCGAAGCCTAAATAGGCGTCGACTCCTACCAATTTTAATTTTTTTTTTGTTTTTTAGAAACAAAACGACGTCGTTTTTGCTGCTGCACAACAGAGGTAAGCGCCACATGGCGCGGCCTCACCGGCCCGAATCCGGCCAGTGAGGATGCGTCATGTGGCGTGTAGTTTTAATTAAACTTAAAAATGAACTTCCCGATTTATTACTAAGTAAAAAGTAAAAAAAATATTTTTGAATAGTTTTTAATTTTATCTATCCAATGATACCCATTTTGCATATGTTTGGAGAAAAAAAAAATTTGACGTCTCTAAACGGACATTAAGAGTTTACGTAATAAATCTTTAACGTTTACGAGCATGCATCACCAACTAAAGGCGGATTTAATTGGTGTTTTTATTTGTTAATTTTAAAATATATTTACATTTTTCATTTTATGGCTAATGTTTATTTATAATATTATTAGTAATATTATTTAATAATAAATGATATATAAATATACAATTTATTATTTTATTGAAAATAATAAGAAAGTAAAAAGTAAAAAATAGGGGTTCCGGGGCTCTCTGTTGTGGGTGAAAATAAGTAAAAAGTTGAAATAAGCCTACTATGCTAACGTGCCAGGATTCTTGTTGACGTGACAGGAAAAAATTATTAGCCGTGAAACTCTCTATTGCACATGGTCTTATATCTCCTTATATCTCCTTAAGTTTTGTACTATATTATTATAAATTAATACTCGTTTAAATTAGAATTTAAACATGAAAAAGATATGTTTTTGGAGTTGTAGTTTAAAACATATTTTATATTACGTTTGATTGTAAAAAATAGTTATTATTAATTTTATCTGATAGATTTTTTTATTCAGTATCTTAGATTTTAGGCAATTGTTTTTGGTTTATTTTTCTTTAGCAATAAATATGCAAAAAAAAGTGTATTGAAAAATTCAGTATCTATATAACATACTAAAACAGAACCCATTAACGCCACATGTCAACCACTGAGGTATGCCACCTAGGAATTTTTTCAATATATTTACAGGTATGCCACAAGATATTTACAGATTTGCCATTTTTCTTTTATAAAATAAGTTTTAAAAATATTAATAAACAATCATCAATGCCACATCATCTTTAAATATGCCATGTAATAATTTGTTTGACTTATTTACAAATTTTTTACTTTATACCTATCAAATATTTAAAGTAAAAAAACATATAATATCGATAATAAACTAGATTTTCAAAATTTTAACTAACTAGATTTTGAAATCTTCTTCACATTTAAAACTCAGTTTTTATAGTTTTTTTAAAAATATTATAGCCACATTTTAAAATTTTATTTTCTTATCCTTTTTTTAATTTTTAAAATGTATTTTTTAAATTTAATTATTGAATTTATATCCAATACATAAAAAAAGACTAAGTTTGGATGAAATGGTATTTCTTAGTGTTAAATATATTTCTATAGATTAACCAATACATAAGGTATACAATTGAAAATATAATACCTTTTCATTTAGACAAAACCCGCACAAGGTGCGGGTACTAAACTAGTTTAAATAAAGACATTCACATGTCAAAATTTTAAAAATTCTATCAAGGCTCCGTTTGAGAGGCTAAATTTTAGTAGCTTATAGAAAATACAAATAAATTATAAAATAGATGTTTTGGAGTAAAAATTTACGAAAATTATAATAATTTCTTATTGTTTAAATTTTTAATTTCATAAGTTACATGAATAAGAAAAATAAAAATTATTGTAATTTACTGAATGATATATTTTAAATATAAACTTATATTATATTTAAAAGTAAATCATTTTATATAACTTTACATGTACATAAGTTCTAATAACTACATTTTTCTAAACACTCATCAAATTTATTATTAAAATTTAAGTTTATTCAACCCATTTATTTCAGCTACGTATCCAATAAACTTCTCCTATCATAATCTATTATACTTACTAAAATAGAGCACGGGTTGATGACGTGGCGCGTTGTGGACGCAGGATTTTTGAAATTGAGTTCCCACAATTAAAGCCAATAAATCTTTATTTTTTACACTAATTTTTAAACCATAAAATCTTTTATTATTAAAATAATAATTTTATAGAAACCAAATCTATTATACTTACTAAAACAGAGCACGAGTTTATGACATGACGCGCTGTGGACGTAGGATTAGATTAGAGAAGTATACAAAACAAATGCACCTAAAAAAAACCTATTTCACAATATTCTTTCTCATTTTTTTCAAAACCCGCACAAGGTGCGGGTATTATACTAGTTTTTGTAAAAAGTTTATACCAACTACATTATTAGCTGTGGTTGAGTTCTGCCACTTTTGTATTTTAATAATGTTTAATGATCAACTCTAAAGTTGGATCAACAATTAGATTTGTTTTAAATTAGTTTTCTTTAATAAAACACTGTATCTGTGATCGACTGCTCCAGTTGTTTGCTAGTATAATAAAACTATAAAATATAGAAATATTTGACCAAATACATTTGAGTTGTATTCAACAGCTCTCAATATTTGACACCGCTTGAGCCAATCGGGAAGCTGCAGGAGACTATATATATATATATATATATATATATATATATATATATATATATATATATATATATATATATATATATATATATATATAAAGCTACAAAAAGTAGCCCAACATTACTGGAAACTCTCCAATACTCAAAAGGATGGTGTCTTACACAGATAGGAGGAACCCTAGTTCAAACCTCTATGAAAGCCATGATCAGCAGCAGCTAAATTTTCTTGCTGTGCAGAGACCAGCGAGCAAGCCGTCCAAGAAACCTCCGTCGACGATGGCTGCTCCGAGATCAGCTCGGCAACCCACAAGAGTATACACTGTAAAGCCTATTGAATTCAAACAACTTGTTCAAACCCTCACAGGCGCGTCACCACAGCAATCTCAACGTCGACTTCAGCTCCAAGCTCCTCCTATGGTATCGATGTCGGACCGGAATCTGAAACCACCGTCGTCGTCTTTAGGTGAAGGTGCAAGCGGCTGTGAGCTTAGTCTTTCTCCAAATTTCCACTCATTCATGCATTCTTTTCCGATGTTGAGTCCAGGATCAATGTCCAGCTTTGGACTCTAACGTTCTATATCTTATGCTCATTTTGTTGTTTCATCTCTTCATGTTGCTTGTTTTCCAAGTACACTCAATCATACTTGGCTTTGTAAAATTTTCAATTCGAGAACAGATATAAATAAGATTGTTTCAACATAAAAAAAGCTTTATTGATACAGAATAATAATGGATCGGTAAATATGTATACTCTTGTTCATCAGAAGTTTTGGAATCCCTCCTTACGTTTAATGTAATTAAAGTGTAATTTGATACTTTATAACAAAAAGCAATGAATCAGTAGAAAAGTGATAAAGCAACGTCCTATGGATTAACTTTTATAAATGAGTAATGAAACATATATGAATTATATTTGTTTTCATTTCGTTACGTTTGTGAAATTAAAATCAAACGGAGGGTAAAAGGTTTTCTAAATTCAAATTCTTTAGTACGAAATCTCCTTTGCTTGAACTCGGCTAGACATGCAAGTCTTGGATGACAACTTAAGCCGTCCATGCTTGATCTTTATTCTTTGATGGTCAAGTCAACGCTATATAAGAATCCCAATCCATGGGTGGGACTACTTGACAAGACTAATAAATATATGATAGGAGAGTTGAGAGTTGAAATTCATAAAATGAACAAGGCTAAAAGAAAAAGAAAGATAAATATAGCGATTACAATCGGATAAACGGATAACAATTCACTTACATCCCTTGTAAATAAGAGCAACAATCTAACTTGAGAATCCGCTACATAATTCACTTCATGGTAAATATTTCGGAACTCAATAGCTCAATTTTTACAAAATCTTTGTCTCCTTTTATTCTCTATCGGATAAAAGGAAGCTTGAGTCCGAACCAAATGAGGAGACATATGGACGTCTAATTCTTCATCTACCCGCCTCATATTATACACACAACACTTCTCCCTAAGTATAATTCGATTAATATATCCATTATTAGTTAGTTAGAGTCTATCTTCTTGATATTCTATCCTTTTTTTTATTCCATTTTATCTTTTAATCTTTATGTTGTATTCTAAACTTTGTTATGACCACCTTAAAACCTATAAATACAGGTCATTAGTCATTGTTTTACACAACTTGAAATTGATTGGTATTGCTCATTCATGGCCAATATCGTTCAATTATCCAACACCATGAGAAGTTTAGAAATATTATTGTGTTTTGTCTTGTATTTTCAGCCTCTCTCGTCCCCATCAAGCCGTGGGGTTCTGACGAGGATCACCCCCAACAACCCATACTGTATAAGGGTCAATCGCTATATCAAGGGTAAGAACATTGAAGGAGATGGAGTTTAAGTCATCACCTACAAGTCCTATCAGTGAATGATCAATCACTAGATCAAAAGAAAGAGTCATTCAAGAAGAGGTTTCTAGCTTGTTGGTGTCCTTAACATCTAAGGAGATCATTCATGATCTTTTTGTGTCTAAGTCTTCCTTAGTCACATCGATTACGATTCCAGACAGGAAGACCATAGAGGAGATACCATGCACATGCATTGACGGAGCCATAAAAGTTTTTTAGGATGGGGTGGGGGGAATTTTTTTATAAGGTATTTCGTATATTAAGTAAAAATATAAAAACTAAAATCTATAAATTAAATAAAGAAAAAGTATACTAATGTCTTCGTACTATAAATTAGATCTTTTATTGTATATATATATATATATACTAGGGTGTGGTTCCCATGAGAACACCCCTAACGTGAGAACATGAGAACAATCGTACACCGTTGGATGTGAGTATTAAGGGTTGAGATTTAGAGTAGATATCAAAAATAATAATAACTACGAATAATAATAAGTAGGAATCGAACAATAACTACGAATAATCCACTCAACCAACAATAACTACGAATAATACATTAAACGATATGACACATTCGTAACAAAACTGATAATAATTACGAATCTGTTCTCATGTTCTCACGTTCTCACGTTAGGGGTGTTCTCATTGGATCTATACTCTCTCTCTCTATATATATATTAATTAGAGGATTGTTGAATTAATTTTATACATTTAGTATCTTTTATAAATATATTGTCAAATAAATTAGGTATTGGTTGATGAATCATTGTATTTGAAATTATACCGTATTGATTACATTAATTTAATTTAAAGTGAATTTAATAATAAACTTTTGTTATATCCATCCGAATATATGTATATTTTCTTAAAATGAAAATATACAACAAAAAAGTTTGTTAAGAATAACCTACACTTATTCTTCCGTCCATGTATATTGTATTTGCTTAAAAACAAAATCCATAAAAAAATAATAAAAAGACTCTTTTTCCTACTTCTAGAGCTCGAACCATGCACTCCAGGTACTTCAATTCCTCCTACTAGATGAGCCAACAAAACTATATAAATTATATCCATCTAAGGGAAAATAGTCTCGACGGAAGCAGGGGCACAATCCCCTCACTTACCCCCTTGTTTCCGCCCTTGTGCACATGTGAGGATGGAAGGAAGAGTTGAAGCTTTAGAGCTTCTAAGTTATCCTCTGAGACATTTTATTACCTTTAAACTCTAGACATTAGTTCTAAAGGTAGTTTTTATCTTTTATTTTTAGGATTATTTTTATTCTTTTAGATGGAGGTTTTTAAGGTTGTAAAAGGTTTTCCCCTACACGTTCTAAGGTAGATTATTTTGAACATTATTTTGAGAGATACCCGTTACTTCTTCCATGAAGTTTTTGTTTTATTCATTCCAATTCACTAAAAAAAGATATCCTTTGATTAAATCGTAGTGAGTCATTGCTAGGTTGTTCTTGCGTGTGTTAATGTCCTTAGAATTTGGTGCTCGTAGTCGATTTTAGTCCCTCCTTGTGCTTGTCTCGATTTAAAGACTTGTGTAAGGTTGAAGAAGGAAGAGTTTAGATAATACATTGCTTGAGTTTTGATCTAATTGATCAAGGTTCTAGTAAGTATATCTTGGTACTTCTTGACCTATATTATCATCCAATTCGTCTATTCCATCTTCTCATAATCTGGTCACCCACTATCACAAATCTCGCCTTTCTTCTTTCTTTGTTATCGCAAGTCTCGCTCTTTATCTTGCCATCTCAGCCGGGATTGTTAGACGAGATTCGTCATCTTGAAGATTTTCGAGGACATCTTATCTAGATCATTCATTGCGGCCTCAACCCCACATCAAAGTGGTATTAGACCATGCACAATGGAGAGCCCGGGGCCACTAAAATTTTTCTGCCACATCAACAAGATTCCTGCCACATCAGCTTAGTAGCCCCATTTTAGCTTTTCACTTATTTTCACTCACTACAGATAGATAGCCCCAGGGCTACTAATTTTTCACTTTTCACTTTTTTATTTATTTTAAATTAATTTATGAATTGTATATTTATATATCATTTATTATTAAATAATATTACTAATATTATTATAAATAAACATTAGCCATAAATTTTAAAATGTAAATATATTTTGAACTTATTAAATTAAAATTTTAAATAACAAACAACTTAATAAAAAGCGTAATTTAAATAACAATCAACATATCAAATATTTTTAAATAACAAACAACTTAATAAAAAAGAAACACATTTTAAATAACAACCAACACATCAAAAAATACATACTAAAATAAACAAAAAGAACATAAAAACGTAATTTAAATAACGAACAACTTAATAAAAAAATAAAACTACAAATATTTAGTGATTATCACCGGAATTGCCAAATTTTTGCCATATATGCTCAACTAAGTCCGCTTTTAGTTGGTGATGCGTACTCGTGTCGCGGAGTGCACTCCTATTTTGTATAAACTGGGCCAGTTCAAATGGAAGATCCGAGGCGATTGACTCATTAACAACAACTTGATCGAATTGGGATGGATCATAGTAGAGCTGATAGGTATCACGTTCGTCTTCAACGATCATATTGTGCAAAATGATGCATGTCCTCATTATTTTTCCGATCAAATTAAGGTCCCAAGCAAGCGCAAGATGACGTATAATAGCAAAACGAGCTTGCAAAACACCGAAAGCTCGCTCCACGTCTTTACGGCATGACTCTTGCCATTGGAAAAACAATGTATCTTTCGCACCAAATGGGTGTCGAATTGACGGGACAAATGCAGCCCATGCAGGATAAATGCCATCCGCAAGGTAATACGTCATGTTGTAATGATTACCATTTACAACAAAATCTGCCGTGGGTGCTCGACCATGCAAGACATCATCAAACACAGGAGAACGGTCAAGAACGTTAATATCATTACACGTACCTGGAGTTCCAAAAAATGCATGCCATATCCACAAATCGTAAGATGCAACAGCTTCTAGCATTACAGTTGGCTTTTTATCACCCGTGACATATTGACCTTGCCAAGCCGTCGGACAATTTTTCCATTTCTAGTGCATGCAATCTATACTACCAATCATTCCAGGCCAACCTCGTTGCTCTCCTACATATAGTAGGCGTTGCATGTCTATAGCATTTGGCCTACGTAAGTACTCGTCCCCAAACAAGGTTATAATTCCATCAATAAAGTGTGCTAAACAAGATCTTGCTGTGGACGCTCCAATGCGAACATAATCATCAACAACATCGGCACTCACTCCATATGCTAGCATGCGTATGGCGGCGGTGCATTTTTCCAACGGGCTTAGGCCTAGCCTACCAGTCGCATCCGGAAGTTGGCGAAAAAATGGAAAAGATTGGGACAAAGCATTGACAACGCGAAGAAATACGTGTCGCCTCATTCGGAATCTTTGTCGAAACAACCTATCGTTGTAGGTCGGCGTTGAAGAGAAATAATCCTCGAACAATCGAGCATGCCCGCTTTCACGATCTCTCTCTATTTGTCCGTCTTCGACGTTGTCGTGAACTTCCAGCAATTTCTTGGACAAACATCTCTCTTAGCTCATCAATTTTTTCATTGAAGTCCATATTGCTTTCAGAATTTTGAGAAGATTGCGGTGAAAGGACGAGGTCTTTTGATGAACAAGTAGAGGAGCTGGGTGAAGAAGGAAAATTGAAAATCAAAGGCGATTGAGACATTGTGAAGATAGAGAAATGAAAGTGGATAGGAGTTGTAGATATGTGAAGCTCACATAGATTTTTATAAAAAAAATTATTGGGTTATCATTTATTGTGTATGATAAATCCGTGACTGAGTTGTCAATTCAAACTCGATTATTGTATTTTTCAGATTCGAAATTCAAATCAATGTCAGATATCATTTATTGTGTATAATAAATCCGTGACTAAGTTGTCAATTCAAACTCGATTGTTGTGTTTTTCAGATTCGAAATTCAAATCAATGTCAGATATCATTTATTGTGTATAATAAATCCGTGACTGAGTTGTCAATTTAAACTCGATTATTGTGTTTTTCAAATTCGAAATTCAAATCAATGCCAAATATCATTTATTGTGTATAATAAATCCGTGCCTGAGTTGTCAATTCAAACTCGATTATTGTGTTTTTCAGATTCGAAATTCAAATCAATGTCAGATATCATTTATTGTGTATAATAAATCCGTGACTGAGTTGTCAATTCAAACTCGATTATTGTGTTTTTTAGATTCGAAAGTCAAATCAATGTCAGATATCATTTATTGTGTATAATAAATCCGTGCCTGAGTTGTCAATTCAAACTTGATTATTGTGTTTTCAGACCCGTGATTGAGTTGTTAATTCATGGCTCAGTTATTGTGTAAATAAGACATATAACTCATTTATACCTTCTATAAAAGGGTTTAAAGAGCACAAGGCCATCACACCAACACTTCATTTTCTATCCTCGTCTCATTCAACTAACACAACTTATCTCTTTCTATATTACTCACTTACAATGTATGAAAATGGAAATCCCATTCCAAACCCTTTCTTTTTCCATCCAAACTTTAGCCAAGGTTCAGGAACACAAGATCCGAATCAAACTCAAAATCCACAATTCATGAATTACCCACAGTACCCTCAAACTCAAAACCCACAATTCATGAATTATCCGCGTTACCCTCAACCACAAAACCCATAATTTATGAGTTATATGCAATACCCCCAAACTCAAAACTCGCAGTTCATGAGTTATATGCAATACCCCCAAACTCAAAACCCTACTGAAGGCTTGATCCCAACGTCTCCACCTATTACCATCCCGCCTTTTGGGACTCATGAATCGATAGTTGATCTAGACAATGACGATGAAGAAGAAGTTCAAGTGACAACCGAGGAAGTTGCTAGAAGGTTGCGTTGGGGGAGTCGAAGACAATTTGCTCGTTAGTGGATGGATGAACACGAGCAAAGATGCTATCCAAGGAACCAATCAAAGTACCAACACCTTTTGGAATCGAATTTCTCAATATTACAACGAAAGAAGGGGAGATTTAGCATCTCGCTCATGGAAACAATGTAAGAACCGCTTCCAAATGCTTAATACACTTACTTCTAGATTTACAGGTGTATATGCTACATCAGAAAGAGGGAGAATAAGTGGAGAAAGCCCTGACGATATCCTTGCAAGGGCTCATGTTTTATATCAAGATCAATATAAATCAAAATTCAATCATGAAAACATTTGGCGCATGCTTAAAAGTCTCCCAAAATGGCAAAGTAGCATTCAATCGACATCATCAAAACAAGGGGATAGCTCGAAGAGGACAAAGGTAAATGAATATGTGTCATACACATCAAGCCCAAATGTTGGAACTCCATCAAGTGAAGGCGGAACCCCAGATAGCTCATTTGTCCGTCCTTTAGGACGAACTAGTTCGAAGAGGACGGGAAAGAGACCGGTAAGTACAACACCATCCTCTGATTATTCAGAACAAATCAAAATTTTGGACAATTTGAAGAGTAGAGAGCTTGAGGTCCGCCTCCAAGAATTGGAAATAAAGAAGGAAAGATTAAAGATGATTGCTAATTCCGAAGCTAGGAAGGACAAAACAGAACAGAGGAAGGCCAAAGAGTGTGAGTACAAAAGGAAGTTAGCCATTCTTAATGGTTTGATGGAGATGAAAGATTCCCGGTCTCCCGAACAAGAGAAGATGAAGAATGACTTGATCAGAGAACTAGGTATTTGAGTTTATGCTTAAGTTTGGGGTCCTTTTAGAGTTCGTAATGTATGTTTAGATTTATCATTTGTGTTTTATTTCAATCTTATGTTATAACTTTGGTGTATGTTTAAGTTAATGTATAATTAGTTGTTTTCTTATTAAATTGGAATTTTATTTGTAAGTTAATGTCTCGGTCCTTTTTATGTCTAACATCTATTTTAAATTATGTTTTTATATTATAAAAAAATTCAAATACATATATAAATTAAATAAATATCATATTAGATTGATATGAATAAAGTCTTATGCAAAAAATAAAATTTAAAACGTTAAAAGTTTACTACGCAAAACTCTGTATATGTTACAAGAAGTCAAAAATTTTTTTTATCGAAACATATGCAAAATGGGTGTCATTGGATAGATAAAATTAAATCTTACTCAAAAATAATTTTTTTTTATAGTTAATATTTTAACGGGAAAATCAGTTTTAATTTAAATTTAAAACCTCCTGCCATGTGGCGCACTGTCACTGGCCATATTTCGGCCAGTGAGGGCGCGCCATATGGCACGTCTCTTCCCTGATATGAGCCAAAACGACGTCATTTTGGCCTAGTTTGGCCAAAACGACGTCGTTTTACAGAGAAAAAATAAATGAATAAAAAACGAATAGGAGTCAACGCCAATATTGGCGTCGACCCCCGGGGCTACTAAGCCTCTTCCACTGCCATGTCATCATTTTGATTACATGGAGGGGGCTTAGTAGCCCCCCGACCCTCCATTGTGGAGGGTCTTGAAGCTTTTTGGTTCGAAGTCCAACTAAACCAACACATCAACGGTTTGAGTATTTTATTTTGAGTCTTGTAAGAAAATGAGTATTTTTTTTGTTTCATCTTTTGTTTAAGAGTCTATTTGAGTTTAATTTTCTTTGTTCTTGTGTCCATTGGAGAAGAGAGAACTCCAAACCTAAACACAAGTCAGCCATAACCCTAGTGTTGTGTTCTCGCCGGAACACTAATGCCGAGATCAGTAAGTTGTTAGAATCTCACGGAGGGGATGTTGCGCCACTACCGAGATTTTACTTGGCTGTTAAGTTTCTCCATATCCAGTCAAATCAAGCACAAAATTTTTGGATCAAATCTATCCATATTCAACTGTTACATCAAGAAGGAAAGAGATCCACAAAGTTTCCTTAATTTTAGGAAGAAATAAGATCTTATCAAGTAAGTGAGATCTTATCAAGTAGGTCAGATCTTACCATATCCAATCAAATCTTTATGTATTTCTCTCTCCTACATCCATATATCTTGCCATATTTGGATACCACGCCATCAAGACAATAAAATAGAAGATCTCTTCTTTTATTTTATCCTACACTTCATATCACATATAATATTATCCAAAGTTTTGGTGAAGCTAGTAAAGCAAGAGTTTTTGCAATCCAAGAGTAAAAATATCAAGAAGGTAGCAATATATAAGCTCACCCCAACCCCCAACCATTGTCCATAACCAAAACACTTACCTTTCATCAATCTCTCCCCTGTCGAGATCTCGGGTCGAGATTACTACCGAGATTTGTCACTGTCGGGATCAATACCTAACCAACTATATATCTCTCTAAATGCATAAGTGTAAGGTAAGTGAAACTCTCTTCTGTAACACCCCAGATACATATGACTCGGAATGCTATGGGTTAGGACCTCACAATGGGTCCTGACCCTAGCCTAACAACAATTTCACCGGATCTTAAAACAAGACACAAATAGATATAAAACCAACATCGATAAAATGGAAATATCATAAACCCAAACATATACAAACTCACAGCCGAGTATCAAAACTATACAACCATGTATATATACTTACAAAACCCATATCCCCAAACTAATATGTATGGAAACCCTTGGATGATCACTCCCACCAGATCACTCTGCAACCTTCCTATCTTGTAAAACATCTACAACACAGTATAAATCAGTAGCTAACAATTCATATATAAGAGTAATACATAAGCACAAAGACACACCAAAAGTACAGTAAGCACCGAGCATGCTGTCACAGATTTGTCGTTTATTATCTTTCATAAAGTCATACACTCATAATTAGTTATGGTTGTGACACGAGAAGTCTACGCCTCTCGCCTTTGTTTATTTTACCATCCGGAGTGGTTAGGCATACCTCCCCGTATACCACATGGAGTGGGGAAATACCCTTCCCGTATACCAGGGCTGGCCAAGTCCCAAAGAACCCCTCAGACTCCCTCAGGAATACTACGCAAGCTGCGACCGCCCAATACTAGTGGGCCAATCATACGTTTTTAATAATCAACCTATAACATGTCATAACGCATATAACAACTACCACCCATGTACTCATCCAATATATGAACACAACTAAGTAAGTCCCAATGACTTACCTGTCACCAAATACTCTCAACAATCAACCAACTCTCGGATTCCCGTAAGATTATACTCCACACTTGATAGATCAAGGCGCACATATCAATCACCTATTCACATGCTAGAAGACTCTAACTTCTAGCCTTAAAGATCCTCACAAGATCATACACATCGTAACAATCCTCAATATTCTCATAAAAAACTCAAAGCCTCTCAAGGTGTTCCAACACACTATAATCCCATCCTCATACTCATATATAACCTAGCACGCTCCTACAAATAATCCACAAGGACAAGAGGGAAGAAAAACATACCAAAAGACTTGGTATGTTCTTAGGTAACGCCCGGGCGCGAGCGGGCAAGGAAAGATGCGGGCGCGGTGACACTCTTTGGAACACCATGACTACGGTTGTCAAAGGTGCGAAGATGGATTCAAGGTGGAAGGCGCAGGGGCGGAAAGGGTCTAGAGCGGGTGAGGTTTTCCAAAAGAGTACAACTCTTTCTTGCTTTTGATAGATTCACCACTCGATCACTTCTCTTCTCTAGAAACCTCCAAGGCAATGTTACGTCTAGGAATTGATGAACGCAAAAGTCTTAAATTTATACTCGATATATTTCTCCTAACTCCTAGCGAACCCGTAGTGTACGGGACGTTTTGTAGTAGGGATAGTATTCCGAGGTCGAACACAAAGACTGAGGTGAAATTGAATCGATTAGTGACTAAGGATAGTGTTGATCTAGGCTAAGAAAAGAGAAAGAAACAAATAAATGAAAATCTCAATATTTTTAGGTTGGGTTTTGTGTGGTGACCTGTTACGCTAGGAAATAGCACAAAAAGCTTTACATTTATAAACTCGAACTAAAATCCTAAACTACCTAGCGAAACCCGCAATGTACGGGTCATTTGTAGTAGGGATAGTATTCCGAGGTCGAACACAAGGACTGAGGTGAAACTAAGTCATTCAATGATCAAAGATAGTGTGAATCTAGACTAAGATAAGATGAGGAATAAAGAAAATGGAAAACACAATGTTTTTGGAGGGTTTTGGGTGATCAAACAAAGATCACAAGTATATGAACACAATCAAGCAACACAAACACACACTAACACAAAAGATAGGAGAATAGAAGTAACGAAGCGGATTCTAGAGATTGGAAGTCTGGTTATGGCATAGAACTCAAGCTATCTATTCGTTCCTCGGGTTAACTATGATATGTTGGGATTAAGCGTTTCTAGATTGGGATCAATTACCGGGTAGGTCTCATGGTCCACTAGTCCATCCCTAAGGTCTCATTACCGGGTAAGTCTCTAAGAACCTAAGGATAGGAATTCTACACAAACCGGATTGTTACCTAGGGGTCTAACCTATCCTTACCGGGTAAGTCTCGGAAAGGGAAGTCCTAAACAACTATCCTAGCACACTTAGTCCAATGGCGGCTTGTGAGGCTCACTACTACCTAGGGTTAGTCATCTTTTGAATCTAAGAGTAAGAATCACCGGGTAAGTCTCTTCTAAACACTTAGTTGCTAACACTAGGTCACCCTAGGATAGAATTAGCTCAACAAACACTAGGATTTCAACATTCTAACTAACTAAAGCTAGATCCATCGAACCAGGGAGAATCACGGGCTGTTCTACCACAACCACGGCCGTGGTTTGGCATGAACAAACCGTGGACTTCAATAGAGGCTACGTCCAAGTAATCAAGTCATCCAAGGGCAAAACTAAGTCCATCCTATCATAGTCCTAGCCATAACCCTTCTTTCCTTACCCTAGAATCGCAATCTATCTAGCCAACAACATACATTTCAAGATCAATCTCCACAAATAAAGCATGCTTGCAAGTCATGGTCAAATAATGAAGAACAATCCAAAGAAAAGACATTAAAAGCATAGAATAGAAATTACCAAATTCTTACAAGGCTCCAAGAGCTAATCCAAGTTGTCAACAATGAACTCCTCTCTCAAAACCACTCTAATCTCACTCTAAAACGAGAATCTACACTAATCTCTTCCAAGAACACCCCTAATGGGTGCTTGGAAGAGAGGCAACAATGGAGAAGTGTTTTGGGGAAGAAGATATGTCAAAAGAGAGGAGAAGGATCCCCAATTACAGCCTGCAAAATCCTTTAAATACCCACTAAGATGCAAGAGCAATGGAAGAGATCGTGGCCAACTGTCAATGTGGTCCTGGCAAGAATCACGGGCATAATCACGGCCGTGGTCTTGGTCCAGACCGTGGTTTGCTCTAGAAGCTTCTCCTAGGCTCGTTAAGCCATGATTTGGTGCATGGCTTGTGTTGGCAAGGTTCCATGAGTCCTCCTTAGCCCTTAGCTTGCATTCCAATGAGTCCGGAAGTGTGTCATCTCGAGGAATGATCCTCGGATGTATCGATTAGGCTCTTAAATCTCCCAAAATACCTACAAAGCAAGCAAAAGTCCGAGTAGACATCTATCTCGACAAAATGCATGATTTGAGTACAAACGTCGTGAACTAATGCTAGATCATACATGAATGAGTGAGAAATCTATCTAAATGATTTCCTAAAACTAAGTCATAAACCGTGTTATCAAAATACCCCATACTTAAGGTTTGCTCGTCCCCGAGCAAATTCTCAACTATAGACTACGAGATAACATGATTTATGTATGTAGAAAAATGGCGAAATCTTTTTGGGTTTTGTGCTTCTACTATTGGATCACCTTCAAAGTCATGTTTCATGGCAAAGGATAAGCAATCATGCATCAAACAAGTGAAGGCATGGAAAGACAATTGTACTTAACTCAAAAGCATGCATGAAATGTAAAGATGGAGAAGTCTAGAAGATCAAGAGTACATCCAATCTAAATCACTAAATCTTACAAACATGCAAATAGGTCATAAGGTCTTGTGAAATAAAAGGCCAAGAAATGTAGTGACTAGGTGGGGATTTTCTAGGTTATGTGTTGCTAATCCGGGAATGGAACTAACTCCACAATCTTGTCCTCGATCAACTTCCCTCAAGTGTATATTTTTCTCTATCTTTTCTTTTCTTTTTCTTATTTTTGAGACAATGGCATTGGTGTACAAAAGCCGAAACCTTGGTGATTAGCCATCCTCGGGCTTTTTCTATTTTTCGAGGTGCATCCACACCGGGCACACATACCAAAGCTCGTTAGGACTATTGGTTTATTTGACTTTGGCAAGACACCAACACCTGATTATGTGAAGTGTACCGAGTTACTTGTCATTTAAACCAACGTCCCCAAACCTATATTTTTGGCTACACTTTCACAACAATTTCAGCATTTTTATTTATGACATTCTTTCATCAACATCTTCACCCCACACTTGCTTTTCACACATATCAACACACTAACATGCTCCTATTCCCGGATGGGTCAAAAGAGGTCAAATTTATCTCAATTGAGGTGCTCAAACAATCATGATCAAGATGAGAAGTAGAGAAAGATGAATTGCCTCATTCATTCCTAGATGGTATGCAAGAACTATCATGAAATTTCGATCTTCAATACTCAATCCATTCTAGGCAAACATCATGATCACAAATCATTCATAGAATTCAAGAGAAGTACTTCAAGTCCATATATGCATTCATCAATTTAACACATGAGGCCATCCATAGCCAATCCATAAGACAAGATTCATCATTAGGGTCATATCCAAACCTAGAAAGCACAAATTTTTTTTTTTTAAATTTTATGATTTTTTGGAATTTTCGAAATATGTATGTACAATGCAAGATATAATAAAACATGTGACAAATAAGAAACTACTCTAGATTCTAGTCATGCAAAAGATCATGCAAACCCCACCCCATACTTAGAAACACATTGTCCCCAATGTGGTATTCAAGTAAAGAGAGTGAAAGAAGGTTTTCACAATGTAAAATGGTTTGCTTCGGTATTTGGGATGAACTCGTGTGGAGTGGTGGTGATGGATGATCGATCAAGCATGGTAGAGATCTCTTCATAATCATTCCGGCGTCGAGACCCGCGCCAAGGTATATGTGAGATGGGAGCTCTTCCATCTAACAAGACACCTCAAGCCGTCCAAGCCTCACGTCCGCTCCACCCATGTTTGAAAATGGAATCATCTTCATCAACTCACCTTGCAAGGCTTCCTCATTACCTAAAATCTACCACAAACACAAAACACAAAAACACACAAAAGCACAAACAAAGGCAAAAGAGAAAAGGGAAAGAGTGGTACCAATGGGTTGCCTCCCATTAAGCGCTTCTTTTAGGTCATTAGCTTGACCAAACTCCGTGGATATGTCAATCCACCTCGAATACCATGGTTTGCTTGAGGAGTCCAAGCAACCATCTCTTTCCGGAATCCATGATGACAAGCAAGGGCCACTTGATGCCCAAATAAGCTTTAAGTTCTCTCTTCACCGGTGAGTAGTAGACTCCTTCATCACCGCTTCCTTGATGATAATATAGAGTTGCAACCATAGGTGTCACCCCATACTTAGGCAATTTGTACTCCGCGGTCACACCGGTGAAGCGCTTGTCATCCTCATCCTCTATGATCCGAGGAAAGCCGATTCTTGGAAAGAATCCTTCATTGAAGCACTTCATAACCATCATGGATCCATCATGCTTGCTTTCTTCATTCAATAATGGAGAATCCTTAGGAAAGGGGCTCCAATCTTCGTGTGTACTCCGAGCAAGCAAGAAAGGTTCGGAGGGAGCTGAAATTAGCTTAGGATCGTCTAGGACAGAACCTTCCACGGGCGTGGTTTGTCCTCCACGGCCGTGGTTCTCTCTGTTGTCTTCCACGGACGTGGTTTATCCTCCACGGCCGTGGTTCTCTCTGTTGCATCTGTTCCAAGTGAGCTCTTCATGTATGGTTCCGGGGTTGATGGCAAGGATGTCCGGGGATGAGAATACTTCATTGCACTCCTCTAAAGGTGAAGGAGATGGAGGTGAACCTTGAAGAATGGTAGGATCTCCTAGCATAAGAGCATTCCTAATCTCCTCAATCTCCCTCCTTATTTGTTCTTCTCTCTCGGTATTCAATCTCCTTTCTTCCTTCAGGGCCAAATCCCTTAGCCTCAATTGCTCCTGAGCTTCATTCAACTCTTCCTCAAGGCTTCTATTGGTTATGGTTGAATCGGGCAATTCTTGGATCTCCTCATAGTGAACCTCCTCTTGATGACATCCTTCCGCTTCAAGCTCCATGTGGGAACTAGAAATGGAAGTAAGGTTGCTTTCTAGATCATCCATCTTCCTCAACATTTTCTCTAGCATTAATTCCAATCGATCTTCATGAAGTTGATGGTGAGGTTCCTCATGAGGTAATGTAATCATGTGAGCTTGATCATGGGATTCATGATAGACATTGAACTTCTCCCAATACTCAAACTCATCATGGAGAGGTCCTAGATCTTGGCCTTCCATCCACTCCTCATACTCCATGTTGTCAAGGTCGTCTTGGAGGTACAATCCGTCCATGGCAAACATGAAAAGGCAAAGACAAAAACAACACAAGATCAAAAGTAACAAGAAAGATAAACACTAAAAACAATCAAAAGCAAATGACTTAATCTTAACCTAGTCCCCGGCAACGGCGCCAAAAACTTGTTACGCTAGGAAATATCACAAAAAGCTTTACATTTATAAACTCGAACTAAAATCCTAAACTACCTAGCGAAACCTGCAGTGTACGGGTCGTTTGTAGTAGGGATAGTATTCCGAGGTCGAACACAAGGACTGAGGTGAAACTAAGTCATTCAATGATCAAAGATAGTGTGAATCTAGACTAAGATAAGATGAGGAATAAAGAAAATGGAAAACACAATGTTTTTGGAGGGTTTTGGGTGATCAAACAAAGATCACAAGTATATGAACACAATCAAGCAACACAAACACACACTAACACAAAAGATAGGAGAATGGAAGTAACGAAGCGGATTCTAGAGATTGGAAGTCTGGTTATGGCATAGAACTCAAGCTATCTATTCGTTCCTCGGGTTAACTATGATATGTTGGGATTAAGTGTTTCTAGATTGGGATCAATTACCGGGTAGGTCTCATGGTCCACTAGTCAATCCATAAGGTCTCATTACCGGGTAAGTCTCTAAGAACCTAAGGATAGGAATTCTACACAAACCGGATTGTTACCTAGGGGTCTAACCAATCCTTACCGGGTAAGTCTCGGAAAGGGAAGTCCTAAACAACTATCCTAGCACACTTAGTCCAATGGCGGCTTGTGAGGCTCACCACTACCTAGGGTTAGTCATCTTTTGAATCTAAGAGTAAGAATCACCGGGTAAGTCTCTTCTAAACACTTAGTTGCGAACACTAGGTCACCCTAGGATAGAATTAGCTCAACAAACACTAGGATTTCAACATTCTAACTAACTAAAGCTAGATCCATCGAACCAGGGAGAATCACGGGCTGTTCTACCACAACCACGGCCGTGGTTTGGCATGAACAAACCGTGGACTTCAACAGAGGCTACGTCCAAGTAATCAAGTCATCCAAGGGCAAAACTAAGTCCATCCTATCATAGTCCTAGCCATAACCCTTCTTTCCTTACCCTAGATTCGCAATCTATCTAGCCAACAACATACATTTCAAGATCAATCTCCACAAATAAAGCATGCTTGCAAGTCATGGTCAAATGATGAAGAACAATCCAAAGAAAAGACATTAAAAGCATATAATAGAAATTACCAAATTCTTACAAGGCTCCAATAGCTAATCTAAGTTGTCAACAATGAACTCCTCTCTCAAAACCACTCTAATCTCACTCTAAAACGAGAATCTACACTAATCTCTTCCAAGAACACCCCTAATGGGTGCTTGGAAGAGAGGCAACAATGGAGAAGTGTTTTGGGGAAGAAGATAGGTCAAAAGAGAGGAGAAGGATCCCCAATTACAGCCTTCAAAATCCTTTAAATACCCACTAAGATGCAAGAGCAATGGAAGAGATCGTGGCCAGCTGTCAATGTGGTCCTGGCAAGAATCACGGGCATAATCACGGCCGTGGTCTTGGTCTAGACCGTGGTTTGCTCCAGAAGCTTCTCCTAGGCTCGTTAAGCCATGATTTGGTGCATGGCTTGTGTTGGCAAGGTTCCATGAGTCCTCCTTAGCCCTTAGCTTGCATTCCAATGAGTCCGGAAGTGTGTCATCTCGAGGAATGATCATTGGATGTATCGATTAGGCTCTTAAATCTCCCAAAATACCTACAAAGCAAGCAAAAGTCCAAGTAGACGTCTATCTCGACAAAATGCATGATTTGAGTGCAAACGTCGTGAACTAATGCTAGATCATGCATGAATGAGTGAGAAATCTATCTAAATGATTTCCTAAAACTAAGTCATAAATCGTGTTATCATGACCAATCAAGAATCACAACGATATAAGAATGCAAAACAAACTAACAATCTAGCAAATAAACACAAACAAGCAAGACAAACACGAGATATGAGATCAAAGAGAGAAAAGCGGATTCTCGGGGTTGAAAATTCCGGTTATGGCATTAGACTCAAGCTTCTAATCATTCTTTGGATTAACTATGGTATGTTGGGAAGGAATGTTTCTCAAATGGGGTCAATTACCGGGTAGGTCTCATGATCCACTAATCCGACACCTAAGGTCCTATCACCGGGTAAGTCTCTAGGAGCCTAAGGTAGGGATGTCTACACAAACCGGATGGTTATCTAGGGATCTAACCTCTCCTCACCGGGTAAGTCTCGGGAAGGCAAGTCCTAAACATCTATCCTAGCACATTCAGTCCAATAGCGGCTTGTGAGGCTCACTACTACCTAGAGTTCGTCATCTTCGGTGTCTAAGAGCAAGAATCACCGGGTAGGTCTCTTCTAACACTTAGTTGCTAACACTAGATCACCCTAGGATAGATTTAGCTCAACAAACACTAGGATTTCAACAATCTAACATTCTAGCACTTAGATTCATCAAAACAAGTGAGTTAGTAAGAACCACGGGTTGTTCTTCCCAGTCCACGGCCATGGAAAGGTAAGAACGAACCGTGGTCTCCAACAGCAGCTTGGTTCAAGCAAACGAATCAACCAAAGGTACATCTAAGTCCATTATATCATAGTCCAAGCCATAACCATCATTTCTTTACCCTAGAATCACATCTATCTAGCCAACAACATGCATTTCAATAATCGAACTCAACAAGCATACAATCATGGCTTTCATAGCAAGTAAATGAAGTGAAATAGAGATGAACAAGTAGAACAAAGAAAATCAAGCTGAATGTATGATAAGAAGGACTTACAACCCTTCAAAAGAAGGTTCAATCTCGTTCCTTACAAAACCGAGCAAATCGTCTTCACAAAACTCACTCAAAATCACTCAAAACTATCAAAAACTAAGAATGGTGTGTTCTTCTCTCCTTCTTCAATGGACCCTTTTCTTCTCCTCCAAGTGAAGCTCCAATCCAATCTTTCAATGAGAGAATATGTGTTGTTGAGAATGTGGGAGAGAATGGAGTGATGGGGTCTGCTCCTAACAGCCTGCAGGACCACCTTATATCCTCAACAAATTGCAAGAGTCAGCCATGAAGATTGTGGGACAGCTGTCACAACTGTCTGGGGAAAACCACGGCCTATTTCCACGCCCGTGGAAGTCCCAATGGCCGTGGTTTTTGTGCTTCTGCACTCTATGGATCATCAAGCCACAATTTGGTGCATGGCATGCACCAACAAGGTCCCATGTGTCCTCCTTAGCTCCTAGCTTGCTTCCCAATGAGTCCGAAGGTGTGTCATCTCGAGGAATGATCTTCAAATGTATCGATTAAGCTCCTAAATCTCCCAAAATACCTACAAAGCATGCAAAGGTCCGTGTAGACGTCTATCTCGACAAAATACATGAATTGAGTGTAAATCGTTACGAACTAGTGCAAACCATCCATGAATGAGCGGAAAAACTATCTAAATGAGTGCCTAAACCTAAGTCATAAATCGTGTTATCAAAAATACCCCATACTTAAGTTTTGCTCGTCCCCGAGCAAGTCCCCAACTATAGACTAAGAGATGACATGATTTATGCATGCAGAAAAACAACAAAATCTGTTTGGAGTTGTGCTTCTAATATTGGATCACCTTCATAGTCATGTTTCATGGAAATGGACAAGCAATCATGCATCAAATAAATGAAGGCACGGAAAGACAATTATACTTAACTTGGAAGCATGCATGAAATGTAAAAATGAAGAAGTCAAGATGATCATGAGCATATCCAATCTAGATCACTAAGTCTTACACACATGCAAAATAGGTCACAAGGACTTAGGAAATAAAAGGCTAAGAAACGTCGTGATTAGGTGGGAATTTTTCTAGGCTATGTGATGCTAATCCGGGAATGGAACTAACTTCACAACTTCACATTTTTGTCAACTCCCCACAAGTGTAGATTTTCTCCATCTTTTCTTTCTTTTCTTTTTCTTATTTTTGAGACAATGGCATTGGTGTACAAAATCCGAAACCTTGGTGATTAGCCGTCCTCAGGCTTTTTTATTTTTCGAGGTGCATCCACACCGGGCACACATACCAAAGCTCGTTAGGACTATCGGTTTATTTGACTTTGGCAAGGCCCGAACACCCGAATATGTGAATGGTGCCGAGTTACTTGTCATTTAAACCAACGTCCCTAAACCTATATTTTTGTCTACACTTTCACAACAAATTCAGCACTTCATTCATAACATTCATCCATCAACAACTTTACCCCACACTTGCTTTTCACACACTCAACACACTAACATGCTCCTATTCCCGGATGGGTCAAAAAAGGTCAAATTTATATCAATTGAGGTGCTCAAACAACATGATCAAGATGAGAAGTAGAGAAAGATGAATTGCCTTAATCATTCCTAGATGATGTGCAAGAACTAGCATGTAATTTCGACTTTCAATCCTCAATCCAATCAAGACAAACATCATGATCACAAATCATTAATGGGATTCAAGATAAGTACTTCAAGTCCACATATGCATTCATCAATTCAACATATAAGGCCATCCATAGCCAATCCACACAACAATCTCATTATAAGGGTCATTCCCAAGCTTATAAGCACTAAAATTTTTAAAATTTTCTGATTTTTTGGAATTTTCGAAACATGTATATGTACAATGCAAGACATAATGAAGCATGTGACTAAAAGAAACTACCCTAGATGCTAATCATGCAAAAGATCATGCAAACCCCACCCCATACTTAGAAACACATTGTCCCCAATGTGTAAATGAAGTAAAGAAGAGTGAAAGAGGGTTCTCACAGTGTAAAGATGGTTTGCTTTGGTATTTGGGATCATTCAAGTGGAGTGATGGTGGATGATCCTATCAACGCTGGTAGAGAGCTCATGATGTTCGTTATGGCGTCGGGATCCGCGCTAGGCGCCGCTAGCCGTCCAAGTTCCGCGTCCGCTCCACCCACAATTGATGAGGGACTCATCATCATCATCCACATGCCATGCAAGGCTTCCATACCACCAAGACTCTAGCACACACACAAAGCACACCAAACACACAAAAACAGAAAAATTAAAACAAAAACAAAAACGAAAAGGGAAAAACGTCTACCAATGGGTTGCCTCTCATCAAGCGCTTCTTTAAGGTCATTAGCTTGACCAAACTCGGGGGCGTCTCATTCGAGGTGAAGTGGGGCAATCAACGTCCAGCGGAGCTCCAGGGATATACTTCTTCAACCGGTGCCCATTCACCTTAAAGTCTCCACAATGCTCCCCTCCTATATCAACCGCTCCATGGGGAAAGATCTTCTTCACCATATAAGGACCCGTCCATTTGGACTTAAGCTTTCCGGGGAAGACCCGTATTCTTGAGTTGAAGAGAAGGACAAGGTCGCCTTCACTCAACTCCTTAGGGATGGGACGCTTGTCATGCCAACGTTTGGTCCTTTCCTTGTAGATCCGGGCATTTTCGTAGGCATCCAACCGGGCGTTTTCTACCGGAAGGTGGCAAGACTTGCCATAGACTAGCTTGTAGGGAGTGGTGCCAATCGGTGTCTTGAAAGCGGTTCTATATGCCCACAAAGCATCATCGAGCTTCATAGCCCAATCCTTTCTCGTCCTTAAAACCGTCTTCTCAAGAATTCCCTTTATCTCCCGTTTGGAGATCTCCACTTGGCCACTAGTTTGGGGATGGTAAGGTGTTGCCACCTTATGAGTCACCCCATACTTAGCCAAAAGTGTCCCGAAGTTCCTATTAGTCAAGTGCTTCCCTCCATCACTTATGATCACCCTTGGTGTTCCAAACCTAGGGAAGATCACTCGGTTGAAGAACCGCACCACAACCTTGGCATCATTTGTGGAGAGGTGGTTGCCTCCACCCATCTTGAAACATAGTCTACCGCCAATAGGATGTAGAGGTTGCCACAAGAAGAGGGGAATGGTCCCATGAAGTTCACACCCCACACATCGAATATCTCCACCTCTTGTATGTTGTTCAAGGGCATCTCATTCCTCCTTGAGATGTTGCCCGTCCTTTGGCAAGCATCACAAGCTAGCACAAAATTCTGCACGTCCTTGAACAAACTCGGCCAATAAAACCCGGATTGCAACACCTTTGCACAAGTCTTGTGTGAGCTAGCATGGCCTCCACATGGCAAGGAATGACAATGGCGGATCACACTCTCCACCTCATCCTCCGGTATGCATCTCCTAAAGACTCCATCCGGCCCTCTCTTGAACAAAAGTGGCTCGCTCCAATAGTAATGCCTCACATCCTTGAAGAACCTTTTCCTTTGGGCATAAGACAAACCGGGTGGCACCTCCTCACACACAAGGTAGTTCACAATGTCGGCATACCATGGCTCATTTCCCTTGGACACTTAAAGCAAGCACTCCTCCATCATTTGCAACTGCTCATCCCGGAATGAGTCATCAATCGGGATGTCATCTCTTCCAATCTCCAATGGAGGTAGTCTACTAAGGTGGTCCACCACAGAATTTTCGGACCCCTTCTTGTCTTGGATTTCCAAATCAAACTCTTGAAGAAGAAGGATCCACTAAATCAAACGAGGTTTGGCATCCTTCTTTGTAAGAAGATAACGGATCACAGCATGATCCGTATACACTAAGACCTTTGCTCCAACAAGATACGAGCGGAACTTCTCAAATGCATACACAACCGCTAGCAACTCCTTCTCGGTGGTAGCATAATTGAGTTGGGCTTCATCTAGTGTCTTGCTAGCATAATAGATGGCATGTGTTAGCCCTTCTTTCCTTTCTCCCAAAACAGCCCCAACGGCTACATCACTCGCGTCGCAGATGATCTCAAACGGTAAACTCCAATCCGGAGGTTGCATGATGGGAGCGGTGATCAAAGCATTCTTCAACTTACAAAAAGCCTCAAGGCAATTCTTGGAGAAAACAAACTCAACATCTTTCATTAGTAGGTTAGTAAGAGGCTTAGAAATCTTAGAGAAATCTTTAATAAATCTCCGGTAAAAACCGGCCTGCCCTAGAAAACTCCTTACCCCCTTCACCGAGGTAGGTGGTGGCAACTTCTCTATTGTCTCTATCTTAGCCCTATCAACCTCAATGCCTCGGTTGGACACCAAGTGTCCCAACACAATACCTTCACTTACCATGAAGTGGCATTTCTCCCAATTCAAGACAAGATTTGTCTCCTCACATCTCTTAAGCACTAGAGACAAGTTAGCTAAACAATCATCAAAGGAAGATCCATAAACGGAAAAATCATCCATAAACACTTCCATGATGTTGTCAATATATTCAGAAAATATAGCCATCATACACCTTTGAAAG
This sequence comes from Fagopyrum esculentum, assembly GCA_033239045.1. NCBI lineage: Eukaryota > Viridiplantae > Streptophyta > Magnoliopsida > Caryophyllales > Polygonaceae > Fagopyrum > Fagopyrum esculentum. The sequence continues at coordinate 123,083,463 of BSUD01000007.1, forward strand.
GTGGCGGGTGCGTTACACAACCCAAATGGCATTCTCCTATATGCAAATGTACCCCAAGGACATGTGAATGTAGTTTTCTCTTGGTCATCGGGGTGGATAGGGATTTGGAAGAATCCACTATAGCCATCTAAGTAACAAAAATGGGAATGTTGAGCTAATCTCTCTAGCATTTGGTCAATGAAAGGAAGAGGGAAGTGATCTTTCCTAGAGGCCACATTTAGTTTCCTATAGTCAATACACATCCTCCATCCCGTAACCGTTCTAGTTAGGATTAGTTCATTATTCTCATTAGTTACTACGGTCATCCCACCCTTCTTAGGAACCACATGCATGGGACTAACCCATTTACTATCCGAAATCGCGAAAATGATTCCCGCATCTAGCAATTTAAGGATCTCTTTCTTGACTACTTCTTTCATGATAGGGTTTAGTCTTCTTTGAGGTTCAATTGAAGGTTTATGATTGTCTTCCATTAAGATCTTATGCATGCACAAAGAAGGTTTAATGCAAACTAATTCATAAATGGTATAGCCAATGGCTTTCCTATGCAATCTTAACTCATGCAACAATCTAGCAAGTTCACCTTCATTCAAGCATGCATTCACAATAACCGGATATGTAGAATTTTTGCCAAGAAAAGCATACTTCAAATGAGAGGGGAGGGGTTTGAGTTCAAGTTTAGGAGGACCTTTATCGAGTGGAGACGATCTGTATAATGTTGGTTGAGATGAACCCAAAGCCATGGAAGACTTCCCAAAGCTCCTTGAAGTTTGATCAACAACCAATGCAGTTTCTAGAGAAACCACGGGCAAAATCACGGGCTCTAGCACAACCACGGCCGTGGAACTTGCAAAGCTAGCACTTCGGAGCACTCGAGAGAGTTCCACGGGACAAACCACGGGAGTGGTTTCCCCTACCTGGCCGTGGTTTCTACAGGAATTCAGCACACCTTCGTGTACTTCAAATTCAGCTCTTGTCTCCTTTTCTAATGCTTCCAAAGCCTTAATTTCTTCATTGCAAGCCTCCTCAACTCCTTCCTCCATTAAACTTAAGCTAAGAACCTTCTCCAAGGGGTCCTTGATCAAGATCGAGCTCACAACTTCTCTAGACTCCTCTTGCTCGACAATGTTGAACACATCCTCATCAAGGGCTGTCCCCTTCATCATTGTGGATAATTTGAACTTGAGATTCTCTTCTCCAATGTTGAAGGAGAGAATCCCATTTTTGCAATCAACCAAACATCCGGATGTAGCCAAGAAAGGTCTCCCTAAGATGATAGGAACCGGATAGTCCGCCGGGATGTCCAAGACAACAAAATCAATCGGCACATAGAACTTGCCTAGTTGCACCGGTATGTCCTCCAAGATTCCAACCGGGTGAGTGATTAAACGGTCCACCATGTAAAGGGTCATCTTGACCGGCTTTGGCTCTCCTAGCTGTTACGCTCAGGATATGTGCACAATAAGTCTTTTATTTATACTCGTTATATTTCTCCTAACTCCTAGCGCACCCGCAGTGTACGGGACGTTCGTAGTGTGGATAGTATTCCGAGGTCGAACACAAAGACTAAGGTGAGATTGATTTGGTTTATGAATAAGTCTAGTGAAGATCTAAGTTAAGAAATGAGCAACGAATAAAGAAATGAAAATCTCAATTGTTTTTAGTTGGTTTTTGGTGATCAATCAAAGATCACAATTCATGTAAAAGTAAACAATCAACTAAGCTAACGAATCAAAACAAAGAAACAAGCTAAACAAGATATAGATCAAAGAAAGAAAAGACGGATTCTAGGGATTGGAAGTTCCGGTTATGGCATAGGACTCAAGCTATCTATTCATTCTTTGGATTAACTATGTTGGGGTTAAGTGTTTCTAAATTGGGATCAATCACCGGGTAAGTCTCATGATCTACTAGTCCATTCCCTAAGTCTCATTACCGGGTAAGTCTCTAAGAACCTAAGGGACGGAATTCTACTCAAACCGGAATGTTATCTAAGGATCCAACCTATCCTCACCGGGTAAGTCTCGGAAGGGTTAGACTTAGGCTACCATCCAGCACACTTAATCCAATGGCGGCTTATTAGGCTCACCACTACCTAAGGGTTATTATCTTTGAAATCTAAAGATTAGGATTACCGGGTAAGTCTCTCCTATCACTTAGTTGCTAACACTAGGTCTCCCTAGGATAGATTTAACTCAACAAACACTTAGGATTTCAACATCCTAACAGTCTAAGATTAGATCCACCGAACCAGGAAAATCACGGCTTGTTCTACCTAAACCACGGTCGTGGTTTGTCAAGAACCACCCGTAATTCCTAACAGGGACTACGTTTATACACACAAGTCATCCAAAGATAAATCTAAGTCCGTCCTATCATAGCCCTAGCCATAACCATCCTTTCCTTACCCTAGAACCACATCTATTTAGCCTTCAACATTCATAATAGAAATCGAAATAAACAAACACAAAATCATAACACTCATTTGCAAGATAATGAAGAAAAGAGATGAACAAGTGAATTTAAATCAAAACAAGCTGAAAATAGAATTTAGGTGACTTACAATCCTTCCAAAAGAAGGTTCAAAGGTTCATAAAACTCTAGAAATAGAATCCGGAAATCTTCACTACAAAAACTAGCAAGAGTGGCAATGGTGTGTGTGCTTCTTCTCCTCTTCAATGGAGTTCTTCTTCTTCCTTTTTGACACTTTCCTTCCTAGAAAATCTTCTTGTTGAGAGGATATTTTTGTTAGAGGAAATGGATAATGGATGAGCTGCTCCAAGATGCTCCCAGCTGCCTCCCACAGCCCATGAAGGACCACTTTTATAACAAACTTGCATGAGTTGGCCATGAGAGTCGTGGCACAGTTGTCACAAGAATCTGGCAAAATCCACGGTTGATTCCACGGCCGTGGAGTGTCAGAGAACCGTGGTTCTGTGTAGAAACTTTGCCTTTGATCATTAAGCTGTGACTTGGTGCATGGTTAGTGTTGGCAAGGTTCCATGAGTCCTCCTTAGCCCTTAATTTGTGTCCTAATGAGTCCGAGGGTGTGTCATCTAGATGAACGATCCTCAATGCATCGTTTTAGCTCCTAAATTTCCCGAAATACCTATAAAACACGCACAAGTCCGTGTAGACGTCTATCTCGACAAAATACATGAATTTAGTGCAAAACGTCTTGAACTAATGCTAAACCACGCATGAATGAGTGAGAAATCTACCTAAATGATTACCTAAATCTAGATCATAAATCGTGTTATCAAAATACCCCATACTTAAGTTTTGCTCGTCCCCGAGCAAATTCCCAACTATAGACTAAGAGATGACATGATTTACGTATGCAGAAAAATGGCAAAATCTTTTGGGTTTGTGATAGCATGAATTATAGTCTATATTTTGGGGTTTGTTTGGACGTTTTATCTTTCATAATCTGCATGTTTGTATGTACATTATGTGATTTTACTACCATTTCATCTACCTTTGCGAGAATCGAGGTCTACACCTAGTTTCGTTGTAACTGCAGGTAATATGGTACTTTTTGCATCAAAAAGGAGCAAAAGGAGTCATGAGTCATTCGGAGCTACATCCAGGGAGCATAGCCATGGATTGAAGATTCACTTTGGAACAGATTCGAGAGATTTCACATTCTGTCGTGAGTCACCTCGGTTGACCATTGATTTACCTCGACCGAGGTGATCCAGAGACGCCGACTCGACCGAGGCGAACACCTAGGACGCGGCGAGAATATTTTATTCTTGGAAGAGATCTTTTAAATTTGGAAAGTGATCTTATATTTTTGGGCTTGGCTTCTGGAAGGAAGGAGATATGCAGAATATATATTTTTTACCTATATTTATGGGATAAGATCTTCTTAAGATTTATTATCTTTGGAGATTTATTTCCCTATAAAAAGGGTTGGATTTCCACAAATCCAAGATCTCGCATACGACGCAGCACATCTCGCATACGACGCAGCACATCTCGCATACGACGCAGCACATCCCCGCTTACGTCGGAAATACGCAACAGCCGCAGCATACTCCAAGTTGGGAGAGAGTTAAAGAACCTTTTTGAAGGTTGAAGGAAGATTGAAGTCCATAGCTTTTATAGCTTTATTGAAGGGTTTTGTAAGATTGTCTTCAATTCCCTCAATTGTTGTCTTGTCTTTTAGGATTATAATCCAAGGAACGCTTTGTTGTGATATTTGATTCATTTATTGAAGTCTTTTCATTAAACTCTTCTTTGTTCAAATATTCACCTTCTTCCCATATATTTTAATACTTTCATTATGATGATGAGTGGCTAATTTCCTTGTGTGATTCTAGGGTGATTGGCTGAAGGTTGTGGGAAAAACAATGATAGAATAATCTTAGATTCCAGTAGGATCCTGAAAGTTCGAGTCTTTAACCTTAACCCTAAGCATCTCGTTCGGTTGATGAACATCTCGGCCGGGGTGGAATTCTTCTAACCGAGGTGACTTATCCGACCTAAAACAGAAAGTTAAGTGTTAGAGTTTGCTAAATCCTATTCTTATTTCACCTTTCTGGTTCAATGCAAGCTTAGGATGAGACTTACCCGGTAATTCCTTAGTTTGTGTATTAACGATCATAAGTGTAGGTAATAAAGGTTTATCCTTTATTGGGGTTTGAGTGTGCTTCCTTCCCATCTTTGTGAGTTAACCTGAGACTTACCCGGTAAAGGTTGATTCTATTCCCTTAGATGGTGTGTTAGTTTGAGGTTATAGTTCTTTATCTTGATTCCTTGAGACTTACCCGGTAATAGGAGTTACGGTTTAGGATTAGTGTGTAGTGAGACTTACCCGGTGATCTACTCCACTTTAGTAACACCTTCCCCACGCAAAAATCTCAGCTTTGTCCGCTTATCTATAGATCTTGAGTTGGAACCACAACTTGATGCTTTAATCCATAGAATTGCATGTTTGCTTTATTGACTTCTTATTCATCTTTGATTGTGTTAAATTGCTATTGTGGTTAGTATTGACATTAGCACACCGTATTGACTCTATTTCACCGAGTCCCTGTGATCGACCCCTGAAATTTTCTTGCTTTTACTACGATTGACCCGTACACTGCGGGTTCGCATCCTTGTTTTAAGCTTAAGTCTAGGGTTATAAATTTAAAGCTTGCACACACCGTTTGGAGCGAACAAGTTTTTGGCGCCGTTGCCGGGGAGTTGGTCTAGACCAAGCCGGTTTCGGTTTGCTTTCGGGGCTATTGCCCCTGTTGCTACTAACTACTCTTTCTATGAGTTTTGTAGTTTTCAGGATTTCCGATGACTACATTTGATCCAGCTTGGATAGCAAGACAAAGTGCTAGGGCGGACCATTATGAATACTTGGAGGAGAAGTACTCCTTCTATTGGTTCAACAATGAATGGGAAAGAGAAAAGGCCATTCAACATGAACTTGCGATATGGGATGAGAAGAATGTCCCTAAAAACATTTATGAGCAACCTTTTGAAGACTCTCTCGAATCAAGATTGGAGAAGTTGATGAAGAAGGTGGAGGAGCTAAAGGAAAGCACCATATCCTATGCTAAGCCGGAAGAGGAGCATAAGGAAGTGTTGCACGTTCCAAGCATTCCTCTGGTCGGACCGGAAGCTTCTCCTGATGTTTTTGTGGAAGAGGAGGATGTGGAGGATCTCGATCCGACTGTTGAGACCTCGGCCGAGGTGGAAGAGATCTCGACCGAGATGGAAGAAGAATCTGCAAAATCAGAAATGGAAGATGCAGAGAACCTTGGCCAAATTACTGAGATTGTGGTCAAGGTGGAAGAAAGACCAGCAGAACTGAGAGAGATTTCTTGGGTGGATTATCAACCCAACACGAAACTTGTCTCAAGCTTTGGAGAACTTTGCAAGGTACATTCTCCTACTTCATTTGAATTCCCTATTAATATTTCTGAATTTTTCAGGAAGGCACCGGAGAGTTGGAGGTCTCTTTCGAAAGAACCTCCTAAGATCAAGATGAAACCTCTCTTGAAATTGTTGGAGGAAGATGCTCCTTGGATTATAAGGAGTGAAGTTAACAAGCGCTTCACCGCTAAGGCAACGAAGTGTTATTTGTTCAAGTATGGGGTCCCTCGCATGCTCAGGACCCTGTACCATCCCCAAGCTATAGATGGGGAAGCTGCTATAATTCTCGAGAAACTGTTTTCTCGATCAAGGAAAGAATGGGACACGAGGAATGTCCCATTGAAGTGCAGGAAGTCTAGACGAATTCCGGTGAGAATCAAACTGTACAAGCTTGTACGTGGGAGATCTTACCATTTGCCGGTGAAACTAGGAACCGGAACCTTTTTGGAAGAAATTTTGATGGATGTGATGAGCACTCCATGGTGTTCAAGGTACATTGAGTAATTCTATGGAGAATGGTCCAGCTAGCGACCTTAAATCAAGCGCTTCTTGGGAGGCAACCCAAGGTATTGCTTTCTTTTCCCGTTTTCTAGTCTAGCTTAGATAGTTTTTGTTTTTGCTTTGCTTTGCTTTGTTTTTGGCGTTCTGGACAGACAACAGGGAATATCTAAGAAAGAGCACAACTGGAAGGACAAAAGTTCGAGATTCTGAGAAGACAGAAGTACCTCGGTCACTGTCAGAGCACCTCGACCGAGTTGATTCTTGAAGCAACCGAAGCGACTAGGGTTTCTGCAGAACCGCCTCGGTCCATACCACCTCGGTCCAGTCGAGACCATCTCGACCGAGGTGACAGCAGATCCAGTAAAAGTATAAAAGGGGAAAAAATTACTTTTCACATTTTTTTTATCCTCCTCGACCGCGGCGAACAGACGCACCTCGCTCACCTCGTTTCTTGCTCGTTTTCGACAATTTCCGCTTCCAAACCGAGATTGAAGGATAGAGGAGTCGATTGCAACTACAGATCTGCAAGAAATTTGAGCGTTTCGACCGGAACGAGGTAAAAACGTTCGAAAACCTAAACTCGTTCGTTTACTGAAATTTGGGCTTTGGTTGCCCTTTATTCTGTTGAGGAAACCTTTGAGTACCCCTTAGGAAGCATCGGTAGTGATTTTTGGGGGAAAAGAACTGAAATTCAGAGAGTTGAAATCGCACTGCCTTCGCCTCGGTCCAGTCGTTCTGCACCTCGGTCGAGGTGATTCTTGGAGTTTGTCAGTCGACCGAGGTAGTCTGACAGTGCTGTTTAAAGATGAGTTCAGATCGTCGTTTAGCTCTTAGAGATAGATCCTCCCCTTCCCCTTCTCCTTCCTCATCCCGTCCCTACCGCCCGGTTTTCCACGAGAGATGTCGGGTAGACTATGAGAAGATAGCTGGCCGTCCAGTCATCGCACCACGATTTCTGGATGTGTCAGCTTTTGACTGCCTAGGGTTAGATGCTGACCTTAGGAGGATGATAGCTACTGTTGGGCTGGATCAGTTTACTGCGATCCGAGCCCCAGCCTACTTAGAGCCGACACTCGAGTTTGTTATCTCCTTCTCCTACCTTCCCACAGAGCGGTCTGTGAAGTACCGGTTGATGAACCGGAACTTCATAGTTCCTTTAGAGATATGGAGAGAGATTTTTGGCTTTCCTGAGCCCACCGCCACCGACTTCCCCTCCCGATCCGTAGCTAGGGAGTTCTGGGGACAGATAGCCCACATTACTGAGCACGCAGACAGATGGTGCCCTGGAGATTCCAGGGAGAAGGTCATCTTTCACCCGACTTTTAGACTAGCCCATAGGATTTTCAGCGAGACGCTTCTGGCGCGTACTGAGACGCCCCAGAAGGTCCGACAGGGGGAGCTCTTTCGCTTTACTGCATGGTTACAGGAGGTTTCCCAGACTTTGGCTTGCTCTTGGCAGAGGATCTGCACAAGATCAAGGCCAAGGCGAAGGGAGACATATGCTGCGGAGGTCTAGTCACCCACATCGCTACCTACCACGGGATGGACCTCAGCGTTTGCACGTTGGCGGCGGCTCCGAAGCCGCTGGGATTGCAGGAGATGATCACACGGAGGATTCTAGTTCCCCGTGGTTTGACCACTCCATACGTCGCCATGCCTTGGGAGCGGACTGCACCTCAGGGGATCCGCTGGTCTGCGCAGTTCACAGTCTTTGATCCACACTACTGGCAGACAACATGGGATACACTGATAGAGGATCACAGAGAGGCAGCAGCTGCCCCTGCTGCAGCTGAGGAGGAGGCTGAGGATGAGGATGACGACGATGATGAGACAGTGGATGAGAGAGGAGGCGGCGTCCCGATGGACACAGGGACAGATACAGCTGGGACGAGCGCGCCACCTATTATTGATTTGGATGATGATGAGGAGGACACTGAGCCGGCGCCAGCTGAGACTTCTCCGGTCAGGCCTGCTAGGCGCAAGAGGCGGGGAGTGAGGGATAGAGCTGCACACCGACGGATCGATGACCTGTCGGATCAGGTTATCGACTCATATGCTGCACTTTCGCTGGATATCCGCGAGATGCAGGAGCGTCAGCATCATCAGCACATGATGGCTCAGCTACAGTTTGAGCGTATCATGGGCCATCCCTATGATCCGACTCAGTTCCCCTACATACCACCACCACCACCGGATCGAGACTACTGAGGAGTTGCAGGGTTTTATTATTATATTTTTTATGCAGTTCGGCTTTCATCCGGTGAGTTCTCTTTTGTTTAGACTTTTTATTATACCCACTGGGACAGTGTGTCTCAAGTATGGGGTATTTGTTTATTATTTGACTATGTGGCTACCTTTGATGTATTTGATACTTTTGATGTATTTTATTTATCGGATATTTTCGTATTTATGCTTCATTTGCCTTTATATGATTATCTGATATTACATGCATACCTACAGATTATTTGATTGAGAAAAACGTCGAAACCGAACCGAAAAAATAAAATAATTGGTTTTAAAAAATTTTTTGACCTCGACCGGGGAGATTCTGGCGAAACGAGGTGTTTCACCTCGGTTGAACCAAGAACATCTCGACCGAGGTGGCGTAACAGAAAGTTTTCGAAAACAATTTTGTGTTACTTATCTGGATATGATCTCAGTGAAGATTTTGTTTACTTACTGATTTTAAATTCTTTGTGTGTTTGAAAGGTTTTATAATATGTTTAAGTTGCTAAACGCTTTGTTTGAAATTATTGGCATGTTTAATACTTTGTTTTTATCCAAATTATGTTGAATTTGAAGGTTGACACCGCAGGTTAAGTTCTCTCACTTTCTTCTTGGAAAGACCAAGGCAATTCATTTTCTTCTTCTCCTTCTTCTTGATCATGCTTATCCCCTCATATACATTTTGCCTCCCTTTACCTATCCGGGAATTTGGAAGCAAGCGAAGTGGTGAAAGCAAGTTAAAGTTGAAGAGTGGGCTGGAAGTGAAGTGTTAGAAAGCAATAATAGGTTTGGGGAAGTCAATCATGAAGAGGAGTAACTCGGCACCATTCACATAGCCGGGTGTTTGTGTCTTGCCAAAGTCGGATTGAGCGATATTCCTAACGGGTCATGGTATGTGCATCAAGGGTTTGATGCATCTCGAGAAATTGATGATTGCAGATTTCCTAGGCTTCGGTTATTGTGCACCTCTGTCCATGCATCCCAAAAAGTAAAAAAAAAAAGAAGAAAAAGTGTGAGATAAGCAAAGCTTATTGGTGGAAGATGTTGCAAGTTGAAGTGAAAGTGAAGTTCATCCTTTTCCCGGATTCTAGCACCACATTACCTTACATACATCCCTACCTTACACGTTTCTTGACCTTTTCTTTTGGGAAGCCCTTGAGACCTTGAGCTTGTTGATTGACTTAGCGGTTTAAACTGGATTATACATGATTAATTTTGATAATTATGATTTATTATGCATTCTATGATTTTATGCAAAGATGAACAACTTTCTTATATTTATAAAATGTTTTGATCATGTTAAGTTTTTAATTCCAGGAAGTATTCTCTTAGAGTGATCTATGATAGTTGCACACCATAAAATATTTTTTGAAAGACTTTTTCATTGATTTTCTTGACTTATAATCCATTCTATCTTATCTTCTATATGAGGAACTTGCTTGGGGACAAGCAAGGGCTAAGTATGGGGTATTTTGATAGCATGAATTATAGTCTATATTTTGGGGTTTGTTTGGACGTTTTATCTTTCATAATCTGCATGTTTGTATGTACATTATGTGATTTTACTACCATTTCATCTACCTTTGCGAGAATCGAGGTCTACACCTAGTTTCGTTGTAACTGCAGGTAATATGGTACTTTTTGCATAAAAAAGGAGCAAAAGGAGTCATGAGTCATTTGGAGCTACATCCAGGGAGCATAGCCATGGATTGAAGATTCACTTTGGAACAGATTCGAGAGATTTCACATTCTGTCGTGAGTCACCTCGGTTGACCATTGATTTACCTCGACCGAGGTGATCCAGAGACGCCGACTCGACCGAGGCGAACACCTAGGACGCGGCAAGAATATTTTATTCTTGGAAGAGATCTTTTAAATTTGGAAAGTGATCTTATATTTTTGGGCTTGGCTTCTGGAAGGAAGGAGATATGCAGAATATATATTTTTTACCTATATTTATGGGATAAGATCTTCTTAAGATTTATTATCTTTGGAGATTTATTTCCCTATAAAAAGGGTTGGATTTCCACAAATCCAAGATCTCGCATACGACGCAGCACATCTCGCATACGACGCAGCACATCTCGCATACGACGCAGCACATCCCCACTTACGTCGGAAATACGCAGCAGCCGCAGCATACTCCAAGTTGGGAGAGAGTTAAAGAACCTTTTTGAAGGTTGAAGGAAGATTGAAGTCCATAGCTTTTATAGCTTTATTGAAGGGTTTTGTAAGATTGTCTTCAATTCCCTCAATTGTTGTCTTGTCTTTTAGGATTATAATCCAAGGAACGCTTTGTTGTGATATTTGATTCATTTATTGAAGTCTTTTCATTAAACTCTTCTTTGTTCAAATATTCACCTTCTTCCCATATATTTTAATACTTTCATTATGATGATGAGTGGCTAATTTCCTTGTGTGATTCTAGGGTGATTGGCTGAAGGTTGTGGGAAAAACAATGATAGAATAATCTTAGATTCCAGTAGGATCCTGAAAGTTCGAGTCTTTAACCTTAACCCTAAGCATCTCGTTCGGTTGATGAACATCTCGGCCGGGGTGGAATTCTTCTAACCGAGGTGACTTATCCGACCTAAAACAGAAAGTTAAGTGTTAGAGTTTGCTAAATCCTATTCTTATTTCACCTTTCTGGTTCAATGCAAGCTTAGGATGAGACTTACCCGGTAATTCCTTAGTTTGTGTATTAACGATCATAAGTGTAGGTAATAAAGGTTTATCCTTTATTGGGGTTTGAGTGTGCTTCCTTCCCATCTTTGTGAGTTAACCTGAGACTTACCCGGTAAAGGTTGATTCTATTCCCTTAGATGGTGTGTTAGTTTGAGGTTATAGTTCTTTATCTTGATTCCTTGAGACTTACCCGGTAATAGGAGTTACGGTTTAGGATTAGTGTGTAGTGAGACTTACCCGGTGATCTACTCCACTTTAGTAACACCTTCCCCACGCAAAAATCTCAGCTTTGTCCGCTTATCTATAGATCTTGAGTTGGAACCACAACTTGATGCTTTAATCCCTAGAATTGCATGTTTGCTTTATTGACTTCTTATTCATCTTTGATTGTGTTAAATTGCTATTGTGGTTAGTATTGACATTAGCACACCGTATTGACTCTGTTTCACCGAGTCCTTGTGATCGACCCCTGGAATTTTCTTGCTTTTACTACGATTGACCCGTACACTGCGGGTTCGCATCCTTGTTTTAAGCTTAAGTCTAGGGTTATAAATTTAAAGCTTGCACACACCGTTTGGAGCGAACAGTTTGTGCTTCTACTGTTGGATCACCTTCATAGTCATGTTCAATGGCAATTTGATAAGCAATTATGTATCAAACGAATAAAGGCATGGAAAGGCAATTGTACTTGACTCAAAAGCATGCATGAGATGTAAGGATGAAGAGGTCAAGAAGATCAAGAGTATATCCAATCTAGATTACTAAGTCTTACAAACATGCAAGTAGGTCATAAGGACTTGTGACATAAAAGGCCAAGAAACGTTGTGATTGGGTGGGGAATTCTCTAGGTTATGTGATGCTAATCCGGGAATGGAACTAACTTCACTTCCTTGTCCTCGATCAACTTCCCCCAAGTGTATATTTTTCCTTATCTTGTTTTCTTTTCTTTTTCTTGACTTATTTTTGAGACAATGACATTGGTGTACAATAGCCGAAACCTCGGTGATTAGCCATCCTCGGGCTTTTTCTATTTTTTTCGAGGTGCATCCACACCGGGCACACATACCAAAGCTCGTTAGGGCTATTGGTTCATTTGACTTTGGCAAGACACCAACACCCGATTATGTGAAGTGTACCGAGTTACTTGTCATTTAAACCAACGCCTCCAAACCTATATTTTTGGCTACATTTCCACAATAATTTCAGCATTTTTTTCATGACATTCCTTTCATCAACAACTTTACTCCATACTTGCTTTTCACACACTTCAACACACTAGCATGTTCCTATTCCCGGATGGGTTAAAAGAGGTCAATTTTATATCAATTGAGATGCTCAAGCAATCATGATCAAGATGAGAAGTAGAGAAAGATGAAATGCCTCATTCATTCCTAGATGGTATGCAAGAACTATCATGTAATTTCGACTTTCAATACTCAATCCATTCTAGGCAATAATCATGATCACAAATCATTCATAGAATACAAGAGAAGTAGTTCAAGTCCACATATGCATTTATCAATTCAACACATAAGGCTATCCATAGCCAATTCACAAGACAAGATTTCATCATTAGGATCATATCCAAGCCTAGAAAGCACAAATTTTTTTTAAAATTTTCTGATTTTTATGGGATTTTCGATTTAAGTATGTACAATGCAAGACATGTGCAAATATTAAACTATCCTAGATGCTCATCATGCAAAGGATCATGCGAACCCCACCCCATACTTAGAAACACATTGTCCCCAATGTGCAAATGAAGTAAAGAGAGTGAAAGAAGGTTCTCACAATGTAAAAGTGGTTTGCTATGGTATTTGGGATTTCTCAAGTGAATTGATGTTGGATGATCCTATCAACCATGGTAGAGAGCTCTAAGCATCCATCAAAGCGTCGGAACCCGCGCTAGGCACCGCTAGCCGTCCATGTTCCACGTCCGCTCCACCCATAATTGGTGAGGGGTTCATCATCATCATTCACATTCCAAGAAAGGCTTCCAATGCTACTAATGCTCTAGCACACACACAAAGTAGACAAAACACACAAAAAGATAGAAAAATCTAAAAACGAAAACAAAACGAAAAAGGAAAAATGTTATCAATGGGTTGCCTCCCACCAAGCGCTTTTTTAAGGTCATTAGCTTGACCAAACTCGGGATCGTCTATTCAAGGTGAAGCGGGGCAATCATGTCTACCGGGGCTCCCGGAATATACTTCTTCAAGCGATGCCCATTCACTTTGAAATTTCCACAATGCTCTCCTCCTATCTCAATAGCTCCATGGGGAAAGATTTTCTTCACCACATATGGCCCGGTCCATCTTGATTTGAGCTTTCCGGGAAAGAGCCTTAGCCTTGAGTTGATGAGAAGGACAAGATCTCCTTCACTCAACTCCTTGGGGATGATTCTCTTGTCATGTCATCTTTTGGTCCTCTCCTTGTAGATCCGGGCATTCTCATAGGCTTCCAACCGGATCTCCTCAAGGGCGTTTATATCAAGCAATCTCTTCTCTCCCGCCTCCTTGAGGTCAAAATTTAGCCACTTAATGGCCCAATAAGCTCTATGCTCCATTTCCACCGGAAGATGGCAAGACTTGCCATAGACTAACTTGTAAGGAGTGGTGCCAATTGGTGTTTTGAAGGCGGTTCTATATGCCCATAATGCGTCATTGAGCTTCATAGCCCAATCCTTTCTAGTTCTAGACACCGTCTCCTCAAGGTTGGCTTTGATTTCCCGGTTGGAGATCTCCACTTGGCCACTAGTTTGGGGGTGGTAAGGTGTTGCCACCTTATGAGTCACCCCATACTTAGCCAAAAGTGCCCCAAAATTCCTATTTGTGAAGTGCTTCCCTCCATCACTAATGATCACCCTTGGTGTTCCAAACCTAGGGAATATCACTCGGTTGAAGAACCGCACCACCACCTTGGCATCATTTGTAGGGGAGGCGATCGCCTCCACCCATCTTGACACATAGTCCACCGCCAATAGGATGTAGAGTTTGCCACATGAAGAAGGGAATGGTCCCATGAAGTCCACACCCCATACATCAAAAATCTCCACTTCTTGAATGTTGTTCAAGGGCATCTCATTCCTCCTTGAGATGTTGCCCGTCCTTTGGCAAGCATCACATGCCGCTACAAAACCTTGCACATCTCTAAACAAGTTAGGCCAATAAAAACCGGATTGCAATACCTTTGCACACGTCTTGTGTGAGCTAGCATGACCTCCACATGGTAAGGAGTGACAATACCGGATCACACTCTCCACTTCATCTTCTGGTATGCATCTTCTAAACATCCCATCCGGCCTTCTCTTGAATAAAAGTGGTTCACTCCAATAGTAGTGCCTCACATCGTTGAAGAACTTCTTCCTTTGTGCATATGTTAATCCGGGAGGCACTTCCTCACACACTAAGTAGTTCACGATGTCGGCGTACCATGGCTCACTTCCTCTAGACACTTGGGACAAGCATTACTCCACCATTTGCAATTGCTCATCCCGGAATGAGTCATCTATCGGGATGTTGTCTTTTTCAAGCTCCAATGGTGGGAGTCTACTAAGGTGATCCGCCACGGAGTTTTCGGATCCCTTCTTGCCCCGTATTTCCAAATCAAACTCTTGAAGAAGGAGGATCCACCGAATCAACCTTGGTTTGGCATCCTTCTTGGTAAGTAGATAACGGATCGCAGCATGATCCGTATAAACTATGACCTTCGCTCCAACAAGGTATGAGCGGAATTTCTCAAATGCATACACCATCGCTAGCAACTCCTTCTCGGTAGTAGCATAATTGAGTTGGGCATCATCTAGAGTCTTGCTAGCATAATAAATAGCATGAGTACGCCCTTCTTTCCTTTGCCCCAAAACAGCCCCAACGGCTACATCGCTCGCATCACACATGATCTCAAATGGTAGACTCCAATCCGGAGGTTGCATGATAGGTGCGGAGATCAAGGCGTTCTTCAACCTACAAAAAGCCTCAAGACAATCCTTAGAAAAGACAAAATCAACATCCTTCATTAGTAGGTTAGTGAGGGGCTTAGAGATTTTAGAGAAATCTTGAATAAACCTCCGGTAGAAACCGGCATGCCCTAAGAAACTCCTTACCCCCTTCACCGAGGTAGGTGGTGGCAACTTCTCTATCGTCTCAATCTTAGCCCTATCAACCTCAATGCCATGGTTAGACACCAAGTGTCCTAACACGATGCCTTCACTTACCATGAAGTGGCATTTTTCCCAATTTAAGACAAGATTTGTCTCCTCACATCTTTGCAACACTAATAACAAGTTAGCCAAGTAATCATCGAAAGAAGAACCATAAACAGAGAAATCATCCATGAACACTTCCATGATATTTTCTATATATTCCGAAAAGATAGCCATCATACACCTTTGGAAGGTGGCGGGTGCATTACACAACCCAAATGGCATTCTTCTATATGCAAAAGTACCCCATGGACATGTAAAGGTTGTTTTCTCTTGATCATCGGGGTGGATAGGGATTTGGAAGAATCCACTATAGCCATCTAGATAGCAAAAATGAGAGTGTTGAGCTAACTTTCTAGCATTTGGTCAATGAAGGGGAGAGGGAAGTGATCTTTCCTAGAGGCCATGTTCAATTTCCTATAGTCAATGCACATCCTCCACCCCGTAACCGTCCTAGTCGGGATTAGTTCATTGTTCTCATTAGTCACTACAGTCATCCCACCCTTTTTAGGAACTACATGAACGGGACTAACCCACTTACTATCCGAGATAGGGTAGATGATTCCCGCATCTAGCAACTTAATGATTTCCTTTTTGACTACCTCTTTCATTATAGGATTCAATCTCCTTTGATGTTCAATAGAGGGTTTGTGGTTATCTTCCATCATTATCTTATGCATGCACAAAGAAGGCTTAATGCCAACCAAATCATCAATAGTATAACCAATGGCTTTCCTATGCAATCTTAGTTCATGCAACAACTTAGCAAGTTCATCATCATTCAAGCATGCGTTAACAATCACAGGATATGTAGAATTATCACCTAGAAAAGCATACTTCAAATGAGAGGGGAGGGGTTCAAGTTCAAGTGAAGGAGGACCTTTATCGGTTGAAGACGATCCAAATAAGGTTGGATTAGATGAATCCAAAGCAAGTGAAGATCCTCCAAGGTTCCTAGAAGCTTGATCACCATCAAGGGTTGATTCAGGGAAAACCACGGCTAGAAACACGGTTTGCTCATTTTCCACGGCCGTGTTTCTTGCTAAGCTTGCTTCCCGGAGTTGTCCAGAAAGTTTGACGGCCGTGGAGTGTAAATCTCGACCGTGGAACTTGCAGCTGTTCAACACCTCTTCGTGGCCTTCAAATCCAACTCTTGGCTCCTCTTCCAATGCTTCCAAGGCTTTGATCTCTTCATTGCAACCATCCTCAACACCTTCCTCCATCATACTTAATGTAAGAACCTTCTCCAAGGGATCCTTGATCAAGATCGAGCTCACAACTTCTCTAGATTCTTCTTGATCAACTATGTTGAAGACATCCTCATCAAGGGTTGGCCCTTTCATCATTGTGGACAACTTGAACTTGATGTTCTCTTCTCCAATGTTGAAGGAGAGAGTCCCGTTTTTGCAATCCACTAAGCATCCGGAGGTGGCTAGGAAAGGTCTTCCTAAGATGATGGGAACCGGATAATCCGCCGGAATATCCAAGACGACAAAGTCAATTGGCACATAGAATCCTTCTAGTTACACCGGAATGTCCTCTAGAATCCCAACCGGATGAGTGATAGAACGGTCCGCCATATAGAGGGTCATCTTGACCGGCTTTGGCTCTCCTAGCCCGACCTTGTTGCAAAGTGCAAGCGGTATGATGCTTACACTTGCTCCAAGATCACAAAGGGCCTCGTACTTCACATCTCCCACTCCTATTGGGACACAAAAAGAGCCCGGATCTCTTAGCTTGGGAGGCATTTCCTCCTTCATCGTTTGGATCAATTCCGAGGATCTCTTGGTCATCCTTATCTCCCCATACTCCTCCAACTTCCTTTTAATGGAGAGTATCTCTTTCAAAAACTTGCCATATGCCGGAATTCCTAAAATGGCATCCATGAACGGAATGTTAATATGCAATTTAGACATTAGTTCAAGGAACTTACCAAAGTGATTGTCCAAACGAGCTCTTGCTCTTGATTGTGGGAACGGTAGTGGTGGCTTGTATGGAGGCGGTGCCACATAGGTTGGCTCTACATTCTTGCTCGTGCCTCCATCTTCTTGCAAACTTCCCTCTTCTACCACTACTTGCCTTCCCTTAGCATGGTCCTTGGGCAAAGGATCCTTCATACTCAACCCACTCCTTGTTGTGATAGCCAACACTTGGCCTCTTGGGTTGTCTTCGGTTCTTCCGGGAAGCTTTCCCGGATCTCTATGGGCTTCACCCGCCTTTTGGAACACTTGTGCTTCTAAGACCTTTTGAGCCTTAGAGATTGAAGTTACGGTGCTCTCAAGACCACTCAACCTTCCAAGCAATTGCTCAAACATTATTTCGGTTCTATCCTTTGGAGGTTGAGTAAATCCGGGTGGAGGTTCTTGTGAAGCTCTTGGTGGTGGAGTTGAGCTTGTGGAAGTGGGAGGGTTCAAGGCTCCATCCGGATTAAAGTAAGAAAATACGGGATGGTTGTGGTTGGGCCGGTAATTGTTGAATTGCCGGTTGTTGTTGAAACTCCTTGGGCCTTGGTAATTGTTGAAGTTGCCCCTTCCCATATAATTCACATCCTCCTCCTTGGAAGACAAGTTGGCTTGTGGAAGCACTTGAGGAGTTGCTTGGTTCTTCAAAGTTTTAGCACACAACTCCCTCAAGGACTTCAACTCATTGTTGATGGCGTCAAGCTTGAAATTGCTCATGGTGACTTCACTCACCTCATATGCTCCCGCCTTTCTCCCTTCACTCTTCCTATGAGAGTATTTCTCAATTACTAGAGCTTGCTTCTCTACAAACTCCCAAGCCTCATCTACATGCTTCTCCATAAAAGTCCCACCGGAAAGAGATTGGAGCTTGAATTGGCTATCTTCATCAAGTCCCTTGAAGTAGATCTCCAATAGCTCAATTTTCGGTATGCCATGGTGTGGACAATCAAGGAGAAGATCTTTGAACCTCTCCCAAGACTTGAATAAACTTTCTCTATCCTTCATCACGAAGGCATTTATCTTCCCTCTTAATTCGGTAGTCTTGGAAGGTGGGAAGAACTTGGTCAAAAACTCGGTTGTCATCTCCTCCCAAGTACCAACTCGCCCTTGTGGAATAGATTGATACCAAGCTAAGGCTTTATCCTTAAGAGAGAAGGAAAAAGCCCTAAGCTTATGGTTGTTGCTCTCCAATCTTGGCGGTCTAAGAGTCTCCATCAAGATCTCATAGTTCATCAAGTGTTGATGAGGAGACTCTCCTTCCATCCCTCCAAATTGATTATGCCGGATCATTTGTAGAACTTGAGGGCGGAGCTCATAATTGTGGGTTGCGGGATCTCCTAGGTTCACACCCGGTCGGTGTGCTCTTTGTGCCGGATCCGTACGCCTCCCTAGGGTTTGTGGTTCCTCAATAGCAATGGGTGCAACCCTAACATTGGCCGCCGGCTGCGGTTGTGGTGGTGGAGGCGGAGGTTGTCGGCGATTAAGCTCTCCTTGAACAAGGGCTTGCCTAATCTCCTCAATCTCCTTCCTAGTTTCCTCTTGCCTCTCATTGGCAAGTCTCCTTTCTTCCTCCAAGAGCTCATCTCTTAGCCTTATTTGCTCTAAGGCTTCATCCAATTCAGCTTGGAGGTTTCTTCCGGCCATCTCTTTCTCTTTTCGGACGTTCTTGGATCTAGATCGAAGGGTTTTCTCCGGTTCGGGATCGAATGGAGCTAAATCCTTTCCACGAGATCTTCGCATACACATAAAGAGTAGTAGACGTCCTGAAAAGCAAAGACACAAACCAAAAAGAGATCAAAAGCAACAAGAAAGACCTACACTAGAGACAATCACAAAATAGACTCAATCTAGACCTAGTCCCCGGCAACGGCGCCAAAAACTTGTTACGCTCAGGATATGTGCACAATAAGTCTTAAATTTATACTCGTTATATTTCTCCTAACTCCTAGCGCACCCGCAGTGTACGGGACGTTCGTAGTGTGGATAGTATTCCGAGGTCGAACACAAAGTATAAGGTGAGATTGATTCGGTTTATGAATAAGTCTAGTGAAGATCTAAGTTAAGAAATGAGCAAGGAATAAAGAAATGAAAATCTCAATTGTTTTTAGTTGGTTTTTGGTGATCAATCAAAGATCACAATTCATGTAAAAGTAAACAATCAACTAAGCTAACGAATCAAAACAAAGAAACAAGCTAAACAAGATATAGATCAAAGAAAGAAAAGACGGATTCTAGGGATTGGAAGTTCCGGTTATGGCATAGGACTCAAGCTATCTATTCATTCTTTGGATTAACTATGTTGGGTCTAAGTGTTTCTAAATTGGGATCAATCACCGGGTAAGTCTCATGATCTACTAGTCCATTCCCTAAGTCTCATTACCGGGTAAGTCTCTAAGAACCTAAGGGACGGAATTCTACTCAAACCGGAATGTTATCTAAGGATCCAACCTATCCTCACCGGGTAAGTCTCGGAAGGGTTAGTCTTAGGCTACTATCCAGCACACTTAATCCAATGGCGGCTTATTAGGCTCACCACTACCTAAGGGTTGTTATCTTTGAAATCTAAGGATTAGGATTACCGGGTAAGTCTCTCCTATCACTTAGTTGCTAACACTAGGTCTCCCTAGGATAGATTTAACTCAACAAACACTTAGGATTTCAACATCCTAACAGTCTAAGATTAGATCCACCAAACTAGGAAAATCACGGCTTGTTCCACCTAAACCACGGTCGTGGTTTGTCAAGAACCACCCGTAATTCCTAACAGGGACTACGTTTATACACACAAGTCATCCAAAGATAAATCTAAGTCCGTCCTATCATAGCCCTAGCCATAACCATCCTTTCCTTACCCTAGAACCACATCTATTTAGCCTACAACATTCATAATAGAAATCGAAATAAACAAACACAAAATCATAACACTCATTTGCAAGATAATGAAGAAAAGAGATGAACAAGTGAACTTAAATCAAAACAAGCTGAAAATAGAATTTAGGTGACTTACAATCCTTCCAAAAGAAGGTTCAAAGGTTCATAAAACTCTAGAAATAGAATCCGGAAATCTTCACTACAAAAACTAGCAAGAGTGGCAATGGTGTGTGTGCTTCTTCTCCTCTTCAATGGAGTTCTTCTTCTTCCTTTTTGACACTTTCCTTCCTAGAAAATCTTCTTGTTGAGAGGATATTTTTGTTAGAGGAAATGGATAATGGATGAGCTGCTCCAAGATGCTCCCAGCTGCCTCCCACATCCCATGAAGGACCACTTTTATAACAAACTTGCATGAGTTGGCCATGA
This sequence comes from Fagopyrum esculentum, assembly GCA_033239045.1. Classification (NCBI taxonomy): domain Eukaryota; kingdom Viridiplantae; phylum Streptophyta; class Magnoliopsida; order Caryophyllales; family Polygonaceae; genus Fagopyrum; species Fagopyrum esculentum. The sequence goes on from BSUD01000007.1 coordinate 123,104,211, forward strand.
GAGTCGTGGCACAGTTGTCACAAGAATCTGGCAAAATCCACGGTTGATTCCACGGCCGTGGAGTGTCAGAGAACCGTGATTCTGTGTAGAAACTTCGCCTTTGATCATTAAGCTGTGACTTGGTGCATGGTTAGTGTTGGCAAGGTTCCATGAGTCCTCCTTAGCCCTTAATTTGTGTCCTAATGAGTCCGAGGGTGTGTCATCTAGATGAACGATCCTCAACGCATCGTTTTAGCTCCTAAATTTTCCGAAATACCTATAAAACACGCACAAGTCCGTGTAGACGTCTATCTCGACAAAATACATGAATTTAGTGCAAAACGTCTTGAACTAATGCTAAACCACGCATGAATGAGTGAGAAATCTACCTAAATGATTACCTAAATCTAGATCATAAATCGTGTTATCACTAGCACAACCTTGTTGCAAAGTGCAAGCGGGATGATGCTTACACTTGCCCCAAGATCACATAGGGCTTCATACTTCACTTCTCCCACTCCGATTGGCACACAAAAAGATCCCGGATCTCTTAGCTTAGGAGGCATCTCCTCCTTCATGGTTTGGATCAATTCCGAGGACCTCTTTGTCATCCTCACTTCTCCATACTCCTCCAACTTTCTCTTGTTGGAGAGTATTTCCTTCAAAAACTTGCCATATGCCGGCATACTAGAATAGCATCCATAAACGGAATGTTAATATGCAATTTAGACATAAGTTCAAGGAATTTACCGAAGTGTTTGTCCAAACGAGCTCTTGCTCGTGATTGTGGGAATGGTAGTGGTGGCTTGTATGGAGGTGGTGCCACATATGTTGGCTCGTCATCCTTGCTCTTGCCTCCTTCTTCTTGCAAGGTCTCTTCCTCAACCACTACTTGCTTCCCCTTGTCACTTCCCTTAGGTAAGGGATCCTTCATACTCAACCCGCTCCTTGTTGTGATGGCCAACACTTGGCCTCTCGGGTTGTCTTCGGTCCTTCCGGGAAGCTTTCCCGGATCTCTATGAGCTTCACCCGCCTTTTGGAACACTTGTGCTTCCAACACCTTTTGAGCCTTAGAAATGGAAGTCACCGTGCTCTCAAGACCACTCAACCTTCCAAGCAATTGCTCAAACATCATCTTGGTTCTATCCTTTGGAGGTTGAGTAAATCCAGGTGGAGGTTCTTGTGAAGTCTTTGGTGGTGGAGCTGCGCTTGTGGAAGAGGGAGGGTTCAAGGCTCCATCCGGGTTAGAATAGGAAAACCCGGGATGGTTGTGGTTAGGCCGGTAATTTTTGAATTGTCGGTTGTTGTTGAAGTTCCTTGGGCCTTGATAGTTGTTGTAGTTTCCCCTTCCCATGTAGTTCACATCTTCCTCCTTGGAAGACAAGTTTGCTTGCACTTGCACTTGAGGGCTTGCTTGATTGTTCAAAGTTGTAGCACACAACTCCCTCAAAGATTTAAGCTCATTGTTGATTGCATCAAGCTTGAAGTTACTCATGGTGACTTCACTCACCTCATATGCTCCCGCTTTCCTCCCATCACTCTTCCTATGGGAGTACTTCTCAATCACCAAAGCTTGTTTCTCTACAAATTCCCAAGCTTCATCCACATTCTTTTCCATGAAAGTCCCACCGGAAAGAGATTGAAGCTTGAATTGGCTATCTTCATCAAGTCCCTTGAAGTAGATCTCCAAAAGCTCTATTTTCGGTATGCCATGGTGCGGACAATCTAGGAGAAGGTCTTTGAACCTCTCCCAAGACTTGAATAAGCTTTCTCTATCCTTCATCACGAAGGCATTGATCTTCCCTCTTAACTCGATAGTCTTCGAAGGTGGGAAGAACTTTGTCAAAAACTCGGTTGTCATCTCTTTCCAAGTACTCACTCGCCCTTGTGGAATAGATTGATACCAAGCCAAGGCTTTATCCTTAAGTGAGAAGGAAAAAGCCCTAAGCTTATGGTTGTTGCTCTCCAATCTAGGCGGCCTTAGAGTCTCCATCAAGATCTCATAGTTCATCAAGTGTTGATGAGGAGACTCTCCTTCCATCCCTCCAAATTGATTATGCCGGATCATTTGTAGAACTTGAGGGCGGATCTCGTAATCATGGGCTGCGGGATCTCCTAAGTTCACACCCGGACGGTGTGCTCTTTGTGCCGGATCCATACGTTGCCCCAACGTTTGTGGTTCTTCAATAGCAATGGACACAACCCGAATATTAACCGCCGGGTGCGGTTGTGGTGGAGGTGGAGGTTGTTGACGATTAAGCTCTCTTTGCACAAGAGCTTGCCTAATCTCTTCAATCTCCCTCCTAGTTGCTTCTTGCCTCTCATTGGCAAGTCTCCTCTCATTCTCCAAGGCTTCATCCCTTAGCCTAATTTGCTCTAAAGCTTCATCCAACTCAGATTGGAGATCTCTTCCGGCCATCTCTTTTCCTTTTCTAATGCTCTTGGATTTAGATCTAAGAGTTTTCTCCGGTTTGGGATCGAATGGAGCTAAATTCTTGCCACGAGATCTTCGCATACACCTAAAGAGTGAGAGATGTCCTGAAAAGCAAAGACACAAACCAAACGAGATCAAAAGGAACAAGAAAGACCTACACTATAAACAATCACAAACAATGACTCAATCTTAACCTAGTCCCCGACAACGGTGCCAAAAACTTGTTACATCTAGGAATTAATGCACGCAAAAGTCTTAAATTTATACTCGATATATTTCTCCTAACTCCTAGCGAACCCGAAGTGTACGGGACATTTTGTAGTAGGGATAGTATTCCGAGGTCGAACACAAAGACTGAGGTGAAATTGAATCGATTAGTGACTAAGGATAGTGTTGATCTAGGCTAAGAAAAGAGAAAGAAACAAATAAATGAAAATCTCAATATTTTTGGGTTGGGTTTTGTGTGGTGACCAATCAAGAATCACAACGATATAAGAATGCAAAACAAACTAACAATCTAGCAAATAAACACAAACAAGCAAGACAAACACGAGATATGAGATCAAAGAGAGAAAAGCGGATTCTAGGGGTTGGAAATTCCGGTTATGGCATTGGACTCAAGCTTCTAATCATTCTTTGGATTAATTATGGTATGTTGGGAAGGAATGTTTCTCAAATGGGGTCAATTACCGGGTAGGTCTCATGATCCACTAATCCCGCACCTAAGGTCCTATCACCGGGTAAGTCTCTAGGAGCCTAAGGTAGGGATGTCTACACAAACCGGATGGTTATCTAGGGATCTAACCTCTCCTTACCGGGTAAGTCTCGGGAAGGCAAGTCCTAAACATCTATCCTAGCACATTCAGTCCAATAGCGGCTTGTGAGGCTCACTACTACCTAGAGTTCGTCATCTTCGGTGTCTAAGAGCAAGAATCACCGGGTAGGTCTCTTCTAACACTTAGTTGCTAACACTAGGTCACCCTAGGATAGATTTAGCTCAACAAACACTAAGATTACAACAATCTAACATTCTAGCACTTAGATTCATCAAAACAAGTGAGTTAGTCAGAACCACGGGTTGTTCTTCCCAGTCCACGGCCGTGGAAAGGTAAGAACGAACCGTGGTCTCCAACAGCAGCTTGGTTCAAGCAAACGAATCAACCAAAGGTACATCTAAGTCCATTCTATCATAGTCCAAGCCATAACCATCATTTCCTTACCCTAGAATCACATCTATCTAGCCAACAACATGCATTTCAATAATCAAACTCAACAAGCATACAATCATGGCTTTCATAGCAAGTAAATGAAGTGAAATAGAGATGAACAAGTAGAAAAAAGAAAATCAAGCTGAATGTATGATAATAAGGACTTACAACCTTTCAAAAGAAGGTTCAATCTCGTTCCTTACAAAACCGAGCAAATCGTCTTCACAAAACTCACTCAAAATCACTCAAAACTATCAAAAACTAAGAATGGTGTGTTCTTCTCTCCTTCTTCAATGAACCCTTTTCTTCTCCTCCAAGTGAAGCTCCAATCCAATCTTCCAATGAGAGAATATGTGTTGTTGAGAATGTGGGAGAGAATGGAGTGATGGGGTCTGCTCCTAACAGCCTGTAGGACCACCTTATATCCTCAACAAATTGCAAGAGTAAGCCATGAAGATCGTGGGACAGCTGTCACAGCTGTCTGGGGAAAACCACGGCCTATGTGTCCTCCTAAGTTCCTAGCTTGCTTCCCAATGAGTCCGAACTCTATGGATCGTCAAGCCACAGTTTGGTGCATGACATGCACCAACAAGGTCCCATGTGTCCTCCTAAGTTCCTAGCTTGCTTCCCAATGAGTCCGAAGGTGTGTCATCTCGAGGAATGATCTTCAAATGTATCGATTAAGCTCCTAAATCTCCCAAAATACCTACAAAGCATGCAAAAGTCCGTGTAGACGTCTATCTCGACAAAATACATGAATTGAGTGCAAATCGTTACGAACTAGTGCAAACCATGCATGTATGAGCGGAAAAACTATCCAAATGAGTGCCTAAACCTAAGTCATAAATTGTGTTATCAGGCAACAACAATTGTGGATCCACCAATAAACAACATCCATCATCCATAGAATACAAAAGCAACAAGATCATCCTTGTTGAATCCAAAATAAGGAAGAAGAAGAAAGGGAAAAAGAGGGGAAATGAGAGGGAAGGGAAGAGAAAGCTTACTACTCTTCTTAGATTGTGCAGAAGAAGAAAACCAAGCTGAAAATACTACCTACTATTCATAACAACCAACCACATCAACATCATCATCATCTACATGGAAGAAGACTCAAGGAAGAACAAGGGATAGAAGAAGAAAGGAAAATATGAACGTGAGAGGAGAGAGGAGAAAAGATTTGAAATGGGTTCCGATAAACCCTTAAGGCGTAGAAGAAAAAGAATACTTAGGAAGGAAGCAACGGAAAAGGAAGTAGGCTAAAACGACGGCCACTTCATTTGCTCTGCCGCGACCGCGACCCAATATAGCAGCACCTGCGGTGGCGCTACTGCGGGTATGGCGAGTCGCGGGAACTCTGCAAGAACATGGTTGTTTCATCTTCTTAGTCTCTTGTTTGCCTATTGTTTGCCTCTTCTTTTTTTTTACTCCAAGTCTATTCTTTGTTGAGTCTTTTCTTTGGGTGTTTTAACTAGTTATCTTTTCTTGCGATCACACTAGTTGAGTCTTAAGTCTACTTGCTATTTTCTTTTCACCTTGTGTCGTTTTGTGTGAAGGAAATCCAACAGTGGTTCCTTAACTATCTTTTAACACAAGAACCTTCATCCAAGCCAAGATTGTTGGGTCCCTCCGCACCACCAGAGGACCAACACGTGTACCTATTCTCTCGGAGGCTGAGAGTCTACCCGTGCTTAAATTCCGGGTTTCCGTTGTGACTCCTTGACAGACTATCAAGACAGAGCCTCAACTTATGAGTGAAACCGACCGGGTCCCCAAAGAGCTTCTCAGGCAAGAGGTCTTAATAAGAGGCAAAGGATTGGACCATCCAGTATGGGAGCTGGAGCTTTTAGATTTTGGTGTAGTCAAATGCCGGGACGCTATAGACTCCAATAGGCGATGCAGAGTTTTGAGAGGGGACGACAGTGTCACAATTGCGGACGTGTCGGACACGTGCAAGCTAATTGTAAGAAGACACCAGTGATTTGATTTTCATGTGGCAAGCCCGGACATAGAGATGCGTTTTGCCAACAGGGCAAGGCACCGTCACAACAGGGTCATCACCAGATAGCATTGTAGAAGGCGGGCAAAGGCCGCCTCAATATTAGTCACAAGGGCAACAATAGAAGCCCCCCGGGTATCCCGCTCCCCGGGATTCTGCTCGAGGACAGGGAAGGGGTAGAGGACGTGGTGTTCGTACCATAGACGCTAGAGATGCGACGGACATAATCTATGAGCTGAGGAGTGCAATGGAGCCAACAACTCCAATGACCACATGTACCATTCTAACTAATGTTCTTCTTGTTTGAGTGTTTTTTGATACGGGTGCTACTTGTAATATCCGGAATTTTTATTCCGTTTATTTCCGTAGCTTACCGTTTCCGATCCCTTGACTTCACATAAAATGATAAGTTTAGCCCAAACCCTAATTTAGAACATGACTTGTCGTTGACAAGGTCATGACATCCTAATGACGAGTTATGACGAGACCGTGACAAACTCGTGACAAGGCCATGCATGGGCGTGACGAGTCCATGACAAGTTTTGACAAGAAGATGACAACCTAGCCATATTGGTTCGGTTTTAGCTCCAGCCGCCTCATCTCGTCTAACCTTCAGCCCAGCAGCGTGCCCAGCTTCTCAGCCCAGCGTGCCCAGCCTTCCAGCAGCCCAGTAGCGTGCCCAGCTTCTCAACCCAGCGTGCACAGCTTTCCAGCAGCCCAACAACGTGCCCAGCTTCTCAGCCCAGCGTGCACAGCCTAGTGTGTCCGGCCTGCTGCTCTACCTCTCGCAGCCCAGGAAGGAGTCGGCATGCTGCACTACCTCTCGCAGCCCAGGATGGAGTCGGCCTGCTGCTCTACTTGTCGCAGCCAAGGAAGGTCTTGGATGTGCAGATCCCACGTTGCTGTTGAACGTTACCACGATGGTAACTGCCCGGATTTCACGCAGAAAATCAAGCCCTTCGGATCTCTTTTCCTTGTGCACTTTGAACCTTATTCCCGTCCAGATTCACAAGCAAACGCCTCCCCTCCCTTCCTTCGTTGATAGCCGTTCAGCAGCGTTTTCATCTCTTCCGACTCTCTATCATCAGACAAGGACAGCATCGAACAACAAGACACCAATCTTCTGCATACAAGGTTCTTGAGTAGCTAGACGAGGGGAGCTCTTCACACACTGCAGCAACGTGAGTCTAGCAGGGAAAGGCGCCTCACAACTCTTTTCGATCCTACTCTGTCCAACCGGTAAGGATCTAACTATCCCCTATCTCCATCTGCGTTGTACCTCAGAAATCTCACGTTCTTTCCTCCTTTTGTGTCGAATGAATATCCGTCTCGATCCCTATGGTAACAGCGAGTCAAGCGAGTGCCATCCTTGGGTCAGCAGTGAGACCATCCGAGTCGATCTCAGTCCGGAAGAGGTCAGTACCCTTGCTCCGATGTATGCTATAGATGCAGTTGTAGATAGGCATAGAGAACGTCTGAAGAGTTGAACACGAGAGGTGAGGTAGAGATTAGGATGTTTTCTGGTAGGTGAGTGCAGTGAGGTTCGATCTAAGGACATGTGTACAATTAAATTGGTGAGTTTTGTGGACAGTAAGAATCGAAGTGAAGACTTGATACAAGCTTAGTTTCCAGCCTTAATCTGCCAACTTCCGGAACTAGTTTCGACCCTTTAAAATTAACATCCACCGTTGAATTTTGGATATGTCGTAGACTGTTATACGTAGTGTATCGTGTTAAAATTTGGGAACGAGTTAACGGTCGGATTAGAATCAATGAGGTCTCAAAGTAGGGTTGTGGGGCTGTTTTCTAGCAGGGATATTATTTTTGGCTAAGTATACAAATACTAGTTTTAACCCAACTTCTAGAAATTGTGTAAGAGTTATGGTTAATTATTTTTGAGAGATTCTTGATCCTATGAGTAGTTGGGTATCACAAATAACCTTAAGAATTATTTTGGAAATTTTTAGGAAATTATCTGAGCTTCATTTTTGTAGCCGGAGTTAGACCATAATGGCCCTTCGGAAAATCTAAAAGTTGTAAGTTGCTAATCTGTAACCGAACACAGTTATAGGATGTTAGAATATGACTTTTGGTCTTAAAGTAGAGTTTACACTTAAACTATAGAATTGTGGAAAGTTTTGGAACGAAGGGTAAAATAGTCTTTTTACCATAAATTAGTAGTGTAATCAGTTCTGTTCTTTTACGAACTTCTATCTTAGAAGTTTTAGACTTCTAATTACTTTGGAGTGTGCTAATGCACTTATCTCCTTTGGCAGGCGACTGAGTTGCTACAGTTATAGAGCGAGTTGGGTTTACCGAGAATCGAGATTCATAACATGTAATTCCTTTGGGCTTACTTAGCTGACTTCTGAATACGAGTATGAATAATGATATAGTGGTGTGTGATTGAGATGTTTAGAATTATAGGTTATAATAGATATTTACCGACCTATACATTGGCCTAAGAGTAACGGACGGTGGCATTCTGCTCAGTTAGCTTGAGGTCGCTGGGGGTTTCTTTAGGGACTAGTCCACACTCGGTTTGTAGTGATGCTACCAGAGGAGGTAAGCTAGACCTACACCCAGTTGGATAAGGAACGGAGGCGAGATCTCTTAAGATTCTCGTGCCACAACTGTAAAATGGAATAAGATGAATCACTTAAGTAATAGATAATAATCGATTGTGTGCCAACATGTTGTTTGTGTATATTATTTTGAGTGTGGTTGTGCTGTTATTATTTCTGCTTATATTTGGATAGTTAGCTAACAGTTGTTATGTTGTGTAGACGTACCACAGGTTAGAGCAGATGCCGAGTGATCCGAATGGTAGTGGTCAGCCGGGGTGTTGTACTTTTTAGGGCGTGTTGCAGTTTCTTTGTTTGTGGGATTTCCAGTTGGACCTTGGTTCCTTTTTGATCCGTCGTTGTTATCTTATGATTTTCGGCTATTGGTTATTCTGGTCACATTCATAACGTTGTTAAAACTTATTTTATGATTTCCGGTTTTTCTTTATTTGTGCCTTGTTGTAAGATCTTGTTAAGTTGTTGTCAAACTAAGGTCGGGACCCACTTTGAGGTCCTAACCAGTAGCTCTCCGAGTTACGAGAATTCGGGGTGTTACAACATGGTATCAGAGCTCTAGGTTGGCAACAATGGCACTTGAAATCTTCTAAAAGGGCATATAAGTAAATAAGTAGAACCCAAAAGGGGTTTGAGTTTTCCAAAGTAATTTTTGGTTTTAAAATGCATGCATAGTCGGGATGGGATAGAAAGTACGGATGACCACCACTACCTCCGCGGATCTCGGTATTCTTAGTATAATCACTGTAGACTTTTACTGTTGACGATAGATTAGCTAGATTATAACTATAGTTGTTACCGTTCGTGCAGATGGCACGTACTAGGGCTACACCCGCGACTGGCAGAGGTAGGGGTCGTCCCCCCCTTCCTCCAGTGAGACAGGATCGAGCTGATAGGACCCCTGCTGTTAGAGGGCATGGTCGTGGAGGTAGACCCCCACTAGGGAGAGGTCGAGGACGAGTCCCTCGAGAGGATCCACCTCCAGCGAGCATGCCGGAGGCTGCTGTGGAAGAGGTAGCTGAGAGTGTAGGTCCCTGTTAGCATGAAATATTGTGATATTTTAGGCACGTTTTCTAAACGTATTTGATTCATATTGATAGTCTTTATTTGAACTTTGCTGCATATGTGAGCTAGTATTACCTATATTGTCGATATGGATGTCTACACTAGTTATATGTTGATTATAGGTGATTTGGAGCTATTTCCGAACGGAATCGAGCAAAAGAAGAGTTGATTGAGTGTGTCCATAGATTGAGGACATTCTTAAGAAGAAAATTGAAGTTTAGCTTGAGGAATGCACGAGGCTAGGGAAGAATCACGTTCTTGCCCTAAACCACGCTCTAAAATACGGCTGTATTACAAACCACGTTCAGTTCCACGGCCGTGGAACCTTGTGTAGAAAAGCGTGATGCATTCCAGTAACTATTACGGTCGTGGAATATATGCTGCAAGCCGTGACACTTTCCACACCTAGAATTACGGTCATGGAAACTTCCACCACCGTGATCTTGGCGAATCTTTTCGCCACACTTTGAAGCCACGATCTTTTGAAGATTTGGGCCGGGCTGATATTTTATCTTGCCCTATAAAAAGACGGACGAAGCAAGATTCTGTTATCCCCGCTTACACCCGCCATCTTCGCTTAGAGAATTTCAACGCCGTTTGGCCTTCGCTTGGAAGCATTGATCATCTCATTGGAGATTGAAGTTCGCATCTGGGAATTGCCCTAATCTCGCACTTTCGGTGGAAATTGCTGTTAAGATCTTTGGATTGACGGAAGATCGAAGTTTTTGGAAGATTTTGCAAGAAGATCTCTCTTCTTGTTTAGGTTTGATTTGGAAAACGGATTGACATCCCGTTTTCTCTTCTTTCCTAAGGTTGTGATTGTTTACTTTATTCTGAATCTTTTGACAACACTCGTTCTTTATTGTGACTTTGCGATTGGGTTTGAAGATTATTGAAAGTTCTTGAAAGATTTCATCTTTTTATCTTTTAATTCTTGAATTGATATCAATATGACTGTTATTGGCTAAAAACCCTTAACAATTCTAAGGTGAAGGGTTGATAGTTGTGGCTTAGATGATGATAGATCGATCGCAAACAGATTAGACCCTGAGAGTTAGAGAGAATCGTCGACGAAACCATAAATTACGGCCTGTTCTTGAGTCCACGACCGTGGAACACCAAGAACTAACCGTAACTTCTCCTAAATCTACGAGCTTGCTTTTACTTTAATCCAAAGTTAAATATTTTCTTTAACTTAGTTTAGACTTGTCTTTTCTAGGTGGTAGTGAAGCCTCAACAACCTCTACCTCGATTGTGAGTGTCACAACCTCGATCGGTTAAGTTAGTCTTGATCTTTGGGTTATAAGTTTGGGTATTTGACACTAATTCTCATCTTTAGAATCTTTCTATATTGAGCCTCAACAACCTGTATAGAGAGTACCTTGTAGGTGAGTTACATAAGGTTTTTGGAACTTCACCGTACGATTACCTTACATTAGTATACCTTTGCATATCTCAACTCTGTCTTTATATCATTAGTATATCTTGAATCGATTGCCACGACTGAATACTTGGATCTTTAGGATTGTTGTTTTCCCAATATTTGCAAAACTCTCATATTTACTCGCTTGACAATCTACAACTGAATTCGTTCCCACCCAAATCCCTGTGTTCGATACTCTGGAATTCTTGCTTAGCTACGTCGATCCGTACACTGCGGGTTCGCTGCTTGATTCTAGTTTTATAAATTTAAAGCTTATTTGCACACACCTTTAGGGGCGAACAAGTTTTTGGCGCCGTTGCCGGGGATTTGGTTTCGGCCGAATCCGGTAGCCGGTTGTCAAGCTTGGGAGCTTGCTCTCGTTATTTGATATTACTTTGAGTGCATGCGCAGGTCTAGGAACACCGAAGATCTCTTACCTCTTGATCAAGAGCTAGAGAAAACTTTAAGACAAAAGCGCAAGGAAAAGAAGATGGCCGAAGAACACGAACGTGATCTTCAAACGTAGTTGGCAGAGAAGGAGGCTCAACTCCAATGGAACGAGAACCTCCGCCGGGATGAAATGGATCGTCATCAATCTGAAGTTAGCAAACTGCAGGATGCGATGTTCCAAATGAGGATGGAGTTAAGCGACCTTAAGAATAAAGGAAGCAAGAAATCCTCAAGGAGGGGATCAAGAACTAGAAGAAGAAGCCACTCGTCCACTGATGATAGTGACTCTTCCATGCCACCGTTAGAGGAGATCGATCCCACGATCAATATGAATCCTTTCCATCCACAAGGAGCTGCGAATCGTCGTGTTCCACCTAGGAATGCCAGAATCGAACGTGTGGATAATGAGCCAAGAACTCTTGGCCAGCGGATGGATCCAACACAACAACCACGCCGCTTGGGCGTGAATTTTGATGCTGAAGATGTGCAAGGGTTTAGCTTTAACCCTCAAGTCATTACTCTTGTTCGCCAAAACCAATTTGGCGGTACAAGCGCTGAATCTCCACACCAGCACTTGCAGAACTTTGAGTGTATGATGGAGACGATGAGACCAAAGAATGCTACCACCAACAGCTACAAGCTCAAACCCTTCTTTTTCTCTTTGAAGGGGAAAGCGTTGTCTTGGTACCAAGCTCTTCCTAATGGGAAACTAGACACGTGGGAAGACCTTTCCGCGGAGTTTCTCACCAAATTCTTCCCGCCTTCCAAAACGGCGGAACTTAGAGGTAAGATTAATGCTTTTTCCATGAGACTAACGAAAGTTTGTTTCAATCTTGGGAAAGGTTTCAGGATTTTCTCTTGGATTGCCCTCATCATGGCATATCCAAGCTTGCCTTGCTAGAGATTTACTACAAGGGGCTAGATGCGGGAACGCAATTCAACCTCCAATCCCTCTCATGTGGAACGTTCATGGACATGAGAGAAGATGACGCTTGGGACTTCATTGAGAAGCAAGCAAGAGTCATAGAGAAGTATTCCCACCGGAAAGTGGAGGGAAATAGTGTGGAGCAAGGAGCTAAGCTCACACATGAAGCTCAAAATCAGATTTTCTCCCTCAACAATGAGATCAAAGAGTTGAAGGAGGCTATCAAGACCAACTTCCCAAAGCAACAAGGGAAAGATGTTGGTTATTTGGGCAACAACAATGGCGGCAACAACAATGGCGGCAACAACAATAACCGGAACAACAACCGGAATAATAACTGGAATGGAAACAACAACAACCGAAACAACGATTGGAACAACAATAGGGGTTCAAACAACAACAATTGGCGCTCAAATCAACAAAATTCCGGTAACCCTTATCCTTCCAATTCCAATTCACTAACTCCACCTTCCTCTTCCTCTACTCGTTTGAAAAGCCAGGGGCAATCATCTAATGGAGGAAACACTTCGGGGAAGGAGAAGCCCGATCCCAACGATTTTGGGAAAGCTTCAAGGGTTGGAGAACCGCATCATCAAGGTTGATGATCAAGTCTCTAAGGTTGACAAAGCTCAAAAGGTTTTAGAGAACCAAATGTTCAACCACGCGCAGGAAGTTCCTAGGAATCAAGGGAAACTTCCAGGAAAGACGGAGGACAACCCTAAGGGAAGGGTGATGGCGATTACAACTAGGAGCGGAGTGACTACTACCGATCCGCAGCCTACGTTCGTTGAAGTCCCCGTAGAGAAGGACAAAGAAAAGGGGAAGGAGAAGGAAGATGTCTATGTTCCTCCTCCAGCTTACAAACCTCCCCTACCATTCCCTCAATCTAGAGCGCGAGCGTGCCTAGACAAACAATTCGGTAAGTTCATAGAACTCATGAGTAAGATGCTTATTAATATACCATTCATTGACGCTATTGTAGGTATGCCGGCTTATGGCAAATTCTTGAAGGAGCTCCTCTCCAACAAGAGGAAGCTAGAAGATTTTGGTGAGGTCAAGATGAGTTCGGACTCTTCGGATCTCATCAAGACCATGAAGGAGAAAATGCCCCCAAAGTTGAAGGATCCGGGGTCATTTTGCATTCTCATTGGAGTGGGAGATGTCACATATGATGCTTTATGTGACTTAGGAGCAAGTGTGAGCATCATACCACTTGCAATATGCAGGAAGATCGGTTTAGGCGACCCTAAACCGGTGAAGATGACGTTGTACATGGCGGATCGATCCATCACTCGCCCCGTCGGTATTGTAGAAGACGTCCCCGTCAAGTTAGGTAAATTCTTTGTCCCCATTGATTTTGTCGTGCTTGACATTCCTGCAGATAGTCCGGTCCCGATCATACTCGGAAGACCGTTTCTTGCAACTTCCGGCTGCATGGTCGATTGCAAGAATGGTAGACTCGCTTTTGATATTGGAGAAGAGAAAGTAGAATTCGTTCTTTCCACTCTAGTGAAGGAGCCAATCTTTGATGAGGATATTTACGATATCCAAGATGAAGAAGGTTTATCTAGGGAAGAGGTAAGTGCAATTCTCTTTAACGATCCTCTACAAAAAGTCATTACCATGAGTCTAACGGATGTAGGGGAAGAAGAAGAGTGCAAAGAGGAAATTGAAGCTTTAGAAGCACAAGAAGAGATGCATGAAGTGGAGTTTGAGAAACTCCACGATGAGGCTGAGAATGTTAGAATCCACGGTCATACCCTGTATTCCACGACCGTGGATTTCACAACCAAAACCGTCCTCCACTCCAGGGGATTACACGGCCGTGGAACATATGGAGAGCCCGTAATTTTGACCGTGGAAGAGGGTAATCGGCATACTTCTTCAACTTCTTCTAATCCTTCTCCAACTCCCTCAACACCCTTAGAAACTTCTAAGGAAACGTCGGATGCTCCTCAAGGATCATTGGAAGCTCCGAAAGTGATGGAACTCAAACCACTTCCTACTCATCTAAGGTACGCTTTTCTAGGATCTAATTCTACCTTTCCGGTTATCGTTAGTTCCGAATTAAGCATAGATGAACATGAGCAGCTCATGATTGTCCTTAGGAAACATAGAAAAGCCATAGGCTATACTATAGAGGACTTAGAAGGAATTAAACCCTCCCTATGCATGCATAAGATACTAATGGAGGAGGACTTTAGAACTTCAAGACAACCTCAAAGGCGGTTGAATCCGACCATGAAGGAGGTTGTCAAGAAGGAAATTCTTAAACTTCTTGATGCAGGTATCATCTATCCTATCTCCGATAGCAAGTGGGTGAGCCCGGTTCAAGTAGTTCCGAAGAAGGGAGGAATGACGGTCATCACCAACAAGAACAACGAACTCATTCCTACCCGAACCGTGACTGGATGGCGAATGTGCATAGACTACCGCAAGCTCAACAACGCAACGCGGAAGGATCACTTTCCATTGCCATTCATCGATCAAATGCTTGAAAGGTTAGCACAACATTCACATTTTTGCTACCTTGACGGTTATAGTGGTTTCTTTCAGATTCCAATACATCCGGATGATCAAGAGAAGACCACATTCACGTGCCCTTGGGGTACGTTCGCCTATAGGAGAATGCCGTTCGGGCTTTGCAACGCCCCAGCCACCTTCCAACGGTGCATGATGGCCATCTTCTCCGAATACGTAGAGGAAATCATGGAAGTCTTCATGGACGACTTCTCCGTATACGGTTCCTCTTTTAACGATTGTCTTTCTAACCTTTCTCTTGTTTTACAAAGGTGTGAAGACACTAACCTAGTTCTTAATTGGGAGAAGTGTCAATTCATGGTTAGGGAAGGAATTGTATTAGGTCACTTAGTCTCTAGTAGAGGGATAGAGGTAGACAAAGCTAAGATAGAGACCATAGAGAAACTTCCTCCCCCAATTTCGGTGAAAGGGATAAGAAGTTTCCTAGGACATGCTAGATTTTATAGACGTTTCATTAAGGACTTTTCTAAGATATCAAAACCTCTCACTAATCTATTGATGAAGGATGCGGTTTTTGAGTTTTTGCAGGAATGTTTGGATGCGTTTAACACCAATCGGCAAGCTCTAATTTCAGCACCTATTATCCAACCCCCGGATTGGACTCTCCCCTTCGAGATTATGTGCGACGCTAGTGACGTAGCAATTGGAGCTGTTCTTGGACAACGAAAGGAAGGGCGAACCCATGCCATATACTATGCTAGCAAGACGCTAGATGAAGCGCAGCTCAACTACGCCACTACCGAAAAAGAATTCTTAGCCATTATCTACGCTATTGACAAGTTTCGCTCTTATCTTGTAGGTGCAAAGGTGATTGTCTACACGGATCATGCCGCGATCCGGTACCTCCTTGCGAAGAAAGACGCGAAGCCAAGGCTAGTTAGATGGATTCTTCTCCTACAAGAATTCGATCTTGAGATCCGCGACAAGAAAGGTTCAGAAAATTCTGTCGCGGATCATTTGAGTCGTCTAACACATCAGAGGACGACCATCTACCCATTGATGACTCCTTTCCGGACGAACACCTACACATCATAGAGGAGTGCATCAACGTGATCTCCAAAGGTAACGAACCATGGTTTGTTGATTTTGTTAACTATTTGGTTTGCCAGGAGATACCGCCCGGACTATCCTACGCACAAAGGAAGAAGTTCTTTAAGGACGTCCGGGAATACTATTGGAACGAGCCTCTCCTTTTTAAGAGAGGACCGGATGGCATCATTCGGCGATGTGTGCCGGAAGATGAGATGCAAAGTGTCATCCGCCATTGTCATTCACTACCTTGTGGAGGACACGCTAGTTCGAACAAGACTAGCGCAAAGGTATTGCAATCTGGATTCTATTGGCCCACTTTATTTAGAGATGTGCAATCCTTTGTTTCTTGCTGCGACGCTTGTCAAAGAACAGGCAATATTTCTAGAAGGAACGAGATGCCCCTCAACAACATCCAAGAGGTGGAGATTTTTGATGTTTGGGGAGTTGATTTCATGGGACCATTTCCATCTTCTTGTGGAAACCAATACATACTATTTGCGGTAGATTACGTTTCTAGATGTGTGGAAGCGATTGCCTCTCCCACAAATGATGCCATGGTGGTGGTTAAGTTCTTCAACAAGACCATTTTCCCGCAATTTGGAACACCAAGGACGATCATTAGTGATGGAGGCTCTCACTTCATAGCCCGTCGCTTTGAAGCTCTTCTAGCTAAGTATGGGGTTACTCACAAGATCGCTACCCCTTACCATCCACAAACAAGTGGACAAGTTGAGATCTGAAATAGGGAGATCAAAGGAATCTTAGAGAAGACGGTTTCAAGGACTAGGAAGGATTGGTCCTTGAAGCTTGACGATGCATTATGGGCGTACCGGATTGCGTACAAGACTCCCATAGGAACCACACGATACAATCTTGTGTATGGGAAGTCTTGTCACTTGCCGGTAGAGCTGGAGCATAAGGCGTTTTGGGCTATCAAGTGGCTGAATTTCGGCATGAAGGAAGCGGGAGAGAAGCGTCTCCTAGACATCAATAAGCTGGATGAACTTCGCTTGAACGCCTATGAAAATGCCAAGATCTACAAGGAAAGAGCAAAGCGTTGGCATGATAAGCATATCATTCCAAAAGACTTCAAAGAAGGAGATCAAGTTCTCCTCTTCAATTCAAGACTTCGCCTCTTTCCAGGTAAGCTTAAATCCCGTTGGACCGGACCCTTTCTAATTAAGCGTATTTTCCCCCATGGTGCAGTTGAAGTATGGGGTGAAGCGAGCGGAAGTTTTAAGGTGAACGGCCAACGACTCAAGAAGTATACGCCGGAACTCCAAGCTGAAGAGTTCGCGCCTACCGCACTCGAATAAGTGCGAGATTGGTCTAGCTACGGACCTTAAACAAAGCGCTTCTTGGGAGGCAACCCAAGGTATTGCATTTTCGTTTTTGTTTTCGATTCATAGTTTAGCTTAGAATAGACGTTTTCGCTTTGTTTTGCCTCGATTTCTTCCGGTATGTTCGTGTTTTTGGTTGCAGGATCGATGGAAAATGAAAAAGGGAGGATAATGTTGAAGAAAAGCTACGAAATTTGGACTTTGGATCTTTACAGAGAGTTCCACGGTCTAAATTACGGTCGTCATAGCTACAGTGACCGTAATTTCCAAAAGCCTTTGAAAAATCACCAAAACCACGGTTCCGTACACTTCCATGGCCGTGGAACCTCCCGATAGACCGTGATTTTCGAAAATTTTGCCGGCCACTATATAAGCCACATTCTTCACAAATTCATCCCAAAAATCCCTCTTTCCACGACCTAATTGCCGAAAATCCACGACCCCTCTCAAATCTTCATTTCCTAATCGTTTTCAACGATTCTTCTTCCCAAACTGCAGCAAATTCAACCACAAACAAGATCCAAGCGACAAACCGAGCGGAAATCCATCAACAAACACGCATTTTGGATTTTTCAATCCGAAAAAGAGGTTTATTCTTTCTTCTCGATTCTCGCCAATTTGGGTCGTTTTTGCTATAGATTTTTAGGAAGAACTGATAAAGACTGGAAGGAATTAGACTAGGACTGCTTGTTATGGTGATTGCTTGTGAATTTGCTGAGATTTGTGAAATTCTGGGACGAACCACGGTCACTGGGCAAATTACGGCCGTGGTTTTGGACGAACAGACCGTAATTTTTTGTGCAGAATGGATTTCGTAAGGAGAGTGTCGGGAAGGATAAAAGAGAAGAAGGTTGAGCAGAATAAGAAAAGGAAAGGCAATCCCTCCACCTCCTCATCCTCTAGGGCACCACCACCCTCATCTCCTTCACCTCCATCCTCACCTTCACCTCCATCCTCACCTCCTCACCCTAGAATCCCGACCATACATGAGAATCATCTCGCTGCTTTCGAGAAGATCACGAAGAGGCCAGTGATTGGCCCTAGATATTTGTTGTTGGAGGATCTATATCCTCTTAACATTGTTGATGACCTCACTTGGCTCTTAGATAGAGCTGGATTAGTTATCTTCTCGGCTATCCGAGAAGACGCCTATGAGGAGATCACCCGGGAGGTTGTGACGTCCTTCGAGCACAACCACGTAGATAGGACCGTCTCTTTCCGTCTCATGGAAATAGACTACCATTTGAGTATCGTTGAGTTTGGGACTATTTTTGGGTTTCATGAGACCTTCAATGGTCGATTTCCGAGTGGCGTTTCCGCCAAGGACTTTTGGAAGGAAATTGCGATGATTTACGCCGACGAGGACCGTTGGCAACCCGCCGATACCAAGGCTAAATTGATGTACCATTTAGCCTTGAAGATAGCTCACCGGGTTCTTTCGGAGTGTCTCTTTCCTAGGACGGAGATGCCCCAAAAGATAAAGACGGATGAGCTATTCTTGCTCTATTGCATGCTTTATGGACGCTGTCCAGATTGTGCTACTCTCTTGGCTGCTACTATGAGCAAGCTCAAGAACAAGTCGAAGGGAAACATCGGATATGGTGGGATAGTTACCCACATTGCTAGGAGTTTTGGTGTGGATTTTTCTGCTTGCACCCGCATACCGGCCGTTCCTTTAGGGTTACATGCCTTCATGGTTAGGGGTCTCATTTTTCCCACACATAGAGGTCCGCCTTATGCGGGCATGCCTTGGGAGAGTAGGACAGGCAGGGGTATAGAGTGGCTGCCGGAGTACTCCATTGTGGCGGGACGCCACAATTGGAAGGAGACGTTCGCTGCGATGCATGCGAACAGGTTAGTAACTCCCCCTTATGTCCCACCACCGGTTGTGGAGGACGAGGATATGGGAGATCAGTTCGAGAGTGGAGGAGGAGCGGAGCAGGAGTTTGGCACGTTTCCGGACCAGCCGGAGGCGGCCCCAGATGTACCTAGACGCTCTCCACGTCCAGCTAGAGCCTCAGGCTCGTCATCTCGCCGCGCTAGCGTGAGTGAGAGGCCCACGAGGATGACCACACCTCCCACATGGTATGGCGTTCCCCCTCCTTGGTCCACGGAGCAGCCAGCAGCACCACCACCAGCACCAGCACCATCCGACGCCCCAGCATGGTACGATCACGCCCCGGGATGGTACGAGCAGATGCCGGATTGGGCTACCGGACTTTCAGAGAGAGTTGGAGCATTGGAGATCCGAGCCGATGCTAGAGACGGACGCCTCGACGACCTCGACCACATGATGAGGGACGTCTACCGCCAGCAGTTTGGGCGGCCCTACGACTCCAGCTTCTCCCCATTCCCGCCTCCGCCGGCGCCGCAGTGATTTGATGCATGACCGTTCGTTTTAGACATTCCCGCCACCACTTTGTGAGTTTCTTTTTCTTTTCTTTCTTTTCTTTATTTCTTTTGAACATTAGGGACAATGTTCGTCCTAAGTATGGGGTGGGATGTACTAAAAAGTTTGTAATAACTCTACTTACTATGTTCGCTTCCATTTGAGACAATCGTTGCATGTTCATTATGTGTTGCACGTTTCCTTATTGCATTGCATGAAAAAGAACTTTAAAAACCCATAAAAAATTGAAAAATTTTGAAAATTTTGTGCTTCTAATGAATTGAGATGATTTCCATGATAATCATTACTTGTGAATGGAGTTTGATAACAATTGCATGCTTAAAAGAATAGTGAATCGAAATGAATTTGAATGAATGAATTTTACCTCTTTTGCAAGTTTTATAATGTGAAAATGTTACCTAAATCATGTTGAGAAATTGAAGTTGAAATCACATTATAAGTTCCTATACTTCTTGTTGAAATGATTAAGGCAATTCGATACTTTCTTTCTTCTTTCTTTGATCATCTAGCTCCTCATTGAAATATTAGCCTCCTTTACCTATCCGGGAATTTGGAGAAGTGAATGAAAAAGGCATGTTTGATGTGGGAGGGCCATGAGAGCAATTATTTGCAATCAAATGAATAGAAAGAAATTGTAGGTTTGGGGAAGTCAATCATGACGATGAGTAACTCGGCACCATTCACATAGCCGGGTGTTTGTGTCTTGCCAAAGTCGGATTGAGCGATATTCCTAGCGGATTGTGGTATGTGCGCTAAGGGTTTGAGGCATCTCTTGAAAAATTGAGAAACGCCGATATCCTAGGCTTCGGTTTTTGTGCACCTCTATCCAGAACTCCAAAAGTAAAGTCGAAAAATGAAAAGAAGAGAGCGAAGCTCTAAGTTGAAGTGTTGCGGGAACCGCATAAGAAGAAGAAGGTAGTTGTCCACTTTCCCGGATTCATGCACCACTTTCCCTTAAAGTTTTTCACTTCCCTTCCGTATTCTAGACCTTTTCTTTGGAAGTCCTTAAGATCGAAAAGAATGTTATATGGCTTTGTGATCTAAATTGAAGTTTCTTATGATTGATTTTGATAATATTTGAAGGTTGTGATGCTTGTTTAGAAGTTAAAATGATTCATGAATTTTCTTTGCTTTTTACTCTTTAATTGAGTGTGTGAAAGTTTGATGAACGATTGAAGCAATGTTTGAGAATGATCTATTCTTTAGAAGTCACATTCACCCAAAAGAAGGTACACATATTTCATCCTAACTCTTGTTTAAAGCTTTTTGAAAGACCTTGCTTAGGGACAAGCAAGTGTTAAGTATGGGGTTATTTGGTAGCATGAAATATTGTGATATTTTAGGCACGTTTTCTAAACGTATTTGATTCATATTGATAGTCTTTGATTGAACTTTGCTACATATGTGAGCTAGTATTACCATTATAGGTGATTTGGAGCTATTTCCGAACGGAATCGAGCAAAAGAAGAGTTGATTGAGTGTGTCCATAGATTGAGGACATTCTTAAGAAGCAAATTGAAGTTTAGCTTGAGGAATGCACGAGGCTAGGGAAGAATCACGTTCTTGCCCTAAACCACGCTCTAAAATACGGCCGTATTACAAACCACGTTCAGTTCCACGGCCGTGGAACCTTGTGTAGAAAAGCGTGATGCATTCCAGTAACTATTACGGTCGTGGAATATATGCTGCAAACCGTGACACTTTCCACACCTAGAATTACGGTCGTGGAAACTTCCACCACCGTGATCTTGACGAATCTTTTCGCCACACTTTGAAGCCACGATCTTTTGAAGATTTGGGCCGGGCTGATATTTTATCTTGCCCTATAAAAAGACGGACGAAGCAAGATTCTGTTATCCCCGCTTACACCCGCCATCTTCGCTTAGAGAATTTCAACGCCGTTTGGCCTTCGCTTGGAAGCATTGATCATCTCATTGGAGATTGAAGTTCGCATCTGGGAATTGCCCTAATCTCGCACTTTCGGTGGAAATTGCTGTTAAGATCTTTGGATTGACGGAAGATCGAAGTTTTTGGAAGATTTTGCAAGAAGATCTCTCTTCTTGTTTAGGTTTGATTTGGAAAACGGATTGACATCCCGTTTTCTTTTCTTTCCTAAGGTTGTGATTGTTTACTTTATTCTGAATCTTTTGACAACACTCGTTCTTTATTGTGACTTTGCGATTGGGTTTGAAGATTATTGAAAGTTCTTGAAAGATTTCATCTTTTTATCTTTTAATTCTTGAATTGATATCAATATGACTGTTATTGGCTAAAAACCCTTAACAATTCTAAGGTGAAGGGTTGATAGTTGTGGCTTAGATGATGATAGATCGATCGCAAACAGATTAGACCCTGAGAGTTAGAGAGAATCGTCGACGAAACCATAAATTACGGCCTGTTCTTGAGTCCACGACCGTGGAACACCAAGAACTAACCGTAACTTCTCCTAAATCTACGAGCTTGCTTTTACTTTAATCCAAAGTTAAAGATTTGCTTTAACTTAGTTTAGACTTGTCTTTTCTAGGTGGTAGTGAAGCCTCAACAACCTCTACCTCAATTGTGAGTGTCACAACCTCGATCGGTTAAGTTAGTCTTGATCTTTGGGTTATAAGTTTGGGTATTTGACACTAATTCTCATCTTTAGAATCTTTCTATATTGAGCCTCAACAACCTGTATAGAGAGTACCTTGTAGGTGAGTTACATAAGGTTTTTGGAACTTCACCGTACGATTACCTTACGTTAGTATACCTTTGCATATCTCAACTCTGTCTTTATATCATTAGTATATCTTGAATCGATTGTCACGACTGAATACTTGGATCTTTAGGATTGTTGTTTTCCCAATATTTGCAAAACTCTCATATTTACTCGCTTGACAATCTACAACTGAATTCGTTCCCACCCAAATCCATGTGTTCGATACTCTGGAATTCTTGCTTAGCTACGTCGATCCGTACACTGCGGGTTCGCTGCTTGATTCTAGTTTTATAAATTTAAAGCTTATTTGCACACACCTTTAGGGGCGAACAGTCCCGAGGTCAGGCATGAGACCGCCGCCAGGTCTGGAGCGTAGGGAGCACGTTCGACTGAGTCAGGACGTGTTTCTATTGGAGCATCTGAGTACAGAGAGTACAGAGCATACGGCGAGCGTATGGAGGAGGCTGCCAGAGTAGAGAGACTTACCCAGGTACCACCGGTGGTACCGGCTAGGTCAGTTCAGGTGACACAGGGAGTGTCTCAGGTGCCGGCTGTACTTGAGAGGAGAGTTAATGCTGATAGAGCGCCTGTTGGGTCTAGAGCACCGAGACCGGATGAGTCGTTGAAGGCTTTCAACTCTCAGAAGGTTCCCTCATTCAGTGGAGAGATAGGGTTAGAGGTGGAGCACTGGATTGGAAAGATGGAGACTGCCTTAGAGGCGATACGTTGCCCAGAGGATCGACAGGTGGATTTGGTGCAGACATGTTTTACAGAGGATGCTCATTCCTAGTGGCGGACCGTTCGTAGCCGTGTCACAAGTTGGGAGCAGATGAGGAGCATTGTTAGAGAGAGGTACTGTTTTGTCTCGCTGAGGAGAGAGAGGTTTCAGGATTTCATTGAGGCGGGATTTGAGGATATTCCGATTGCTGCTGCCATAAAGAAGTTTCAGAAGGAGTTGACCCTACTTGGGCCTGTTGCACCTCTAGAAGAGCATCATGTTTACCTTTTCTCCAGGAGATTGACAGAGAGTACCTGATCATATCTGGCAGGATTTCGCTGTGAGACTTTGTCTGACTATCAGGATAGGACCTCTGCATATGAGAGAGATAGGCCAGTTTCGAGGAGAGCAATTCAGTCTAGTGGGCCGGATAAGCGGCAGAAGACAGGACATGCTGGTAGCAGTGTAGTAGTAGCAGGTTATGGTCGAGGACATACTCAGGGGAGGCCCAGCTACCACCCTACAGTTCAGACTTCCGGTAGAGATCGACAATGCTTTAACTGTGGTAGCCGCGATCACATTAAGACGGACTGCCAGAGGCCACCTACTACTTGCTTCACTTGCGGGAAGCCGGGACACAAGGCTACTTTCTGCCGTCAGGGTAGAGCTCCTTCACAGCAGGGATCTTCTCTTGCAAGTGTTGAGAGGAGTGGACAGAGACCTCTTCAGTACCGAGCACCGAGTCAGCAGCAACAACAATATCGGGCTCTAGGACATCATGCTTCATACAATACTGCACAAGGATCAGGCCGTGGCAGGGGACGTAGTAGTACCACGGATACCAGAGGAGGACCATCGAGAGTGTTCGAGCTGAGGAGCACTGAGCAGCCTACAACACCCGCGACCACAAGTACTATTTGGATCCATGACTTACCTGTGCGAGTTTTATTTGATACGGGTGCTACGCACTCTTTATATCAGATGCATGCGTAGATAGGTTGTCCTTAGCTACAGTAGATGGCGTACCTTTTGTGGTTGGATTACCGGATGGGGGTAACTTTAGAGGATCCCGAGAGATTTATGACTGCCCTATTCATCTGGGGGGCCGGATTTGGTTGGTAAATTTTCTAGTCATGCCCTTAGCGCATGAGGACGTGATTTTGGGGACAGATTGGATGACTAGACATGGAGCAGTCTTAGACATTGGTAGGAGAACTGTGACTGTTGCCACGGAGGAGGGTCACAAAGTGATATTCCGAGGTTGGGACCTCGGAAAGTCCGGCACAGTTATCAACCCAGTGAGAGCAGTGAGACTGATAGTAGAGGGTTGCGAGGCCTTTTAGTGTTATGAAATGATGGAGCGCAAGATCCTAACAGTAGAGGAGATACCAGTTGCATGCGAGTTTGCAGAGGTATTCAGTGACGACCTGCCAGGGCTACCCCCACAAAGGAGTGTTGATTTCAACATTGAGATAGAGCCAGGTACAAGGCCGATCTCGAAGGCCTCGTACCGTATGGCACCGAATGAGTTGCTTGAGCTGAAGAAGCAGTTAGAGGAGTTAGCAGAGTAGGGCTTCATACGCCCTAGTGTTTCTCCCTGGGGAGCACCAGTATTACTTGTGAGGAAGAAGGATGGATCGATGAGGCTGTGCATTGATTACAGGGAGTTGAACAAGGTCACCATCAAGAATAAGTATCCACTGCCACGCTTAGATGATCTGCTGGACCAGCTGCATGGAGCGTCAGTGTTCTCGAGGATAGACTTGAGATCGGGCTATCCCCAGCTGAGGGTGAGAGACCAGGACATACCTAAGGCGGCATTCCGGACTAGGTATGGCCACTATGAGTTTGTAGTGATGCCATTCGGGCTCAGTAATGCGCCAACAGTATTTATGGAGTTAATGAACGGGATTTTCATCGACTTCTTAGACCAGTTTGTAGTGGTCTTCATTGACGACATCCTAGTTTACTCTAGGAGTTGAGAGGAGCATGCCGGGCACTTGAGGATAGTATTACAGATTCTATAGGATAGTCAGCTATATGCTAAGCTATCCAAGTGCGAGTTTTGGATGTCAGAAGTGGCCTTCCTAGGCCATGTAGTGACTGTTGAGGGGATTAAGGTAGACCCGGCGAAGATTGAGTCAATGTCTTCTTTGCAACCTCCGAAGAATGTTAAGGAGGTTCGCAGCTTTCTGGGATTGGCAGGTTATTACCGCCGGTTTGTGGAAGAGTTTTCCCTGATTTCCCGACCACTTACTTGTCTCATGAGGAAGACTACTCGGTTCGTCTAGTCTGAGCTGTGTCAGCAGGGTTTTGAGGAGCTAAAGAGGAGATTGACGTCTGCTCCGATTTTAGCACAGTCTGAGGGTACAGAGGACTTTGTAGTGTATAGTGACGCATCCAAGTTGGGCTTGGGGTGTGTGTTGATGCAGAGGGGTAAGGTCATAGCATATGCATCTCGACAGCTGAAGACGTATGAGGAGAACTACCCTACCCATGACCTAGAGTTAGCTGCAGTAGTACATGCTCTTAAGATCTGGCGTCACTATCTCTATGGGGCGACCTGTCAGATCTTCACAGACCATAAGAGTCTGAAGTACATATTCACTCAGCGGGAGTTAAAAAACGCCAGAGGCGGTGGCTAGAGTTGATCAAGGATTTCGACCTTGAGATTCTCTACCACCCCGGGAAGGCGAATGTAGTTGCTGACGCTTTGAGTCGGAAGACGCCTCGGGAGAAGGTGATAACCCGGTTGACAGTACAACCACAGTTACAGAGAGACTTAGCTTGGTTGGAGGTAGAGATCTAGTTCCCCTATACAACTCATCAGTTGGCTACCTTAGAGTTACTTCCTGACCTGTTGGGTGAGATCCGACAAAAGCAGGAGACCTGTCCAACTTTGACCTGGATCCGAGACCGGATGTCACGAGATGAGGCACCTCAGTTCACTATTGGTGCCGATGGAGTGATGAGACGTTAGGACCGCATCTGTGTGCCATCAGACAGTGAGTTGAGACAGAGGATACTAGGTGAGGCTCATGCTACCCCATACTCAGTACATCCAGGAGCAAGTAAGATGTATAAGGACGTGAGACGTTCCATCTGGTGGGGTGGTTTGAAGCCTGATGTGGCTCGGTATGTAGCCCAGTGTGCGACTTGTCAGCAGGTCAAGATCGAGCATCGCTGGTCCGGAGGAGAGCTTCACCCACTTCCAGTACCACATTGGAAGTGGGAGGATATATCTATGGATTTTGTCACAGTGTTGAGGCCCAACAGAGGTTTTGATGCTATTTGGGTAATGGTAGATTGTCTAATGAAGATCGCACGTTTCATTCCGATTAAGGAAACGTGGCCGGTAAGTCGTCTAGCTGAGGAGTTCACCACACACATTGTGAGATTTCATGGAGTAACGAGGACTATCGTCTCCGACAGAGATGGACGTTTTACCTCGAGATTTTGGCAGCAAGTACATACTGCTTTGGGGACGAGTCTCCACTTTACCACTGCCTATCACCCACAAACAGACGATCAGTCTAAGAGGACCATTCAGACCTTAGAGGACATGCTGCGGGCGTGTGTACTAGATTGGGGGCAAGTATGGCCAGATCATCTTCCCCTAGTAGAGTTTTCATATAATAACAGCTGTCACGCGTCTATTGGGATGGCACCTTATGAGGCTTTATACGGGCGGAGATGTCGTACACCACTATGTTGGGAAGAGCCCAGCAAGGCTGATGGGGTAGCACCAGATCAGATACAGGATGACATCGCCTGGATTGCCTTAGTCCGGGAGCGGATGTTAGCAGCTCAGAGTCGTCAGAAATCCTATGCGAATAAACGGCATCGACCTTTGGAGTTTAGAGTAGGTGCACAGGTGTGGTTGAGAGTGTCACTGACGAGAGGAGTCCGGCGTTTCGGCATTAAGGGGAAGTTGAGTCCCCGATATGTCGGTCCATTTGAGATCTTAGAGAGAGTCGGAGAGGTTGCCTACCGATTAGCACTGCCACCGAGATTGGAGGGAGTCCATCCAGTTTTTCATGTATCTCAGCTGAGAGAGTACATACCGGATCCTAGACACGTCATCAGTCATGAGGATCTAATAGTCGAGCCAGACCACACTTTTGTGGAGTACCCAGTAGCCGTCCTAGAGCGTAGTACTAGGCGTCTGCGTTCTAAGGAGATACCGATGTTGAGGATCCAGTGGTCTAGACGAGAAGCGGATGAGGCTACCTGGGAGACAGAGGAGAGTATTAACCGTAACTATCCTGAGTTCTTTGCGGAGTTAGCCGCTACCTCAGTACCGACGGGTTAGTACTTAGACGATACTTTATATGATTTCTGTGATTATATGTTTAAATGAGTGTTTATGTTTACGTGATTAATAGTGTGAGTAGTTTGCATACTAGAAAAAACGAGATTAAAAAAAAAATGGAGTGAGACCAGAATATACTTTTTGAGGGTGAGATTGTTTTGGGTAGATACCTTATTCTAAGTTTCGGGACGAAACTTATTTTAAGGGGGTACTGATGTAATATCCGGAATTTTTATTCCGTTTATTTCCGTAGCTTACCGTTTCCGATCCCTTGACTTCACATAAAATGATAAGTTTAGCCCAAACCCTAATTTAGAACATGACTTGTCGTTGACAAGGTCATGACATCCTAATCACGAGTTATGACGAGACCGTGACAAACTCGTGACAAGGCCATGCATGGGCGTGACGAGTCCATGACAAGTTTTGACAAGAAGATGACTGTTCGCTCCAAACGGTGTGTGCAAGCTTTAAATTTATAACCCTAGACGTAAGCTTAAAATAAGGATGCGAACCCGCAGTGTACGGTTCAATCGTAGTAAAAAGCAAGGAATTCTTGGGGTCGATCACATGGACTTAGTGAAACAAAGTCCAATTACGATATGCTTAAGCAATCACTAACCACAAAGCAATTAAAACAATCAAAGATGATAAAAGTCAATAAAGGAAATATGCAATTCTAGGGATTAAAGCATCTAGTTGTGGTTTCAACTCAAGATCTAAAGATAAGCGGACAAAGCTGAGGTTTTTGCATGGGGAAGGTGTTTCTAAAGTGGAATAGATCACCGGGTAAGTCTCACTACTCACTAATCCCAAACCGTAACTCCTATTACCGGGTAAGTCTCAAGGAATTAAGATAAAGAACTATAACCTCAAACTAACACTCCATCTAAGGGAATAGAATCAACCTTTATCGGGTAAGTCTCAGGCTCCTTTTGCTCCTTTTTGATGCAAAACGTGCCATTTTACCTACGATTACAACAAAACTAGGTGTAGACCTCGATTCTCGCAAAGGTAGATGAAATGGTAATATAATCACATAATATACATGCTAACATGCAGATTATGAAAGATAAAACGTCCAAACAAACCCTAAAATATAGACTATAACTCATGCTATCAAAATACCCCATACTTAGCCCTTGCTTGTCCCTAAGCAAGTTCCGCATATAAAAGACAAGATAGAATGGATTATAAGTAAAGAAAATCCATGAAAAGTCTTTCAAAACATTTTTTATGGTGTGCAACAATCATAGATCACTCTAAGAGAATACTTCATGGGATTTAAAATCAAAATATGATCAAAACATTTTATAAATATAAGAAAGTTGTTCATCTTTGCATAAAATCATAGAATGCATAATAAGTCATAATTATCGAAATTAATCATGCATAATCCAGTTTAAACCACTAAGTCAATCAACAAGCTCGAGGTCTCAAGGGCTTCCCATAAGAAAGGTCAAGAAACGTGTGGGGTAGGGATGTATGTAAGGTAATGTGGTGCTAGAATCCGGGAAAAAGATATACTTCACTTTCTTTTTGACTTTCAACATCTTCCACCAATAAGCTTTGCTTATTTCACACTTTTTCTTTTTTTTTCCTTTACTTTTTGGGATGCATGGACAGAGGTGCACAATAACCGAAGCCTTGGAAATCAGCAATCATCAATTTCTTGAGATGCATCAAACCCTTGATGCACATACCATGACCCGTTAGGAATATCGCTCAATCCGACTTTGGCAAGACACAAACACCCGGCTATGTGAATGGTGCCGAGTTACTCATCATCATGATTGACTTCCCCAAACCTATTATTACTTTCTAACACTTTCACTTCCAGCCAACTTCTCAACTTTAACTTCACTTGCTTTCATCACTTCGCTTGCTTCCAAATTCCCGGATAGGTAAAGGGAGGCAAAATGTATGTGAGGGGCTAAGCATGATCAAGAAGAAGAATAGAGAAGAATGAATTGCCTTGGTCTTTCCAGGAAGAAAGTGAGAGAACTTATCTTGCGGTGTCAACCTTCAAATTCAACATAATTTGGATAAAAACAAAGTATTAAACATGCCAAAAATTCAAACAAAGCATTTAGCAACTTAAACATATTATAAAACCTTTCAAACACATAAAGATTTCAAAACCAGTCAGTAAGCAAGATCTTCACTGAGATCATATCCAGATAAGAAGCACAAAAATCGTTTTCGAAAACTCTCAGTTAAACCACCTCGGTCGAGATGTTCTAAGTCAACCGAGGTGAATCACCTCGTTCGGCCAGAATCATCCCGGTGGAGGTCAAAATTTTTTTTTTCTTGACGTTTTTCTCAATCAAATAACCTGTATGCATGTATGTAGTCTCTGATAAGCACGTAGAGCATAATAATATCCGAAAGAGTCATACAAATCATCCACATACCCCATACTTGGGACACATTGTCCCAATGGGTCAAAGTAAGTCTAAGGAAAGGATACTCACCGAACATAGCTAAACTGCATGAAGAAGAAAGAAACAACTCCCAGATAAGACCATCTCGGTCGAGGTGTTCTGACAGTACCCGAGATGTATCTCAGTAAAGCTCGTTTCCTCAACTTCTCGAAATTTTGTTCTTCCAGTGTAGCTCTTGAACTGTGATCCTTCCTTTTGGAATACCTGGTTGTTGTCTAGAGGAAAACAAAAACAAAGCAACTATCTAAATTAAACTAGAAAAGGGAGAAGAAAGCAATACCTTGGGTTGCCTCCCAAGAAGCGCTTGGTTTAAGGTCGCTAGCTGGACCCTTCTCCATAGAATTACTCAATGTACCTTGAACACCATGGAGTGCTCATCACATCCATCATATAACTCTTCCAAAAAGGTTCCGGTTCCTAATTTCACCGGCAAATGGTAAGATCTCCCACGTACAAGCTTGTACGGTTTGATTCTCACCGGAATCCTTCTAGCCTTCCTGCACCTCAATGGGACATAATCTAGCCTTGCGTCCCATCCTTTCCTTGATCGAGAAAACAACTTCTCGAGAATCCTAGTAGCTTCCCCATCTTTAGCATGGGGATGGTACAAGGTCCTTAGCATGCGAGGGACCCCATACTTGAACATGAGACACTTCATCGCCTTAACGGTGTAGTGCTTGCAAACTCCACTCCTTATAATCCAAGGAGTATCTTCTTCCAAAAGTTTCAAGGGAGGTTTCATCTTGATCTTAGGAGGTTCTTTCGGAAGAGACCTCCAACTCTCCGGCGCATTCCTGAAAAATTTAGAAATTTTAATAGGGATTTCAAATGAAGTAGGAGAATGTACCTCGTAAAGTTCTCCAAAGCTTGAGACAAGTTTCATGTTGGGTTGATATTCCACACACGAAATCCCTCCCAACTCAGCTGATCTTTCTTCCACCTTGACCACAGTCTCAGTAATTTGGCCAAGGTTCTCCGTATCTTGCAGTTCTACAGATTTTTCCTCCACCTCGACCGATCTCTCTTTCACCTCGGCCGAGGTCTCAACAGTTAGATCGAAATCTTCCAAATCTTCTTCTCCCTCAAAAGCTTCAGGAGAAACTTCTGGTTTGATTGGAGGGGTGCTTAATGGCCTCTTCTCTTTCCCATTCATTGCTGAACCAATAGAAGGAGTACTTCTCCTCCAAGTATTCATAATGGTCCGCCCTAGCACTTTGCCTTGCTATCCAAGCTGGATCAAATGTAGTCATCGGAAATCCTGAAAACTACAAAACTCATAGAAAGAGTAGTTAGTAGCAACAGGGGCAAGTGCCCCAAAAGCAAACCGCAACCGGCTCGGTCTAAACCAAGTCCCCGGCAACGGCGCCAAAAACTTGTTCGCTCCAAACGGTGTGTGCAAGCTTTAAATTTATAACCCTAGACGTAAGCTTAAAACAAGGATGCGAACCCGCAGTGTACGGGTCAATCGTAGTAAAAAGCAAGGAATTCCAGGGGTCGATCACATGGACTTAGTGAAACGAAGTCCAATTACGATATGCTTAAGCAATCACTAACCACAAAGCAATTAAAACAATCAAAGATGATAAAAGTCAATAAAGGAAATATGCAATTCTAGGGATTAAAGCATCTAGTTGTGGTTCCAACTCAAGATCTAAAGATAAGCGGACAAAGTTGAGGTTTTTGCATGGGGAAGGTGTTTCTAAAGTGGAATAGATCACCGGGTAAGTCTCACTACTCACTAATCCCAAACCGTAACTCCTATTACCGGGTAAGTCTCAAGGAATTAAGATAAAGAACTATAACCTCAAACTAACACTCCATCTAAGAGAATAGAATCAACCTTTACCGGGTAAGTCTCAGGCTAACTCACAAAGGTGGAATGGAAGCACACTCAAACCCCAATAAAGGATGAACCTTTATTACCTACACTTATGATCTTAGGTAAACAAACTAAGGAATTACCAGGTAAGTCTCATCCTAAGCTTGCGTTGATCCAGGAAAGGTGTAATAAGAATAGGATTTGGCAAACTCTAACACTTAACTCTCAGTTTCGGATCAGATAAGTCACCTCGGTCAGCCAAATTCCACCCCGGCCGAGATGTTCATCGACTGAACGAGATGCTTAGGGTTAAGGTTAAAGACTCGAACTTTCAGGGTCCTACTGGAATCTAAAATTATTCTATCATTGTTTTTCCCACAACCTTCAGCCAATTACCCTAGAATCACACAAAGAGATTAGCCACTCATCATCATGAAAGTATTAATCAAGTATATGGGAAGAAGGTGAATATTTGAACAAGAAGAATTTAATAAAAAGACTTTAATAACTAAATCAAATATCACAACAAAGCGTTCCTTGATAGAAATCCAACAAGACAAGACAACAAGGAAGGGAATCTAAGATGATCTTACAAAAACCCTTCAAAAGCTATAAAAGCTACAATCTTCCTTCTTCAACCTTCAAAAAGGTTCTTCAAATCTCCCAACTGGAGTATGCGGCGTATGCAGCGTGTTTTTCGGTGTTAGCGGGATGTCGATTTGTGGGAAATTCGACCCTTTTAATAGGAAAATTACTCTCCAAAGATAAGATATCTTAGAAAGATCTCTTCCCATAAAAATAGGTAAAATATATGATCTAGCATATCTTCTTCCTTCCAGGAGCTAAGCACAAAAATATAAGATCTCTTTGCAAAGATAAAAGATCTCAGCCAAGAATAAAATATTCTCGCCGCGTCCCAGGTGTTCGCCTCGGTCGAGTCGACTTCTCTGGATCACCTCGGTCGAGGTGAATTTGTGGTCAACCGAGGTGAGTCACAACTGAATGTGAAATCTATCAAATCTGGTCCAAAGTGAATCTCTAATCCATGGCTATGCTTCCTGGATTGTTCCTTAATGTAGCTCCAATGACTCCATAGCTCCTTTTTATAGGAAAATTTGTGGGAAATTCGACCCTTTTTATAGGAAAATTACTCTCCAAAGATAAGATATCTTAGAAAGATCTCTTCCCATAAAAATAGGTAAAATATATGATCTAGCATATCTTATTCCTTCCAGGAGCCAAGCCCAAAAATATAAGATCTCTTTCCAAAGATAAAAGATCTCAGCCAAGAATAAAATATTCTCGCCGCGTCCCAGGTGCTCCCCTCGGTCGAGTCGACTTCTCTGGATCACCTCGGTCGAGGTGTATCTGTGGTCAACCGAGGTGAGTCACAACTGAATGTAAAATCTCTCAAATCTGGTCCAAAGTGAATCTCTAATCCATGGCTATGCTTCCTGGATGGTTCCTGAATGTAGCTCCAATGACTCCATAGCTCCTTTTGCTCCTTTTTGATGCAAACCGT
This sequence comes from Fagopyrum esculentum, assembly GCA_033239045.1. NCBI lineage: Eukaryota > Viridiplantae > Streptophyta > Magnoliopsida > Caryophyllales > Polygonaceae > Fagopyrum > Fagopyrum esculentum. The sequence goes on from BSUD01000007.1 coordinate 123,137,109, forward strand.
TCCATTTTACCTACGATTACAACAAAACTAGGTGTAGACCTCGATTCTTGCAAAGGTAAATGAAATGGTAATATAATCACATAATATACATGCTAACATGCAGATTATGAAAGATAAAACGTCCAAACAAACCCTAAAATATAGACTATAGATCATGCTATCAATGACAACCTAGCCATCTTGGTTCGGTTTTAGCTCCAGCCACCACATCTCGTCTAACCTTCAGCCCAGCAGCGTGCCCAGCCTTCCAGCAGCCCAGCAGCGTGCCCAGCTTCTCAGCCCAGCGTGCCCAGCCTTCCAGCAGCCCAGCAGCGTGCCCAGCTTCTCAGCCCAGCGTGCACAGCCTTCCATCAGCCAAACAGCGTGCCCAACTTCTCAGCCCAGCGTCTACAACCTAGTGTGTCCGGCCTGCTACTCTACCTCTCGAAGCCCAAGAAGGAGTCGGCCTACTGCTCTACCTCTCGCAGCCCAGGAAGGAGTCGGCCTGCTGCTCTACTTGTCGCAGCCCAGGAAGGTCTTGGACGTACAGATCCCACGTTGCTGCTGAACGTTACCACGATGGTAATTGCCCGGATTTCACGCAGAAAATCAAGCCCTTCCGATCTCTTTTCCTTGTGCACTTCGAACCTTATTCCCGTCCAGATTCACAAGCAAATGCCTCCCCTCCCTTCCTTCGTTGACAGCAGTTCAGCAGCTTTTTCATCTCTTCCGACTCTCTATCATCAGACGAGGACAGCATCGAACAACAGGACACCAATCTTCTGCATACAAGGTTCTTGAGTAGCCAGACGAGGGGAGCTCTTCACACACTACAGCAACGTGAGTCTAGCAGGGACATGCGCCTCACAACTCTTTTCGATCCTACTCTGTCCAACCGGTAAGGATCTAACTATCCCCTATCTCCATCTACGTTGTACCTCAGAAATCTCACGTTCTTTCCTCCTTTTGTGTCGAATGAATATCCGTCTCGATCCCTATGGTAACAGCGAGTCAAGCGAGAGCCATCATTGGGTCAGCAGTGAGACCAGCCGAGTCGATCTCAGTCCGGAAGAGGTTAGTACCCTTGCTCCGATGTATGCTATAGATGCAGTTGTAGATAGGCATAGAGAACGTCTGAAGAGTTGAACACGAGAGATGAGGTAGAGATTACGATGTTTTCTGGTAGGTGAGTGCAGTGAGGTTCGAACTAAGGACCTGTGTACAATTAACTTGGTGAGTTTTGTTGACAGTAAGAATTGAAGTGAAGACTTGATACAAGCTTAGTTTCCAGCCTTAATCTGCCAACTTCCGGAACTAGTTTCGACCCTTTAATATTAACATCCACCGTTGAATTTTGGATATGTCGTAGACTGTTATACGTAGTATATCGTGTTAAAATTTGGGAACGAGTTAACGGTCGGATTAGAATCTATGAGGTCTCGAAGTAGGGTTGTAGGGCTGTTTTCTAGCAGGGATATTATTTTTGGCTAAGTATAGAAATACTAGTTTTAACCCAACTTCTAGAAATTGTATAAGAGTTATGGTTAATTATTTTTGAGAGATTCTTGATCCTATGAGTAGTTGGGTATCACAAATAACCTTAAGAATTATTTTGGAAATTTTTAGGAAATTGTCTGAGCTTCATTTTTGTAGCCGGAGTTAGACCATAATGGCCCTTCGGAAAATCTAAAAGTTGTAAGTTGCTAATCTGTAACCGAACCCAGTTGTAGGATGTTAGAATATGACTTTTGGTCTTAAAGTAGAGTTTACACTTAAACTATAGAATTGTGGAAAGTTTTGGAACGAAGGGTAAAATAGTCTTTTTACCATAAATTAGTAGTGTAATCAGTTCTGTTCTTTTACGAACTTCTATCTTAGAAGTTTTAGACTTCTAATTACTTTGGAGTGTGCTAATGCACTTATCTCCTTTGACAGGCGACTGAGTTGCTACAGTTACAGAGCGAGTTGGGTTTACCGAGAATCGAGATTCATAACATGTAAGTCCTTTGGGCTTACTTAGCTGACTTTTGAATACGAGTATGAATAATGATAGTGGTGTGTGATTGAGATGTTTAGAATTATAGGCTATAATAGATATTTACCGACCTATACATTGACCTAAGAGTAACGGGCGGTGGCATTCTGCTAAATTAGCTTGAGTCGCTGGGGGTTTCTTTAGGGACTAGTCCACACTCGGTTTGTAGTGATGCTACCGGCGGAGGTAAGCTAGACCTACACCCAGTTGGATAAGGAACGGAGGCGAGATCTCTTAAGATTCTCGTGCCATAACTGTAAAATTGAATAAGATGAATCACTTAAATAATAGATAATAATCGGTTGTGTGCGAGCATGTTGTTTGTGTATATTATTTTGAGTGTGGTTGTGCTGTTATTATTTCTGCTTATATTTGGATAGTTAGCTAACAGTTGTTATGTTGTGTAGACGTACCACAGGTTAGAGCAGATGCCGAGTGATCCGGATGGTAGTGGTCAGCCGGGGTGTCGTACTTTTTAGGGCGTGTTGCAGTTTCTTTGTTTGTGGGATTTCCAGTTGGACCTTGGTTCCTTTTTGATCCGTCGTTGTTATCTTATGCTTTCCGGATGTTGGTTATTCTGGTCACATTCATAACGTTGTTAAAACTTATTTTATGATTTCCGGTTTTTCTTTATCTGTTCCTTGTTGTAAGATCTTGTTAAGTTGTTGTCAAACTAAGGACGGGACCTACTGTGAGGTCCTAACCAGTAGCTCTCCGAGTTCCAAGAATTCGGGGTGTTACACTACTCACTCTTTTATATCTGATGCATGCGCGGATAGACTAGCCTTACCGAGAGTACAAGGGAGACCCTTCATTATAGAATTACCCAATGGGTGTAAGCTTAGAGGTAATCGAGAGGTTCGAGATTGCCCTATTCGGTTAGGAGGTCGCAATTGATCAGCTAATTTCTCCGTCATGTAGTTAGTACATGAAGAGGTCATTTTAGGCATGGATTGGATGGATCGACATGAGGCGGTTCTGGACATTTGCAAGAACACCGTGACGGTTACTAAGGAGTCAAACCATGTGGAGATTTTACGAGGATGGGATCTCGGAAAGATCGGTATAATCATCAGCATAGTCCGATCTATAAGACTTATCGGACAGGGTTGTGAGGCTTTTTGGTGCTTTGCCATGAAGGATAGTGCGAGTCCGGCACTAGAGGAGATTCTGGTAGCGAGTGAGTTTACCGATGCATTTGGAGAGCCACCAGGATTGCCACCAAACAAAAGTGTGGATTTTGCCATTGAGTTAGAGCCCGGGACGAGACCGATCTTGAAGGCTCCCTATCGCATGGAGGCTATTGAGATGATTGAGGTGAAGAAGTAGCTCGAGGAGTTAGTTGAGAAGGGCTTCATCCTCCCTAGTGTATCTCCTTGGGGCGCACCAGTACTCTTCGTCGAGAAGAAAGACGGGTCTATGAGGTTATGTATTGACTACCGAGTGCTAAATAAGGTGATCATCAATAATAAGTACCCATTATCCCGTATCTATGATCTTTTAGATCAGTTGCTCGGAGCATCCGTATTTTCACGGATCGATCTAAGATCAGGATATCACCAGCTGAGGGTGAGAGAGCAGGATGTAGCCAAGACGGCATTTTGGACCAGGTATGGCCAATACGAGTTTGTAGTGATGTCATTCGGACTCACGAATGTGCCCACTGTTTTCATGGAGTTGATGAACATCATCTTCATCGACTTCCTAGACCAGTTTGTGGTGGTCTTCATCGATGATATTCTGGTATACTCTCGGAGCAGAGAAGAGCACGTAGGACACTTGAGGACTGTGCTCCGAGTCCTACAGGATAGAGAGCATTACTCCAAGCTCTCTTAGTTTGAGTTTTGGATGCCTGATGTGGCCTTCCTTGATCACATAGTTTCCGCCGAGGGGTTCAAGGTAGATCCGGTGAAGATTGAGTTTGTTGCATCCTGGCCGCCTCCTATAAGAAGGTACGTAGCTTCCTAGGATTGGCGGGCTACTACCGCATATTTGTAGAGGGATTTTATTTTATCGCCCAACCACTTACTTGCTTGTTGAGGAAGTCTACCACATTTGTGTGGTCCGAGCCGTGCCTTCACAGCTTTGAGGAGTTGGAAAAGAGATTAACTTCTGCTACTATCCTAGCCCTACTAGAGGGCATTGAGGATTTTGTGGTTTACAACGACGCATCCAAGTGTTCGTCACTTAGCGTGCGTGCAAATAAGCTTTAATTATAAAACTAGAAATCAAGCAAGCGAACCCGCAGTGTACGGATCGATATAGTTGAGCAAGAATTCCAAAGTATCGAACACAGGGATTTGGGGGGTTAAATCCAGTTAAGATAATTGTCAAGCGAGTAAATGTATGAGCTTTTGTAAATATTAGGAAAATAACAATCCTAAAGATCCAGGAATCCAGCTGTGGCAATCGATTCAAGATATACTAAGAGATAAGGACAGAGTTGAGGTTTGTAAAGGTATACGAATGTAAAGTAATTGTACGGTGAAGTTCCAAAAACCTTATATGACCCACCTAAAGACACTCTCTATAAAGGTTGTTGAGGCTTCAGTATAGAAAATATCTAAAGACAAGAATTAACGTCAAATACCCAAACTTATAATCCAAGGATCAAGACTAACTAAACCGATTAAGGTTGTGACACTCGAAATCGAGGTAGAGGTTGTTGAGGCTTCACTACCACCTAGAAAAGGCAAGCCAAGACTAAGTTAAAGCAAATCTTTAACTTTGGATTAAAGTAAAAGCAAGGTTCGTAACTGACACAAAATTACGGGTAGTTCTTGAGTTCCACGGCCGTGGAAGCTCAAGAACAGACCGTAGATTAGGTTTGTCGACGATTCTCTCTAACTCTCAGGATCCAATCTGTTTACGATCGATCTATCATCATCTAAACCACAACTATCAACCCTTCACCTTAGAATTGCTAAAGGGTTTTAGCCAACAACAGTCATATTGATATCAAATTCAAGATTTAAAAGAATGAAAGATGAAAACTCCCGAAAACCTTCAATAACCTTCAAACCAATCTCAAATCTACAAATATAAATGATAATGCAACTCAGATTTGGAATAACACAAACAATCACAATCTTAAATAAGAACGAAGAACGGGATGTCAATCCGTCTTCTAATCAAACCTAAGGATAAAGCGTAATCTCCTTACGAACAATCTTCCAAATCTTCACTCTTTCCGTCAATCCGGAAATCTCAATAGGGCAAAGCGCAAATCTCCCAACGACGATCTAAACGAAGGCGTAAAACTAGGGTAAGCGGAGGTGTCGGAATCTCCTTCCTTCCGTCCTTATATAGGCCCAAATAACATGTGTCTTCGGCCCATGTGCGTAGAAGATCGTGGCTTAAAATATTGCGTAAAAGATCGTCAAGATCACGGTCGTGGAAGGGTTCCACGCAGAATTTAGAGCGTGGAATTTGATCACGGTTTGTCACAACTCTCCACGGCCGTGTAAGTTGCTGGATTGCACCACGCTTGTCTTGCCAAGGTTCCACGGCCGTGGAATAGAACATGGAACCTAGTACGGTCGTACTTTAGAGCGTGGAACGTACATAGCTCGTAATTTCCTTTGTTTTTGTGTCATTCTTCATCTTAGCATCATCCTTAGCTCCTAAAGATGTCCTCAATCCTTGAACATGCTCAATCTATCTCCCTTCTCTCTCAATCCGTTCAGAATTAGCTCTTAATTGCCTACAATCAACACAAAGCTTATGTAGACCTCTATATCGACAAAATAGATAAACTAACTCACAGTTGCTTCAATGCTTTATCAATGAATACCAAAGTAGATGAAATACACTTAGAAAACGTGCCTAAAATATCATATTATTTCATGCTAATATTTCTTGTGAAGCCTTTGGTGGTGGTGCTGCGCTTGTGGAAGCGGGAGGGTTCAAGGCACCATTCGGGTTAGAATAGGAAAACCCGGGATGGTTGTGATTAGGCTGGTAATTGTTGAATTGCCGGTTTTTGTTGATGTTCCTTGGGCCTTGATAGTTGTTGTAGTTGCCCCTTCCCATGTAGTTCACATCTTCCTCCTTGGAAGACAAGTTTGCTTGCACTTGCACTTGAGGGGTTGCTTGATTCTTCAAAGTTGTAGCACACAACTCCCTCAAAGATTTTAGCTCATTGTTGATGGCGTCAAGCTTGAAGTTACTCATAGTGACTTCACTCACCTCATATGCTCCCGCGTTCCTCCCATCACTCTTCCTATGGGATCACTTCTCAATCACCAAGAAGAATTTAATGAAAAGACTTCAATAACTGAATCAAATATCACAACAAAGCATTCCTTGGATAGAAATCCAACAAGACAAGACAACAAGGAAGGGAATCTAAGATGATCTTACAAAAACCCTTCAAAAGCTATAAAAGCTACAATCTTCCTTCTTCAACCTTCAAAAAGGTTCTTCAAATCTCCCAACTGGAGTATGCGGCGTATGCAGCGTGTTTTTCGGTGTTAGCGGGATGTCGATTTGTGGGAAATTCGACCCTTTTAATAGGAAAATTACTCTCCAAAGATAAGATATCTTAGAAAGATATCTTCCCATAAAAATAGGTAAAATATATGATCTAGCATATCTTCTTCCTTCCAGGAGCCAAGCCCAAAAATATAAGATCTCTTTCCAAAGATAAAAGATCTCAACCAAGAATAAAATATTCTCGCCGCATCCCAGGTGTTTGCCTCGGTCGAGTCGACTTCTCTGGATCACCTCGGTCGAGGTGAATTTGTGGTCAACCGAGGTGAGTCGCAACTGAATGTGAAATCTCTCAAATCTGGTCCAAAGTGAATCTCTAATCCATGGCTATGCTTCCTGGATGGTTCCTGAATGTAGCTCCAATGACTCCATAGCTCCTTTTGCTCCTTTTTGATGCAAAACGTTCCATTTTACCTACGATTACAACAAAACTAGGTGTAGACCTCGATTCTTGCAAATGTAGATGAAATGGTAATATAATCACATAATATACATGCTAACATGCAGATTATGAAAGATAAAACGTCCAAACAAACCCAAAAATATAGACTATAATTCATGCTATTGTTCGCCCCTAAACGTGCGTGCAAATAAGCTTTAATTATAAAACTAGAATCAAGCAAGCGAACCCGCAGTGTACGGATCGATATAGTTAAGCAAGAATTCCAGAGTATCGAACACAGGGATTTGAGTGGGAACAAATTCAATTGCAGATTATCAAGCGAGTATATATGAGAGGTTTTGCAAATATTGGGAATACAACAATCCTAAAGATCCAAGTATCCAGCTGTTGCAATCGATTCAAGATATACGAATGATATAAAGACAGAGTTAAAATATGCAAAGGTATACTAATGTAAGGTAATCGTACGATGAAGTTTCAAAAACCTTATGTAACCTGTTACGCTCAGGATATGTGCACAATAAGTCTTAAATTTATACTCGTTATATTTCTCCTAACTCCTAGCGCACCCGCAGTGTACGGGACGTTCGTAGTGTGGATAGTATTCCGAGGTCGAACACAAAGACTAAGGTGAGATTGATTCGGTTTATGAATAAGTCTAGTGAAGATCTAAGCTAAGAAATGAGCAAGGAATAAAGAAATGAAAACCTCAATTGTTTTTAGTTGGTTTTTGGTGATCAATCAAAGATCACAATTCATGTAAAAGAAATCAATCGATTAAGCTAACAAATCAAAACAAGGAAACAAGCTAAACAAGGTATAGATCAAAGAAAGACAAGACGGATTCTAGGGATTGGAAGTTCCGGTTATGGCATAAAGCTCAAGTTATCTAATCATTTTTTGGATTAACTATGTTAGGGTTAAGTGTTTCTAGATTGGGATCAATTACCGGGTAAGTCTCATGATCCACTAGTCCATCTCCTAAGTCTCATTACCGGGTAAGTCTCTAAGAACCTAAGGGATGGAATTCTACTCAAACCGGATTGCTAACCTAAGATCCAACCTATCCTCACCGGGTAAGTCTCGGAAGGGTTAGTTTTAGGCTACCATCCAGCACACTTAATCCAATGGCGGCTTATTAGGCTCACCACTACCTAAGGTTTGTTATCTTTTGAATCTAAGAGTAAGGATTACCGGGTAAGTCTCTCCTAACACTTAGTCGCTAACACTAGGTCTTCCTAGGATAGATTTAAATTGAAAAACACTTAGGATTTCAACATTTTAACAATCTAAGACTTGATCCACTGAAACAGGGAAAATTACGGGTTGTTCTACCTAAACCACGGCCGTGGTTTGGCAAGAACTGGCCGTGATTCCTAACAGAGGATACGTTCAAACACACAAGCCATCCAAGGCAAATCTAAGTTCATTTTATCACAGCCCTAGCCATAACCATCATTTCCTTACCCTAGAACCACATCAATTTAGCCTACAACATTCATCATAGAAATCGAATCAAACAAACATAAAATCATAACATCCATTGCAAGATAATGAAGGAAAAGATATGAACAAGTGAACTTAAATAAAAACCAAGCTGAAAATAGAATTAGAGCAACTTACAACCCTTCCAAAAGAAGGTTCAAAGGGTTTATACAACTTTAGAAATAGAATCCGGAAATCTTCACTACAAAACTAGCAAGAGTGGCAATGGTGTGTGTGTTTCTTCTCCTCTTCAATGGAGTCCTTCTTCTTCCTTTTTGACACTTTCCTTCCTAGAAAATCTTCTTCTTTGAGAGGATATTTTTGTTAGAGAAATGGAGAATGGATGAGCTGCTCCAAGATGCTCTCCAGCTGCCCCTCACAACCCATGAAGGACCACTTTTATAACAAACTTGCATGAGCTGGCCATGAGAGTCATGGCACAGCTGTCACAAGAATCTGGCAAAAACCACGGTTGATTCCACGGCCGTGATCTGTCAGAGAACCGTGATTCTGTGCAGAAACTTTGCCTTGGATCATTAAGCTGTGATTTGGTGCATGACTACTGTTGGCAAGGTTCCATGAGTCCTCCTTGGCCCTTAATTTGTGTCCTAATGAGTCCGAGGATGTGTCATCTAGATGAATGATCCTCAACGCATCGTTTTAGCTCCTAAATTTCCCGAAATACCTATAAAACACGCACAAGTCCGTGTAGACGTCTATCTCGACAAAATACATGAATTGAGTGCAAAACGTCTTGAACTAATGCTAAACCATACATGAATGAGCGGGAATTCTATCTAAATGAGTGTCTAAATCTAGATCATAAATCGTGTTATCAAAATACCCCATACTTAAGGTTTGCTCGTCCCCGAGCAAATTCCCAACTATAGACTAAGAGATGACATGATTTATGTATGCAGAAAAATGGCAAAATCTTTTTGGGTTTGTGCTTCTACTATTGGATCACCTTCATAGTCATGTTTCATGGCAATTGGACAAGCAATTATGTATCAAACAAATGAAGGCATGAAAAGACAATCGTACTTGACTCAAAAGCATGCATGAGATGTAAGGATGAAGAGGTCAAGAAGATCAAGAGTATATCAATTCTAGATTACTAAGTCTTACAAACATGCAAGTAGGTCATAAGGTTTTGTGACATAAAAGGCCAAGAAACGTTGTGATTGGGTGGGGAATTCTCTAGGTTATGTGATGCTAATCCGGGAATGGAATTAACTTCACTTCCTTGTCCTCGATCAACTTCCCCCAACTGTATATTTTTCCTTATCTAGCATTCTTTTCTTTTTCTTGACTTGTTTTTGAGACAATGGCATTGGTGTACAATAGCCGAAACCTCGGTGATTAGCCGTCCTCGGGCTTTTTCTCTTTTTCGAGGTGCATCCACACCGGGCATACATACCAAAGCTCGTTAGGGCTATTGGTTCATTTGACTTTGGCAAGGCACCAACACCCGATTATGTGAAGTGTACCGAGTTACTTGTCATTTAAACCAACGCCCCCAAACCTAATTTTGGCTACACTTCCACAATAACTTCAGCATTTTATTCATGACATTCCTTTCATCAATAACTTTACTCCATACTTGTTTTCCACACACTTCAACACACTAGCATGCTCCTATTCCCGGATGGGTTAAAAGAGGTCAATTTTATATCAATTGAGGTGCTTAAGCAATCATGATCAAGATGAGAAGTAGAGAAAGATGAAATGCCTCATTCATTCCTAGATGGTATGCAAGAACTATCATGTAATTTCGACTTTCAATACTCCATCCATTCTAGGCAAACATCATAATCACAAATCATTCATAGAATTTAAGAGAAGTAGTTCAAGTCCACATATGCATTTATCAATTCAACACATAAGGCTATCCATAGCCAATTCACAAGAGAAGATTTCATCATTAGGATCATATCCAAGCCTAGAAAGCACAAAAAAAATTTTTTAAAAATTTTCTGATTTTTCTGGGATTTTTGATTTAAGTATGTACAATGCAAGACATGTGCAAATATTAAACTATCCTAGATGCTCATCATGCAAAGGATCATGCGAACCCCACCCCATACTTAGAAACACATTGTCCCCAATGTGTAAATGAAGTTAAGAGAGTGAAAGAAGGTTCTCACAATGTAAAAGTGGTTTGCTATGGTATTTGGGATTTCTCAAGTGAATTGATGTTGGATGATCCTATCAACCATGGTAGAGAGCTCTAAGCGTCCATCAAAGCTTTGGAACCCGCGCTAGGCACCGCTAGCCGTCCAAGTTCCGCGTCCGCTCCACCCATAATTGGTGAGGGGTTCATCATCATCATTCATATGTCAAGAAAGGCTTCCAATGCTACTAACGCTCTAGCACACACGAAACACAAACACGCAAAGCGCACAAAAACAGAAAAATCTAAGCAAAAATGAAAAATGAAAAGGAAAAAAATGTTACCAATGGGTTGCCTCCCACCAAGCGCTTCTTTAAGGTCATTAGCTTGACCAAACTCGGGAGCGTCTATTCAAGGTGAAGCGGGGCAATCATGTCTACCGGGGCTCCCGGAATATACTTCTTCAAGCGATGCCCATTCACTTTGAAATTTCCACAATGCTCCCCTCCTATCTCAATAGCTCCATGGGGAAAGATCTTCTTCACCACATATGGCCCGGTCCATCTTGATTTGAGCTTTCTGGGAAAGAGCCTTAGCCTTGAGTTGAAGAGAAGGACAAGATCTCCTTCACTCAACTCCTTGGGGATGATCTTCTTGTCATGCCATCTTTTGGTTCTCTCTTTGTAGATCCGGGCATTCTCATAAGCTTCCAACCGGATCTCCTCAAGGGCGTTTATATCAAGCAACCTCTTTTCTCCCGCCTCCTTGAGGTCAAAATTTAGCCACTTAATGGCCCAATAAGCTCTATGCTCCATTTCCACCGGAAGATGGCAAGACTTGCCATAGACTAACTTGTAAGGAGTGGTGCCAATTGGTGTCTTGAAGGCGGTTCTATATGCCCACAATGCGTCATTGAGCTTCATAGCCCAATCCTTTCTAGTTCTAGACACCGTCTTCTCAAGGATGGCCTTTATCTCCCGGTTGGAGATCTCCACTTGGCCACTAGTTTGGGGATGGTAAGGTGTTGCCACCTTATGAGTCACCCCATACTTAGCCAAAAGTGCTCCAAAGTTCCTATTTGTGAAGTGCTTCCCTCCATCACTAATGATCACCCTTGGTGTTCCAAACCTAGGGAAAATCACCCGGTTGAAGAACCGCACCACCACCTTGGCATCATTTGTGGGAGAGGCGATTGCCTCCACCCATCTTGACACATAATCCACCGCCAATAGGATGAAGAGATTGCCACATGAAGAAGGGAACAGTCCCATGAAGTCCACACCCCACACATCAAAAATCTCGACTTCTTGGATGTTGTTCAAGGGCATCACATGTGCTACAAAACCTTGCACATCTCTAAACAAGTTAGGCCAATAAAAACCGGATTGCAATACCTTTGCACACGTCTTGTGTGAGCTAGCATGGTCTCCACATGGTAAGGAGTGACAATGCCGGATCACACTCTCCACTTCATCTTCCTGTATGCATCTCCTAAACATCCCATCCGGCCCTCTCTTGAACAAGAGTGGCTCACTCCAATAGTAGTGCCTCACATCGTTGAAGAACTTCTTTCTTTGTGCATATGTCAATCCGGGAGGCACTTCCTCAGTAGTTCACGATGTCGGCATACCATGGCTCATTTCCTCTAGACACTTGGAACAAGCATTCCTCCACCATTTGCAATTGCTCATCTCGGAATGAGTCATCAATTGGAATGTCATCTCTCCCAAGCTCTAATGGAGGCAATCTACTAAGGTGATCCGCCACGGAGTTCTCGGATCCCTTCTTATCTCGTATTTCCAAATCAAATTCTTGTAGAAGAAGGATCCACCGAATCAACCTTGGTTTGGCATCCTTCTTTGTAAGTAGATAACGGATCGCAGCATGATCCGTATAGACTATGACCTTCGCTCCAACAAGGTATGAGAGGAACTTCTCAAATGCATAAACCACCGCTAGCAACTCCTTCTCGGTAGTAGCATAATTGAGTTGGGCATCATCTAGCGTCTTGCTAGCATAATAAATAGCATGAGTGCGCCCTTCCTTCCTTTGCCCTAAAATAGCCCCAACGGCTACATCGCTCGCATCACACATGATCTCAAATGGTAGACTCCAATCCGGAGGTTGCATGATAGGTGCGGAGATCAAGGCGTTCTTCAATCTATAAAAAGCTTCAAGACAATCTTTTGAAAAGACAAAATCAACATCCTTCATTAGTAGGTTAGTGAGGGGCTTAGAGATTTTAGAGAAATCTTGAATAAACCTCCGGTAGAAACCGGCATGCCCTAAGAAACTACTTACCCCTTTCACCGAGGTAGGTGGTGGCAACTTCTCTATCGTCTCAATCTTGGCCCTATCAACTTCAATGCCACGGTTAGACACCAAGTGTCCTAACACAATACCTTCACTTACCATGAAGTGGCATTTTTCCCAATTTAAGACAAGATTTGTCTCCTCACATCTTTGCAACACCAATGACAAGTTAGCCAAGCAATTATCGAAAGAAGAACCATAAACAGAGAAATCGTCCATGAACACTTCCATGATATTTTCTATGTATTCCGAAAAGATAGCCATCATAGGTGGCGGGTGCATTACACAACCCAAATGACATTCTCCTATATGCAAAAGTACCCCATGGACATGTAAAAGTTGTTTTCTCTTGGTCATCGGGGTGGATAGGGATTTGGAAGAATCCACTATAGCCATCTAGATAGCAAAAATGAGAGTGTTGAGCTAACCTTTCTAGCATTTGGTCAATGAAGGGGAGAGGGAAGTGATCTTTCCTAGAGGCCATGTTCAATTTCCTATAATCAATGCACATCCTCCACCCCGTAACCGTCCTAGTCGGGATTAGTTCATTGTTCTCATTAATTACTACTGTCATCCCACCCTTTTTAGGAACTACATGAACGGGGCTAACCCACTTACTATCCGAGATAGGGTAGATAATTCCCGCATCTAGCAACTTAATGATTTCCTTTTTGACTACCTCTTTCATTATGGGATTTAATCTCCTTTGATGTTCAATAGAGGGTTTGTGGTTATCTTCCATCATTATCTTATGCATGCACAAAGAAGGCTTAATGCCAACCAAATCATCAATAGTATAACCAATGGCTTTTCTATGCAATCTTAGTTCATGCAACAACTTAGCAAGTTCATCATCACTCAAGCATGCATTAACAATCACAAGATATGTAGAATTATCACCAAGAAATGCATACTTCAAATGAGAGGGAAGGGGTTTAAGTTCAAGTGAAGGAGGACCTTTGTCGGTTGACGACGATCCAAATAAGATTGGATAAGATGAATCCAAAGCAAGTGAAGATCCTCCAAGGCTCCTAGAAGCTTGATCACCATCAAGGGTTGATTCAGGGAAAACTACGGCTGGAAACACGGGCTGCTCATTTTCCACGGCTGTGGTTCTTGCTAAGCTTGCTTCCCGGAGTTGTCCAGAAAGTTTGACGGCCGTGGAGTGTAAATCTCGACCGTGGAACCTGCAGCTGTTCAACACCTCTTCGTGGCCTTCAAATCCAACTCTTGGCTCCTCTTCCAATGCCTCCAAGGTCTTGATTTCTTCATTGCAAGCATCCTCAACACCTTCCTCCATCATACTTAAGGTAAGAACCTTCTCCAAGGGATCCTTGATCAAGATCGAGCTCACAATTTCTCTAGATTCTTCTTGCTCGACTATGTTGAAGATATCCTCGTCAAGGGTTGGTCCTTTCATCATTGTGGACAACTTAAACTTGATGTTCTCTTCTCCAATGTTGAAGGAGAGAGTCCCGTTCTTGCAATCCACTAAGCATCCGGAAGTGGCTAGGAAAGGTCTTCCTAAGATGATGGGAACCGGATAATCCGCCGGGATATCCAAGACGACAAAGTCAATTGGCACATAGAATCCTCCTAGTTGCACCGGAATGTCTTCTAAGATCCCAACCGGATGAGTGATAGAACGGTCCGCCATATAGAGGGTCATCTTGACCGGCTTTGGCTCTCCTAGCCGGACCTTGTTGCTAAGTGCAAGCGGTATGATGCTTACACTTGCTCCAAGATCACAAAGGGCCTCGTACTTCACATCTCCCACTTTTATCGGGACACAAAAAGAGCCCGGATCTCTTAGCTTGGGAGGCATCTCCTCCTTCATTGTTTGAATCAATTCCGAGGATCTCTTGGTCATTCTTACCTCCCCATACTCCTCCAACTTCCTTTTGTTGGAGAGTATTTCTTTCAAAAACTTGCCATATGCGGGCATTCCTAAAATGGCATCCATGAACGGAATGTTAATATGCAATTTAGACATTAGTTCAAGGAACTTACCAAAGTGATTGTCCAAACGAGCTCTTGCTCTTGACTGTGGGAACGGTAGTGGTGGCTTGTATGGAGGCGGTGCCACATAGGTTGGCTCTACATCCTTGCTCTTGCCTCCATCTTCTTGCATTCTTCCCTCTTCTACCACTACTTGCTTTCCCTTAGCATGGTCCTTGGGCAATGGATCCTTCATACTCAACCCACTCCTTGTTGTGATAGCCAACACTTGGCCTCTTGGGTTGTCTTCGGTTCTTCCGGGAAGCTTTCCCGGATCCCTATGGGTTTCACCCGCCTTTTGGAACACTTGTGCTTCCAAGACCTTTTGAGCCTTAGAGATTGAAGTCACGGTGCTCTCAAGACCACTCAACCTTCCTAGCAATTGCTCAAACATTATTTCGGGTCTATCCTTGGGAGGTTGAGTAAATCCGGGTGGAGGTTCTTGTGAAGCTCTTGGTGGTGGAGTCGAGCTTGTGGAGGCGGGAGGGTTCAAGGCTCCATCCGGGTTAGAGTAAGAAAACCCCGGATGGTTGTGGTTGGGCCGGTAATTGTTGAATTGCCGGTTGTTGTTGAAACTCCTTGAGCCTTGGTAATTGTTGAAGTTGCCCCTTCCCATATAATTCACATCCTCCTCCTTGGAAGACAAGTTGGCTTGTGGAAGCACTTGAGGAGTTGCTTGGTTCTTCAAAGATGTAGCACACAACTCCCTCAAGGACTTCAACTCATTGTTGATGGCGTCAAGCTTGAAATTGTTCATGGTGACTTCACTCACCTCATATGCTCCCGCCTTTCTCCCTTCACTCTTCCTATGGGAGTACTTCTCAATCACTAGAGCTTGCTTCTCCACAAACTCCAAAGCTTCATCTACATGCTTCTCCATAAAAGTCCCGCTGGAAAGAGATTGGAGCTTGAATTGGCTATCTTCATCAAGTCCTTTGAAGTAGATCTCCAATAGCTCAATTTTCGGTATACCATGGTGTGGACAATCAAGGAGAAGATCTTTGAACCTCTCCCAAGACTTGAATAAACTTTCTCTATCCTTCATCACGAAGGCATTGATCTTCCCTCTTAATTCGGTAGTCTTGGAAGGTGGGAAGAACTTGGTCAAAAACTCGGTTGTCATCTCCTCCCAAGTACCAACTCGCCCTTGTGGAATAGATTGATACCAAGCCAAGGCTTTATCCTTAAGAGAGAAGGAAAAAGCCCTAAGCTTATGGTTGTTGCTCTCCAATCTTGGCGGTCTAAGAGTCTCCATCAAAATCTCGTAGTTCATCAAGTGTTGATGAGGGGACTCTCCTTCCATCCCTCCAAATTGATTATGCCGGATCATTTGTAGAACTTGAGGGCGGAGCTCATAATTGTGGGTTGCGGGATCTCCTAGATTCACACCCGGTCGGTGTGCTCTTTGTGCCGGATCCATACGTCTCCCTAGGGTTTGTGGTTCCTCAATAGCAATGGGAGCAACCCTAACATTGGCCGCCGGCTGCGGTTGTGGTGGTGGAGGTGGAGGTTGTCGGCGGTTAAGCTCTCCTTGAACAAGGGCTTGCCTAATCTCCTCAATCTCTCTCCTAGTTTCCTCTTGCCTCTCATTAGCAAGTCTCCTTTCTTCCTCCAAGAGCTCATCTCTTAGCCTTATTTGTTCTAAGGCTTCATCCAATTCAGCTTGGAGGTTTCTTCCGGCCATCTCTTTCTCTTTTCGGATGTTCTTGGATCTAGATCGAAGGGTTTTCTCCGGTTCGGGATCGAATGGAGCTAAATCCTTTCCACGAGATCGTCGCATACACCTAAAGAGTAATAGATGTCCTGAAAAGCAAAGACACAAACCAAAAAGAGATCAAAAGCAACAAGAAAGATCTACACTAGAAACAATCACAAAATAGACTCAATCTAGACCTAGTCCCCGGCAACGGCGCCAAAAACTTGTTACGCTCAGGATATGTGCACAATAAGTCTTAAATTTATACTTGTTATATTTCTCCTAACTCCTAGCGCACCCGCAGTGTACGGGACGTTCGTAGTGTGGATAGTATTCCGAGGTCGAACACAAAGACTACGGTGAGATTGATTCGGTTTATGAATAAGTCTAGTGAAGATCTAAGTTAAGAAATGAGCAAGGAATTAAGAAATGAAAACCTCAATTGTTTTTAGTTGGTTTTTGGTGATCAATCAAAGATCACAATTCATGTAAAAGAAATCAATCGATTAAGCTAACAAATCAAAACAAGGAAACAAGCTAAACAAGGTATAGATCAAAGAAAGACAAGACGGATTCTAGGGATTGGAAGTTCCGGTTATGGCATAAAGCTCAAGTTATCTAATCATTTCTTGGATTAACTATGTTGGGGTTAAGTGTTTCTAGATTGGGATCAATTACCGGGTAAGTCTCATGATCCACTAGTCCATCTCCTAAGTCTCATTACCGGGTAAGTCTCTAAGAACCTAAGGGATGGAATTCTACTCAAACCGGATTGCTAACCTAAGATCCAACCTATCCTCACCGGGTAAGTCTCGGAAGGGTTAGTTTTAGGCTACCATCCAGCACACTTAATCCAATGGCGGCTTATTAGGCTCACCACTACCTAAGGTTTGTTATCTTTTGAATCTAAGAGTAAGGATTACCGGGTAAGTCTCTCCTAACACTTAGTCGCTAACACTAGGTCTTCCTAGGATAGATTTAACTTGACAAACACTTAGGATTTCAACATTTTAACAATCTAAGACTAGATCCACTGAAACAGGGAAAATTAATGGTTATTCTACCTAAACCACGGCCGTGGTTTGGCAAGAACTGGCCGTGATTCCTAACAGAGGATACGTTCAAACACACAAGCCATCCAAGGCAAATCTAAGTTCATTCTATCACAACCCTAGCCATAACCATCCTTTCCTTACCCTAGAACCACATCAATTTAGCCTACAACATTCATCATAGAAATCGAATCAAACAAACATAAAATCATAACATCCATTGCAAGATAATGAAGGAAAAGATATGAACAAGTGAACTTAAATCAAAACCAAGCTGAAAATAGAATTAGAGCAACTTACAACCCTTCCAAAAGAAGGTTCAAAGGGTTTATACAACTTTAGAAATAGAATCCGGAAATCTTCACTACAAAACTAGCAAGAGTGGCAATTGTGTGTGTGTTTATTCTCCTCTTCAATGGAGTCCTTCTTCTTCCTTTTTGACACTTTCCTTCCTAGATAATCTTCTTCTTTGAGAGGATATTTTTGTTAGAGAAATGGAGAATGGATGAGCTGCTCCAAGATGCTCTCTAGCTGCCCCTCACAACCCATGAAGGACCACTTTTATAACAAACTTGCATGAACTGGCCATGAGAGTTGTGGCACAGCTGTCACAAGAATCTGGCAAAAACCACGGTTGATTCCACGGCCGTGATTTGCCAGAGAACCGTGATTCTGTGCAGAAACTTTGCCTTGGATCATTAAGCTGTGATTTGGTGCATGGCTAGTGTTGGCAAGGTTCCATGAGTCCTCCTTGGCCCTTAATTTGTGTCCTAATGATTCCGAGGATGTGTCATCTAGATGAATGATCCTCAACGCATCGTTTTAGCTCCTAAATTTCCCGAAATACCTATAAAACACGCACAAGTCCGTGTAGACGTCTATCTCGACAAAATACATGAATTGAGTGCAAAACGTCTTGAACTAATGCTAAACCATACATGAATGAGCGGGAATTCTATCTAAATGAGTGTCTAAATCTAGATCATAAATCGTGTTATCATAACCCACCTACAAGATACTCTCTATACAGGTTGTTGAGGCTTCAATATAGAAAGGTTCTAAAGGCAAGAATTAATGTCAAATACCCAAACTTGTAATCCAAGGATCGAGACTAACTTAACCGATTAAGGTTGTGACACTCACAATCGAGGTAGAGGTTGTTGAGGCTTCACTACCACCTAGAAAAGGCAAGCCAAGACTAAGTTAAAGCTAATTTTTAACTTTGGATTAAAGTAAAAGCAGGTTCGTAAACTTAAGGGAAATTACGGGTGGATCTTGAGATTCCACGGTCGTGGAACTCAAGAACAAACCGTGATTTAGGGTTCGTCAACGATTCTCTCTAACTCTCAGGGTCTAATCTGTTTACGATCAATCTATCATCATCTAAGCCACAACTATCAACCTTCACCTTAGAATTGTTAAGGGTTTTTAGCCAATAACAGTCATGTTGATATTAAATTCAAGAATTAAAAGATTGAAAGATGAAAACTTCCGAAAACCTTCAATAAACTTCAAACCAATCTCAAAGTCACAATCAAGAACAAATATCGTCACAAGATTCGGAATAGAACAAACAAACACAATCGTAGATAAGAATGGAAGAACGGGATGTCAATCCGTCTTCTAAATCAAACCTAAACAAGAAGAGGAATCTTCTTGCGAACAATCTTCCGAATCTTTGATCTTCCCGTTAATCCGGAAATCTCAACAGCAATCTCCACCAAAAGTGCGAGATTAGGGCAAATCTCAAGCGTAAACGTAGGATGCGTCTATGCGTAAGCGAAGGTAAGCGGAGGTCTAAAGCGAGGTGTAAGCCCAGGTCTAAGCAGAGGTCGCAAAGTGCGTCTAAGCGGAGGTGACGGAATCTTCCTTCGTCCGTCTTTTTATAGGGCAAGATAAAATATCGGCCCGGCCCAATCTTCTAAAAGATCGTGGCTTAAAATGTGGCGAAAAGGATCGCCAAGATCACGGTCGTGGAAGGTTCCACGACCGTAATTTAGAGCGTGGAAATCAACACGGTTTGAACACAAGGATTCCACGACCGTAAAAGCTCCTGGAATGAACCACGCTTCTCCTGCATGGTTCCACGGCCGTGGAACTGAACGTGGAATATAGTACGGCCGTATTTTAGAGCGTGGTTTAGGGCAAGAACGTGATTCTTCCCTAGCCTCGTGCATCCCTGAAGTTAGCTCTCTTTTGGCTCCTAAGAATGTCCTCAACCCATGGACATACTCAATCGACTCATCCTTGCTAAATTCCATTCGGAAATGGCTCTCAATCACCTATAATCAACATAGAACTAGTGTAGACATCCATATCGACAATATAGGCAAACTAGCTCACAAATGCAACAATGCTCAATTAATGATTATCAATATGAATCAAATACACTTAGAAAACGTGCCTAAAATATCACAATATTTCATGCTAACAAATAACCCCATACTTGCAACTTGCTTGTCCCTAAGCAAGGTCTTTCAAAAGCTTTTAAAACAAGAGTTAGGATGAAATATGTGTACCTTCTCAAAGCAATACTTCTTTTGGATTGAATGTGCCTTCTAAACAATAGATCATTCTCAAACCTTGCGTCAATCATTTATAAGACATTCATATACTTAATCAAAGAGTAAAGAGTAAAGAAACCTCATGAATCAATCAAACTTCCAAACAAACATCATAACCCTTAAACATTATCAAAATCAATCATAAGAAACTTCAATTTAGATCACCAAGTCATATAACATTCTTTGTATATTAAGGACTTTCAAAGAAAAAGGTCTAGAATGTGGAAAAGGAAGGAAACTTTAAGGAATGTGGTGCATGAATCCGGGAAAATGGACAACTACTCTTCTCTTCTTCTCTTGCGGTTTCCGCACACTTTCAACTTAGAGCTTCGCTCTCTTCTTTTCATTTTTCGACTTTACTTTTGGAGTTATGGGTAGAGGTGCACAAAAACCGAAGCCTAGGAGATTGGCGTTTCTCAATTTTTATGAGATGCCTCAAACCCTTAGCGCACATACCATAATCCGTTAGGAATATCGCTCAATTCGACTTTGGCAAGACACAAACACCCGGCTATGTGAATGGTGCCGAGTTACTCATCGTCATGATTGACTTCCCCAAACCTATAATTTCTTTCTATTCTTTTGATTGCAAATAATTGCTCTCATGGCCCTCCCACATCAAACATGCCTTTTTCATTCACTTCTCCAAATTCCCGGATAGGTAAAGGAGGTCAATATTTCAATGAGGAGCTAAAATGATCAAAGAAAGAAGAAAGAAAAATCGAATTGCCTTAATCATCTCAACAAGAAGTATAAGAACTCATAGTGCGATTTCAACTTCAATTTCTCAACATGATTTATGTAATATTTATCACATTATGAAACTTGCAAAAGAGGTATAATCAACTCATTTAATTCCTTTTCAATTCACTATTCGTTTAAGCATGCAATTGTCATCAAACTCAATTCACAAGTAGCGATTATCATAGAAATCATCTCAATTCATTAGAAGCACAAAATTTTCAAAATTTTTTAATTTTTATGGGTTTTTCAAGTTCTTTTTCATGCAATGCAATAATGAAACGTGCAACAATATAATGAACATGCAATGATAGTCTCGAATAGAAGCAAACATAGTGAGTAAGAGTTATTACAACTTTTAGTCACACCCCACCCCATACTTAGGACGAACATTGTCCCTAATGTTCAAAAGAAAGAAAGGAAAGAAAGAAAAAAAAAGAAAGAAACTCACAAAGTGGCGCTGGAGCGGCTAAAACGAACGGTCATGCTAATTATCACTACGGCGCTGGTGGAGGCGGGAATGGAGAGAAGCTAGGATCATAAAACCGCCCAAACTGTTGGCGGTAGACATCCCTCATCATGTGATCGAGGTCGTTCAAGCGTCCATCTCTAGCATCGGCTCGAATCTCCAATGCTCCTACTCTCTCCGAAAGACCAGTAGCCCAATCCGGCATCTGCTCATACCATCCCGGAGCCTGGCTGTACCATGCTGGAGCGTTGGACGGTGCTAGTGCTGATGTCTACTCTGTGGACCATGGAGGTGGAACTCCATACCATGCAGGAGGCGTGGTCATCCATGTAGGTCTCTCACTCACGCTAGAGCGGCTAGAAGACGAGCCTGAAGCTCTAGCTGGACGTGAAGAACGTCTAGGTACATCGGGGGCCGCATCCGGCTGATCCGGAAACGTGCCAAACTCCTGCTCGGCTCCTCCTCCATCCTCAACAACTGGTGGTGAGACATATGAGGGAGCTGCAATCCTGTTCGCATGCATAGCAGCGAACGTCTCCTTCCAATTATGGCGTCCAGCCATAATGGAATACTCCTGTAGCCACTCTATACCCCTACCTGTCCTGCTCTCCCAAGGCATGGCCGCATAAGGCGGACCTCTATGTGTGGGGAAGATGAGGCCTCTAGTCATGAAGGCATGAAGTCATAGAGGTACAGTTGGTATGCGTGTGCACGCAGAAAAATCAACTCCCAAACTCCTAGCAAGGTGGGTAACTATCCCACCATATCCAATGTTGCCCCTCCTCTTGTTCTTGAGCTTGCTCATAGTAGCAGCCAAGAGGGTGGCACAGTCAGCTCGGCGCCCGTACAACATAGAATACAACAAAAAGAGCTCATCCGTCTTGATCTTTTGGGGTGTCTCCGTCCTAGGAAAGAGGCACTCCGAAAGAACACGGTGAGCAATCTTCAAGGCTAAGTGGTACATCAACTTAGCCTTGGTGTCAACAGGTTGCCAACGGTCCTCGTTGGCGTAAATCATCGCTACCTCCTCCCAAAAGTCCTTGGCGTAAACGCCACTAGGAAAGCGACCGTTAAAGGTCTCATGAAACCCAAAGAAGGTCCCGAACTCACGAATGGAAAAGTCATAGTTTCTTTCCATAAGACGGAAAGAAACGGTCCTATCTACATGGCTATGCTGAAAGGACGTCACTACCTCCCTCGTAATCTCCTCGTAGGCGTCTTCTCGGATAGCCGAGAAGACGACTAATCCGGCTCTATCCAAGAGCCAAGTAAGGTCATCTATAATGTTGAGAGGAGCTAGATCCTCCAACAACAAGTACCTAGGACCAATCACAGCCCTCTCCTCGATCCTCTCGAATGCTGCGAGGTGATCCTCATGTATAGTCGGTACTCTAGGGCTAGGAGGTGAGGGTGATGAAGGTGATGATGGAGGTGAAGGGGAAGAGGGTGGTGGTGCTCTAGAGGATGAAGAAGAAGAGGGATTTCCCTTCCTCTTCTTGTTCGGATCATTCTTTTTCTCCTTAATCCTCCCCGAAACTCTCCTCACAAAGTCCATTACTGTCAAGAATTACGGGTTGTTCTTGCCTTTCCACGGCCGTGGTTCTTCCAGGAACCGTGATTTGTCTCAGTTTTTTGCAAATCTCAGAATTCAATACTCAATCTCAACAATCAATCAGCCTTAGTCTAATTTCTTCCAATTTCAATCAGTTCTTCCTAAAATCTCTAACAAAAACGAACCAAATCGACAAAGATCAAGAAGAGTGGAAAAACCTATTTTTCGGATTTAAAAATCCAAATTGTGCGTTCCTTGGTGAATTTCCGCTCGATTTGTCGCTTGGATCTTGTTGGTGGTCGAATTTGCTTCAATTTGGGAAGAAGAATCGTTAAAAACGATTAACGAACGAAGAATTGGAGGAGGGGGCGTGGATTCGGCGTTTAGGTCGTGGAAGGGGGTTTTGTGGGTAATTTTTGTGAAGAACGTGGTTTATATAGTCACTGGCAAAATTTTGAAAATCACGGTCTGTCGGGGTGTTCCACGGCCGTGGAATTGTACGGAACCGTGGTTTTGGTGTTTTTTCAAAGGCTTTTGGAAATTACGGTCACTGTAGCTGTCACGACCATGGTTTAGGCCGTGGAACTCTCTGTAATGCTCCAAAGTCCAAATTTCGTCACTTTTCTTCAACATTAGTCTTCCCTTTTCCTTTTCCATCATTCCTACATCCAAAAACACGAACATACCGGAAGAAATCGAGGCAAAATAAAGCGAAAAACGTCTAAACTAAGCTAAACTATGAATCGAAAACAAAAACAAAAATCTAATACCTTGGGTTGCCTCCCAAGAAACGCTTTGTTTAAGGTCCGTAGCTAGACCAATCTCGCACTTATTCGAGTGCGGTAGGCGCGAACTCTTCAGTTTGGAGTTCCGGCGTATACTTCTTGAGTCGTTGGCCGTTCACCTTAAAGCTTCCGCTCGTTTCATCCCATACTTCAACTGCACCATGGGGGAAAATACGCTTAATTAGAAAAGGTCCGGTCCAACGAGATTTAAGCTTATCTGGAAAGAGACGGAGCCTTGAATTGAAGAGGAGAACTTGATCTCCTTCTTTGAAGTCCTTTGGAATGATATGCTTATCATGCCAACGCTTTGCTCTCTCCTTATAGATCTTAGCGTTTTCATAAGCATTCAAGCGGAGTTCGTCCTGCTCATTAAGGTCTAGGAGACGCTTCTCTCCCGCTTCCTTCATGCTGAAATTCAACCACTTGATAGCCCAAAACGCTTTGTGCTCCAACTCCACCGGCAAGTGACAAGACTTCCCATACACAAGGTTGTATGGTGTGGTTCCTATGGGAGTCTTGTATGCAGTCCGGTACGCCCACAATGCATCGTCAAGCTTCAAGGACCAATCCTTCCGAGTCCTTGAAACCGTATTCTCTAAGATTCCTTTGATCTCCCTATTTGAGATCTCAACTTGTCCACTTGTTTGTGGATGATAAGGGGTAGCGACCTTGTGAGTAACCCCATACTTAGCTAGAAGAGCTTCAAAGCGCCGGGCAATGAAGTGAGAACCTCCATCACTAATGATAGTCCTTGGCATCCCAAATCGTGGGAAAATGGTCTTGTTGAAGAACTTAACCACAACCATGGCATCATTGGTGGGAGAGGCAATTGCTTCCACCCATCTAGAAACATAATCTACCGCCAATAGTATGTATTGGTTTCCACAAGAGGATGGGAACGGTCCCACGAAGTCAACTCCCCAAACATCGAAAATCTCCACCTCTTGGATGTTGTTGAGGGGCATCTCATTCCTCCTAGAGATATTACCTGTTCTTTGATAAGCATCGCAGCAAGAAACAAAGGATTGCACATCTCTAAAACAAAGTAGGCCAAAAGAATCCAGATTGCAATACCTTTGCGCTAGTCTTGTTCGAACTAGCGTGTCCTCCACAAGGTAGTGAATGACAATGGCGGATGACACTTTGCATCTCATCTTCAGGCACACATCGCCGAATGATGCCATCCGGACCTCTCTTAAAGAGGAGAGGCTCGTTCCAAAAATATTCCCGGACATCCTTAAAGAACTTCTTCCTTTGTGCGTAGGATAGTCCGGGCGGTATCTCCTGACAAACCAAATAGTTAACAAAATCAGCAAACCATGGTTCGTTACCTTTGGAGATCACATCGATGCACTCTTCAATAATGTGTAGGTGTTCGTCCGGGAAGGAGTCATCGATGGGTAAATGGTCGTCCTCTAGATGTGTTATGCGACTCAAATGATCCGCAACAGAATTTTCTGAACCTTTCTTGTCGCGGATCTCAAGATCGAATTCTTGTAGGAGAAGAATCCATCTAATTAGCCTTGGCTTCGCATCTTTCTTTGCAAGGAGGTACCGGATTGCAGCATGATCCGTGTAGACAATCACCTTTGCACCTACAAGATAAGAGCGAAACTTGTCAATAACATAGACAATGGCTAAAAACTCTTTCTCGGTAGTGGCGTAGTTGAGCTGCGCTTCATCTAGCGTCTTGCTAGCATAGTATATGGCATGGGTTCGCCCTTCCTTTCTTTGTCCAAGAACAACTCCTATAGCTACGTCACTAGCATCGCACATAACCTCAAAGGGAAGAGTCCAATCCGGAGGTTGGATAATAGGTGCTGAGATTAGAGCTCGCCAAATTGTGTTAAACGCATCCAAGCATTCCTGCGAAAACTCAAAAACTGCATCCTTCATCAATAGATTAGTGAGCAGTTTTGATATCTTAGAAAAGTCTTTAATGAAACGTCTATAAAATCCAGCATGTCCTAGGAAACTTCTTATCCCTTTCACCGAAGTTGGGGGAGGAAGCTTCTCTATGGTCTCTATCTTAGCTTTATCTACTTCTATCCCTCTACTAGAGATTAAGTGACCTAATACGATTCCTTCCTTAACCATAAATTGACACTTCTCCCAATTAAGAACTAGGTTAGTGTCTTCACACCTTTGCAAAACAAGAGAAAGGTTAGAAAGGCAATCGTTGAAAGAGGAACCGTATACGGAGAAGTCGTCCATGAAGACCTCCATGATTTCCTCAATGTATTCGGAGAAGATGGCCATCATGCACCGTTGAAAGGTGGCTGGGGCGTTACAAAGCCCGAACGGCATTCTCCTATAAGCAAACGTACCCCACGGGCACGTGAATGTGGTCTTCTCGTGATCATCCGGGTGTATCGGGATCTGAAAGAAACCACTATAACCGTCAAGATAGTAGAAATGTGAATGTTGCGCTAACCTTTCAAGCATTTGATCGATGAATGGGAATGGGAAGTGATCCTTCCTTGTTGCATTGTTAAGCTTTCGGTAGTCTATGCACATCCGCCATCCCGTCACGGTTCGGGTAGGAATGAGTTCGTTGTTCTTGTTGGTGATGACCGTCATTCCTCCCTTCTTCGGGACTACTTGAACCGGACTCACCCACTTACTATCGGAGATAGGGTCGATGATACCTCCATCAAGAAGTTTGAGAATTTCCTTCTTGACAACCTCCTTCATGGTCGGATTCAACCGCCTTTGATGTTGTCTTGAAGTTCTAAAATCTTCCTCCATTAGTATCTTGTGCATGCATAGGGAGGGTTTAATTCCTACTAAGTCCTCAATAGTATAGCCTAAAGCTTTCCTATGTTTCCTAAGGACAATCATGAGTTGATTATGTTCATCTATGCTTAGTTCGGAACTAACAATAACCGGAAAGGTAGAATTAGGTCCTAGAAAAGCGTACCTTAGATGAGTAGGAAGTGGTTTTAGTTCCATCGCTTTCGGAGCTTCCAATGATCCTTGAGGAGCATCCGATGTCTCCTTAGAAGTTTCTAAGGGTGTTGAAGGTGTGGGAGAAGAATCAGAAGAAGTTGAAGAAGTGTCTCGATCACCCCTTTCCACGGCCAGAATTACGGGCTCCCCATGTCCTCCACGGCCGTGGTTTAGGGCGTGGAAAGGAAATACGGTTGTCATGTCTTCTCCACGACCGTATAACTCTCTGGAGTGGGACACGGATTTGGTTGTGAAATCCACGGCCATTGAATATAATGTGTGGCCGTGGATTCTAACGTTTTCTGCCTCATCGTGGAGTTTTTCAAACTCCACTTCATGCATCTCTTCTTGTGCTTCTAAGGCTTCAATTGCCTCATTGCACTCTTCTTCTTCCCCTACATTTGTTAGACTCATAGTGATAACTTTTTGTAAAGGATCGTTAAAGAGGATCGCACTTACCTCCTCCCTAGACAAACCTTCTTCATCTTGGATATCGAAAATATCCTCATCAAAGATTGGCTCCTTCACTAGAGTGGAAAGAACGAACTCTACTTTCTCTTCTCCTATATCAAAAGGGAGTCTCCATTCTTACAATCGATTATGCAGCCGGAAGTTGCAAGAAACGGTCTTCCGAGTATGATCGGGACCGGACTATCTGCAGGAATGTCAAGCACGACAAAATCAATGGGAACAAAGAATTTACCTAGCTTGACCGGGACGTCTTCTACAATACCGACGGGGCGAGTAATGGATCGATCCGCCATGTACAACGTCATCTTCACCGGTTTAGGGTCGCCTAAACCGATCTTCCTACACAATGCAAGTGGTATGATGCTCACACTTTGTTTGCTCTAAACGGTGTGTGCAAGCTTTAAATTTATAACCCTAGACTTAAGCTTAAAACAAGGATGCGAACCCGCAGTGTACGGGTCAATCGTAGTAAAAGCAAGAAAATTCCAAGGGTCGATCACAGGGACTCGGTGAAACAGAGTCAATACGGTATGCTAATGTCAATGCTAACCACAAGAGCAATTTAACACAATCAAAGATGAATAAGAAGTCAATAAAGCAAACATGCAATTCTAGGGATTACAGCATCAAGTTGTGGTTCCAACTCAAGATCTTATAGATAAGCGGACAAAGCTGAGATTTTTGCGTGGGGAAGGTGTTACTAAAGTGGAGTAGATCACCGGGTAAGTCTCACTACACACTAATTCTAAACCGTAACTCCTATTACCGGGTAAGTCTCAAGGAATCAAGATGAAGAATTATAACCTCAAACTAACATACCATCTAAGGGAATAGAATCAACCTTTACCGGGTAAGTCTCAGGCTAACTCACAAAGATGGGATGGAAGCACACTCAAACCCCAATAAAGGATAAACCTTTATTACCTACACTTATGATCGTTAATACACAAACTAAGGAATTACCGGGTAAGTCTCATCCTAAGCTTGCATTGAACTAGGAAGGTGAAATAAGAATAGGATTTAGCAAACTCTAACACTTAACTTTCTGTTTTAGGTCGGATAAGTCACCTCGGTCAGAAGAATTCCACCCCGGCCGAGATGTTCATCAACCGAACGAGATGCTTAGGGTTAAGGTTAAAGACTCGAACTTTCAGGATCCTACTGGAATCTAAGATTATTCTATCATTGTTTTTCCCACAACCTTCAGCTAATCACCCTAGAATCACACAAGGAAATTAGCCACTCATCATCATAATGAAAGTATTAAGATATATGGGAAGAAGGTGAATATTTGAACAAAGAAGAATTTAATGAAAAGACTTCAATAACTGAATCAAATATCACAACAAAGCGTTCCTTGGATAATAATCCAAAAAGACAAGACAACAATTGATGGAATTGAAGACAATCTTACAAAACCCTTCAAAAAGCTATAAAAGCTATGATCTTCAATCTTCCTTCAACCTTCAAAAAGGTTCTTCGAAAACTCCCAAATTGGAGTAGGCTGCTGCTGCTGCGTTATTTTCGGTGTAAGCGGAATTTCCAACTGTATGCGGATGTCGGAATTATGGGAAATCCGACCCTTTTTATAGGAAAATAAACCTCCAAAGATAATAAATCTTAAGAAGATATTATCCATAAATATAGGTAAAATATATATTCTGCATATCTCATTCCTTCCAGAAGCTAAGCCCAAAAATATAAGATCACTTTCCAAATTTAAAAGATCTCTTCCAAAATAAAAAATTCTCGCCGCGTCCTAGGTGTTCGCCTCGGTCGAGTCGGCGTCTCTGGATCGCCTCGGTCGAGGTGAATCAATGGTCAACCGAGGTGAGTCACAACAGAATGTGAAATCTCTCGAATCTGCTCCAAAGTGAATCTTCAATCCATGGATATGCTCCCTGGATGTAGCTCCAAATGACTCATGACTCCTTTTGCTCCTTTTTTATGCAAAACGTACCAAATTACCTGCAATTACAACGAAACTAGGTGTAGACCTCGATTCTCGCAAAGGTAGATGAAATGGTAGTAAAATCGCATAATGTACATACAAACATGCAGATTATGAAAGATAAAAACGTCCAAACAAACCCCAAAATATAGACTATAATTCATGCTATCAAAATACCCCATACTTAGCCCTTGCTTGTCCCCAAGCAAGTTCCTCATATAGAAGACAAGATAGAATGGATTATAAGTCAAGAAAATCAATGAAAAGTC
Organism: Fagopyrum esculentum; assembly: GCA_033239045.1. Classification (NCBI taxonomy): domain Eukaryota; kingdom Viridiplantae; phylum Streptophyta; class Magnoliopsida; order Caryophyllales; family Polygonaceae; genus Fagopyrum; species Fagopyrum esculentum. The sequence goes on from BSUD01000007.1 coordinate 123,166,425, forward strand.
TTTCAAAAATATTTTATGGTGTGCAACTATCATAGATCACTCTAAGAGAGTACTTCCTGGAATTAAAAACTCAATATGCTCAAAACATTTTATAAATATAAGAAAGCTGTTCATCTTTGCATAAAATCATAGGATGCATAATAAATCATAATTATCAAAATTAATCATGTATAATCCAGTTTAAACCGCTAAGTCAATCAACAAGCTCAAGGTCTCAAGGGCTTCCCAAGAGAAAAGGTCAAGAAACGTGTAGGGTAGGGATGTATGTAAGGTAATGTGGTGCTAGAATCCGGGAAAAGGATGAACTTTACTTTCACTTTGACTTGCAACATCTTCCACCAATAAGCTTTGCTTATCTCACACTTTCCTTTTTTACTTTACTTTTTGGGATGCATGGACAGAGGTGCACAATAACCGAAGCCTAGGAAATCTGCAATCATCAATTTCTCGAGATGCATCAAACCCTTGATGCACATACCATGACCCGTTAGGAATATCGCTCAATCCGACTTTGGCAAGACACAAACACCCGGCTATGTGAATGGTGCCGAGTTACTCATCTTCATGATTGACTTCCCCAAACCTAAAATTACTTTCTAACACTTCACTTCCAGCCCACTTCTCAACTTTTAATTTGCTTTCACCACTTCGCTTGCTTCCAAATTCCCGGATAGGTAAAGGGAGGCAAAATGTATATGAGGGGTTAAGCATGATCAAGAAGAAGAAGAAGAAAAGAATGAATTGCCTTGGTCTTTCCAAGAAGAAAGTGAGAGAACTTATCCTGCGGTGTAAACCTTCAAATTCAACATAATTTGGATAAAAACAAAGTATTAAACATGCTAATAATTTCAAACAAAGCACTTAGCAACTTAAACATATTATAAAACCTTTCAAACACACAAAGAATTTAAAACCAGTAGGTAAACAAAATCTTCACTGAGATCATATCCAGATAAGTAACACAAAATCGTTTTCGAAAACTTTCTGTTACGCCGCCTCGGTCGAGATGTTCTTGGTTCAACCGAGGTGAAATGCCTCGTTTCGCCAAAATCTCCCCGGTCGAGGTCAAAAAATTTTTTTTTTTAAAACCAATTTTTTTTATTTTTTCGGTTTGGTTTCGACGTTTTTCTCAATCAAATAATCTGTAGGTATGCATGTAATATCAGATAATCATATAAAGGCAAGTGAAGCATAAATATGAAAATATCCGATAAATAAGATACATCATAAGTGTCGAATACATCAAAAGTAGCCACATAGTCAAATAACAAATACCCCATACTTGAGACACACTGTCCCAGTGGGTATAATAAAAGGTCTAAATAAAAAAAGGACTCACCGGATAAGAGCCGAACTGCATAAAAATATAATAATAAAACTCTGCAGCTCCTCAGTAGTCCTGATCCGGCGGCGGTGGTGGTGGTACATAAGGATGCTGGGTCGGATCAAACGGATAGCCCATAGTCTGCTGGAACTGTAGCTCCATCATCCTACGCTGATAGTGCTACCCCTCCAACATCTGCTGAGTCCAGCTGTCAAGGTGTCGGTGCTGGGCGGCAAATCTCTCATGGATATCCACTGTAAGGGCAGCATATGAGTCTATCATCTGATCTGTCAAGTCGTCGATCCGACGATGAGCCTCTGCATCTCTATGACGGCGTGTCCGACGCCTAGCAGATCTAGCAGGAGGTGCAGCAGGTGCAGGCTCAGTATCCTCCTCATCCTCATCTAAATCAATAATGGGTGGCGCACTCGTCCCAGCTGTATTTGTACCTGTGTCCATCGGGACGCCGCCTCCTCTCTCATCCACTGTCTCATCATCGTCGTCATCCTCATCAGCCTCCTCCTCAGCCTCAGCAGGGGCAGCTGCTCCCTCTCTGTAATCCTCCATAAGTGGATCCCAAGCAGTCTGCCAGAAATGGGGATCAAAGACAGAGAACTGTGCAGACCATCTGATGCCCTGAGGTGCAGTCCGCTCCCAAGGCATGGCAACGTAGGGTGTAGTCAGTCCACGGGGAACTAGAATCCTCCGTGTAATCATCTCCTGCAATCCCAGCGGCTTCGGAGCCGCTGCTAACGTGCAAATGCTGAGGTCCATCCCGTGGTAAGTAGCGATGTGGGTGACTAGACCTCCACAGCAAATATCTCCCTTCGCCTTGGCCTTGATCCTATGCAGATCCTCTGCTAGGAGCAAGCCAAAGTCTGGGAATCCCCCTGTGACCATGCAATAGAGGCTGAAGAGCTCACCCTGTCTGATTTTCTGGGGCGTCTCAGTACGCGCCAGAAGTGTCTCACTGAAGATCCTGTGGGCAAGTCTGAAGGCTGGGTGAAAGATGACCTTCTCCCTGGAATCTCCGGGGCGCCATCTGTCTGCGTGTGTAGTAATGTGGGCTATCTGTCCCCAGAACTCCCTAGCTACGGATCGGGAGGGGAAGTCTACAGCGGTGGGGTCAGGAAAGCCAAAGATCTCTCTCCAAATCTCTAAAGGAACTATGAAGTTCCGGTTCATCAACCGGTACTTCACAGAATGGTCTGTGGGGAGGTAGGAGAAGGAGCTAACAAACTCGAGTGTCGGCTCTAAGTAAGCTGGGGCTCGGATCTCAGTAAACTGATCCAGCACGACGGTAGCAATCATCCTCCTAAGGTCAGCATCTAACCCTAGGCAGTCAAAAGCTGACACATCCAGAAATCGTGGTGCGATGACTGGACGGCCAGCTATCCTCTCATAGTCTACCCGGCATCTCTCGTGGATAACCGGGCGGTAGGGACGGGATGAGGAAGGAGAAGGGGAAGGGGAGGATCTATCTCTAAGAGCTAATCGGCGATCTGAACTCATTTTCAAAACACTGTCAGACTACCTCGGTCGAGTGACAACTCCAAGAATCACCTCGACCGACGTGCAGAACGACTGGACCGAGGCGAAGACAGTCGCGATTCCACTCTCTGATTTTCAGTTCTTTTCCCCCAAAAATCACTACCGATGCTTCCTAAGGGGTACTTATAGACTTCCTCAACAGAATCAAGGGCAACCAAAGCCCAATATGCAGTAAACGAACGAGTTTAGGTTTTCGAACGTTTTTACCTCTTTCCGGCCGATTCACTCAGATTTCTTGTAGATCTGTAGTTGCAATCGGATCCTCTACTCTTCAATTGCAATTTGGAAGCAGAAATCTTCGAAAACGAGCGAGAAACGAAGGAGGCGAGGTGGATCTGTCGCCGCGGTCGAAATGGGTAAAAAATGTGAAAAGTAATTTTTCCCCTTTTTATACTGTTACTGGATCTGCTGTCACCTCGGTCGAGATGGTCTCGACTGGACCGAGGTGATGTGGACCGAGGCGGTTCTGCAGAAACTCTAGTTGCCTCGGTTGCTTCAAGAATCAACTCGGTCGAGATGTTCTGACAGTGACCGAGGTGCTTCTGTCTTCTCAGATTCTCGAACTTCTGTCTTTCCAGATGTGCTCCTCCCTGTTGTTTGTCCAGAACGCCAAAAACAAAGCAAAGCAAAGCAAAAACGAAAACTATCTAAGCTAGACTAGAAAACGGGAAAAGAAAGCAATACCTTGGGTTGCCTCCCAAGAAGCGCTTGATTTAAGGTCGCTAGCTGGACCATGATGCGTCTCAAAGGAGGTAGGAGGTTCCCTCACCCCATACTTCACCTCCATCGTGGGGTGAAGTAAGTAGATCCATCAAACGCTCCAAGACGTGCAAGTGCTCATCGGGGAATGAATCGTCTATGGGTGGGTTATCCGTCTCGCGGGAAGATTCCGGTAGCCGGCTGAGGTGATCCGCAACTGAATTCTCGGATCCCTTCTTATCGCGGATCTCTAGGTCAAACTCTTGAAGCAAGAGAATCCATCGAATAAGACGCGGCTTGGCATCTTTCTTAGCCATCAAATAACGAATGGCTGCATGGTCGGTGTAGACAATGACTTTCGCCCCTACTAGATAGGAACGAAACTTCTCGAAAGCATATACAACCGCCAATAACTCCTTCTCGGTGGTAGCGTAGTTGCGTTGTGCTTCATCTAGCGTCTTGCTAGCATAATAAATGGCGGTGGTCCGTCCATCTTTCTTCTGTCCGAGTACCGCTCCTACGGCTACATCGCTAGCGTCACACATGACCTCGAAGGGCAAGGTCCAATCGGGAGGCTGGATAATGGGAGCGGAGATCAACGCTTCCTTAATCCTGTAAAAAGCATCAAGACACTCCTGCGAAAACTCAAAAACAACATCTTTATTCAAGAGGTTTGTTAGAGGTTTAGAAATCTTGGAGAAGTCCTTGATGAATCTCCTGTAGAAACCTGCATGCCCGAGAAAACTCCTCACACCTTTAACAGAACAAGGAGGAGGGAGTTTCTCAATAGTCTCGATCTTAGCTCGATCGACCTCAATACCTCGATTAGAAACGAGGTGTCCTAGCACAATGCCTTCATTAACCATAAAATGACACTTCTCCCAATTCAAAACAAGGTTAGTGTCTTCACATCTTTTAAGCACTAGAGAAAGGTTAGATAGGCAATCATCAAAAGAGGAACCATATACAGAAAAATCATCCATGAATACCTCCATGATCTCCTCTATGTATTCGGAAAAAATAGCCATCATGCATCGCTGGAAGGTAGCTGGTGCATTGCACAATCCAAATGGCATCCTCCGATAGGCAAACGTCCCCCATGGACAAGTGAAAGTGGTCTTCTCCTGATCATCCGGATGGATAGGAATCTGGAAGAATCCACTATAGCCGTCCAAGTAGCAAAAGTGTGAATGCTGGGCCAACCGTTCGAGCATTTGATCAATGAAGGGAAGCGGAAAATGATCCTTCCGAGTCGCCATGTTCAGCTTCCTATAGTCGATGCAAACTCTCCAGCCCGTAACGGTCCTTGTTGGGATCAACTCGTTGTTCTTATTCGTCACAACGGTCATCCCTCCTTTCTTCGGAACGACATGCACTGGGCTAACCCACTTGCAGTCCGAGATAGGATAGATAATACCTGCATCCAACAACTTAAGAACTTCCTTCTTCACAACCTCTTTCATGATCGGATTTAACCGTCTTTGAGGTTCCCGTGAAGTCTTATGATTGTCTTCCATTAGAATTCTATGCATGCAGAAAGAAGGTTTAATGCCAATAAGATCATCCGTGGTGTAACCTATGGCTTTTCGATGCTTTCTCAGGACATGCATGAGCTTAGATAATTCAGAATCGGAGAGGGAAGCACTAGCAATAACGGGATAAGTAGAATCCGGCCCAAGAAAGATATACCTCAAGTGACTAGGGAGTTGTTTAAGCTCCACAACTGGGGGTGCTTTCTGAGATGGATCTGTGCTTCCTCTTTCCATTGGAGTGGTGTCAGAAACTGGATTAAATTCAATCTCAGTTTGAATCGTCTCGCTGTTGACCTCGGTCGAGGCACAAAGGCGTTGACCGAGGTGTTCTTCAGACGCCTCGCTCTGTCCAGAAGGTGCTTCGGTTGAGGTACTGCTACTGGAACCGAGACTGGAGATCTTCGTCTCCTGGACTAGCTTCTCAATTTTAGCTCCTGGATCCTCTTCCAGTGCCTTCAAGCTCCGTATATCTGCATCACAAGAAGCATCTATACCTTCCTCCATTAAACTGAAGCTAATAACTCTTTCGAGTGGATCGTTAATAAGGATAGAGCTCACCAATTCTCTTGATTCTTCTTCATCGTAGATGTTGAAGATATCATCAGTTAGTTGCTCCCCTTTCATGGCTGCAAGTAGTGCGAACTCTACCTCATCGCCACCAACGTTGAATTTCAACTTGGCGTTCTTGCAATCCACATTGCAACCTGAAGTTGCTAGAAATGGTCTCCCGAGAATTATAGGAACAGGATAATCTGCGGGAATGTCAAGTACGACAAAATCTATAGGTAGATAGAAGTTACCTAACTTGACCGGAACGTCCTCCAAAATGCCCACGGGATGGGTGATGGAGCGATCCGCCATGTAAAGCCGAATCTTGACCGGTTTGGGCTCTCCAAGACCGATCTTAGTGCATAGCTCCAGCGGGATGATGCTCACGCTGGCTCCTAGATCACAAAGGGCTTCACAAGTGACATCCCCAACTTGAATGGGAATGCAAAATGAGCCGGGATCTCTCAATTTAGGTGGCATCTTCTCCTTCATGATTTTGATTAGTTCCGAAGACTTAGACGTCATCCTAACTTCACCAACATCCTCCAGCTTCCTCTTCCTTGATAAAATCTCTTTTAAGAACTTCCCATAGGCGGGCATACCTAATATAGCATCAAGGAAAGGAATATTAATATGTAGCTTATTCATCAAGTCAAGAAACTTACCGAAGTGCTTGTCTAGATGTGCTCTGGCTCTGGATTGAGGGAATGGAAGTGGTGGCTTATATGCAGGAGGTGGAACATAAGTTTCTGTCGTTCCTCCCACTTTCTGTTGCTCCGCCTCGGTTGGCATCTCGGTCGAGGTGTTCTTCGACTGGATCTGGACCGAGGTAGTCTGCGTCGAGCGAGGTACTGGATCAGCAGTTTTATGTCCACTCCTCGTCGTTATGGCCATGCACTGGCCCTTAGGGTTAGTTTCCGTCTTTGCTGGAAGCTTCCCTGGATCTCTTGGCGCTTCATTCGCCCTATTAGCAAGTTGTTGTTCAAGGGACTTTTGGGCCCTCGAAAATGAAGTCATAGAAGTCTCCATAGCGCTAAGCTTGATCAAGATTGCCTCCAGAACTGCATCTTTCTTTTCTGGCTGAGACGAACTTGATCCTTGCCCTTGGCTTTTCAATGGAGTAGAAGAAGAAGAAGGGGGAGAGAGGAAAGGATTAGAGGAATCATTAGAGTTGGAGTTTGAATAATTGTTACCGTGGTTTTGATTATTCGCCCTCCAGTTGTTGCTATTGGATCCTCTATTGTTGTTGTTGTAGTTGTTGTTTCGGGGTCCGTTGTTGTTGTTACGGTACCCATTGTTGTTGTTGTTCCTTTGCCCTTGCTCTTCCTTCTTAGTTTGAGCCATCAAGAGCTCCTTCAATTGCTTCACGTCGTTCTTCAATGACGTGAGTTGATTGTTGTTGGGTTGAGTCTCTTGAAAGTTGACTTTTTTAACTCCACCTTCAGCTCCTTGGTGGGTATATTTCTCCATGTGCAAGGCTTGCTTCTCAATGAAGTCCCATGCATCATCAATCGCCATGTCCATGAAGGTACCGGCGGAGAGTAGTTGGAGATTAAACTGGGTGCTTCCGTCCAGCCCTTTGAAGTAGATCTCCAACAACTCGATCTTTGGAATCCCATGATGTGGGCAATCCAAAAGGATATCCTTGAACCGCTCCCAAGATTTGGACAAGCTCTCCTTGTCCTTCATCATGAAAGCATTGATCTTCCCTCTCATTTCAGCGGTCTTTGAGGGGGGAAAGAATTTGGTTAGGAATTCCGTAGTCATCTCCTCCCATGTGCTAATTTTTCCTGGAGGAAGAGATTGATACCAAGTAAGAGCTCTATCTTTTAAAGAAAAGTAAAAAGGTCCAAACTTGTAGTTGTTATTTTCAATTCTAGAAGGTCGCAAGGTCTCCATCAAGATCTCGTAGTTTTGAAGATGTTGATGCGGCGACTCCTTCTCTAGCCCTCCGAATTGGTATTGGCGAATCATGGCCAGAACTTGCGGTCGAAGTTCGTAGTCATGATCTGCTGGATCTCCTAGGTTCACTCCTGGACGCCTCAACTGTTGATTAGGGTCCATCCTTTGACCTAGGGTTTGCGGGATTCCTGCAAGAAGAACATCCCGGACTGGTATCCGAGGTAGAAGTACATCGACCGGGGCGTCAGGTGCTGGAATCTGCCTCGGTCGAGGATCAACTACTGGATCCTGCATCGGTCGAGGATCAACTACTGGATCCTGCATCGGTCGAAGTAGAATCTGATTCCGAATGGCTGCAATCTCAGCTTCGATTGCTGCAGTCCTGGCATGATTCTCTTCTTTCTCTTGCCTTAGCTCTTCTTTACTGAGACGTAGCAGCTCCTGCGTCTCTCTCAATTGGGCCGCAAGATCGTGATCGTCTTGTTGGGCCATCTTCGCTTCTCTTAAGCGTCGCTTGTATGTCTTTTCTGGTTCGGGATCGTAAGGAACGATTTCCTTCCCAGCGCGGGTTCTTCGCATATACCTAAGAAAGAACCTGCAAAGATCGTCACTCAAGTAGAGTGGTTAGATGAAACGGGGCAAATGCCCCAAGAGCAAACCGTACCGGCTCGGTCTAGACCAAGTCCCCGGCAACGGCGCCAAAAACTTGTTCGCTCCAAACGGT
>BSUD01000007.1:123174715-123282810 GCA_033239045.1 Fagopyrum esculentum
TCGGTCTAGACCAAGTCCCCGGCAACGGCGCCAAAAACTTGTTCGCTCCAAACGGTGTGTGCAAGCTTTAAATTTATAACCCTAGACTTAAGCTTAAAACAAGGATGCGAACCCGCAGTGTACGGGTCAATCGTAGTAAAAGCAAGAAAATTCCAGGGGTCGATCACAGGGACTCGGTGAAACAGAGTCAATACGGTATGCTAATGTCAATACTAACCACAAGAGCAATTTAACACAATCAAGGATGAATAAGAAGTCAATTAAGCAAACATGCAATTCTAGGGATTAAAGCATCTAGTTGTGGTTCCAACTCAAGATCTATAGATAAGCGGACAAAGCTGAGATTTTTGCGTGGGGAAGGTGTTGCTAAAGTGGAGTAGATCACCGGGTAAGTCTCACTACACACTAATCCTAAACCGTAACTCCTATTACCGGGTAAGTCTCAAGGAATCAAGATAAAGAACTATAACCTCAAACTAACACACCATCTAAGGGAATAGAATCAACCTTTACCGGGTAAGTCTCGGGCTAACTCACAAAGATGGGATGGAAGCACAGTCAAACCCCAATAAAGGATAAACCTTTATTACCTACACTTATGATCGTTGATACACAAACCAAGGAATTACCGGGTAAGTCTCATCCTAAGCTTGCATTGAACCAGGAAGGTGAAATAAGAATAGGATTTAGCAAACTCTAACACTTAACTTTCTGTTTTAGGTCGGATAAGTCACCTCGGTCAGAAGAATTCCACCCCGGCCGAGATGTTCATCAACCGAACGAGATGCTTAGGGTTAAGGTTAAAGACTCGAACTTTCAGGATCCTACTGGAATCTAAGATTATTCTATCATTGTTTTTCCCACAACCTTCAGCCAATCACCCTAGAATCACACAAGGAAATTAGCCACTCATCATCATAATGAAAGTATTAAAATATATGGGAAGAAGGTGAATATTTGAACAAAGAAGAATTTAATGAAAACACTTCAATAACTGAATCAAATATCACACAAAATCGTTCCTTGGATAATGATCCAACAAGACAAGACAACAAGGAAAGGAATTGAAGACAATCTTACAAAACCCTCCAAAAAGCTATAAAGCTATAGTCTTCAATCTTCCTTCAACCTTCAAAAAGGTTCTTCAACTCTCTCCCAAATTGGAGTAGGATGCGGTTGCTGCGCTGATAGCGGGTGTATGCAGCCTGTATTTCGGTGTAAGCGGGCTTCTAAGCATGATCGGATTTGTGGAAAATCCAATCCTTTTTATAGGAAAAATAAACCTCCAAAGATAATAAATCTTAAGAAGATATTATCCCATAAATATAGGTAAAATATATGATTCTGCATATCTCCTTCCTTCTAGAAGCTCAGCCCAAAAATATAAGATCACTTTCCAATTTTAAAAGATCTCAGCCAAGAATAAAATATTCTCGCCGCGTCCTAGGTGTTCGCCTCGGTCGAGTCGGCGTCTCTGGATCGCCTCGGTCGAGATGAATCTCTGGGCAACCGAGGTGATCATAACTGAGTGTAGAATCTCTCAAAACTGGTCCAAAGTAAATCTTTAATCCATGGTTGTGCTTCCTGAATGTAGCTCCAAATGACTCTTGACTCCTTTTGCTCCTTTTCGATGCAAAACGTACCATATTACCTGCAATTACAACGAAACTAGGTGTAGACCTCGATTCTCGCAAAGGTAGATGAAATGGTAGTAAAATCACATAATGTACATACAAACATGCAGATTATGAAAGATAAAACGTCCAAACAAACCCCAAAATATAGACTATAATTCATGCTATCAAAATACCCCATACTTAGCCCTTGCTTGTCCCCAAGCAAGTTCCTCATATAGAAGACAAGATAGAATGGATTATAAGTCAAGAAAATCAATGAAAAGTCTTTCAAAAACATTTTATGGTGTGCAACTATCATAGATCACTCTAAGAGAGTACTTCTTGGAATTTAAAAACTCAATATGCTCAAAACATTTTATAAATATAGGAAAGTTGTTCATCTTTGCATAAAATCATAGAATGCATAATAAATCATAATTATCAAAATTAATCATGTATAATCCGATTTAAACCGCTAAGTCAATCAACAAGCTCAAGGTCTCAAGGGCTTCTCAAAAGAAAAGGTCAAGAAATGTGTAGGGTAGGGATGTATGTAAGGTAATGTGGTGCTAGAATCCGGGAAAAGGACGAACTTCACTTTCACTTTGACTTGCAACATCTTCCACCAATAAGCTTTGCTTATTTCACACTTTTTTTTCTTTTTACTTTACTTTTTGGGATGCATGGACAGAGGTGCACAATAACCGAAGCCTAGGAAATCTGCAATCATCAATTTCTCGAGATGCATCAAACCCTTGATGCACATACCATGACCCGTTAGGAATATCGCTCAATCCGACTTTGGCAAGACACAAACACCCGGCTATGTGAATGGTGCCGAGTTACTCATCTTCATGATTGACTTCCCCAAACCTATTATTGCTTTCTAAGACTTTCACTTTCAGCCACTTCTCAACTTTAACTTGCTTTCACCACTTCGCTTGCTTCCAAATTCCCGGATAGGTAAAGGGAGGCAATATGTATATGAGGGGCTAAGCATGATCAAGAAGAAGAAGAAGAAGAAGAATGAATTGCCTTGGTCTTTCCAAGAAGAACGTGAGAGAACTTATGCTGCGGTGTCAACCTTCAAATTCAACATAATTTGGATAAAAACAAAATATTAAACATGCCAATAATTTCAAACAAAGCATTTAGCAACTTAATCATATCATAAAACATTTCAAACATATAAAGAATTTAAAACCAGTCAGTAAACAAGATCTTCACTGAGATCATATCCAGATAAGTAACGCAAAAATCGTTTTCGAAAACTCTCGAAACTTCGTTCTTCTAGTGTAGCTCCTGAACTGTGATCCTTCCTTTTGGAATACCTGGTTGTTGTCTAGAGGAAAACAAAAACAAAGCAACTATCTAAACTAAACTAGAAAAGGGAGAAGAAAGCAATACCTTGGGTTGCCTCCCAAGAAGCGCTTGGTTTAAGGTCGCTAGCTGGACCCTTCTCCATAGAATTACTCAATGTACCTTGAACACCATGGAGTGCTCATCACATCCATCATAAAATTCTTCCAAAAAGGTTCCGGTTCCTAATTTCACCGGCAAATGGTAAGATCTCCCACGTACAAGCTTGTACGGTTTGATTCTCACCGGAATCCTTCTAGACTTCCTGCACTTCAATGGGACATAATCTAGCCTTGCGTCCCATCCTTTCCTTGATCGAGAAAATAGTTTCTCGAGAATCATAGCAGCTTCCCCATCTATAGCTTGGGGATGGTACAGGGTCCTGAGCATGCGAGGGACCCCATACTTGAACAAGAGATACTTCATCGACTTAGCGGTGTAGTGTTTGCAAACTCCACTCCTTATAATCCAAGGAGCTTCTTCTTCCAACAATTTCAAGGAAGACTTCATCTTGATTTTAGGAGGTTCTTTCGGAAGAGACCTCCAACTTTCCGGTGCATTCCTGAAAAATTCAGAAATATTAATAGGGAATTCAAATGAAGTAGGAGAACGTACCTTGCAAAGTTCTCCAAGGTTTGAGACAAGTTTCATGTTGGGTTGATATTCCACACACGAAATCTCTCCCAACTCAGCTGGTCTTTCTTCCACCTTGACCACAATCTCAGTAATTTGGCCAAAGTCTTTTGCATCTGCCTTTTCCGGTTCGGCAGGTTCTTCTTTCATCTCGACCGAGGTCACTTCCACCTCGACCGAGGTCTCAACAGCCAGATCGAGATCTTCCACATCTTCTCCCTCAAAAGCTTCAGGAGAAACTTCTGGTTTGACTGGAGGTATGCTCGAAACGTGCAACACTTCCTTATGCTCCTCTTCTGGCTTAGCATAGGATAGGGTGCTTTCCTTGAGCTCCGTCACCTTCTTCATCAACTTCTCCAATCTTGATTCGAGAGAGTCTTCGAAAGGTTGCTCATAAATGTTTTTAGGGACATTCTTCTCATCCCATATCGCAAGTTCATGCTGAATGGCCTCTTCTCTTTCCCATTCATTGTTGAACCAATAGAAGGAGTACTTCTCCTCCAAGTATTCATAATGGTCCGCCCTAGCACTTTGCCTTGCTATCCAGGCTGGATCAAACATGGCCATCAAAAATCCTGAAAACTACAAAACTCATAGAAAGAGTGGTTAGATGAAACGGGGCAAATGCCCCAAGAGCAAACCGTACCGGCTCGGTCTAGACCAAGTCCCCGGCAACGGCGCCAAAAACTTGTTCTTTGGCGAAACTATGTTCCGTTGCCGGAACAAGAACTTCGTATGTACCTAAGAACACAAACCTGCAAGAACACTCAAAACAATATCAAATAACAAGAGCAAGCTCCCAAGCTTGACAACTGATAACCGAATTCGGCCTAAACCAAATCCCCGGCAACGGCGCCAAAAACTTGTTCGCTCCAAACGGTGTGTGCAAGCTTTAAATTTATAACCCTAGACTTAAGCTTAAAACAAGGATGCGAACCCGCAGTGTACGGGTCAATCGTAGTAAAAGCAAGAAAATTCCAGGGGTCGATCACAGGGACTTAGTGAAACAAAGTCCAATACGGTATGCTAGTGTTGATGCTAACCACAAGAGCAAGTATACAATCAAAGATGAATAAGATGTCAATAAAGCAAACATGCAATTCTAGGGATTAAAGCATCTAGTTGTGGTTCCAACTCAAGATCTATAGATAAGCGGACAAAGCTGAGATTTTTGCATGGGGAAGGTGTTTCTAAGTGGAGTAGATCACCGGGTAAGTCTCACTACACACTAATCCTAAACCGTAACTCCTATTACCGGGTAAGTCTCAAGGAATCAAGATAAAGAACTATAACCTCAAACTAACACACCATCTAAGGGAATAGAATCAACCTTTACCGGGTAAGTCTCAGGCTAACTCACAAAGATGGGACGGAAGCACACTCAAACCCCAATAAAGGATAAACCTTTATTACCTATACTTATGATCGTTAATACACAAACTGAGGAATTACCGGGTAAGTCTCATCCTAAGCTTGCATTGAACCAGGAAGGTGAAATAAGAATAGGATTTAGCAAACTCTAACACTTAACTTTCTGTTTTAGGTCGGATAAGTCACCTCGGTCAGAAGAATTCCACCCCGGCCGAGATGTTCATCAACCGAACGAGATGCTTAGGGTTAAGGTTAAAGACTCGAACTTTCAGGATCCTACTGGAATCTAAGATTATTCTATCATTGTTTTTCCCACAACCTTCAACTAATCACCCTAGAATCACACAAGGAAATTAGCCACTCATCATCATAATGAAAGTATTAAAATATATGGGAAGAAGGTGAATATTTGAACAAAGAAGAATTTAATGAAAAGACTTCAATAACTGAATCAAATATCACAACAAAGCGTTCCTTGGATAATAATCCAACAAGACAAGACAACAATTGAGGGAATGGAAGACAATCTTACAAAACCCTTCAAAAAAAGCTATAAAAGCTATGGACTTCAATCTTCCTTCAACCTTCAAAAAGGTTCTTCGAAAACTCCCAAATTGGAGTATACTGCGGCTGCTGCGTGTGTGGGGTGTGCTGCGTCGTATGCGGGATTTTCAACTGTAAGCGGATGCCGGAATTATGGGAAATCCGACCCTTTTTATAGGAAAATAACCCTCCAAAGATAAGATATCTTAGAAAGATCTTTTCCCATAAAAATAGGTAAAATATATGATTCTGCATATCTCCTTCCTTCCAGAAGCTAAGCCCAAAAATATAAGATCACTTTCCAAATTTAAAAGATCTCTTCCAAGAATAAAATATTCTCGCCGCGTCCTAGGTGTTCGCCTCGGTCGAGTCGGCGTCTCTGGATCGCCTCGGTCGATGTGAATCAATGGTCAACCGAGGTGACTTACGATCAGAATGTGAAATCTCTCGAATCTGCTCCAAAGTAAATCTTCAATCCATGGCTATGCTCCCTGGATGTAGCTCCAAATGACTCATGACTCTTTTCCGCTCCTTTTTGATGCAAAACGTACCATATTACCTGCAATTACAACGAAACTAGGTGTAGACCTCGATTCTCGCAAAGGTAGATGAAATGGTAGTAAAATCACATAATGTACATACAAACATGCAGATTATGAAAGATAAAACGTCCAAACAAACCCCAAAATATAGACTATAATTCATGCTATCAGAATTCTCTTGGATTCAATTCTGAAATGCTCTCAGCAAAACTTTTACAAAACTTGTCTAACTACAAAAGAAGAAAGAAAAGGCTTTATATATGTTCGCTCCAAACGGTGTGTGCAAGCTTTAAATTTATAACCCTAGACTTAAGCTTAAAACAAGGATGCGAACCCGCAGTGTACGGGTCAATCGTAGTAAAAGCAAGAAAATTCCAGGGGTCGATCACAGGGACTCGGTGAAACAGAGTCAATACGGTATGCTAATGTCAATGCTAACCACAAGAGCAATTTAACACAATCAAAGATGAATAAGAAGTCAATAAAGCAAACATGCAATTCTAGGGATTAAAGCATCTAGTTGTGGTTCCAACTCAAGATCTATAGATAAGCGGACAAAGCTGAGATTTTTGCGTGGGGAAGGTGTTACTAAGTGGAGTAGATCACCGGGTAAGTCTCACTACACACTAATCCTAAACCGTAACTCCTATTACCGGGTAAGTCTCAAGGAATCAAGATAAAGAACTATAACCTCAAACTAACACACCATCTAAGGGAATAGAATCAACCTTTACCGGGTAAGTCTCAGGCTAACTCACAAAGATGGGATGGAAGCACACTCAAACCCCAATAAAGGATAAACCTTTATTACCTACACTTATGATCGTTGGTACACAAACTAAGGAATTACCGGGTAAGTCTCATCCTAAGCTTGCATTGAACCAGGAAGGTGAAATAAGAATAGGATTTAGCAAACTCTAACACTTAACTTTCTGTTTTAGGTCGGATAAGTCACCTCGGTCAGAAGAATTCCACCCCGGCCGAGATGTTCATCAACCGAACGAGATGCTTAGGGTTAAGGTTAAAGACTCGAACTTTCAGGATCCTACTGGAATCTAAGATTATTCTATCATTGTTTTTCCCACAACCTTCAGCTAATCACCCTAGAATCACACAAGGAAATTAGCCACTCATCATCATAATGAAAGTATTAAGATATATGGGAAGAAGGTGAATATTTGAACAAAGAAGAATTTAATGAAAAGACTTCAATAACTGAATCAAATATCACAACAAAGCGTTCCTTGGATAATAATCCAAAAAGACAAGACAACAATTGAGGGAATTGAAGACAATCTTACAAAACCCTTCAAAAAGCTATAAAAGCTATGATCTTCAATCTTCCTTCAACATTCAAAAAGGTTCTTCGAAAACTCCCAAATTGGAGTAGGCTGCTGCTGCTGCGTTATTTTCGGTGTAAGCGGAATTTCCAACTGTATGCGGATGTCGGAATTATGGGAAATCCGACCCTTTTTATAGGAAAATAAACCTCCAAAGATAATAAATATTAAGAAGATATTATCCCATAAATATAGGTAAAATATATATTCTGCATATCTCCTTCTTTCCAGAAGCTAAGCCCAAAAATATAAGATCACTTTCCAAATTTAAAAGATCTCTTCCAAGAATAAAATATTCTCGCCGCGTCCTAGGTGTTCGCCTCGGTCGAGTCGGCGTCTCTGGATCGCCTCGGTCGAGGTGAATCAATGGTCAACCGAGGTGAGTCACAACAGAATGTGAAATCTCTCGAATCTGCTCCAAAGTGAATCTTCAATCCATGGCTATGCTCCCTGGATGTAGCTCCAAATGACTCATGACTACTTTTGCTCCTTTTTTATGCAAAACGTACCAAATTACCTGCAATTACAACGAAACTAGGTGTAGACCTCGATTCTCGCAAAGGTAGATGAAATGGTAGTAAAATCGCATAATGTACATACAAACATGCAGATTATGAAAGATAAAAACGTCCAAACAAACCCCAAAATATAGACTATAATTCATGCTATCACACTTGCTCCCAAGTCACATAACGCATCGTATTTGACATCTCCCTCTCCTATGGGAATGCAAAATGACCCCGGATCCTTTAGCTTTGGGGGCATTTTCTCCTTCATGGTCTTGATGAGATCCGAAGAATCTAAACTCATCTTAACCTCACCGAAATCTTCTAGGTTCCTCTTGTTAGAGAGAAGCTCCTTCAAGAACTTGCCATAAGCCGGCATACCTACAACAGCATCGATAAAGGGTATATTAATATGCAGCTTGCTCATGAGTTCTATAAACTTACCAAATTGTTTATCTAGGCGCGCTCTCGCTCTAGATTGAGGGAATGGTAGGGGAGGTTTGTAAGCCGGAGGAGGAACGTAGACATCTTCCTTCCCCTCCCCCTTCTCTTTTCCTTTCTCTACGGGGACTTCAACAAACTTAGGTTGCGGATCGGTGGTAGTCACTCCGCTCCTAGTTGTGATTGCCATAACCCTTCCCTTAGGGTTGTCCTCCGTCTTTCCTGGAAGCTTCCCTTGATTCCTAGGAACTTCCTCCGCATGGTTGAACATTTGGTTTTCTAAAACCTTTTGGGTTTTATCAACCTTAGAGATTTGATCATCAACCTTAATGATGCGGTTCTCCAACCCTTGTAGCTTGCCCAAGATCGTTTCCAACATGGGATCGGGCTTCTCCTTTCCCGAAGTGTTTCCTCCATTTGATGTTTGCCCCTGGCTTCTCAAAGGAGTAGAGGAAGAGGAAGGTAGAGTTAGTGAATTAGAATTGGAAGGATAAGAGTTACCGGAATTTTGTTGATTGGAGCGCCAATTGTTGTTACTTGAACCCCTATTGTTATTCCAATTGTTGTTCCGGTTGTTGTTGTTGTTGTTGTTGTTGTTGCCATTCCAATTGTTCCGGTTATTGTTCCGGTTATTATTGTTGTTGTTGCGGTTTGTGTTATCACCGCCATTGTTGTTGCCCAAATAGCCAACATCCTTTCCTTGTTGCTTTGGAAAGTTGGTCTTGATAGCCTCCTTCAACTCTTTGATCTCATTGTTGAGGGAGAAAATCTGATTTTGAGCTTCATGTGAGAGCTTTGCTCCTTGCTCCACACGATTTCCCTCCACTTTCCGGTGGGAATACTTCTCTATGACCCTTGCTTGCTTCCCTTATTCTTAAGGTTGCTTATTTCTATCCTCATGTAGAACATCATATCCTTTAGATCGTTAACTTGAGATTGATGACGATCCATTTCATCCCGGCGGATGTTCTCATTCCATTGGAGTTGAGCTTCTTTTTCCGCCAACTCCGCTTGAAGATCACATTCTTGTTCTTCAGCCATCTTCTTTTCCTTGCGCTTTTGTCTTAGAGTCCTCTCAAGCTCTTGATCAAGAGGTAAGAGGTCTTCGGTGTTCCTAGACCTGCGCATACACTCAAAGTAATATCAAATAACGAGAGCAAGCTCCCAAGCTTGACAACCGGCAACCGAATTCGGCCGAAACCAAATCCCCGGCAACGGCGCCAAAAACTTATTTGCCCCTAAACATGCGTGCAAATAAGCTTTAATTATAAAACTAGAATCAAGCAAGCGAACCCGCAGTGTACGGATCGATATAGTTAAGCAAGAATTCCAGAGTATCGAACACAGGGATTTGGGTGGGAACAAATTCAATTGCAGATTATCAAGCGAGTATATATGAGAGGTTTTGCAAATATTGGGAAAACAACAATCCTAAAGATCCAAGTATCCAACTGTGGCAATCAATTCAAGATATAGTAATGATATAAAGACAAAGTTAAAGTATGCAAAGGTATACTAATGTAAGGTAATCGTACGATGAAGTTCCAAAAACCTTATGTAACCCACCTACAAGATACTCTCTATACAGGTTGTTGAGGCTTCAATATAAAAAGGTTCTAAAGGCAAGAATTAATGTCAAATACCCAAACTTGTAATCCAAGGATCGAGACTAACTTAACCGATTAAGGTTGTGACACTCACAATCGAGGTAGAGGTTGTTGAGGCTTAACTACCACCTAGAAAAGGCAAGACAAGACTAAGTTAAAGCTAATCTTTAACTTTGGATTAAAGTAAAAGCAGGTTCGTAAACTTAAGGGAAATTACGGGTGGAACTTGAGATTCCACGGTCGTGGAACTCAAGAACAAACCGTGATTTAGGGTTCGTCAACGATTCTCTCTAACTCTCAGGGTCTAATCTGTTTACGATCAATCTATCATCATCTAAGCCACAACTATCAACCCTTCACCTTAGAATTGTTAAGGGTTTTTAGCCAATAACAGTCATGTTGATATTAAATTCAAGAATTAAAAGATTGAAAGATGAAAACTTCCGAAAACCTTCAATAAACTTCAAACCAATCTCAAAGTCACAATCAAGAACAAATATCGTCACAAGATTCGGAATAGAACAAACAAACACAATCGTAGATAAGAATGGAAGAACGGGATGTCAATCCGTCTTCTAAATCAAACCTAAACAAGAAGAGGAATCTTCTTGCGAACAATCTTCCGAATCTTTGATCTTCCGTTAATCCGGAAATCTCAGCAGCAATCTCCACCAAAAGTGCGAGATTAGGGCAAATCTCAAGCGTAAACGTAGGATGCGTCTATGCGTAAGCGAAGGTAAGCGGAGGTCTAAAGCGAGGTGTAAGCCCAGGTCTAAGCAGAGGTCGCAAAGTGCGTCTAAGCGGAGGTGACGGAATCTCCCTTCGTCCGTCTTTTTATAGGGCAAGATAAAATATCGGCCCGGCCCAATCTTCTAAAAGATCGTGGCTTAAAATGTGGCGAAAAGGATCGCCAAGATCACGGTCGTGGAAGGTTCCACGACCGTAATTTAGAGCGTGGAAATCAACACGGTTTGAACACAAGGATTCCACGACCGTAAAAGCTCCTGGAATGAACCACGCTTCTCCTGCATGGTTCCACG
This sequence comes from Fagopyrum esculentum, assembly GCA_033239045.1. Lineage (NCBI taxonomy): Eukaryota > Viridiplantae > Streptophyta > Magnoliopsida > Caryophyllales > Polygonaceae > Fagopyrum > Fagopyrum esculentum. The sequence continues at coordinate 123,185,714 of BSUD01000007.1, forward strand.
GCCGTGGAACTGAACGTGGAATATAGTACGGCCGTATTTTAGAGCGTGGTTTAGGGCAAGAACGTGATTTTTCCCTAGCCTCGTGCATCCCTGAAGTTAGCTCTCTTTTGGCTCCTAAGAATGTCCTCAATCCATGGACATACTCAATCGACTCATCCTTGCTAAATTCCATTCGGAAATTGCTCTCAATCACCTATAATCAACATAGAACTAGTGTAGACATCCATATCGACAATATAGGCAAACTAGCTCACAAATGCAACAATGCTCAATTAATGATTATCAATATGAATCAAATACACTTAGAAAACGTGCCTAAAATATCACAATATTTCATGCTAACAGCTATCAATGACAACCTAGCCATCTTGGTTCGGTTTTAGCTCCAGTCACCTCATCTCGTCTAACCTTCAGCCCAGCAGCGTGCCCAGTCTTCCAGCAGCCCAACAGCGTGCCCAGCTTCTCAGCCCAGCGTGCCCAGCCTTCCAGCAGCCCAACAGTGTGCCCAACTTCTCAGCACAGCGTGCACAGCCTTCCAGCAACCCAGCAGCGTGCCCAGCTTCTCAGCCCAGTGTGTCCGGCCTGCTGCTCTACCTCTCGCAGCCCAGGAAGGAGTCGGCTTGCTGCTCTACCTCTCGCAGCCCAGGAAGGAGTCGGCCTGCTGCTCTACCTATCGCAGCCCAGCAAGGTCTTGGACGTGCAGATCCCACGTTGCTGCTGAACGTTACCACGATGGTAACTGCCCGGATTTCACGCAGAAAATCAAGCCCTTCCGATCTCTTTTCCTTGTGCACTTCGAACCTTATTCACGTCCAGATTCACAAGCAAACGCCTCCCCTCCCTTCCTTCGTTGACAGCAGTTCAGCAGCGTTTTCATCTCTTCCGGCTCTCTATCATCAGACGAGGACAACATCGAACAACATGACACCAATCTTCTGCATACAAGGTTCCTGAGTAGCCAGACGAGGGGAGCTCTTCACACACTGCAGCAACGTGATTCTAGTAGGGACATGCGCCTCACAACTCTTTTTGATCCTACTCTGTCCAACCGGTAAGGATCTAACTATCCCCTATCTCCATCTACGTTGTACCTCAGAAATCTCACGTTCTTTCCTCCTTTTGTGTCGAATGAATATCCGTCTCGATCCCTATGGTAACAGCGAGTCAAGCGAGAGCCATCATTGGGTCAGCAGTGAGACCAGCCGAGTCGATCTCAGTCCGGAAGAGGTCAGTACCCTTGCTCCGATGTATGCTATAGATGTAGTTGTAGATAGGCATAGAGAACGTCTGAAGAGTTGAACACGAGAGATGAGGTAGAGATTAGGATGTTTTCTGGTAGGTGAGTGCAGTGAGGTTCGAACTAAGGACCTGTGTACAATTAAATTGGTGAGTTTTGTTGACAGTAAGAATTGAAGTGAAGACTTGATACAAGCTTAGTTTCCAGCCTTAATCTGCCAACTTCCGGAACTAGTTTCGACCCTTTAAAATTAACATCCACCGTTGAATTTTGGATATGTCGTAGACTGTTATACGTAGTATATCGTGTTAAAATTTGGGAACGAGTTAACGGTCGGATTAGAATCTATGAGGTCTCGAATTAGGGTTGTAGGGCTGTTTTCTAGCAGGGATATTATTTTTGGCTAAGTATAGAAATACTAGTTTTAACCCAACTTCTAGAAATTGTGTAAGAGTTATGGTTAATTATTTTTGAGAGATTCTTGATCCTATGAGTAGTTGGGTATCACAAATAACCTTAAGAATTATTTTGGAAATTTTTAGGAAATTGTCTGAGCTTCATTTTTGTAGCCGGAGTTAGACCATAATGGCCCTTCGGAAAATCTAAAAGTTGTAAGTTGCTAATCTGTAACCGAACCCAGTTGTAGGATGTTAGAATATGACTTTTGGTCTTAAAGTAGAGCTTACACTTAAACTATAGAATTGTGGAAAGTTTTGGAACGAAGGGTAAAATAGTCTTTTTATCATAAATTAGTATTGTAATCAGTTCTGTTCTTTTACGAACTTCTATCTTAGAAGTTTTACACTTCTAATTACTTTGGAGTGTGCTAATGCACTTATCTCCTTTGGCAGGCGACTGAGTTGCTACAGTTACAGAGCGAGTTGGGTTTACCGAGAATCGAGATTCATAGCATGTAAGCCCTTTGGGCTTACTTAGCTGACTTTTGAATACGAGTATGAATAATGATAGTGGTGTATGATTGAGATGTTTAGAATTATAGGCTATAATAGATATTTACCGACCTATACATTGGCCTAAGAGTAACGGGCGGTGGCATTCTGCTCAATTAGCTTGAGTCGCTGGGGGTTTCTTTAGGGACTAGTCCACACTCGGTTTGTATTGATGCTACCGGCGGAGGTAAGCTAGACCTACACCCAGTTGGATAAGGAACGGAGGCGAGATCTCTTAAGATTCTCGTGCCATAACTGTAAAATTGAATAAGATGAATCACTTAAGTAATAGATAATAATCGGTTGTGTGCGAGCATGTTGTTTGTGTATATTATTTTGAGTGTGGTTGTGCTGTTATTATTTCTGCTTATATTTGGATAGTTAGCTAACAGTTGTTATGTTGTGTAGACGTACCACAGGTTAGAGGAGATGCCGAGTGATCCGGATGGTAGTGGTCAGCCGGGGTGTCGTACTTTTTAGGGCGTGTTGCAGTTTCTTTGTTTGTGTGATTTCCAGTTGGACCTTGGTTCCATCCGTCGTTGTTATCTTATGCTTTCCGGCTGTTGGTTATTCTGGTCACATTCATAACGTTGTTAAAACTTATTTTATGATTTCCGGTTTTTCTTTATCTGTGCCTTGTTGTAAGATCTTGTTAAGTTGTTGTCAAACTAAGGACGGGACCTACTGTGAGGTCCTAGCCAGTAGCTCTCCGAGTTCCAAGAATTCGGGGTGTTACACTACTCACTCTTTTATATCTGATGCATGCACGGATAGACTAGCCTTATCGAGAGTACAAGGGAGACCCTTCAATATAGAATTACCCGATGGGTGTAAGCTTAGAGGTACTCGAGAGGTTCGAGATTGCCCTATTTGGTTAGGAGGTCGCAATTGAGCAGCTAATTTCTCCGTCATGTAGTTAGTACATGAAGAGGTCATTTTGGGCATCGATTGGATGGATCGACATGAGGCGGTTCTGGACATTTGCAAGAACACCGTGACGGTTACTACGGAGTCAAACCATGTGGAGATTTTACGAGGATGGGATCTTGGAAAGATCGGTATAATCATCAGCATAGTCCGATCTATAAGACTTATCGGATAGGGTTGTGAGGCTTTTTGGTGCTTTGCCATGAAGGATAGTGCGAGTCCGGCACTAGAGGAGATTCTGGTAGCGAGTGAGTTTACCGATGCATTTGGAGAGCCACCAGGATTGCCACCAAACAAAAGTGTGGATTTTGACATTGAGTTAGAGCCCGGGACGAGACCGATCTTGAAGGCTCCCTATCGCATGGAGCCTATTGAGATGATTGAGGTGAAGAAGTAGCTCGAGGAGTTAGTTGAGAAGGGCTTCATCCTCCCTAGTGTATCTCCTTGGGGCGCACCAGTACTCTTCGTCAAGAAGAAAGACGGGTCTATGAGGTTATGTATTGACTACCGAGAGCTAAATAAGGTGACCATCAATAATAAGTACCCATTATCCCGTATCTATGATCTTTTAGATCAGTTGCTCGGAGCTTCCGTATTTTCACGGATCGATCTAAGATCAGGATATCACCAACTGAGGGTGAGAGAGCAGGATGTAGCCAAGATGGCATTTCGGACCAAGTATGGCCAATACGAGTTTGTAGTGATGTCATTCGGACTCACGAATGTGCCCACTGTTTTCATGGAGTTGATGAACACCATCTTCATCGACTTCCTGGACCAGTTTGTGGTGGTCTTCATCGATGATATTCTGGTATACTCTCGGAGCAGAGAAGAGCACGCAGGACACTTGAGGACTGTGCTCCGAGTCCTACAGGATAGAGAGCATTACTCCAAGCTCTCTTAGTTTGAGTTTTGGATGCTTGATGTGGCCTTCCTTGATCACATAGTTTCCGCCGAGGGGTTCAAGGTAGATCCGGTGAAGATTGAGTTTGTTGCATCCTGGCCGCCTCCTATAAGAAGGTACGTAGCTTCCTAGGATTGGCGGGCTACTACCGCATATTTGTAGAGGGATTTTCTTTTATCGCCCGACCACTTACTTGCTTGTTGAGGAAGTCTACCACATTTGTGTGGTCCGAGCCGTGCCTTCACAGCTTTGAGGAGTTGGAAAAGATACCAGAGGGCATTGAGGATTTTGTGGTTTACAAAGACGCATCCAAGTGTTCGTCACTTAGCGTGCGTGCAAATAAGCTTTAATTATAAAACTAGAAATCAAGCAAGCGAACCCGCAGTGTACGGATCGATATAGTTGAGCAAGAATTTCAGAGTATCGAACACAGGGATTTGGGGGGTTAAATCCAGTTAAGATAATTGTCAAGCGAGTAAATGTATGAGCTTTTGTAAATATTAGGAAAATAACAATCCTAAAGATCCAGGAATCCAGCTATGGCAATCGATTCAAGATATACTAAGATATAAGGACAGAGTTGAGGTTTGCAAAGGTATACGAATGTAAAGTAATTGTACGGTGAAGTTCCAAAAACCTTATATGATCCACCTAAAGACACTCTCTATAAAGGTTGTTGAGGCTTCAGTATAGAAAATATCTAAAGACAAGAATTAACGTCAAATACCCAAACTTATAATCCAAGGATCAAGACTAACTAAACCGATTAAGGTTGTGACACTCGAAATCGAGGTAGAGGTTGTTGAGGCTTCACTACCACCTAGAAAAGGCAAGCCAAGACTAAGTTAAAGTAAATCTTTAACTTTGGATTAAAGTAAAAGCAAGGTTCATAACTGACACAAAATTACGGGTAGTTCTTGAGTTCCACGGCCGTGGAAGCTCAAGAACAGACCGTGGATTAGGTTCGTCGACGATTCACTCTAACTCTCAGGATCCAATCTGTTTACGATCGATCTATCATCATCTAAACCACAACTATCAACCCTTCACCTTAGAATTGCTAAAGGGTTTTAGCCAACAACAGTCATATTGATATCAAATTCAAGATTTAAAAGAATGAAAGATGAAAACTCCCGAAAACCTTCAATAACCTTCAAACCAATCTCAAATCTACAAATATCAATGATAATGCAACTCAGATTTGGAATAACACAAACAATCACAGTCTTAAATAAGAACGAAGAACGGGATGTCAATCCGTTTTCTAATCAAACCTAAGGATAAAGCGTAATCTTCTTACGAACAATCTTCCAAATCTTCACTCTTTCCGTCAATCCGGAAATCTCAATAGGGCAAAGCGCAAATCTCTCAACGATGATCTAAGCGAAGGCGTAAAACTAGGGTAAGCGGAGGTGACGGAATCTCCTTCCTTCCGTCCTTATATAGGCTAAAATAAAATGCGTCTTTGGCCCATGTGCGTATAAGATCGTGGCAAAAATATTGCGTAAAAGATCGTCAAGATCACGGTCGTGGAAGGGTTCCACGCCCGTAATTTAGAGCGTGGAATTTGGTCACGGTTTGTCACAACCCTCCACGGTCGTGTAAGTTGCTGGAATGCACCACGCTTCTCTTGCCAAGGTTCCACGGCCGTGGATTAGAGCGTGGACTCTAATACGGTCGTACTTTAGAGCGTGGAATAGGTGTAGATCGTGATTTTTCTTTGCCTCGTGTTATTCTTCAACTTAGCATCTCCCTTAGCTCCTAGTGATGTCCTCATTCCTTGGACATGCTCAATCCATCTCCATTCTTCTCCAATCCTTTCGGTTTTAGCTCTTAATCGCCTACAATCAACACAAAGCTTATGTAGACCTCTATATCGACAAAATAGATAAACTAACTCACAAATGCTTCAATGCTTTATCAATGACAACCAATATAGATGAAATACACTTAGAAAATGTGCCTAAAGTATCACAATATTTCATGCTAACAAATAACCCCATACTTGTCACTTGCTTGTCCCTAAGCAAGGTCTTTCAAAAGCTTTAAAACTCAAGTTAGGATGAAATATGTGTACCTTCTCAATGCAAAACTTCTTCTAGATGAATGTGCTTTCTAATCAATAGATCATTCTCAAATCTTGCTTCATTCGCTTATAAGACTTTCATACACATAATCAAAGAGTAAAGAGTAAAGAAAGTTCATGAATCAATCAAACTTCCATGTAAATATCATAACCTTCAAACATTATCAAAATCAATCATAAGAAACTTCAATTTAGATCACCAAGTCATATAACATTCTTTTGATCTTAAGGACTTTCAAACAAGGTCTAGAATGCAGAAAGGGAAGGAAAACTTTAAGGAATATTGTGCATGAATCCGGGAAAGTGGATAACTACTCTTTTCTTTTTCTCTTGCGGTTTCCGCAGCACTTTCAACTGAGAGCTTCGCTCTCTTCTTTTCATTTTTCGACTTTACTTTTGGAGTTATGGATAAAGGTGCACAAAAACCGAAGCCTAGGAGATTGGCGTTTCTCAATTTTTACGAGATGCCTCAAACCCTTGATGCACATACCATAATCCGCTAGGAATATCGCTCAATCCGACTTTGGCAAGACAAAAACACCCGGCTATGTGAATGGTTCCGAGTTACTCATCATCATGATTGACTTCCCAAACCTATAATTTCTTTCTATTCTTTTGAATGCAAAATATTGCTTTCATGGCCCTCCCACATCAAACATGCCTTTTTCATTCAACTCCTCCAAATTCCCGGATAGGTAAAGGAGGTCATTATTTCAACGAGGGGCTAAATGATCAAGAAAGAAGAAAGAAAATCGAATTGCCTTAATCATCTCAAAAAGAAGCATAAGAACTTATTATGTGATTTCAACCTTAATTCCTCAACATGATTTAAGTAACATTCATCACATTATGAGACTTGCAAAAGAGGGATAATCAACTCATTCAATTTCTTTTCAACTTACTATTTATTTAGGCATGTGATTGTCATCAAAACTCAATTCACAAGTGGTGATTATCATAGAAATCATATCTATCCTTAGAAGCACAAAATTTTCAAAATTTTCCAATTTTTATGGGTTTTTCAAACTCTTTTTTTTTTTCCTGCAATGCAAGAAATGAAACATGTAGCAATAGAATGAAACATGCAAGATAGTCTCGATAAAGCATACAAAATTGAGTAAGAGTTATTACAAACTATTAGTCACACCCCACCCCATACTTGGAACAAACATTGTCCCTAATGTTCAAATAAAAGAAAAAGAAGAAAAGAAAGAAAGAAAAAGAACTCACAAAACGGTGGTGGAGCGGCTAAAACGTCGATCATCAAATGTCATCACTGCGGTGCCGGTGGAGGTAGAAACGGGGAGAAGCTGGAATCATAGTACCGCCCGAACTACTGTCTCTCATCATGTGGTCCAGATCATCAGCTCGTGCATCTCTAGCATCAGCACGTATCTCCAAAGCTCCAACCCTATCGGAAAGGTCGGTAGCCCACTGTGGCAACTGCTCGTACCAACCAGGCGGCTGGTTGTACCACGCCGGTGTATCTGAAGGTGCTGGTGCTAGTGGCGGCTATGTATGCCAAGTCGGTGGCGCTCCCTTCCACTCCGGCTGCGTGCTATACCATGTAGGAGGATCAACCATCCAAGTCGGCCTCTCGCTCACACTAGCACGGCGAGAGGAAGAGCCAGATGCTCTAGCAGGGCGGGGAGAACGTCTAGGCATGTCGGGAACTACATCCGGCTGATCCGGGAATGTATCAAAGTACTGCTCAGCTCCTCCTCCTCCCTCATAATCATCTCCTCCTCTCATCTCCTCCTCCTCTACAACTGGTGGTGGAGGAACATAAGGAGGGGCTACCAATCTGTTTGCATGCATAGCAGCGAACGCCGCCTTCCAGTTATGGCGTTCGGCCATAATGGAGTACTCGGGGAGCCACTCTATACCTCTCCCGGTCCTACTCTCCCATGGCATAGCAGCATATGGTGGACCTCTATGGGTGGGGAAGATGATGTCTCTAGTCATGAGGCTATGTAGTCCTAGGGGTGTAGCAACAATACGTGTGGAAGCAGAGAAATCTACCCCTAACTGTCGAGCAAGGTGGGTGACCATCCCACCATATCCAATGTTACCAGCCATCTTGTTCTTTAGCTTGCTCATAGTAGCAGCTAAGAGGGTGCACAATCTGCAGGTCTACCGTATAGCATACAGTAGAGAAGGAAGAGCTCATCTGTCTTGATCTTCTAAGGTGTCTCCGTCATAGGGAAGAGACACTCAAAAAGTACCTTGTGAGCAATCTTCAAGGCTAGGTGATACATCAACCTAGCCTTGGTATCAGCTGGCTGCCAGCGGTCCTCGCTGGCATAGATCATGGCAATCTCTTCCCAAAAATCCTTGGCGTATACGCCACTGGGGAAACGACCATTGAAGGTCTCGTGGAACCCAAAAAAGGCTCCAAACTCCCTGATGGAGAACTCATAATCTCTTTCCATTAGCCGGAAAGAGACAGTCTTATCTACATGACTGTGCTGGAAGGAAACCACAAACTCCCTCGTGATCTCCTCATAAGCATCTTCCCGAATAGCGGAGAAGATGACTAGGCCGGCTCTATCTAAGAGCCAAGTAATGTCTCCTATCACATGTAGAGGCTCTAACTCCTCAAGCAATAGGTACCTAGGTCCTATGACCGCTCTCTTATGGATCCTCTCTAAAGCATCGAGATGATCCTCATGGATGGTAGGGATCCTAGGGCGAGGTGGTGATGGTGATGTAGGAGGTGAAGGGGATGAAGGGGGAGGTGCTCTAGAAAAAGAAGCATCATTGCCTTTCCTCTTTCTATTCTTATCCTTATTCCTACCGGACACTCTCCTCATAAAATCCATGTTCTGTTGAAAACCACGGTCTGTTCTTCAATTTCCATGGCCGTGGAACGTCCAGGAACCGTGGTTTCTCTCGAAAATTCTCAAAACTCAGCAAAAATTCACCAAACTCAGCAGCAATCAGTCCTAGACTAATTTCTTCCAATTCCAATCAGTTATCCTACAAATTCTATTAAAAACAAAGCCGAATCGACAAAGAGAGAGAAAGGGCCAAAAACCTAGGTTTTCGGATTTGGTAATCCGAATTGTGGCTTCTCCGGTGATTTGCCACTCGAATTGTTGCTTGGATCTTGTAGGTGTATGGATTTGCTTCAGTTTAGGTCAAAGAATCGTCGAAAATGATTAACGTATGAAGATTTGAGGGAAGGGCGTGGAATCGGCGACTTTGGGCGTAATTTTGGGTGTTGTGTGTTGTGTTTTCTGAAGAACGTGGTTTATATAGTGACCGTCAAAATTTTTGAAAACCACGGTCTATCGGGGGGTTCCACGGCCGTGGAATTGTACGGAACCGTGGTTTTGGCGATTTTTCTCAGGCTTTTGAAAATTACGGTCACTATAGCTGTCACGACCGTGGTTTAGGCCGTGGAACTCTCTGTAATGCTCCAAAGTCCAAGTTTCGTCAATTTTTTCCAAGTTTTTCCTTCCCCTTTTCTTTTCCACTGTTCCTACATCCAAAAACACGAACATACCGGAAGGTATCGAAGGCAAAACAAAGCAAAAACGTCTAAACTAAACTAGTCTATGAATTCTAAAACAATAAAACGACAATGCAATACCTTGGGTTGCCTCCCAAGAAGCGCTTTGTTTAAGGTCCGTAGCTAGACCAAATTCGCACTTATTCGAGTGCGGTGGGCGCGAACTCATTAGCTTGGAGTTCCGGAGTGTACTTCTTGAGTCGTTGTTCGTTCACCTTAAAGCTTCCGCTCGTTTCACCCCATACTTCAACTGCACCATGGGGAAAAATACGTTTGATTAGAAAAGGTCCGGTCCAACGAGATTTAAGCTTACTTGGAAAGAGGCGAAGCCTCGAATTGAAGAGGAGAACTTGATCTCCTTCTTTGAAGTCCTTTGGAATGATATGCTTATCATGCCAACGCTTTGCCCTTTCTTTGTAAATCTTGGCGTTTTCGTAAGCGTTCAAGCGAAGTTCCTCTAGCTTATTTCGGTCCAAGAGACGCTTCTCTCCCGCTTCCTTCATGCTGAAATTCAACCACTTGATTGCCCAAAACGCCTTGTGCTCCAACTCTACCGGTAAGTGACAAGACTTCCCATACACAAGGTTGTATGGTGTAGTTCCGATGGGAGTCTTATATGCAGTCCGGTACGCCCACAATGCATCATCTAGCTTCAAAGACCAATCCTTCCTAGTCCTTGAAACCGTCTTCTCTAGGATTCCTTTGATCTCCCGGTTTGAGATCTCAACTTGTCCACTAGTTTTTGGATGATAAGGGGTGACGATCTTGTGAGTCACCCCATACTTAGCTAAGAGAGCTTCAAAGCGCCGGGCAATAAAGTGAGAGCCTCCATCACTAATGATGGTCCGTGGTGTCCCAAATCGCGGGAAAATGGTCTTGTTAAAGAACTTAACCACTACTATGGCATCATTGGTGGGAGAGGCAATCGCTTCAACCCATCTTGAAACATAATCAACCGCTAAAAGTATGTATTGGTTACCACAAGATGATGGGAATGGTCCCATGAAGTCTACTCCCCAAACGTCAAAGATCTCCACCTCTTGGATGTTGTTGAGGGGCATCTCATTCCTCCTAGAGATATTTCCTGTTCTTTGACAAGCATCGCAGCAAGAAACAAAGGTTTGCACATCTTTAAATAGAGTAGGACAAAAGAATCTAGATTGCAATACCTTAGCGGTAGTCTTGTTCGAACTAGCGTGTCCTCCACATGGTAGTGAATGACAATGGCGGATGACACTTTGCATCTCATCTTCCGGCACACATCACCAAATAATGCCATCCGGACCTCCCTTAAAGAGGAGAGGTTCATTCCAAAAGTATTCCCGAACATCCTTAAAGAACTTCTTTCTTTATGCGTAGGATAATCCGGGCGGTATTTCCTGACAAACCAAATAGTTAACAAAATCAGCAAACCATGGTTCGTTACCTTTGGAGATCACTTTGATGCACTCCTCTATGATATGTAAATGTTCGTCCGGGAAGTAGTCATCTATAGGTAGGTGGTCGTCCTCTAGATGTGTTAGACGACTCAAATGATCCGCAACAGAATTTTCCGAACCCTTCTTGTCGCGGATCTCTAGATCGAATTCTTGTAGGAGAAAAATACATCTAATTAGCCTTGGCTTCACATCCTTCTTGGCAAGGAGGTACCGGATTGCAGCATGATCCATGTACACGATCACCTTTGCACCTACAAGATAAGAGCAAAATTTGTCAATTGCATAAACAATGGCTAAAAATTCCTTTTCCGTAGTGGCGTAGTTGAGCTGCGCTTTATCAAGCGTTTTGCTAGCGTAGTAGATAGCGTGGGTTCGCCCTTCCTTTGTTTGTCCAAGAACAGCTCCTATAGCTACGTCACTTGCGTCACACATAACCTCAAAGGGAAGATTCGAATCCGGAGGTTGGATAATCGGAGCTGAAATTAGAGCATCCAAAATCATATTAAACGCATCCAAGCATTCCTGCAAAAACTCAAAAACTGCATTCTTCATCAATAGATTAGTTAGCGGTTTTGATATTTTTGAGAAATCCTTTATGAAACGCCTATAAAATCCAGCATGTCCTAGAAAACTTCTTATCCCTTTCACCGAAGTTGGGGGAGGAAGATTTTCTATTGTCTTTATTTTAGCTTTATCCACCTCAATCCCTCTACTAGAGATTAAGTGTCCTAAAACAATGCCTTCATTCACCATGAATTGACACTTCTCCCAATTAAGAACTAGGTTAGTGTCTTCACACCTTTGTAACACAAGAGCAAGGTTAGAAAGACAATTGTCAAAAGAGGAACCATAAACGAAGAATTCATCAATAAAAACCTCCATGATTTCCTCTATATATTCGGAGAAGATGGCCATCATGCACCTTTGAAAGGTGGCTGGGGCGTTGCAAAGCCCGAACGACATCCTCCTATAGGCAAACGTACCCCATGGGCACGTGAATGTGGTCTTCTCTTGATCATCCAGGTGTATCGGAATCTGAAAGAAACCACTATAACCGTCAAGATAGCAAAAATGTGAATGTTGTGCTAACCTTTCAAGCATTTGATCGATGAAGGGTAGTGGGAAGTGATCCTTCCTCGTCTCGTTGTTTAGCTTGCGGTAGTCTATGCACATCCGCCATCCTGTTACGGTTCGGGTAGGAATGAGTTCGTTATTCTTGTTGGTGATGACCATCATTCCTCCCTTCTTCGGAACTACTTGTACGGGACTCATCCACTTGCTATCGGAGATAGGATAGATGATACCTGCATCAAGCAATGTAAGAATTTCCTTCTTGACAACCTCCTTCATGGTCGGATTCAACCGCCTTTGAGGTTGTCGCGAAGTCCTAAAGTCCTCTTCCATTAAGATCTTATGCATGCATAGGGAAGGTTTGATTCCTACTAAGTCCTCTATAGTATATCCTAAAGATTTTCTATGTTTCCTAAGGACAACCATGAGCTTACTATGTTCATCTATGCTTAAATCGGAACTAACAATTACCGGAAAGGTAGAATTAGGTCCAAGAAATGCGTACCTTAGATGTGTAGGGAGTGGCTTTAGTTCCATAGCTTTAGGAGTCTCCAATGGCTCTTGAGGAGCTTTTGGTACTTCCTTAGAAGTGTCTAAGGATGTAGAAGGTGTTGGGGAAGGATCAAGAGAAGTTGAGGAAGTGACACAATTACCTTCAGAATTACCCAAAATTACGGCCTCTCTGCATCCTCCACGGCCGTGATTTTGGGCGTGGAAAGTAAATACGGTTGATCTGTTCTCTCCACGACCGTATAAGCCTCTGAAATGCTTCATGGTTTTGTTGGTGAAATCCACGGCCGTGGAATATAGTGTATGACCGTGGATCCGTACGTTCTCTGCCTCGTCGGGGAGTTGCTCAAACTCCTCTTCACACACTTCTTCTTGTGCTTCTAAGGCTTCAATTGCCTCATTGCACTCCTCTTCTTCCCCTATATCCATTAGACTCATAGTAATAACCTTTTGCAAAGGATCTTTGAAGAGAATAGCACTTACCTCTTCTCTAGACAACCCTTCTTCATCTTGGATATTGAATATATCCTCATCAAAGATTGGTTCCTTCACTAGAGTGGAAAGAACGAATTCTACCTTGTCTTCTCCTATGTCGAAGGCGAGTCTAGCATTCTTGCAATCGACTATGCAGCTGGATGTTGCAAGAAACGGTCTTCCGAGAATGATCGGGACCGGACTATCTGTAGAAATGTCTAGCACAACAAAGTCTATAGGAACATAGAATTTACCTAGATTGACCGGGACGTCTTCAACAATACCGACGGGACGAGTTATGGATCGATCCGCCATGTACAACGTCATCTTCACCGGTTTAGGGTCGCCTAAACCGATCTTCCTACATAATACAAGTGGTATGATGCTCACACTTGCTCCCAAATCACATAATGCATCGTATGTGACATCTCCCACTCCTATGCGAATACAAAATGACCCCGGATCCTTTAGCTTTGGGGGCATCTTCTCTTTCATGATCTTGATGAGATCCGAAGAATCTGAACTTATCTTAACCTCTCCAAAATCCTCTAACTTTCTCTTGTTAGAGAGGATCTCCTTCAAGAACTTACCATAAGTTGGCATACCTACAATAGCATCAATGAAAGGTATATTAATATGCAATTTGCTCATGAGTTCTATAAACTTACCGCATTGTTTATCTAGGCGCGCTCTCGCTCTAGATTGAGGGAACGGTAGGGGAGGTTTGTAAGCTGGAGGAGGGATGTAGACATCTTCCTTCTCCTTCCCCTTTTCTTTCTCTTTCTCAACGGGGACTTCTACAAACTTAGGCTGCGGGTCGGTAGTTGTTACTCCGCTCCTAGTTGTGATTGCCATCACCCTTCCTTTTGGGTTGTCCTCCGTTTTTCCAGGAAGCTTCCCTTGATTCCTAGGAACTTCCTCCGCATGGCTGAACATTTGGTTTTCTAAAACCTTTTGGGCTTTATCAACCTTAGTAATGTGATCATCAACCTTAATGATGCGAGTCTCCAACCCTTAAAGCTTACCCAAAATTGTTTCCAACATGGGATCGGGCTTCTCTTTCCCCGAAGTGCTTCTACCATTAGATGTTGGCCCCTGGCTTTTCAAAGGGGTGGAAGAAGAGGAAGGTGGAGTTAGTGAATTTCCTGAATTGTAAGGATAAGAATTACCGGAATTTTGTTGATTGGAGCGCCAATTGTTGTTGTTTGAACCCCTATTGTTGTTCCAATTGTTGTTCCGGTTGTTGTTGTTGTTGTTCCAATTATTCCGGTTGTTGTTCCGGTTGTTGCGATTGGTATTCTCATTACCGTTGTGGTTATTGTTGTTGCCTAAATAACCCACATCTTGCTCCTTGTGCTTCAGAAAGTTGGTTTTGATTGCTTCCTTCAACTCTTTAATTTCCGTGTTGAGAGAAAAGATTTGAGTTTGAGCTGCTTGTGATAGCTTTGCTCCTTGATCTACTTGATTTGCCTCCGCTTTCCGATGAGAATACTTCTCTATAACTCGCGCTTGCTTCTCAATAAAGTCCCAAGCGTCATCTTCCCTCATGTCCATGAATGTACCACATGAAAGGGATTGGAGCTTGAATTGTGTCTCCAAATCCAGCCCCTTATAGTATATCTCCAATAATGCAAGCTTGGATATGCCGTGATGAGGGCAATCCAATAGCAAATCCTGAAATCTTTCCCAAGATTGAAACAAACTTTCGTTAGATCTCATAGAAAATGCGTTAATCTTACCTCTTAGCTCCGCCGTTTTGGATGGCGCAAAGAACTTAGTGAGGAACTCCGCAGAAAGTTCCTCCCATGTTTCAAGCTTTCCACTTGGAAGAGCTTGATACCAAGACAATGCTTTCCCCTTCAAGGAGAAGAAGAAAGGCTTGAGTTTGTAGCTGTTGGTAGTTGCGTTCTTCGGCTTCATTGTCTCCATCATAATCTCAAAATTTTGTAGATGTTGATGTGGAGATTCAGCGCTTGTTCCACCAAATTGGTTTTGGCGAACAATGGTAATAACTTGAGGGTTGAAGCTAAACCCTTGTGCATTGTCAGCATCAAAGTTCACACCTAAACGGCGTGGTTGCTGCGTTGGATCCATCCTTTGACCAAGAGTTATTGGCTCCTCTT
Source organism: Fagopyrum esculentum (assembly GCA_033239045.1). Lineage (NCBI taxonomy): Eukaryota > Viridiplantae > Streptophyta > Magnoliopsida > Caryophyllales > Polygonaceae > Fagopyrum > Fagopyrum esculentum. Next base: position 123,200,949 of record BSUD01000007.1, read on the forward strand.
CTACATGTTTGACTCTCGCATTCCAAGGTGCGACACGGCGATTTGCAGCTGGACGTGGAAAAAATGGATTCACATTGATCGTGGGATCAATTTCCTCTAGTGGTGGCATGGAGGAGTCGGTATCCTCATTAGATGAGTTGGCTCTAACCGATCTTCCTGGTCTCCTCCTTTTCTTTTTCTCTTTGAGGTTGTTTATTTCCAGCCTCATTTGGAACATCATGATCGTTAGATCATCAACCTTCATTTGATGACGATCTGTTTCTTTCCTACGAGTCTTCTCACTCCATTGGAGTTGAGCTTCCTTTTCCGCTAACTCCGATTGGAGATCGCGTTCTCATTCTTCAGCCATTTGTCTTTCCTTACGCTTTCTCCTCAAATTCCTCTCAAGCTCTTGATCAAGAGGTAATAGGTCTTCGTTATTCCTAGACCTGCGCATACACTCGAAAAGATATCAAATAACAAGGGAGAAGCTCCCAAGCTTGACAACCGATAACCGAATTCGGCCTAGACCAAATCCCCGGCAACGGCGCCAAAAACTTGTTCGCCACTTAGCGTGCGTGCAAATAAGCTTTAATTATAAAACTAGAAATCAAGCAAGCGAACCCGCAGTGTACGGATCGATATAGTTAAGCAAGAATTCCCGAGTATCGAACACAAAGATTTGGGGGGTTAAATCCAGTTAAGATAATTGTCAAGCGAGTAAATGTATGAGCTTTTGTAAATATTGGGAAAACAACAATCCTAAAGATCCAGGAATCCAGTTGTGGCAATCGATTCAAGATATACTAAGATATAAGGACAGAGTCGAGGTTTGCAAAGGTATACGAATGTAAAGTAATTGTACGGTGAAGTTCCAAAAACCTTATATGACCCCCCTAAAGACACTCTCTATAAAGGTTGTTGAGGATTCAGTATAGAAAAGATCTAAAGACAAGAATTAACATCAAATACCCAAACTTATAATCCAAGGATCAAGACTAACTAAACCGATTAAGGTTGTGACACTCGAAATCGAGGTAGAGGTTGTTGAGGCTTCACTACTACCTAGAAAAGGCAAGCCAAGAATAAGTTAAAGCAAATCTTTAACTTTGGATAAAAGTAAAAGCAAGGTTCGTAACTGACACAAAATTACGGGTAGTTCTTGAGTTCCACGGCCGTGGAAGCTCAAGAACAGACTGTGGATTAGGTTCGTCCGCGATTCTCTCTAACTCTTAGGATCCAATCTGTTTACGATCGATCTATCATCATCTAAGCCACAACTATCAACCCATCACCTTAGAATTGCTAAAGGGTTTTAGCCAACAACAGTCATATTGATATCAAATTCAAGATTTAAAAGAATGAAAGATGAAAACTCCCGAAAACCTTCAATAACCTTCAAACCAATCTCAAATCCACAAATATCAATGATAATGCAACTCAGATTTGGAATAACACAAACAATCACAATCTTAAATAAGAACGAAGAATGGGATGTCAATTTGTCTTCTAATCAAACCTAAGGATAAAGCGTAATCTCCTTTCGAACAATCTTCCAAATCTTCACTCTTTCCGTCAATCCGGAAATCTCAATAGGGCAAAGCGCAAATCTCTCAACGATGATCTAAGCGAAGGCGTAAAACTAGGGTAAGCGGAGGTGACGGAATCTTCTTCCTTCCGTCCTTATATAGGCCCAAATAAAATGCGTCTTCGGCCCATGTGCGTATAAGATCGTGGCTTAAAATATTGTGTAAAAGATCGTCAAGATCACGGTCGTGGAAGGGTTCCATGCCCGTAATTTAGAGCGTGGACTTTGGTCACGGTTTATCACAACCCTCCACGGCCGTGTAAGTTGCTGGAATGCACCACGCTTCTCTTGCCAAGGTTCCACGACCGTGGATTAGAGCGTGGACTCTAATACGGTCGTACTTTAGAGCGTGGAATAGGTGTAGATCGTGATTTTTCTTTGCCTCGTGTTATTCTTCAACTTAGCATCTCCCTTAGCTCCTAGTGATGTCCTCATTCCTCGTACATGCTCAATCCATCTCCATTCTTCTGCAATCCTTTCGGTTTTAGCTCTTATTCGCCTACAATCAACACAAAGCTTATGTAGACCTCTATATCGACAAAATAGATAAACTAACTCACAAATGCTTCAATGATTTATCAATGACTACCAATATAGATGAAATACGCTTAGAAAACGTGCCTAAAGTATCACAATATTTCAATCTAACACCAAGCTAGGCTTGGGATTTGTCATAATGTAGAGGGGTAAGGTTATAGCATATGCGTCTAGACAGTTGAAGACGTATGAGGAGAATTACCCTACCCACGATCTTGAGTTGGTTGTTATAGTTCAAGGCTTCAAGATTTGGAGGCACTATCTATACGTGCTAGGTTTTCACAGACCATAAGAGTGTGAAGTACATATTCACTCAACGGGAGTTGAATAACCGCCAGAGGTGATGGTTAGAGCTGATCAAGGATTTTGATTTAGAGATTTTATACCACCCGTCGAAGGCAAATGTGGTCACCGACACCCTCAGTAGGAAGACTCCGCAGGAGATGACGATAGCTCGACTGATGGCTCAACATCATTTAAAACGAGATTTGGCGTGGCTAGAGGTGGAGATCCATTTCCCATATTTAGACAACGTCCACTTTGGAGATGTTACCTGACTTGTTGGGATAAATCTGACAGAAGCAAGAGAGTTATCCGACGTTAGCACGGATCCAAGACCGGATGTCTAAAGGTGAGGCACCATAGTTTTCCGTCGGTGGTGACGGAGTTTTGAGATGCCAAGAGCGCATATGTGTGCCGACAAACCGAGAGCTGAGACAACGGATCTTACAAGAAGCTCACACGACACCTTATTCGGTACATCCTGGTACGAGTAAGATGTACGAAGACATCATACATTCCTTTTGGTGGGGCGGATTAAGGTCGGATATGGCGAGATACGTAACTCAGTGTGCGACCTGTCAATAGGTCAAGATTGAGCATCACCGGCCAGGTGGAGAGCTACACCCAATTTCAGTTCCCCAATGGAAGTGGGAAAATATCTCTATGGATTTTGTTACCGGTTTGAGACCGAGCTGGAGCTTTGACGCCATCTGGGTTATAGTGGATCGATCGACGAAGACCACATGATTCATTCCTATCAAGGAGACGTGGCCGCTAATTCAACTAGTAGAGGAGTTCACTAAATAGATAGTGAGACTCCATTGAGTACCTAGGACCATAGTCTTTGGCAGAGATATACGGTTTACTTCGAGTTTTTAGCAACAGGTACAATCCGCCCTAGGTACGAATGTAAAGTTCACGACCGCCTATCATCCTCAAACAGATGGTTAGTTTGAGAGGGCCATACAGATTCTGGAGAATATGGTGAGAGCTTGCATGATAGATTGGGGATATGTGTGGCCAGATCACCTCCCTTTATTTGAGTTCTCGTACAAAAATAGTTGGCACACATCAATCAGGATAGCTCCTTATGAGGCGTTAAACGGATAGAGATGTCGGACCCCGCTATGGTGGGATGAGCCGGGTAGTGCTAGTGGTATAGAACCTGAGCAGGTACAGGACGATATGGCCCGAGTGACAATAATGCGAGAGTGGATGTTGGGAGCGTAGAGTAACAATAAGTCTTATGGTGATAAGAGGAACAAACCTCTTGAGTTTTGAGTGGGAGCTCAGGTATGGTTGAGAGTATCCTGACATGAAGCGTCAGACGTTTTGGCGTTGAGGGGAAGCTTAGTCCTAGATATGTCAGACCCTTTGAAATCCTTGAGCGGGTTGGAGAGGTAGCATACAGACTTGCTTTGCCACCGAGACTAGGGGTTGTACACCCGGTCTTCCATGTGTCTCATTTACGGGAGTACGTACTAGACCCGAGACACATTGTCAACCACGATGATTTAATGGTCTTGCCAAACCATACATTTGAAGAGCACCCGATAGCTATCCTAGAGCGTAGTACGAGATGCTTGCAGTTGAAGGACATACTGATGATGAGAGTTCAATGGTCAATGTGAGGAGTTGATGAGGCTACCCGGGAGACAGAGGATAGTATCCGGAGTAACTATCCAGAGTTCTATGTTGAGCTAGATGTACCTAAGGATCGATGGGCGAGTTGCCATCCCTTCTTTGTTGAGTTTTTTGTGCATATATGTGATGACCTATATTATTATCCCCGTGAGGGATTTGTTGTGCGATTGGAGGATCTTGTATGCTAGCTTGTGTTTCGGTGTGCTTACCTCGGTTGTTGAGACCAAGAGGATCCGCGTTGCTTCATGTTTCGGGACGAAACTTCGTTTTTAGGGAGATATGAAATAACGCCCCACCGTTTTGCACGTCACCGCCCCCACGGTGACGATGAGCCACGGTCGCAGCTAAGCTCCTTTGCCGCGGTCGCGGCACGGTCAATCCGTGGGTGCGGCTAACCACAAATCACGTAATCTGATTTATATCTTCTTATCCTATCTCTTTTGTAACCCGATCTTGTATCTCTTGGGCCATCCGTCCTACCTCTATCTTTAACCTAGTTTATAACCCTTCTTTCCCCAACCATCCCGTTGTTTCTTTCACGTTCTCGTTCTCTTGCCTTCTCTCGTTGCCGCCTTCAACCTTGAGTCAAGCTGCTGCCTTTTCCGTGTGAACCCCTATAGAAATCGTGTAAGGTCTTCATCCCTTTTGTTCTTCTTGAGTCTCTTTTTTGGATCATTCTTTGATAGCATGTATTATAGTCTATATTTTGGGATTGGTTTGGACGTTTTATCTTCATAAATCTGCATATATGGATGTATATTCTTTGATCATTATGTTGTTTTGTCTACATTTGCGAGAATCGAGGTCTACACCTAGTTTCGTTGTAATTGTAGGGAAAATGGCACGTTTTGGAACAATTTAAAGCTAAGGAGTCATTGAAGCTACATTCTGGAGCATTGAGGAGCTATAAGAGAAGCTCAAGAACCATGGAAATGAGATGAAAGATTGATTTTGAACCAGATTAGAGAGATTGACACTCAGCTGAGACTCACCTTGGTTGGCTACAGTGCCACCTCGACCGAGGTAATCTTCAGGATCGACTGGACCGAGGCAAAGTGATGACGGGACACGAGATCTTTATATTTTGTTGAGATCTTCTATTTTTGGAAAGTGAATATCATATATTTTTGGATGAATTTCTGGAAGGAAGCAAATCCTTTTTATCTGATTATTTGGAAGTAAGGAAGATTGCAAGATATTTTAAGGAAGGAAATTACCTTTTGAAGATTTCTTATCTTAGGAAGGTGATTCTCCTATATAAAGAAATGGATTTTCTAGAATTAAATTATCTCAGAACCATGGAGATCGTGGAGCATATTTCTCCAGAGTTGAAGGAAGTTTGGAAGGAAGTTTGGAAGGTTGAAGATCAAGGAAGGAAGGAATCTAGTTTGAAGGAAGTTTGTAAGATTTTCTTAGTTTGGTTTGGTTTAGTTGTCTTTTCTGATTGTGATTGAGGAACACAATTTTTTTTGTTTGTTTGATTGATTGATTATGTTATTGAGACCTTCGTATTAATGTTTTCTTGTTTGAATATTAATTCCTTTCTCATATATTGGATTATTGTTGTCATGATGATTGTTGGCTAAGTTATTTATGCGATTCTAGATTGGGTGATTGGCTAAAAGTTGTGAGAAAGACGATGAAAGAATGAACCTTTATTCTAGTGGACCCTGACAGCTTGAGCCTTTACCTTAACCGATGAACACCTCGGTCAACCGTAGAACATCTCGACCGAGATAGGACACTAACTGAGCGAGGCGAGCCTTTTCCTGATCCTTATTTGAGTTGAGGTTTTAGTTTGCCAAATCCTATCCTTGTTATATCTTTCCTGGTTTAACGCAAGCCTAGGATGAGACTTACCCGGTGATTCCTTTACTTGTATACCCAAGATCATGAGTGTAGGTAATAAAGGTTTATCCTTTATTGGGGTTTGAATGTGCCTTCATCCCATCTTTGAGAATTAGCCTTAGACTTACTTGGTAAAATTTAATTCTATTTCCTTGGGTGGTGTGTTAGTTTGAGATTATAGTTCCTTTTCTTAGTACCTTAAGACTTACCCGGTGAGAGGATCTTTGGTTTGGGATAGTGAGTAGTGAGACTTACCCAATGATCTATTCCCACCTTAGAAACACCTTCCCTTTGCAAACCTAAGCTTTGTCAACGTTATCTTTTGAGATCTTGAGTCGGAACTAAAACTGGATGCTTTAATCTCTAGAATCCACATTTTCTTTACCTGATTATTACATCATCTTTGATATCTTTGCTTTGATGCTTGTTTATTGACAACCTGAATTACCGATCTTTGTTTTACCATAGTCCCTGTGTTCGACCCTGAAATTCTTGCTTTTATTACAAACGATCCGTACACTGCGGGTTCGCTATTTGCAATTATTCTTGGTATAAATATTAAAGCTTGCACACACCTATTGGAGCGAACTAGTTTTTGGCGCCGTTGCCGGGGACTTGGTCAAGACCAGGTTCGGTTGTCTTTCGGGGTTGTTTCCCTTGTTGCTATTGATTACTTTACTTGAGTGATTTCGCAAGATCTTTCCTTAGGTTCGTGATGGAAAGGAAATCGTTCCTTACGATCCCAAACCAGAAAAGACATACAAAAGAAGATTGAAAGAAGCTCAGATGTCCGATCAAGATAATCGAGATCTTGAAGCTGAATTGGAGGAGGCATTGGAACAACTTCGTCTTAGTAAAGAAGAATTGCAGTGGGAAAGAGACGAGAATCGTGCAAGAACAGAAGGAATTGAAGCTGATATGGCCGCTATAAGGGCTCAGTTTTTACCTCGACCGATCCTTGATGCTCGACCGAGGCAAGACCTAGTGTTCGCCCCTAAAGGTGTGTGCAAATAAGCTTTAAATTTATAAAACTAGAATCAAGCAGCGAACCCGCAGTGTACGGATCGACGTAGCTAAGCATGAATTCCAGAGTATCGAACACAGGGATTTGGGTGGGAACAAATTCGATAGTAGGTTATCAAGCGAATAAATATAGGAGTTTTGCAAATATTGGGAAAACAACAATCCTAAAGATCCAAGTATCCAGCTGTGGCAATCGATTCAAGATATACTTAATGATGTAAAGACAGAGTTGAGATATGCAAAGGTATACTAATGTAAGGTAATCGTACGATGAAGTTCCAAAAACCTTATATAACTCATCTACAAGGCACTCTCTATACAGGTTGTTGAGGCTCAATATAGAAAGATTCTAAAGATGAGAATTAGTGTCAAATACCCAAACTTATAACCTAAAGATCAAGACTAACTTAACCGATTGAGGTTGTTGAGGCTCACAATCGAGGTAGAGGTTGTTGAGGCTTCACTACCACCTAGGAAAGACAAGTCTAAACTAAGTTAAAGCAAATCTTTAACTTTGGATTAAAGTAAAAGCAAGTTCGTGGACTTAAAGGAAATCACGATTGGTTCTTGAGGTTCCACGGCCGTGGACTCAAGAACAGGCCGTAATTTAAGGTTGTCGGCGATTCTCTCTAACTCTCAGGGTCTAATCTGTTTGCGATCGATCTATCATCATCTAAGCCACAACTATCAACCCTTCACCTTAGAATTGTTAAGGGTTTTTAGCCAATAATAGTCATGTTGATATCAATTCAAGAATTAAAAGATAGAAAGATGGAAACTTTCAAGAACTTTCAATAACCTTCAAACCAATCTCAAAGTCACAAAGAGAACAAGTATTGTCAAAAGATTCAAAGTAAAGCAAACAATCACAACCTTAGGAAAGAAAGGGGAACGGGATGTCAATCCGTTTTCCAAATCAAACCTAAACAAGAAGAGAGATCTTCTTGCAAAATCTTCCGAAAACTTTGATCTTCCGCCAATCCGGAGATCTCAGCAGCAATCTCCACCAAAAGTGCGAGATTAGGGTAATTCTCCGATGCGAACCTTCAATCTCCAATGAGATATCAAAGCTTCCAAACTAGAGCTAAACGATCCTCCCGAACGTATGCGAAGATGATGTGAATCGTAAGCGAGCCTAAGCGAGGATGTAAGCGAAGATGACCGAATCTTGCTTCGTCCGTCTTTTTATAATGTAGGGCAAAATGCCGGCCCGGCCCAATCTTAAAAAGATCGTGGCTTCGAAGTGTGGCGAAAAGATTAGCCAAGATCACGGTCGTGGAAGTGTTCCACGACCGTAATTTAGAGCGTGGAAACAAATACGGTTTGCACCATATGTTCCACGGCCTTAATATCCTCTGGAATGAACATCAATTTCTGACTCTGAATCCACGGCCGTAATTCTGAACGTGGTTTGGATTCCGGCCGTATTTTAGGGCGTAATTTAGGGCAAGAACGTGATTCTTCCCTAGCCTCGTGCATTCCTCAAGCTAAAGCTCCAAGTTGCTTCCAAAGAATGTCCTCAATCTATGGACATATCAACTCAACTCTCCTTTGCTCGATTCCGTTCGGAAATAGCTCCAAATCACCTAAAAATCAACATAGAACTAGTGTAGACATCCATATCGACAATATAGGTAATACTAGCTCACATATGCATAAAGTTCAATCAAAGACTATCGATATGAATCAAATACGTTTAGAAAACGTGCCTAAAATATCACAATATTTCATGCTAACACCTAGTCCTAGTTGCATCGGGCGAGATGCACCCACCACCTCGGATGCTAACCCGAGATGTTCTTTTTGCTAGAGTTCCAAAAACCCTAGGACAGAGGATGGGCCCGAATCAGCAAGTGCGGCGTCCAGGAGTCAATCTAGAAGATCTAGTTGAGCATGATTATGAACTTCGACCTCAAGTTCTAACCATGATTCGACAATGTCAATTTGGAGGTTTGGAGAGAGAATCTCAACATCAACATTTGCAAAACTATGAGATTCTAATGGAGACTTTGAGGCCATCAAGAGTGGAGAACAACAATTACAAGTTGAGGCCTTTCTACTTCTCTTTGAAAGACAAGGCGCTTGCTTGATATCAATCTCTTTCGGCTGGAAAAATCCACACTTGGGAAGAGATGACGACGGAGTTTCTTCCTAAGTTCTTCCCCTCATCAAAGACCGCTGAATTGAGGGGCAAGATCAATGCTTTTTATTATGAAGGATAAAGAAAGTTTGTCTAAGTCATGGGAAAGGTTCAAGGACCTTTTTTGGATTGCCCTCATCATGGAATTCCAAAGATCGAGTTGTTGGAGATACAAGGGTTTGGATGGAGACACTCAATTCAAACTCCAACTATTTTTCGCCGGCACTTTCATGGATATGCCGATAGATGAAGCTTGGGATTTCATAAAAAAGGAAGCTTTACGCATGGAGAAATATTCCCATTAAAGAGTTGAAGATGGAGCTAGGAGAGTTAGCTTCCAAGATACAACATCAAATGTAGCTCAGCTCACCTCGCTCAACAATGAAGTTAAGGTATTGAAGGAGCTTTTAGTGGCTCAAAGCAAGAAGGAGCAAGATGCTGGCTTCCAAGGAAGGGTAAACTATCAACGGCCGCGGAACAACAACTACAACAACAACAACAACAGAAATTCCAATAACAGTTGGAGATCGAGTCAACAATGTCCCGGTAACCCTTATTCTCATGCTGAAAATGCTCTTAATACTCCCTCTTCTTCTTCTTCTATTCCATTGTGAAGCCAGGAGGCGTCATAAAGCTCATCCCAGCCACCCAAGAAACCGGACGTTGTACTGGAGGCTATATTGATCAAGCTCAGCGCTATGGAGACTTCTATGAGCTCATTTTCGAAGGTATAAAAAGCCTTAGAACAACAATTTTTCAACAAGGCGAATGAAGTGCCAAGAGATGCTGGAAAGCTTCCAGCAAGGACAGAGAACAACCCAAAAGGGCAAATCATGGCTATCACAACACGCAGTGGATTGAAGACTGCATATCCAATACCTCAGTCGGACCACGATCAGACAAGGAACACCTCGGTTGAGGTTCCAAACGAGATGGAGCACTAGAAAGCGAAAGAAAAATCAGAAGTTTATGTTCCACCTCATGCTTATAAAGCACCACTCCCGTTCCCTCAGTCTAGGGCACGGGCACATCTAGACAAGCACTTTGGTAAGTTTCTTGACCTTGTAAATAAGCTACATATTAATATCCCTTTCATTGATGCTATCCTAGGAATGCCCGCCTATTGGAAGTTTCTGAAAGAGATCTTGTCAAGGAAGAGAAAGCTGGAGGACTTTGGTGAAGTAAGGATGACCTCTAGATCTTTGGAGCTCATTCAGATCATGAAGGAGAAGATTCCACGTAAATTAAGAGATCCCGGTTCATTTTGCATTTCCATCCAAGTTGGGGATGTGACTTATGATGTACTTTGTGATCTAGGAGCTAGTTTGAGCATCATTCCGCTAGAACTTTGTGAGAAGGTCGGACTTGGAGAGCCCAAGCCCGTGAAGATCGTGTTATACATGGCGGATCGCTCCATTACCTGCCCCATCGGTATTTTGGAGGATGTTCCCATCAAGTTAGGTAACTTCTACATACCTATAGACTTTGATGTGCTGGACATTCCCGCAGATTATCTTATCCCTATCATTCTCTGTAGACCATTTCTAGCAACTTCGGGTTGCAAGGTTGAATGTAAGAACGCCAAGTTGAAGTTCAACATTGGTGGCGATCATGTGGAGTTTGCATTATTGGCTGCAATAAAGGGAGAGCCTCTGGAAGATGACATCTTCAACATCTATGATGATGAAGATTCTCGAGAATTGGTGAGATTTATCCTTATTAAAGATCCTCTTGAAAAAGTTTTCAGTTTTAGTATGATGGAGGAAGGTATAGATGTCTTGTGTGATGCAGATGTGAGAAGCTTGGAAGCATTGGAAGCGGATCCAGGAGCTAGATTTGATAAACTGATTCAGAAGAAGAAGAGCACATTAGGTTTCGGTCCCAGTTTCAGTGCCTCGACCGAAACAGTTCCTGGAGCAAGCGAGTTGATCTTATCTGAAGAACACCTCGGTGACCCATCTCGGACCCCGACCGAGACAACAAGCGAGATGATGTCAATTGAGACTTCAGTTAGTCCAGTTCTTCGATCTAAATCCTCTTCACTAGAGAGAGAAGGTACAGATCCACCTCATAAAGCACCCAAAGTCCTTGAAGTTAAACCACTCCCACCTCACTTGAGGTATGCTTTCCTTGGTCCAGATTCTACTTATCCGGTTATTATTAGTGCTTCTCTTTTTGAAGATGAATTTTCTAAACTGATGCATGTGCTTAGGAAACAAAGAAAGGCTTTGGGTTATACTATTGATGATCTTGTTGGTATTAAGCCTTCTTTTTGTATGCATAAGATACTAATGGAAGACGATCATAAGACTTCACGGGAACCTCAAAGATGGTTAAATCCGATCATGAAAGAGGTTGTGAAGAAGTAAATTCTTAAGTTGTTGGATGCAAGTATCATATTTCCCATATCAGATAGCAAGTGGGTGAGCCCGGTGCATGTAGTTCCGAAGAAATGAGGGATGACCGTTGTGACGAATAAGAACAATGAGTTGATTCCAACTAGGACCATTACGGGCTGGAGGATGTGCATTGACTATAGAAAGCTCAACGTGGCCACTCGAAAGGACCATTTCCCTCTTCCATTCATCGACCAAATGCTTGAACGGTTAGCACAACACTCCCATTTTTTCTATTTAGATGGTTATAGTGGTTTCTTTCGGATTCCTATCCATCCGGATGATCAAGAGAAGACCATTTTCACTTGTCCATGGGGGACATTCGCTATCGGAGGATGCCATTCGGATTGTGTAATGCACTTGCTACATTTCAGCGTTGTATTATGGCTATATTTTCCGAGTATATTGAGAAGATCATGGAGGTATTCATGGATGACTTTTCGGTATATGGTTCCTCTTTTGATAACTGTTTGGCTAAACTTTCTCTAGTTTTTACAAAGATGTGAAGACACTGATCTTGTTTAGAATTGGGAGAAGTGTCACTTCATGGTTAGCGAAGAAATTGTTCTAGGACACCTCGTTTCCAACCGAGATATCGAGGTCGATCGAGCTAAGATCGAGACTATTGAGAAACTTCCTCCCCCTTTTTCTATTAAGGGTGTGCGGAGTTTTCTCGGGCATGCAGGTTTCTACAGGAGGTTCATCAAGGATTTCTCTAAAATCTCTAAACCGCTCACTAATCTTTTGAATAAGGATGTTGTTTTTGAGGTTTCGCAGGAATGCCTTGATACTTTTTACAAGATAAAGGAAGTGTTGATCACCGCTCCCATCATTCAGCCTCCCGATTGAACCTTGCCCTTTGAGATCATGTGTGATGCTAGTTATGTGGTGGTAGAAGCGGTACTTGGACAAAAAAAGGATGGTCGGACCAACGCCATTTACTATGCTAGCAAGACGCTAGATGAAGATCAATTGAACTACGCCACCACCGAAAAGGAGTTATTGGCAGTTGTTTATGCGTTTGAGAAGTTTCACTCTTACTTAGTTGGAGCAAAAGCTATTGTTTACACTGACCATGCAGCTATTCGTAACTTGTTGGCAAAGAAAGATGCAAAGCCGCGCCTTATTCGTTGGATTCTCTTGCTTTAAGAGTGTGACCTAGAGATTCGCGATAAGAAGGCATCCGAGAATTCTGTGGCAGATCACCTAAGCCGGCTACCTCCTATCTCACTCGAGAAGGATGACCTACCCATTGATGACTTGTTTCCTGATGAGCGCTTGAACTATATGGAACATTGGATGAAATACCGTCCAGCTAGTGTCCTTAAACCAAGCGTTTCTTGGGAGACAACCCTAGGTATTGCTTTCTTTTCCCTTTTTTTTAGCTTAGTTTAGATAGTTTGCTTCATTTTGTTTTTGCGTTCTCCTAGACAGGAATCAGGCATTCTCTAAGAAGGAATTACAACTCTGGAGCTACATGGAAGGACAAAAGTTCGAGAAATTGAGATGACGGAGTTTGACTGAGACACATCTCGGGTGCTGGTAGAGGACCTCGACCGAAATGCTCTTGGTCAACCGAGACGACTAGGTCTGACATCCATTCTGATACCTCGGTCCGCTCAAGAACACCTCGACCGAGTTGTAATCAAATTCAGCGAGGGGTATAAAAGGCGCGATAGTTTCTCACTCTTCCACTTTTTCCCTCTCTACCCTCACCTCGACCGCGGCTGACCCTACCCTCAAATTCTCAGTTCTTACTCGTTTTCCACGATTCTTGGCTCGAAATCACTAGAGGAAGCAAGAGAATTAGTTTCCAAGTAACAAACAACATCGAAAACTCTCTATTCTGCAAAATCTAGGGTATTTCTTTACAAATCATAACTATTTCCTTCTTTTGTCGATTATGGACAGATCTGGCGCTGGTTGCCATAGATTGTTGCTGGAAATGATATAAGTACCCCATAGGAAGCTTTGGGTAGTGTTTTTTGGGGGAAAAGCTTACAGATTGAGGAAGTCAGTTCGAACAACAGTTCGCCTCGGTCCATTCGACTATGTCTCGGCCGAGGTGTCTTGGCCGACCGAGGTGTTCTTCCAATATGAGCAGCCCAAGCAGATCTGATTGACAGTTGGCCTTGAGGGATAGGCCCAACAGTTCATGCCGCTCCTCCCCTTCTTCAACTTTATAGTTTACCATTTCGGTGATCCACGAGCGATACCAGCGGGACTACGACCGGATTTGTGGGCGCCCCATCATTGCCCCACAATTCCTTCATGTTGATGCCTTCGAGTGCCTCCATGTGGTGGAGGACTTGAAGAAGATGATATCGATGGTCGGCTTGGAGGAGTTCATAGCCATTAGAGTGTCGGCTTATCTGGAGTAGATATTGGAGTTCTTGAGTTTAGTGACCTACGTGCCGGAGCATCGAGGGATCAAGTATAGGCTGCTGAACAGGAACTACGCAGTTCCATTAGATCAGTTTGGGGATATTTTCGGCTTCCTGACACCTACTGTTATAGATTTTCCTTTCCGAGAGGTAGCTCGGAGTTTCTGGGGGGAGATTGCTCACATTACTTATCACAAGGATAGACGACATCCCGGATATTCCCAAGAGCGGATTATCTTCTACTCGCCTTCCGCTTAGCACACCGGATCTTTAGCGAGACACTTCTGGCGCGTACTGAGACGCCTCAGAATGTCTGACAGGGGGAGCTTTTGAGCTTGTTTTATAAGGTTACAGGAGGCGTTCCAGATTTTGCTGCCATGCTGGTAGATGACTTGCGCAGGATCAAGGGGAAGTCGAAGGGCGATATCTATTGTGGTGGGTTGGTGACCCACATCGCCACTTTTATGGGTCTTGACTTATCAGGTTGTACACTAGCCGCGGCTCCAAAGCCGCTAGGATTGCAGTAGATGATCACTCGCCGCATTCTCGTTCCCTATGGCCTTGGCACACCTTACGTTGCCATGCCATGGGAGACTGTTAGCATGAAATATTGTGATATTATAGGCACTTATCTGGTTGATTTTCATTCATTATTGTGTTCATGGATAAGGCATTGAAGCATTTGTTAGCTTGTTCACCTATATTTTCGATATGGAGGTCTACATTAGCTTTGTGTTGATTATAGGTGAATAAGAGCTAAAACCGGATGATTTGAAAGAGAATAAGGAGGAATCGATGATGTTCAAACATGAGGAAACACATTGAGGAAGCTAGGGAAGAGGCTAGAATGAAGAATGGCACGAAACAAAGGCTAAACAAGGCGTAAAGCACTTCCACGCCCCATTTCCACGGCCGTGGACCTTGCATTATGAACCTGGACTTGAGCTTTGAGCATTACAGTGAGTTACACAGTATAAATTACGGTCGTGGAAGATAAGAGACACCGTAATCCTTTCCACGCCCTATTTCCACGGTCGTGGAACCTCAGGAGACCGTGATTTAGGCAATCTTTTGATGAATCATTAATTGCCACGTCATCTACGTATTTGGGCTGGAAGATATCGCTTTCTCACCTTTTAAAAAGGCTGGAAGAGGGGATTTTTCGGGGTTCTCACTTTGGAGAGTACGGCTTAGGGTTTTTCGCGAGGAATTTTGCGAAAGCAGCGGCGATTTGGATTCCCAAAGATTGTTTGCAGCGGAAGTTACGCCCTTTTCTTAGGTTTTGATATCAAAGACGGATTGACATCCCGTTCTTCGTGTTTCCCTAAGATCATTGTGAGGTTTTGTGTTATATTCTGAATCCATAAAATATTACTCTTTGTGTTCCGGATTTGAGAATTGTTTTGAGTTATATTCGAGTTTTTGAAGGTTTTCATCTTTCATTCTTCTTAACTTGATTATTGATATCATAATGAAGGTTATTGGCTAAAACCCTTTAGCAATTCTAAGGTGAAGGGTTGATAGTTGTGGCTTAGATGATGATAGATCGATCGTAAACAGATTGGACCCTGAGAGTGCGAGAAACTTCGTCGACAACCAAGATCACGGTCTGTTCTTGGACTTCCACGGTCATGGAACTCAAGATTTGCCCGTGATTTACCGTAGTTTACGAACTTTTCTTTTACTTTAATTCAAAGTTAAAGATTTGCTTTAACCTAGCCTTGGCTTGCCTTTCCTAGGTAGTAGTGAGACTCAACATCCTCTATTTCGGTTTCGAGTGTCACAACCTTAACCGTTTGAGCCTATCTTGATCCTTGGGTTACAAGTTTGGGTATTTGAGATCAATTCTAGTCCTTAGATCCTTTCTATACTGAAGCCTCATCAACCTTTATAGAGAGTGTCTTTGGGTTAGATATATAGGGTTTTGGAACTTCACCGTACATTACCTTACTTTAGTATACCTTTGCAATCCTCGACTCCGTCCTTATATGCATAGTATATCTTGAATCGATTGCCACAATTTGACATCCGGATCTTTAGGTTTGTTGTTTTCCCAATATTTGCAAAGATTATTACATTTACTTGCTTGACGATTTGTGAACTGAATTTGTTCCCCCCATATCCCTGTGTTCGATACTCTGGAATACTTGCTAATCTACGCCGATCCATACACTGCGGGTTCGCTTGCTTTTATTCTAGTTATATAAATTTAAGACTTGATTTCACGCACGCTAAGTGGCGAACAAGTTTTTGGCGCCGTTGCCGGGGATTTGGTTTAGGCCAAATTTGGTTATCGGTTGTCAAGCTTGGGAGCTTTGCTCTTGTTATTTGATATCTCTTTTGAGTGATATTTGCAAGTTACCTTAGGTATATGCGCAGGTCTAGCACCAAAAAAGACCTCTTACCTCTTGATCAAGAACTTGAGAATACTTTGAGAAAGAAGCTCAAAGAAAGAATGATGGCTGAAAGTAAAGAGAGGGACATCCAAGCGGAATTGGATGATTCAGAAGCTCGGTTTAGATGGAGCGAGAAGACTCGCACGGAAGAATCAGAGCGTCATCAATCGCAGATTGATGAGCTCAAGGACATGATGCTGCAAATGAGGTTAATGATGAGTGGTTCCAAGAAGAAGAAGAAAAGCAAACCGACAAGATCGGTTAGAACCGACTCATCCGACGAAGAGAGCGACTATTCCATGCCGTCGCTAGAGGACATTGACTCAACGATCAATGCAGCCCGGAATAATCCAAGACCAGCCGCCAATCCTCGTAATCCGGCTGGGGGTGCAAGAGCCGCTCGCGTAGATGAAGAGTTGCGAACGCTCGGTCAAAGAATGGATCCTACCCAACGACCACGTCGCCTAGGTGTGAACTTTGAAGCTGAAGATATTCAGGGAATCAGTTTTAGTCAACAAGTGATCACCATGGTTCGCCAAAATCAGTTTGGCGGAACAAGTGTTGAATCTCCACATCTACACTTGCAGAATATCGAAGTTCTCATGGAGACGATGAAGCCGAAGAACACCACTTTCAACAACTACAAGATTAAGCCGTTCTTCTTCTCTTTGAAGGACAATGCTCTAGCATGGTATCAAGCTCTTCCAAATGGAAGATTTAATACTAGGGAGGATCTATCTTTGGAGTTTCTAACTAAATTTTTTCCGTCATCCAAGAATGCGGAATTGAGAGGTAAGATTAATGCATTCCTCATGAAACCTAACGAAATTTTGTTTCAATCTTGGGAAAGGTTTCAGGATTTTCTATTGGATTGCCTACACCATGGCATTTCAAGACTTGGTCTATTGGAGGTATACTATAAGGGGCTAGATGTGGAAACACAATTCAAGCTCCAATCCCTTTCATGCGGTACATTCATGGACATGAGAGAAGATGACGCTTGGGACTTCATTGAGAAGCAAGCCTAAGTCATTGAGAACTATTCCACCCAAAAGGCGGGATCGAACCAAGTAGAGCAAGGGGCGAAGCTAACACAAGCTGCGCAAACCCAAATCTTCTCCCTCAACACCGAAATCAAGGAATTGAAGGAGGTGATTAGAGCTGGCCTTCAAAAGCCAAAGGAGCAAGGTGTTGGTTACCTAGGAAAAAACAACTATCAAGGAAATGAAGGAACCAACCGGAACAATAACCGGAACAACAACAACCGGAATAATTGGAACAACAACAACCGGAATAATAATTGAAACAACAACAACAGGAATTCAAACGGCAATTGGCGTTCCAACCAACAACAAAACTCCGGTAATTCTTATTCCAATTCTAGAAATTCGCTAACACCACCTTCCTCCTCTTCCATTCCTTTGAAAAGCCAGGGGCAAGGATCTAATAGCACAAGCAGTTCGGGAAAGGAGAAGCCCGATCCCATGTTGGAAACAATCTTGGGAAAGCTTTAAGGATTGGAGAGTCACATCACTAAGGTTGATGATCACATCACCAAGGTTGATAAAGCTCAAAAGACTTTAGAGAGCTAATTATTCAGCAAAGCCGACGAAGTTCATAGAGATCAAGGAAAACTTCCCGGTAAAACGGAGTACAACCCGAAAGGAAGGGTAATGGCTATCACTACTAGGAGCGGAGTAACTACAACTGATCCGTAGCCTAAGTTCGTGGAAGTTCCGGATGAGAAAGAGAAAGAAAAGGGGAAGGAGAAGGAAGATATCTACATTCCTCCTCCAGCTTACAAACCACCCCTACCATTCCCGCAATCTAGAGCGAGAGCACGCTTAGACAAGCAATTCGGTATGTTCATTGAACTCATGAGTAAACTGCACATTAACATACCTTTCATTGATGCAATTGTAGGTATGCCCGCTTACGGGAAGTTCTTAAAAGAGATCCTCTCCAACAAGAGGAAGCTAGAAGACTTTGGATAAGTCAAGATGAGTTCGGAATCTTCGGATCTCATCAAAACGATGAAAGAGAAAATGTCCCCAAAGCTGAAGGATCCGGGGTCATTTTGCATTCCAATCGGAATGGGAAATGTTACATACGACGCTTTATGTGACTTGGGAGCAAGCGTTAGCATCATCCCACTTGCTCTATGCAGGAAGATAGGTTTAGGTAAACCTAAACCGGTCAAGATGACGTTATACATGGTGGATCGATCCATAACTTGTCCCGTCGGTATCATCGAGGACATCCCGGTCAAGCTTGGTAAGTTTTATGTTCCTATAGATTTTGTCTTGCTTGACATACCTGCAGATTGTCCGGTTCCGATCATACTCGGAAGACCGTTTCTTGCAACATCCGGCTGCATGGTGGATTACAAGAATGCTAGACTTGCCTTCAACATAGGAGAGGAAAAGGTCGAATTTGTTCTTTTAACCTTGGTGAAAGAGCCAGCTCTTGGAGAGGACATGTTCGATATCTATGACGAGGAGGCACCTAGAGAGGAAGTAAACTCGATCCTATTCAAAGATCCATTGCAAAAGGATATTGCTATGAGCATCATGGAGAAAGGAGAAGAAGATGATTGCAATGAGGAGATTGAAGCTTTAGAGGAGCTGCAAGAAGTGCTTGGAGAAGAATTTGAAAAATTATACGATGGGTCAGAAAACGTGAGCAATCACGGTCAGTCGTGCTATTCCACGGCCGTGGTTTCCCCCATGATGACCGTAATCAGTCACTCAGAGCACTCCAGTAAGTTACACGGCCAAAACCACGGCCGTGGACCTACCAGTGGCGCCGTAATTAACTTCCACGGCCGTGGAAGAAACAGAGGAGCTGTGATTTTGGGGAATTCAGAGAACAATTTCGTTCTTTCCACCAATTCCCTTGAGCCTTCCTCAGCAACCTCCCCCACCTTGGAAACTTCTAAGGAAGCATTGGACACTCCTCAAGAGCCATTCGAGACTCCAATGGCGATTGAATTGAAGCCACTTCCCACACTTCTTCGGTATGCATTCTTAGGAACTAATTCTACTTTTCCGGTAATTGTTAATTCCGATTTAAGTGAAGATGAACATGTTAGACTAATGGCCGTGTTGAAGGAACATAGGAAGGTTGTAGGTTACACCATAGAGGATCTTGTAGGAATTAAACAATCACTATGCATGCACAAGATTCTAATGGAAGAAGATTTTAAGCCTTCGCGACAACCTCAAAGGCAGTTAAATCCGACCATGAAGGAGGTTGTCAAGAAGGAGATTCTTAAGCTACTTGATGCAGGTATTATCTACCCTATCTCCGATAGTAAGTGGATAAGCCCCGTACAAGTTGTCCCGAGAAAAGGAGGAATGGCGGTCATTACAAACAAAAACAACGAGCTCATTCCTACAAGAACCGTGACGGGATGGAGGATGTGAATAGACAACCGCAAGCTAAACAATGCAACGAGGAAGGACCACTTCCCATTACTATTCATCGATCAAATGCTTGAGAGGTTAGCACAACACTCACACTTCTGTTATCTTGACGGTTATAGTGGTTTCTTTCAGATTCCGTGACATCCGGATGATCAAGAGAAGACCACGTTCACGTGCCCATGGGGTACGTTCGCTTATAGGAGAATGCCATTCGGGCTTTGCAACGCCCCAACAACCTTCCAAAGGCGTATGATGGTTATCTTCTCGGAGTACATAGAGGAGATTTTGGAGGTTTTCATGGACGATTTTTCTGGTTATGGTTCCTCTTTGGATAACTGCCTCTCTAACCTTTCTCTTGTGCTACAAAGGTGTGAAGACACTAACCTAGTTCTTAATTGGGAGAAGTGTCAATTCATGGTGAAGGAAGGCATTGTACTCGGACATTTAATCTCTAGTAGAGGGATTGAGGTAGATAAGGCTAAGATCGAGACCGTAGAGAAGCTACCTCCTCCATCTTCGGTGAAGGGGATAAGAAGCTTTCTAGGACATGCCGGATTCTATAGACGCTTTATCAAAGACTTTTCTAAGATATCAAAACCGCTTACTAATCTATTAATGAAGGATGCAGTTTTTGATTTTTCGTAGGATTGTTTGGATGCATTCAACAAGATCCGGGAGGCTCTAATCTCAGCCCCAATCATACAACCTCCGGATTGGAGTCTTCCATTCAAGGTTATGTGCGATGCAAGTGACGTAGCCGTTGGGGCTGTGCTGGGACAAAAGAAGGAAGGCCGCACATATGCCATCTATTACGCTAGCAAGACGCTAGATGAAGCACAGCTCAACTACGCCCCTACGGAAAAAGAATTTTTAGCCGTAGTATACGCATTTGAAAATTTTCGTTCTTATCTTGTAGGATCGAAGGTGATCGTATACACGGACCATTCGGCGATTCGGTACTTGCTTGCCAAGAAGGATGCAAAACCGAGACTGATTAGATGGATTCTTCTCCTACAAGATTCGATCTTGAGATCCGTGACAAGAAAGGCTCGGATAATTCTGCTGCGGATCATCTGAGTCGTCTACCACACTTAGAAGACGACGACCTACCTATAGATGACTCTTTGCCGGACGAACACTTACACATCATAGAGGAGTGCATCGACAAGATAACAAAAGGTAAAACCATGGTTTGCTAATTTTGTTAACTATGTGGTTTGTCAGGAAATACCGCCCGGACTATCCTACGCACAAAGGAAGAAGTTCTTAAGGATGTCCGACAATACTTTTGGAACAAACCTCTACTCTTCAAGAGAGGTCCAGACGGCATCATTCGAAGATGTGTGCCGGAAGATGAGATGCAAAGTGTCATCCGTCATTGTTATTCACTACCTTGTGGAGGACATGCTAGTTCCAACAAAACTAGAGCTAAGATATTGCAATCTGGTTTCTTTTGGCCTACTTTATTTAAGGATGTGCAAACCTTTGTTTCTTGCTGCGATGCTTGTCAAAGAACAGAAAACATATCAAGAAGAAACGAGATGCCTCTTAACCACATTCAAGAGGTAGAGATCTTCGACGTTTGGGGAGTCGACTTTATGGGACCTTTCCCATCATCTTGCGGGAATCAATACATACTCCTAGCTGTGGATTATGTTTCGAGATGGGTTGAAGCCATAGCCTCTCCAACTAATGATGTTGCGGTTGTCATAAAGTTCTTCAATAGAACCATTTTCCCTCGATTTGGGACACCACGGACCATTATTAGTGACGGAGGTTCACACTTCATAGCCCGACAATTCGAAGCTCTACTAGCTAAGTAGGGGGTGACTCACAAGATCGCCACCCCTTATCATCCACAAACGAGTGGACAAGTGGAGATTTCAAATAGAGAAATTAAAGGCATCTTAGAGAAAACCGTTTTGAAGACAAGGAAGGATTGGTCTTTGAAGCTAGATGATGTATTATAGGCATACCAGACTGTGTATAAGACTCCCATAGGAACGACACCATACAATCTTGTGTATGGGAAGTCTTGTCACTTGCCGGTAGAGCTGGAACCCAAGGCGTATTGGGCGGTAAAGTGGTTGAACTTTGGCATGAAAGAAGCGGGTGAAAAGCGCCTCTTGGACCTTAACGAGCTTGAAGAACTTCGCTTAAACGCCTACGAGAACGCCAAGATCTACAAGGAGAGAGCGAAACGTTGGCATGATAAGCATATCATTCCAAAGGACCTCAAGGAAGGAGATCAAGTTCTCCTCTTCAATTCAAGACTTCGGCTCTTTCCAAGTAAGCTTAAATCTCGTTGGACTGGACCTTATCTAATCAAACATGTCTTTCCCTATGGTGCAGTTGAAGTATGGGGTGAAAAGAGCGGAATTTTTAAGGTGAACGGTCAACGACTTAAGAAGTATTCACCGGAGCTCCAAGCTGAGGAGTTCGCACCTTCTGCACTTGAATAAATGCATGTACAGTCTAGCTACGGACCTTAAGCAAGCGCTACTTGGGAGGCAACCCAAGCTATTGCATTTTTGTTGTCATTCTTAGATTAGACTAGTTTAGACGTTTTTGTTTTGTTTTGCCCTCGATACCTTCCGGTATGTCGTGTTTTTGGATGCAGGAGCAAGGAATAAGAATTGGAAGAAGGAAAAGTCGGAAGAATTGACAAAACTTGGGCTTTAGCCCAATGTAGAGAGTTCCACGCCCTAAACCACGGTCTTGGAAGCTAAAGTGACCGTAATTTTTCAAAATCTGAGAAAAATCACCTAAAACCATGGGTCCGTACATTACCACGGCCGTGGAAGACCCCGAGTGACCGTGATTTTCAAAACTTTTTACGGCCACTATATAAACCGCTTTCCTTCACAAAAATACCCCATTCCCCAATTCACGCCCCTCTTTCACGACCTATGATAACACGATTTATGACGTAGGTTTAGGCACTCATTTGGATAGTTTTTCCGCTAATTCAAGCATGGTTTGCACTAGTTCGTGATGATTTGCACTCAATTCATGTATTTTGTCGAGATAGACGTCTACACAGACTTTTGCATGTTTTGGAGGTATTTTGAGAGCTTTAGGAGCTTAATCGATACATTCGAGGATCGTCCCTCGTGATGACACACCTTTGGACTCATTGGGAAGCAAGCTAGGAGCTAAGGAGAACACATGGGACCTTGTTGGTGCATGCCTTGCACCAAATTTTGGCTTGATGATCCATAGAATGCTGAGGGACCAAAACCACGGCCAGTGGGACTTCCACGGACGTGGAAATAGGCCGTGGTTTTCCCTGTACAAATGTGACAGCTGTCCCACGATCTCCATGGCCGACTCTTGCAATTTGTGGAGAATAAAAGGTGGTCTTGCAGGTTGTTGAGGACAGACCCCATCACTCCTATTCTCTCCCACACTTTCAACAACACATATTCTTTCATTGGAAGATTGGATTGGAGCTACACTTGGAGGAGAAGAAAGGTTTCCATTGAAGAAGAAGAGAAGAACACACTATTCTTAGTTTTTCATAGTTTTGAGTGAGCTTTGTGAAGACGTTTTGCAAGGGTTTGTAAGAAACGATTGAACCTTCTTTTGAAGGGTTGTAAGTCTTTCTTGAACTCATATTCAGCTTGGATTTCTTTGTTCCACTTTTTTACTCTTTCTTTCTTTTCATTTCCTTGTTATGGAAGGCATGAATGTATGCTTGTTGAGTTTGATTTTTGAGATGCATGTTGTTGGCTAAATAGATGCGATTCTAGGGTAAGGGAAAGATGGTTATGGCTTGGACTATGATAGAATGGACTTAGATGTACCTTTGGATGAATTGTTTGCTCGAACCTAGCCTCTGTTGTAAATCACGGCCTGTTCTAGTACATTCCACGGCCGTGGTTCTTGATGAACTATCCGTGATTTTGACTGAGTTGCTTGTTTTGATGAATCTTAGTGCTAGGATGTTAGATTGTTGAAATCCTAGTGTTTGTTGAGCTAAATCTATCCTAGGGTGACCTAGTGTTAGCAACTAAGTGTTAGAAGAGACCTACCCGGTGATTCTTGCTCTTAGATACCGAAGATGACAAACTCTAGGTAGTAGTGAGCCTCACAAGCCGCTATTGGACTAAGTGTGCTAGGATAGGTGTTTAGGACTTGCCTTCCCGAGACTTACCCGGTAAGGAGAGGTTATATCCCAAGATAACCATCCGGTTTGGGCAGATATCCCTACCTTAGGCTCCTAGAGACTTACCCGGTGATAGGACCTTAGGTGCGGGATTAGTGGATCATGAGACCTACCCGTTAATTGACCCCACTTGAGAAACATTCCTTCCCAACATACCATAGTCAATCCAAAGAATGATTAGAAGCTTGAGTCCAATGCCATAATCGGAATTTCCAACCCCTAGAGTCCACTTTTCTCTCTTTGATTACATATTTCGTGTTTGTCTTTCTTGTTTGTGTTGATTTGCTAGATTTCTTAGTTTGCTTTGCCACCTTATATGATTTGTGATCTTTGATTGATCACCACAAAACCAATTCAAAAACATTGAGATTTTCATTTCTTTATTTCTTTCTCTTTTCTTAGACTACATCAACACTATCCTTAGTCACTATTTCACTCAATTTCACCTCAGTCTTTGTGTTCGACCTCGGAATACTATCCTTACTACGAAACGTCCCGTACACTGCGGGTTCGCTAGGAGTTAGGAAAAATATATTGAGTTATAAATTTAAGGCGTTTTACGTGTCACGTTCTTAGCGTAACAACCTAAACTCCAAAAATCCTCCCCATCTCGCAATTCCTCATTCGGTAATCGTTTCGAACGATTTTTTATGCTAAAGTTAAGCATTTCCGATAATCTACATGATCCAACCAACAATTCAAGTGGACAATCCCTGTAGAAGACGGATTTTGGATTCAAAGATCCAAAAACCTAGGTTTTTCTTCTATTTCTCTACTTTGTCAATTCGGGTCTTTTTCTCGCAAGAACCTAGAAGAATTGCATAGGATTGAGATTGAAATTAGTCTAGGACAGGCTCGGCTGAATTGGTGATTGATTTGTTGAGATTTGAGCAAAACAGAGACGAATCACGGTCTCTGGGCATTCCACGGCCGTGGAAAACAAAGAACAGGCCGTGATTTTTATTGTTTAAGAGAAATTGTTTACGAGAAGTGCAGGAAAGAAAAAGAAGAGAATGGATGATAGTTCCTCTTCCTCCCAAGCCCCCCCTAGTGAACCACCATCACCTCCACACCCTAGAATCCCAACCGTACATGCAAACTACCTCGATGCTTTAGAAAAGATCGAGAAGAGATCGGTCATAGGACCAAGATATCTTTTGCTTGAGGATCTAGAGCCACTCAATGTGGTGACTAACTTGACATGGCTTTTAGATAGAGCTGGGTTGATTGTCTTTTCCACTATTAGAGCGGATGCCTATGAGGAGATTACGAGGGAGTTCGTCATTTCCTTCGAGCACAGTACCGTCGATAGGACGATGTCTTTTAGATTATGGAGATGGATTATGAGTTCTCGATCCAGCAGTTTGGAGCCTTCTTTGGGTTCCATGAGACCTTTAACGGTCGTTTTCCTAGCGGTGTATACTCTAAGGACTTTTGGAGAGAGATAGCAATGGTAAATGCTAGTGAGGATCGTTGGCAACCGGCCGACACCAAGGCTAAGCTCATCTACCACTTAGCCTTGAAGATAGCTCATAGAGTCCTTTCCCAGTGCCTATTCCCTAGGACTGAGACCCCCCAAAAGATAAAGACCGATGAGTTATTCCTTCTCTATTGCATGCTCCACGGTAGACATGCTCACTGTGCTACCCTCTTAGCCTCCACCATGAGTAAGCTTAAGAATAAGAGGGCTGGGAACATTGGGTATGGTGGGATGGTTACTCACATTGCTACGCAGCTCGGGATTGATTACTCTGCTTGCACTAGGATAGCGGCGAGACCTTTGGGTCTCAATAGCCTTATGACTAGGGGTATTATCTTTCCTAGCACCGAGGTCCACCCACAACCGGTATGCCATGGGAGGATAGAGGAGGTAGAGGTATTCCTTGGCTCCCCGAGTATTCCATTATGGCTGGACGCCATAATTGGAAGGAGACATTCACTGCTATGCATGCGAATAGGTTAGCACCGCCCCTTTACGTTCCGGATGAGCCTCCAGTTGCTGATGCTGATGAGGATATGGGAGGAGGTGAGTATTATGAGGGAGGAGGTGATGAGCAGACACTTGGCACATTCCCGGATCAGCCGGACATCTTCCCTGATTTACCTAGATAGTCTCCCCGCCCTTCTAGACTCTCTGTTGCTTCTTCCTCTCGTCGTGCTAGTGTGATCGAGAGACCGACATGGATGGATACTCCTCCCACATGGTACGGAACACAACCGGAGTGGATGGGAGCTCCGCCACCATGGTATACACAAGCACCAGCAGCGCCGGCCCCACAGGATGCACCAGCATGGTATAGTCAGCCGCCGGCATGGTACGAGCAGCTACCAAGATGGGCCACCGACCTTTCTAGGAGAGTCGGAGAGCTAGAGATTCACCGAGACCAGCGGGATGCACGGGCTGAGGAGCATGACCGGATGATGAGGGATATATACCACCAGCAGTTTGGGCGGAACTTCAGCACCGACTTTTGTCCGTTTCCACCACCGCCTCCACCGCAGTGACGAGACTTCATGACCGCCAGTTTTAGCCGCCCCACCGCCGTCTAGTGAGTTCATTTTTCTTTTCTTTCTCTTCCTTATTTCTTTTTGAACATTGAGGATTTGTCTTAAGTATGGGGTGGGGTGTGACTATGTGTTGTAATAACTATACTACATTTGCTTGCCTTGATCGATGACACTTTGCATGTTTCATTTCATAGTCACACGTTTCGTTATAGCATTGTATGAAAAAGGCTTTGAAAAAGCCATAAAAATGCGAAAATGTTTGAAAAATTTTAAAAAGTTTTGTGCTTCTAAGATTTGAGATGATTTCTATGATAGTTCCTACTTGCGGGTTGAGTTTTTGATGACAATTGTATGCTTAAACGAAATTATGAATTGGAAATAAATTGAATGTGTTGTTTATCCTTTCTTGCAAATTTCATAATGTGAAGAGTTTTATCTAAATCATATTGAGAAATCGAGGTTGAAATCGCAAGATGAGTTCTTATACTTCTTTTTGAAATGATTAAGGCAATTCGGTTTTCTTACTTCTTGCTTTGATTATTTAGCCCCTCAATAAAAGTAATTGCTTCCCTTACCTATCCGGGAATTAGGAGGAGTTGAGATTTGGCATGTTTGATGTGGGAGGGCCATGAAAGCAAAATTTTGCATTCAAAGAATAAAAATTTTAGGTTTGGGAAGTCAATCATGATGATGAGTAACTTGGCACCATTCACATAGTCGGGTGTTTGTGTCTTGCCAACGTCGGATTGAGGGATATTTCTAGCGGATTATGGTATGTGCATCAAGGGTTTGAGGCATCTCAAAATTGAGAAACGCCAATCTCCTAGGCTTTGGTTTTTGTGCACCGCTGTCCATAACTTCAAAAGTAAAGTCGAATAATAATGTAAAAAAAGAACAGAGCAAAGCTCTAAGTTGATGGTGTTGCAAAATCAAAGTAAAAAGTAAAAGTGTTGGGTTATTGTTTTTCCCGGATTCATGCACCACATCCCCTATAAGTTTTCCTCCTTTCCGCATTCTAGACCTTACTTGGAAGCCCTTAAGATCAAAAGAGTGTTATTTGAGTTGGTGATCTAAATTTAAGGTTCTTATGCTTGATTTTGACAATACTTGAAAGGTTATGATGTTTGTCTTGATGTTTGAGCAACTTGTGATGTTTCTTTCCTCTACATTCTTTTGTTTATGTATATGAGTGTTTTTAAAGATGAATAAGCAAGGTTTGAGAATGATCTATTGACTAGAAGCACATTTACCTAAAAGATGTTTTGTTTTGAGTTTGCATGCATATTTCATCCTAACTTGTGTTCTAAGCTTTTGAAAACCTTGCTTGGGGATAAGCAAGTGACAAGTATGGGGTATTTTGTTAGCATGAAATATTGCGATATTATAGGCACTTATTTGGTTGATTTTCATTCATTATTCTGTTCATGGATAAGGCATTGAAGCATTTGTTAGCTTGTTCACCTATATTTTCGATATGGAGGTCTACATTAGCTTTGTGTTGATTATAGGTGAATAAGAGTTGAAACCGGATCATTTGAAAGAGAATAAGGAGGAATTGATGATGTTCAAAGATGAGGAAACACATTGAGGAAGCTAGGGAAGAGGCGAGGATGAAGAATGGCACGAAACAAAGGCTAAACAAGGCGTAAAGCACTTCCAAGCCCCATTTCCACGGCCGTGGACCTTGCATTATGAACGTGGACTTGAGCTTTGAGCATTACAGTGAGTTACACGGTATAAATTACGGTCGTGGAAGATAAGAGACATCGTAATCCTTTCCATGCCCTATTTCCACGGTTGAGGAACCTCATGAGACCGTGATTTAGGCAATCTTTTGACGAATCATTAATTGCCATGTCATCTACGTATTCGGGCTGGAAGATATCTCTTTATCACCTTATAAAAAGGCTGAAAGAGGGAGTTTTCGGGGTTCTCGCTTTGGAGAGTACGGCTTAGGGTTTTTCGCGAGGAATTTTGCGTAAGCACCGGCGATTTGGATTCCCGAAGATTGTTTGCGGCAGAAGTTACGCCCTTTTCTTAGATTTTGATATCGAAGACGGATTAACTTCCCGTTCTTCGTGTTTGCCTAAGATCATTGTGAGGTTTTGTGTTATATTCTGAATCCATAAAACATTACTCTTTGTGTGCCGGATTTGAAAATTGTTTTGAGTTATATTCGAGTTTTCAAAGGTTTTCATCTTTCATTCTTCTTAACTTGATTATTGATATCATAATGAAGGTTATTGGCTAAAACCCTTTAGTAATTCTAAGGTGAAGGGTTGATAGTTGTGGCTTAGATGATGATAGATCGATCGTAAACAGATTGGACCTTGAGAGTGCGAGAAACTTCGTCGACAACCAAGATCACGGTCTGTTCTTGGACTTCCACGGCTGTGGAACTCAAGATCTGCCCGTTATTTACCCTAGTTTAGGAACTTTGGTTTTACTTTAATTCAAAGTTAAAGATTTGCTTTAACCTAGCCTTGGCTTGCCTTTCCTAGGTAGTAGTGAGACTCAACATCCTCAATTTCAATTTCGAGTGTCACAACCTTAACCGTTTGAGCCTATCCTGATCCTTGGGTTACAAGTTTGGGTATTTGAGATCAATTCTAGTCCTTAGATCCTTTCTATACTGAAGCCTCTACAACCTTTATAGAGAATGTCTTTGGGTTAGACATATAGGGTTTTGGAACTTCACCATACATTACCTTACTTTAGTATACCTTTGCAATCCTCGACTCCGTCCTTATATGCATAGTATATCTTGAATCGATTGCCACAATTTGACATCCGGATCTTTAGGGTTGCTGTTTTCCCAATATTTGCAAAGCTTATTACATTTACTTGCTTGACGAATTGTGAACTGAATTTGTTCCCCCCAAATCCCTGTGTTCGATACTCTGAAATACTTGCTAATCTACGCCGATCCGTACACTGCGGGTTCGCTTGCTTTTATTCTAGTTTTATAAATTTAAGACTTGATTGCACGCACGCTAAGTGGCGAACAGAGACGAAGTCTCCTTAGAGCATTATGTGGTCATCTCATTTTTCTAGTCTACGATCGCTAGTATTGGTCAGCTGCTTGGTTCCCTTATATGTAGGATGCTAGAGATGCAACTGAGGACGATGATGATTAGGGGTATGGAGGAGGAGCTGCTATGGAGACCGATACTGACAGCGGCAGGCCCAGTATTCCCACCGTTGACCTTGGCGACGACGCCACGGAGGACGAGAGAGCAGCACCACCACCGCCGCCACCTCAGCAGCGCAGATCACGCCTCCGTAGAGATTCCGAGGCACATCGACGGATCGATGAGCTTACTGATCAGATGATAGACTCCTACGCGGCTATGACAGTAGATATCTCCCAACGCTTTGATGATGAGCGTCGATACCTTGAGGGATGGACGCATCGTATGGAGGAGAGCCAATATTACTAGCGTAGAATGCAGGATATACAGTTCCAGCATACCATGGGCTATCCATTCGATCCTTCCCAACATCCTTACATTCCACATCCACCACCGCCAACTAACGAGGACTAGAGCTTCATGGATTTCTTTTCTATATTTATTATGCACTTCAGCTTAGGTCCGGTGAGCATTCTGTTCTCTAGACTTATATTTGACCCATTAGGACAATGTGTCCCAAGTATGGGGTATTTGGATGAATTACTTGACTTATGTGCATGGTTTTTATGACTCTCTTGGATATTATCGTTTATTTGGAATTATGTGCTTATCTGTCATTACATGCATACCTACAGGTTTCTGTTTGAGAAAAACGTCAAAAACTAGTTTGAAAAAATAAAAAAATTTTAGCTCGACCGAGACTTTCTTGGCCGAACGAGGTTGAACACCTCGGATGACGTCAATACACCTCGACCGAGATGGGCTTTTAACTAAAAGATTTTCGAAACGTTTTGTGCTTTTTTCTGGATATGACCTCGATGTTAATTGTGTTTTGTAGATTGGTTTTGAAATCATTATATGCTCGAAAGGTTTTAGATATGTTTAAGTTGAAAATGCTTTGTTTGAAATTCTAGCATGCTTAATACTTTGTTTTAATCAAAATTATGTTGGATTTGAAGGTTGACACCACATGATGAGTTCTCTCACATTCTTCCTGGGATGACTAAGGCATTTCATTCTCTTCTTCTTCTTCTTCTTGACCATGCTTTAACCCCTCATATACATATTTGCCTCCCTTTACCTATCCGGAAATTTAGATGCAATTGACGAAAGGCAAGTGAAATGAAGTTGAGATCTTGGCTGAAAGTGTTAGAAAGAAACAAATTAGATTTAGGGACGTTGATCTTGATGATGAGTATCTCGACACCATTCACATAGCCGGGTGTTTGTGTCTTGCCAAAGTCAGATTGATCGATAGTCCTAATGAGTCATGATATGTGCATCACGAGTTTGAGGCATCTCGAGAAATTGATGATTGTTGATCTCCTAGGCTTCGGTTATTGTGCACCTCTGTCCATGCTCCCAAAAAGTAAAGTAAAAAGTGAAAATAAGCAAAGCTTATTGGTGGAAGATGTTGTGATCCAAAGAAAGTGAAGAAAGATCCTATTCCCCGATTCTAGCACCACATTACCCTATATACATCCCACCTTGACACGTTTCTTGACCTCTTTTGGGAAGCCCTTGAGACCTCGAGTATGTTGATTGACTTTGTGGTTTAAACTGGATTATTCATGATTGATTTCGATAAATATAATTTATTATGCATTCTATGATTTTATGCAAACATGAACAACTTTCTTATATTTATAAAATGTTTTGATCATGTCTTGATTTTATTTGCTATGAAGCATTCTCTTAGGGTGATGTATGAGTGGAGCACACCACCAAAAGGTTTTGAAATGTTTTTCATTGATCTTTTTGATGACTTATAATCCATTCCATCTTGTATCTAAGATTTGGATCTTGCTTGGGGACAAGCGAGGGACAAGTATGGGGTATTTTGATAGCATGTATTATAGTCTATATTTTGGGACTAGTATGAACGTTTTATCTTCATAAATCTGCATATATGGATGTATATTCTTTGATCATTACGCTGTTTTGTCTAATTTGCGAGAATCGAGGTCTACACCTAGTTTCATTGTAATTGTAGGGAAAATGGAACGTTTTGGAAAAATTTAGAGTTAAGGAAGTTAAGGAGTCATTGGAGATACATTATGGAGCATTGAGGAGCTATAAGAGAAGCTCAAAAACCATGGAAATAAGATGGAAGATTGATTTTGGACCAGATTACAGAGATTGACAGTTAGTTGGGACTGACCTCGGTTGGCTACAGTGCCACCTCGACCGAGGTGATCTTCAGGATCGATTGGACCGAGGCGAAGTGATGACGGGACACAAGATCTTTATCTTTGGCTGAGATCTTCTATTTGTGGAAAGTGAATATCATATATTTTTGGATGGATTTCTGGAAGGAAGCAAATCCTTTTTAACTGATTATTTGGAAGCAAGGAAGATTGCTAGATATTTTAAGGAAGGAAATTACCTTTTGAAGATTACTTATCTTAGGAAGGTGATTCTCCTATATAAAGAGATGAATTTTGTGGAATTAAATTATCTCGGAACCAGGGAGATCGTGGAGCATAGTTCTTCAAAGTTGAAGGAAGTTTGGATGGAAGTTTGGAAGGTTGAAGATGAAAGCTCGAACCATTACCTTAACCGACGAACACCTCGGTCAGCCGTAGAACATCTCGACCGAGATGCGACACTATGTGAGCGAGGCGAGCCTTTTCCTGATCCTTATCTGAGTTGGGGTTCTAGCGTGCCTTCATCCCATCTTTTAGAGTTAGCCTGAGACTTACCCGGTAAAGGTTGATTCTATTCCCTTGGGTGGTGTGTTGGTTTCAGATTATAGTTCCTTTCCTTAATACCTTGAGACTTACCCGGTGAGAGGATCTTTGGTTTGGGATAGTGAGTACTGAGACTTACCCGGTGATCTATTCCAACCTTAGAAACACCTTCCCTTTGCAAACCTCAGCTTTGTCCGCGTTATCTTTTGAGATCTTGAGTCGGAACCACAACTAGATGCTTTAATCTCTACAATCCGTATTTTCTTTACCTGGTTATTACATCATCTTTGATACCTTTGCTTTGTTGCTTGTTTATTGACAACCTGAATTACCGATCTTTGTTTCACCATAGTCCTTGTGTTTGACCCTGAAATTCTTGATTTTATTACAATCGATCCGTACACTGCGGGTTCGATATTTGCAATTATTCTTGGTATAAATATTAAAGCTTGTACACACCTTTTGGAGCAAACATTCTTCTTCTTTCTTCTTCTTCTTGACACAAATTAAGATCGAGTCTTGATTGTTGTATGGCCTTCGTTGGTTACTGTGCATGTATTCCAGGCACCTTTGGTTGAGTGTTGTCGTATGAGGATTGCCTGGAGGTATTTCTATGGTCGTCTATACACAATCAAAAGTAAATCCCGACTTAGCACTAAGAACAAGTATAGTGGATAAGCAAGGGTCGAACACAAGAGAGTTTAAGGTTTTAGATGCAGTTATTGATTCAAGTAACAAGTAACCGAAAGGGGGGGTTTGTTTCACCATAGTACCTTTGGTTGAGTGTTGTCGTATGAGGATTGGTTGGGGCGGATATTCAATGCTTCTTCAATGTCTGACTCTTCAACTGCTGGCCGTTACTAATGTCAAGGCGTAGGGGCGTCTTAAGGCCAACGCAGGGGCGGTGACACAAACTCTTCACCTTCCAGCTCCCAGGGTGAGGCGCGGGCAAGGCGCAGTGGGAGGCGCAGGGGAGCTGATCTTTGTCTCATCAAGGCAAGTCACCGTAGGGGCGCCGATGGGTGGCGCAGGGGCGGTGACTGTAAAAGCTAGGATTTTCGAATCCTAATAAAGGATGATTAAGGGTGATTAAGTTAATCATCAATATCAATTGACCCATAAATCGCGAATAGTGTGTAGATGACGAGTATGAATTCCACCATTATGAATTTGGCGTAAATTTGGACGTATGGGGGAAATTTTACTTTTTCCTCCGGGGAATAAGTTTTTACCCTCTCGTATTATTGGAGCATTTAGGAGCTTCAATTAATAAAATTGCAGTTGAGAGAAATGATCAGGACATTGGGTATGTTCTAGATATGAATTAACATGGAAAGGCAAAATGGCCAAAAAAGTCGATATTTCGTTTCTTAGCAGCTAAGAAAGATGGCTTAGGAATACGCGTTTTCCGAGTAAGTTGCGGAATAATTATCCTCATAATATGTCAGATTTATTATTCCGATTTCGAGAAGTTTGGAGAATGGGCTCAAACCGCCTTCGGATCGGTAAAAGGATACTTATCGACTTTGTTAAAAGGATAATTATCGTCTTCGCTATAAATAGCGGAAATTCTTTTATTAATTCATTTCCTTTCACGTTTCCTTGTAAAAGCTCTGATTTCTCTCAACCTTCAAATTCAGATCTACTCTCCGTTTCTAATCTGATTTCAAATCAGTTTGAGTTTTCGGACTCTTCTCTTCATCCTCTTCATTTTGGTACCGAGTTTCTATGTTTCAGTTGAAGTTAAGGTCAGGTCGAGCCTCCCCCTTATATGACCACTTCCGTCGCTCAGATTTCGGTGAATCTGATGGTGTCCAAGCGTAGCCTGCGTCGTTGTGATTCCGAATCTTCTTTTGGATCGTCAATCGGGTTAGTAACGAATAAGTTATGAATTTATTCGTTTTCTATATTGCGATTTGCCTAAATTGACCTTAGGCTTGTCAAAATGGATAATTGGAAATTCCATTATGCTCGTTATATTATTCTGGTGATTATGGGCTATTTGTTGGATAAGATCTGATGATAGTTGGGTTGAGAAACTGCCTGCGGGCAAAACGTTATTCTGGTGAAATTTAATTAATTAATTAAAGATTAATTAATTAAATTAGGAATCTAAAAAATTCTATAAGCTAATTAAATTAAAAGGAATGAATTTAATTGATGTTTGAAGCAAGAAGTTTAATACGAGGAATATGATATTCTCGACAGGTGGTGTTGAAGACGGTAGACTAACTATAGCTTAGTTGCTCAGTGAGCGTATCCAGGTAAGTCTTCGGACTTACTTAGCTTCGATCTACAAAAACCCGTGCCTGAGAGATTTATATCTCACTGTGTTGATATGTGTTGTTATCTTGAAATGTCTTGTTGTGTTGAAATGTAAATGTTGATATGCATTGCGATGTGATATGTGTGAAGCTTGCTTGATGTGTTTTATGATGAAAATGATGTTATGACGTCTAAAGCATGCTTAATGTTAATGTGATTATTATCATGTCAAGGTTATGAGAAATTGTTAAATGAACATGTGTTAGCCTTTTGAGGCGTGCTATTGAATGACATGATAAGCTTGTTGAAACATGATAATGTATGACATGATAAGCCTTTTGAGGCATGTGATATGATGATGACCTGTAAAGGTCAATAGTATGTAAATTGTTTAAGACTCTGAGCTAACCATTAGCCAGGTCGCTAGCTATTGTAGTGAATGCCGGAGCTCGGCCAAGCCCGGATCACTTGCGTTTGTATAAGAATGACACCGAGTCTGATGAACTTCAGGCTCGGGTCGCACACCTAATGAAAATGGTAAATATTTGCATTAACATGAATGGCAAAATGTTGCATGTAGTTAGGGGTTAAGACCATAACCCGCCACGAGAAAGCCTGGCCCGTAGACTAGATCAGTCTGGCTTCGACCTAAGAGCAAATGTCTGAATTAACCTAATCTGTGGAATGGTGAGCTCACACCAAAGCCAGAACCGTATAAGCAATGATTCTGGATTTGGTCCGGGATCGCAAATTGTAAATTTCATACTGCATTCACGTGCATCATTCATAAAATCATGATATCATCTCATGAGCACAGTATATGGTATATGAATATATTTGTTGTTTTGTGATGTGTTGATATAATCTCTCGTGGATAGATTATGATCGGTAGCTAACGGTTTTAACCCAAGGGCAGTGTTAACCCAAGGGTTGGTTTAACTACTTTTGAAAATAATCGCTTGCAAGCGAGTCTTTGTGGTTTGTGTACAATTGTGTACACGTGTTGATTTCAGGCTGAATTTTTAAAACAGCAATTCAGGTGTCATGTTTTGAAGTGTCGTTTTGGGATATACATACTAACTTCATGCATGGTTGTTATGTAAATGTTTTCTAAATGACAGGTTGAATGTTTTAATTATTTTTCGTGCTTCTTGTTGCAAGGTCCTATTTGTGAAGTTGTTGTCAGGCTAACTGATGGGACCCACTGTGTGGTCCTTAGCCTAGTGACGTCTTGGGTTACTTAAAACTCGAGTCGTTACAGTGACCTGCTTCTTGGCCGGTGCTGGTGAAGGCGCAATAAGCGCTTCAGTGAGAAGTGTCACCCGCTGGCGCGGCTGCAAGGACCCGTTGGGGCGGTGAAGTAGCAGAAGCTTTGCTTCGTGATCTCTCTTCACTCCTAAGTGCTTATAACTCCTTCCTTAGCTTCTTTTCGTCTTCTTCTTCTGAACCAAGGAGTTAGTAGCATAAACTGACACTAATGCAATAAAAAGATTCTAAAAACTACCCTAAATGATAGTGATTCCATCACCTATCAAACTCCCTCATACTTAGACCTTTTAATCGTCACAAGTAAAACAAATGACAATAATTAGACTCAAGGTCTCAAGAAGTAAGGAAAAAAAAAGAAAAGATAATGAAAACAAAAGAAAAACAAGAAAGAAAGAAAGAAAGAAAAGAGAGGAAATGTGAGAAAAAAAAAAGACTACCATCCTTATCGCTCCAAGAGTGACCTACCCGGACAACCATCTTATGTCTCCCCTTCTTATGTCGCCAAATGCCGGAAGGGAATCCTACACTCGGTGTCGCTCATTTTGCCAAGGCGCCCTTTCGGGTTTTCACCTTGCCACTCTTGTTCTTTTCTCACTTTAACTCACATCCCTCAAGTCCAATTTTTGCACCAACCTAATGTTGGTCGGACTACCTTCTTTTTACCTAAACCGCCCTTTCATGTTTTCGGTTTATCCAAGGATTTTCATGCCTTTTTTCGTTTTCTTTGGCTTTTTCTCCTTTTTTTTTGAATTGAATTTCAAACTGGAATTAAAAATGCAAGAAACAACAACTCAAATGCAACTATACATGATAATTCCCTCCCCCATACTTGAAGTACACTTTGTCCTCAAAGTGGAAATGAGTCAAAGATAAATGTGGGAGAAAGGAAAGAAATGTACCCCTCAGTAGGGTGGTCTAGATGGACCACCCGGACCCTCCTCCGGTGGGTAAGGCAAGTGGCTGAAGAAATGCTCCAGCCGGTGGTAGATATCCTCAATACGGTCCTCTTGGGCCTGCATCCGGCGCCCAAAAAAGGTCTCAAAACTGGCCTGCCAAGCCAGCTGTTGAGCCTCAAGATGCTGTTGTTGGGCCGCCTGCCACTCCTCCTGCCTCTAGTCAAAAGGTGAGGACATAGAAGCAGCAAAGATCGTCTTCCAACTCTGTTGCTGCTCCAGCATAGTCCGTTGGTAGTCGGTCTACCATGTCTGATGTTGAGTGGTCATGGCAGCTATCTGAGCCTGTAGGCTCGCTAGGTCCGGGTCCTCCTCCAGTGCCGCAGTAGCCATCTCCTCATCGTCGTCGGGGATGGGCAGGTGCTCCTCCTGGTGAGCCCGACTGGAGCTGGTAGCATGCCTCTCCACAATGGCCACCAGCCGCCTCCTAGGCACAAAAGGATCTGCCGGAATATAGAGCTCTGAAAACTCCTCCCCCAAGGGTAAAGGCTGGGGAAGGTATGTCAAGTGGCTCCCATCAGCAAGGGAGATCCAAAATAGGATCTCCCCATCTCGTCGGAGGAGCTTGTACCTCCTAAGCATCCCATCTGTGTAAAGGGGAGCCTCCAACCCATCATCAAGGTTGGAAAGGTCCATGACCTGTGAAGCGATCAAGGAGATCACTCCACCGCCGACGATGTCCCTCGGCTCGTTCTTCCTAATCCGCTTCAAAGCGGAGAGGAAGAGAAAAGGCCAATCTATCACCCTCTCACTCTGCGGAAGGCAGGCATAGATGAGGGGAAGGTCCTTGAGAGTGACCTTGTTCTCTATTTGCGTCCATAAAAGACACTCATTAGGATCTTTGAGAGTAGCCTCAAGGAGGGGTGAGTGAGCTTGTTGGAGTACTCACCCCCAGCATGGAACTCGGATCCTGTAGCCGCCTGCCAAAACTCCAAAAGCCTCCAAAATCTGAAGGGTTGATGGTAACCCCAAAAGCCTCCAAAATCTGGAAGCAATACAGTGTGTACTTGATCTTGTTGAACTTGAAACTGAGCCCAACACACACATGGTCTTCCTTCTCCATGGTGAAAGTAGCAATGAACTGCCTACTATGCTCGGGATAAGTTGGAGCACTCCTATGTAAGAAATTCCCGAGCCCAGCATTCTCCAAAAAGGATTGCGTGCTCTCCAGCATGCCTACCTTCTCCAACGTAGGAACGTGCAAAAATCGAGTTGCATACACAACTCGATCTTGCACAATCCTATAACGGTCTTTCTCTTCCTCGGTCATCTTGTATTTTCTGGGAGCTTCCATTCTTGAAAAGATTTGAGCGAAGGATTAGTGAACGTTTGGAAAAAGAAAAAGAATCGACCTTTCTGTTGGTTTTTCCGCAGGGGCGGATGAAGTAGGCGCAGGTGCGAGAGAACTGCAAAAGGCGATTTTGTGAAGGCTTCGACGGTGGTGGCGTTTTGGAGTGGCTCCAGTGGTGGTTTTTTGGTGCAGAAGAGGTTGAAGATGGCGCAGAAGTGGAGAATCGTTGCAATGGAAGGAAGATGGTGTTTGGTACGAGAGCAGGTGGCGCAAGGGCGTTGGAGGCGTGTGTCCTTGGTGTCGGTGGCGCAGGGGCGTCGGAGAGGGTGTTGCGAGGGTTTTCTGAGGGCGCAGGGGCGTTTGTAGTTTGAGAGAGGAGGTGTGAGGGGATTGTGGTTGTGTTTGGTGAGGAGGGAGAGAGATGGTGTCGGGGTAGGTGTAGGAAATATTTCGGACTTCTATTTTTTTTCTTTTCTGTGTAAACCCGCAGGGGCGGGAGCTTGTCGCCGCGGGGGCGGTGACAAGTGGAGAGGGTTCACGCAGGCTCAGCGCAGGGGGCGGCGCCGAGGATGCATGTCAAGGATGGCCGCCCCAGGAGCATAGGGATGTCACCGCGGGGGCGGTGACAGGGATGTCACAGCGCAGGCCCAACGCCGGGTGCGGTGCTGGGCATGGGTGTCACTGCAGGGGCGGGGACTCAGAGCCACAGGGGCGGTTTTCTTGACAGAAGCTCCTCTTCTTATTCCTTCGGGTTGCCTCCCAAGAAGCGCCTTTGTTTTATGTCGCTTGCTCGACGTAAGATCTCTACTTTTCTGAGTGTGCTTCCTCTAGCACTATCTCGTCAATCGGATCGTTCTTAACCCCTTCAAGATAAAGCTTTAGCCTTTGTCCATTCACCTTGAAAACCTTGTGTGTTTGGGGATCATAGAGATCCACAGCTCCGTGAGGATATACTTCGGCTACTATGAACGGCCCAGTCTACCTTGAACGCAGTTTACCTGCAAAGAGTTTCAAATGAGATTGAAAGAGAAGTACCTTATTACCTATCTTGAAGTCCTTCTAGAGAATGTTCCGATCATGCCATGCTTTGGTCTTTTCTTTGTATGTGGTAGCATGGTCATATGCATCTAGTCTCAATTCCTCCAACTCTTGTAATTGGAGCTTCCGGAATTCTCCTACTTCCTCTATGTTCATGTTGCACTTTTTCACTGCCCATCAAGCTTTATGCTCTAGTTCCATCGGGAGGTGGCATGCTTTCCCAAACACAAGCCTGAACGGAGACAACCCTATCGGATTTTTGTAGGTTGTTCGATATGCCCATAGCGCATCGTTTAGCCTTGCACTCCAATCCTCCTTCCGGGAGAAACCGTCTTTTCGAGGATGGTCTTTATTTCCCGGTTGTATACCTCAGCTAAGATATTTTCCTTAAGAAATGTTGCAACCACTTTTGAAATCAATTCCTCAAACATCAAATATTTCACAAAATATAAGAGAGGATTGGGGCATTTCATGTCTCCTTGAAAGATTTCCTACTCTTTGGCATCTATCACACACTTTGCAAAATGCAAAAGCGTCTCGAAAAATGTTTGGCCAAAAGAAACCAGCATCTAGAACTTTTCTTGTTGTTTTGTTAGCCCCAAAATACCCCCCACATGCTTCAGAATGACACAGCAGGTTAGGACCGATTGTACCTCATTGTCCGGGATGCACCGTCGAAACACTTGATCACTACAATGCTTCCAAAGGTAAGGATCGTCCCAAACGTAGTGTCTAGCTTCAGCCTTTACCTTCTCTCGTTGTGCTTTGGTGAAGTCCGGAGGGTACTCCTTTCTGACAATGAACTTCACGATGTCAGCAAACCAGGGCTTAAAAGATTGGAGTTTAAAGCAAACCTCTGTCGATAATTCCGCAGGGGCGCCCAAACTGAGCCGCAAGGGCGGCTGGCCGCAGGGGCGGCTGATGTGAGGCGCGGGGGCGGTTACACAACAGAGAGTTGTGTAAAATGTATCGTTTGGAAACTTCCGGCTATCTCTCTTCCTTTTCCTGGTTCTCCATCCTCTTGCACTAGTCTACTCAAATGATCTGCCACCAGGTTCTCAGCTCCCTTTTTGTCCCTTATTTCTAGGTTAAATTCGCTTAGAAGGAGTACCCAACGGATCAATCGTGGTTTCGCCTCCTTCTTTGCCATGAGGTACCTAAGGGCTGCATGGTCAGTGAAAATAATTACCTTTACCCCAAGTAAGTATTGTCTGAACTTCTCAAGGGCAAAAACTACTGCCAACATCTCCTTCTCGGTGGTGGAGTAATTCCTTTGTGCTCCATTTAGTGTCATAGACTCATAATGGATTACGTGGGAGGCCCGTCCGTCTTTTTGTCCTAAGACAGCTCCAACGGCATAGTCACTGGCATTGCACATGATTTCAAAAGGTTTCTCCCAATCCGGGGAACAGATGATTGGTGCGGTTGTAAGACATGCCTTCAAAGTATCGAAAGCTTTCTTATAATCCTCATCTACTATGAATGTGGCGTCTTTCTTGAGAAATTCACAAAGTGGTGCCGAGATTTTTGAAAAATCTTTGATGAAACGTCGGTAGAAACCTGCATGACCAAGGAAAGAACGGATTTTCCGAGCATTAGTAGGATAAGGTAAGTTTTGGATTACATCAACCTTTGCCTTATCTACTTCTATCCCTTTTGAGGATATCACATGTCCTAGCACAATTCCTTGTTCAACCATGAAATGACATTTTTCCGAATTAAGGACCAAATTGGTTTCAACACATTTTTCAAGAACAAGTTTTAAATGTCCCAAACACGCATCAAAACTGTCTCCATGGACGGTAAAATCATCAATGAAGACTTCAATAAAATTCTCTATGTATTTGGAGAAAATACTTATCATGCACCGTTGGAAAGTGCCGGGTGCGTTGCAAAGTCCAAATGGCATTCTGCGGTATGCAAAAGTGCCGAATGGGCAAGTGAACGTCGTTTTCTCTTGATCTTCTGGTGCGATGGCTATTTGGAAATAGCCCGAATATCCATCCAGGAAACAGTAGTACTGATGACCTGCAAGACGTTTCAACATTTGGTCAATAAAAGGTAATGGAAAATGGTCTTTTCGTGTTACCTTGTTGAGCTTGCGATAGTCAATGCAAACTCTCCATCCAGTTTGTGTTTTGCTTGGGACCATCTCCCCATGTAGATTTTCCACCATGGTGATGCCTCCTTTCTTTGGAACCACTTGGGTTGAACTAACCCAAGTGCTATCCGAGATAGGAAAGATCATATCCGCTTGGAGGAGTTTCAACACTTCCTTTTTGACAACATCCACCATTGGCGGGTTCATCCTCCTTTGAGGTTGCCTAGAGGGTTTGGCTTCGTCTTCAAGTAAAATCCTATGCATGCAAGTTGAAGCGCTTATCCCTTTGATGTCTGCAATGGTCCATCCAAGGGCCGTCTTGTGCTCTTTTAGTACCTTCACCAATTTGTCTTCTTGACTAGCAGTCAACTTGTTGGAGATGATTACCGGCAAGGTATTGTGTTCTCCAAGGAAAATGTACTTGAGGTGTGACGGAAGTTACTTCAATTCTACTTTAGGTGCCTGCACTATGGACGAAACAAGCTTTTCACTTGGGGTTAATAAAGTGGGCCCAATGGCCAAATTTGAGATAGGTAGCCTTTTATATCCATCTAGTTGAGCTAGGACCTCTTTCATGCTGGATGTTAACTCATAATCTGATTTGAAACCATCAATGTCATGCTCAATCATATTTTTTAATTCGTCAACATCAAAGTTATCAAAAACATCTTGCACAAAAGGTTCAACAATGTCAACAGCACATAAAGAATGATCATCATTAGGAAATCTCATTGCATCATAGATGTCAAATTCAACTACCTCACCGTCAAACTCCATGGTTAATTTGCCACTAACATAATCAATTTTTGTCCTAACAGTTTTTAGAAATGGCCTACCTAACAGAATGGGTGCAACCTGTGAATCATTTTCCATATCCATTACAAAGAAATCAGCAGGAAATATTAGGTTATCTACCATTACTAACACATCTTCAAGTATCCCTTTCGGGTACACATTAGATCTATCAGCAAGTTGTACTACAATCCTAGTTTCCATTAGTGGCCCGAGGCCTAGAGATTTGTAGATGGAAAATGGAAAAACATTTATAGAAGCACCAAGATCAAGCATTGCTTTCTCAAAACGGGTTTCCCCTATGACACAAGGAATGCTTACCATGCCCGGATCGCTGCATTTCTTGGGCATTCTCCGTTGAAAAACTGCCGACACATGCTCACTTACTTGCACCTTTTGTTTCCCCTTCAGCTTCTGATTCCTCTTGATCGTACAGAGCTCCTTCAAAAAACGAGTATACTTAGGAATACATTTCACCAACTTAAGGAGGGGAATGTTTACCTCGCATTTGGAGAAAGTCTCAAAGAGGTCCTTGTCCTCAATGATTCTTCGCTCCTTTAGAGCCTCTGGGAAAGGAGTTGGGGATTTCATAGAGTATAGTGGCAGAAAGTTTGGCCGGACGTAGGTATCCCTTTCAGCAGAACCTTCTGTTGTGTTTTCCGCAGGGGCGTCAGCCTGTAGGCGTAGGGGCGGCTTAGGGGTTGTCATCGCAGGGGCGGGGGCATCCAGCCGCAGGGGCGCCGTTTGTTTTGTGCATGCCGCAGTTGTAGCCGCAGGGGCGGCTCTGGGTGCGGAAAAGTCGACAGAAGGTTTACTTTGAGGTTCTTTTGCCGGTTTTTGTTGGATTTGCTTCCCACTCCTTAATATTAAGGCTCTAACATTCTCCTTAGGGCTTACAAGTGTCTGGGACGGAAATCCTCCAGCGAGTCTTGACTCGGTCCTTGAAATGGCTTCACCCATTTGGCCAACCTGCTTCTCAAGGTTCTTGATGCTTGATTCTGTTGTTTGGACATGAGTAGCAAAGTGTTTAGTCAAAACCTGCAACATATCTTCAGTTGTTTGATATGTACCTTGACAAGGTTGTTGTTGTTGTTGGTTCTGTTGATCCCTCCAACGAAAGTTCTGTTGGTCACGCCAATTTAGCATAATGTTTTGTGCATAGGGATCGTTTCTAGGTCTTTGCTGTTGTGGTTGTCCATAACCCATTGCGTTTACTTCAGCATCGGCATCCTGGACTTTTGGACACATGTCCGTTGGATGGTAAGGATCAGCACATACTCCACAAGCTTTAAGCTGTTGTGGGGTTCCCATAAGTGTTAGCCTTTTCACCATTTCCTTCAATTCAGCGAGCTCGGTAGAAATTTCGCTTTTTCCGGAACTCACAGCATGAAATCCTTTCTTGGCCGGGGTCCTCCCAAAGTTCCGAGTGCCTTCTGCTAGTTCTTGCATCTTTTCCAAAGCAAGGTCAGGAGTAGAGTTAAGAATATTACCTCCGCAAGCTGCATCGACGATCCTCCTTTCATTATCTAGCAAGCCATTGTACAAGTACAAGACTAGATCTTGAGTTGAATATCCGTGAAAAGGACAGCTGCATCGGAGACGTGCAAACCTCTCGAAGTACTCGTAGAGAGTTTCATTCGCCTCTTGCTCGATGTTGCTTATAGCTTTCTTCTAGCTATTGGCCTTCTTGGCCGGAAAGTATTTCTCTAAAAACGCCTTGTGAAGGTTCTCCCAAGTGTCGATGCTCCCGGATGGAAGGTGGTAATACCAATCATCCGCAGAATCTTTGAGCGTGAAACCAAATGCTCTCATTTTGATTTGCTCTTCAGTAATGTTGGTTGGCTTCATGCTCATACACACGGTATGGAACTTCCCAAGGTGCTTGATGGGGTCTTCACCACTTAGCCCATGGAAAGATGGAAGCAAGTGAATGAGGCCTGGATTGAGCTCAAAGTTGACTCCTTCCCCTAATGCCGGTATAGTGACCGCTAGAGGGTTTTGAGCCAAGGTGGGCTGCATAAGTTGATGAAGAGTACGGTCATCCATCTCTTGTTGAAGTTGTTGTTGTCTTCTTTGCCGGATGTGCGTTCTCTCAATTTCTAGATCAAAAGTAGCAAGATTTGGGTTAGTAGCACGGGTTTGAACCATAAAAATGGGTCAACCCAAAGAAATCAATAATAACAAATAAAACACTAAAACTCCTCGGCAACGGCGCCAAAAATTGACTGGAGGTATTTCTATGGTCGTCTATACCCAATCAAAAGTAAATCCCGACTTAGCACTAAGAACAAGTATAGTGCATAAGCAAGGGTCAAACCCAAGAGAGTTTGAGGTTTTAGATGCAATTATTGATTCAAGTAACAAGTAACCGAAAGGGGGGGGGGGGGTTGGTTGAAATAAGAACACACAAAAACTTTAAGAAAACAATTAACGCAACAAGTAAGACAATAATGGGTGAATCTACACTAGGTTGATTCTTGATAACGTGATTTATGACGTTAGTTTAGGCACTTAATTGGATTGTTTTTCCCGTTATTCATGCACGGTTTGACATTGGTTCATGACGTTTTCGCTCAATTCATGCATATTTCTAGAAAAGACGTCTACACGACCTTTTATCGGTTTTGTAGGTAATTCGGGGATCTATTGGACATCAATCGATACATTCGAGGGTCAAGCCTCATGGTGATACACATCCAAAGCTTTGAAGGAGCATAATTGGAGCAACAAAGGACACAAAGACCACTATTGGTGCAAGCAATGGAGCAACTCATGGCTAGACGATCATAGCATGCTTCTGCTGAAGAAAATCGAACTAACTGCCAGGAAAATCGGCAGATTTATTCCTCTGGGTCGATTTTCCTGCCTTTGACAGCATAAGCCACGTGTCCCACGATCTCTTGATCCGGCCTTG
The DNA here is from genome assembly GCA_033239045.1 of Fagopyrum esculentum. Taxonomy (NCBI): domain Eukaryota; kingdom Viridiplantae; phylum Streptophyta; class Magnoliopsida; order Caryophyllales; family Polygonaceae; genus Fagopyrum; species Fagopyrum esculentum. Next base: position 123,245,711 of record BSUD01000007.1, read on the forward strand.
CTCTTGGTGGATAATATAAGTGGTCCTGCAAGCTGTTGCTGGGCATCTCTCCTCTCCCAGATTCTCTCATTCACATCTCAGGATTGGAGGCAAGATTTGGGGGAAGAAAAACTCTCTCAATTGGAAGGAAGAAGAAGAATACTAAACATAGAGTGATAGTGAGGTTTTGAGTGATTTTGAGTGATTTTTGTAGTCTTGGATTGAAGAACTATTGCAAGGATTGTTAGGAACGTTTTGGAACTTCGTTTTAAGGGTTGTAAGTCTTGCTAAACTTAGATTCAGCTGACATTTATTGATTTTACTTGCTCATCTTTCATCATCCATCTATGAAAGCCATGTATGCTTGTGTGATGATTTTGGATCTTAATATGCATATTATTGGCTAGTTTATTGTGATTCTAGAGTGATGGATTGATGGTTACGGCTAGGGTGATGATAGAATGGACTTATATGTTAGTTTAGGATGATTTGTATGCACGAAACCCAACCCAGAAGGAAAAAATCGCCCTGATCATCAGCCAGATCGGCCGATTTAGCTGTAGAACAGCCCGATTTATTCTCCTGTTGCTCTTTAAATGATGAATCTGATTGTTAGGGTGTTTAGTTGATTAAATCCTAGTGTTTATTAAGCCTAATTTAGCTTAGGATCACCTAATGCTATCAATCTAAGTGAGGGAAGAGATCTACCCGATGATTTCCGACCTTAGATACCTAAGATGATGAATACTAGGTAGTAGTGAGCCTCATAAGCCGCTATTGGATCGAGTGTGCTAGGATTATTGCTTGAGACTTCCCTATTTCGAGACTTACCCGGTAAGGAGAGGGTTACCCCTTAAGTAGTATCCGGTTTGTGTAGAATTCCCTACTTTAACCCCTTGAGACCTACCCGGTAATAGGAGTTTGATGCGGGAGTAGTGAAGTGAGACCTACCCGGTAATTACTTCCATTAGTGAAACACTCTTTCCCAACACCGCATCTTGTCCTTAGAATCCTTACAACCTTGAATTCAATGCCATGACCGGAAATCTTGACATCTAGAATCCACTTTTCTCTCTTGATCATATACTTGTGTTTTGAGTTACTTGTTTGTTTGCTTGTTGAGTTGTTAGATTGTTTTATTGTCTTGCTTGATTTGTGATCCTTGCTTGATCACCACAAAAACCAACCAAAAATAAAAATATCGATATTTTCATTTCTTTGTTCCTTGACCTTTTCTTTGATTAGATCCACACTATTTATGACCATTGTTTGACTCGATTTGACCTTAGTCTTTGTGTTCGACCTCGGAATACTATCCCTACTACAAACGTCCCGTACACTACGGGTTCGCTAGGAGTTAGGATAAATATAACGAGTATAATTTTAAGGCTTTTTGTGCTACACAATCTTAGCGTAACAAGTTTTTGGCGCCGTTGCCGGGGACTAGGTCTAGATTGAGTCTATTTTGTGATTGTTTATAGTGTAGATCTTTCGTGTTGCTTTTGATCTCTCTTTGGGTTGTGTCTTTGCTTTTCAGGACATCTCTTACTCTTTAGGTGTATGCGAAGATCTTGTGGCAAGGATTTAGCTCCATTCGATCCCGAACCGGAGAAAACCCTTAGATCTAGATCCAAGAGCATTAAAAAGGGAAAAGAGATGGCCGGAAGAGATCTCCAGGATGAATTGGATGAGGCTTTAGAGCAAATAAGGCTAAGAGATGAGCTCTTGGAGGAAGAAAGGAGACTTGCCAATGAGAGGCAAGAAGCAACTAGGAGGGAGATTGATGAGATTAGGCAAGCCCTTGTACAAGGAGAGCTTAATCGTCAACAACCTCCACCTCCTCCACCACCACAACCGCAGCCGGCAGCGAATGTTAGGGTTGTACCCATTGCTATTGAAGAGCCACAAACTTTGGGGAGGCGTATGGATCCGGCACAAAGAGCACACCGTCCGGGTGTGAACTTAGGAGATCCCGCAGCCCACAACTACGAGCTCCGCCCTCAAGTTCTACAAATGATCCGGCATAATCAATTTGGAGGGATGGAAGGAGAGTCTCCTCATCAACACTTGATGAACTATGAGATTTTGATGGAGACTCTTAGACCGCCTAGACTCGAGAGCAACAACCATAAGCTTAGGGCTTTCGCCTTCTCTCTTAAGGACAAAGCCTTAGCTTGGTATCAATCTATTCCACAAGGGCGAGTTGGTACTTGGGAGGAGATGACAACTGAGTTTTTGACTAAGTTCTTCCTACCTTCCAAGACTACCGAATTAAGAGGGAAGATTAATGCCTTCGTGATGAAGGATAGAGAGAGTTTGTTCAAGTCTTGGGAGAGATTCAAAGACCTTCTCCTAGATTGTCCACACCATGGCATACCGAAAATTGAGCTATTGGAGATCTACTTCAAAGGACTTGATGAAGATAGCCAATTCAAGCTTCAATCTCTTTCCGGTGGAACTTTCATGGAGAAGCATGTGGATGATGCTTGGGAGTTTGTAGAGAAACAAGCTCTAGTGATTGAGAAATACTCCCATAGGAAGAGTGAAGGGAGAAAGGCGGGAGCATATGAGGTGAGTGAGGTCACCATGAGCAATTTCAAGCTTGACGCCATCAACAACGAGCTAAAGTCCTTGAGGGAGTTGTGTGCTACAACTTTGAAGAACCAAGCAACTCCTCAAGTGCTTCCACAAGCTAACTTATCTTCCAAGGAGGAGGATGTGAATTACATGGGAAGGGGCAATTACAACAACTATCAAGGCCCAAGGAACTTCAACAACAACCGGCAATTCAACAATTACCGGCCCAACCATAACCATCCCGGGTTTTCCTATTCTAACCCGGATGGAGCCTTGAACCCTCCCGCTTCCACAAGCACAACTCCACCACCAAAAGCTTCACAAGAACCTCCACCCGGATTTACTCAACCTCCAAAGGATAGAACCGAAATGATGTTTGAGCAATTGCTTGGAAGGTTGAGTGGTCTTGAGAGCACGGTCACTTCAATTTCTAAAGCTCAAAAAGTGTTGGAAGCACAAGTGTTCCAAAAAGCGGGTGAAGCACATAGAGATCTGGGAAAGCTTCCCGGAAGGACCGAGGACAACCCAAGAGGGCAAGTGTTGGCTATTACAACGAGGAGTGGGTTAAGCATGAAGGATCCTTTGCCCAAGGAGAATGCTAAAGGGAAACAAGTGGTGAATGAAGAAGAGCCATTGCAAGGAGATGGAGGCAAGAGCAAGGATGTTGAGCCAACATATGTGGCACCGCCTCCATACAAACCACCACTATCGTTCCCACAATCACGAGCAAGAGCTCGCTTGGACAATCACTTTGGTAAATTCCTTGAACTTATGTCTAAATTGCATATTAATATTCCGTTCATGGATGCTATCTTAGGTATGCCGGCATATGGCAAGTTCTTGAAGGAAATACTCTCCAACAAAAGGAAGTTGGAGGAGTATGGGGAGATAAGAATGACAAAGAGATCCTCGGAGTTGATTCAAACGATGAAGGAGGAGATGCCTCCTAAGCTAAGGGATCCGGGATCCTTTTGTGTGCCAATCGGAGTAGGAGAAGTGAAGTATGACGCCCTATGTGATCTTGGGGCAAGTGTAAGCATCATTCCGCTTGCACTTTGCAACAAGGTTGGGCTAGGAGAGCCAAAGCCGGTCAAGATGACCCTTTACATGGCGGACCGCTCGATCACTCATCCGGTTGGAATCTTGGAAGACATTCTGGTGCAACTAGGGAAGTTCTATGTACCCATAGACTTCGTTGTTTTGGACATCCCGGCGGACTATCCGGTTCCTATCATCTTGGGGAGACCTTTCCTAGCTACTTCCGGATGTCTAGTAGATTGCAAGAATGGGACTCTCTCCTTCAACATTGGAGAAGAGAACATCAAGTTCAAGCTGTCCACAATGATGAAAGGGCCAACCCTTGATGAAGATGTATTCAACATAGTTGAAGAAGAGGAGTCTAGAGAGGTTGTGAGCTCAATCTTGCTCAAGGATCCACTTGAGAAGGTTCTTAGCTCAAGCTTGATGGAGGAAGGAGTTGAGGAGAGTAGCAATGAAGTAATCAAGGCCTTGAATGCATTGGACGAGCTACCAAGTGTTGGATTTGAAGTGCTAGAAGAAGAGAAAATCAGCCAGAAAAATCGGACTGGAGGGACCAGATCGGCCGATTTTTGGCCTTGTGCTGAAATTTCATCCAGTTCTGCAAAAACAGAAACTCAGATCGACCCACCCTCAGGAAAATCGGCCGATTTTTCCTCCTGGGTCGATTTTCCCGAGTCTTTTCAGCACCAACCACTTGAATGTGAGCAATCATCAAGGGACTTCAAGGAGGCTTCCATGGCTTTGCAATCATCTCAACCTACAATGTATGGATCGTCTCCAACCGAAAAAGGTCCTCCTCAACTTGATCTTAAACCTCTTCCTTCGCATTTGAAGTATGCTTTCCTTGGTTCAAATTCTACTTATCTGGTGATTGTGAATGCATCTTTGAATGATGATGAACTTAATAGATTGTTGAATGAATTGAAACTGCATAGAAAGGCAATAGGATACACCATTGATGACCTTGTTGGCATTAAGCCCTCTTTATGCATGCATAAGATAATGATGGAAGATAACCATAAACCCTCTATTGAACATCAAAGAAGATTGAATCCTATAATGAAAGAGGTAGTTAAGAAAGAAATCATTAAGTTGCTAGATGCGGGAATAATCTACCCTATTTCGGATAGTGAGTGGGTTAGTCCCGTTCATGTAGTTCCTAAGAAGGTGGGGATGACCGTAGTGACCAATGAGAACAATGAACTAATCCCGACTAGGATGGTTACGGGGTGGAGGATGTGCATTGACTATAGGAAATTGAACATGGCCTCTAGGAAAGATCACTTCCCTCTCCCCTTCATTGACCAAATGCTAGAAAGGTTAGCTCAACACTCTCATTTTTGCTATCTAGATGGCTATAGTGGATTCTTCCAAATCCCTATCCACCCCGATGATCAAGAGAAAACAACCTTTACATGTCCATGGGGGTACTTTTGCATATAGAAGAATGCCATTTGGGTTGTGTAATGCACCCGCCACCTTCCAAAGGTGTATGATGGCTATCTTTTCGGAATATATAGAAAATATCATGGAAGTGTTCATGGATGATTTCTCTGTTTATGGTTCTTCTTTCGATGATTGCTTGGCTAACTTGTCATTAGTGTTGCAAAGATGTGAGGAGACAAATCTTGTCTTGAATTGGGAAAAATGCCACTTCATGGTAAATGAAGGTATTGTGTTAGGGCACTTGGTGTCTAACCGTGGCATTAAGGTTGATAGGGCCAAGATTGAAACGATAGAGAAGTTGCCACCACCTACCTCAGTGAAAGGGGTAAGGAGTTTCTTAGGGCATGCCTGTTTTTACCGGAGGTTTATTCAAGACTTCTCTAAAATTTCTAAGCCTCTTACTAACCTACTAATGAAGGATGTTGAATTTGTTTTCTCCAAAGATTGCCTTGAGGCTTTTTGTAGGTTGAAGAACGCTTTGATCTCCGCACCTATCATGCAACCTCCGGATTAGAGCCTACCATTTGAGATCATGTGTGATGCGAGTGATCTAGCCGTTGGGGCTGTTTTAGGGCAAAGGAAAGATGGGCGCACTCATGCCATTTATTATGCTAGAAAGACGCCAGATGATGCCCAACTTAACTATGCCACAACCGAGAAAGAGTTGCTAGCGGTAGTGTATGCCTTTGAGAAGTTTCGGTCATACCTTGTTGGAGCGAAGGTCATTGTTTATACGGATCATGATGCGATCCGTTACCTCCTTACAAAGAAGGATGCCAAACCTAGGTTGATTCGGTGGATCCTTCTTCTTCAAGAGTTTGATTTGGAAATCCGGGACAAGAAGGGATCTGAGAACTCCGTGGCGGATCACCTTAGTAGACTACCTCCTCTAGAGATTGAGAGAGATGACATCCCGATTGATGACTCATTCCGGGATGAGCAATTGCAAATGGTGGAGGAGTGCTTGTTCCAAGTATCTAGAGGAAGTGAGCCATGGTTCGCCGACATTGTGAACTACTTAGTGTGTGAGGAAGTGCCTCCCGGTTTGACATATGCCCAAAGGAAGAAGTTTTTCAAGGATGTGAGGCACTACTATTGGAGTGAACCACTTTTGTTCAAGAGAAGTCCGGATGGAATGTTTAGGAGATGCATACCGGAGGATGAGGTGGAGAGTGTGATCCGCCATTGTCATTCCTTGCCATGTGGAGGGCATGCTAGCTCACACAAGACATGTGCGAAAGTGCTACAATCGGGCTTCTTTTGGCCAAGTTTGTTCAAGGATGTGCAAAGCTTTGTGGTAGCTTGTGATGCTTGCCAAAGGACGGGCAACATCTCGAGGAGGAATGAGATGCCCTTGAACAACATACAAGAAGTGGAAATACTTGATGTGTGGGGTGTGGACTTCATGGGACCATTCCCTTCTTCATGTGGCAACCTCTACAGCCTATTGGCGGTGGATTATGTTTCGAGATGGGTGGAAGCAATCGCCTCTCCTACAAATGACGCCAAGGTTGTGGTGCGGTTCTTCAACCGAATGATCTTCCCTAGGTTTGGAACACCAAGGGTGATCATAAGTGATGGAGGGAAGCACTTCACCAATAGGAACTTTGGGGCACTTTTGGCTAAGTATGGGGTGACTCATAAGGTGGCAACACCTTACCATCCCCAAAGTAGTGGCCAAGTGGAGATCTCCAACCAGGAGATAAAGGGAATTCTTGAGAAGACGGTCTCTAGGACAAGAAAGGATTGGGCTATGAAGCTCGATGATGCCTTGTGGGCATATAGGACCGCTTTCAAGACACCGATTGGCACCACTCCTTACAAGTTGGTCTATGGCAAGTCTTGCCACATTCCGGTAGAGATGGAGCATAGAGCTTATTGGGCCATTAAGTGGCTAAATTTTGACCTCAAGGAGGCGGGAGAGAAGAGGTTGCTTGACATAAACGCTCTTGAGGAGATCCGGTTGGATGCCTATGAGAATGCCCGGATCTACAAGGAGAGGACCAAACGGTGGCATGACAAACGCCTCATCCTGAAGGAGTTGAGTGAAGGCGACCTTGTCCTTCTCTTCAACTCAAGGCTGCGGCTTTTCCCCGGAAAGCTCAAATCAAGATGGACCGGGCCATATGTGGTAAAGAAGATCTTTCCCCACGGAGCTATTGAGATAGGAGGGGAGCATTGTGGAGATTTCAAGGTGAATGGGCACCGGTTGAAGAAGTATATTCCGGGAGCTCCGGTGGATATGATTGCCCCACTTCACCTAGAATGAGACGCCCCCGAGTTTGGTCAAGCTAATGACCTTAAAGAAGCGCTTGGTGGGAGGCAACCCATTGGTAACGTTTTCCCTTTCTCGTTTTGTTTTTGTTTTAGATTTTTCTGTTTTTGTGTGTGTTTTGTGTGCTTTGTGTGTGTGCTAGAGTCTTAGTAGCATTGGAAGCCTTGCATGGCATGTAAATGATGATGATGAACCCCTTATCAATTATGGGTGGAGCGGACGCGGAACTTGGACGGCTAGCGGTGCCTAGCGCGAGTCCCGACGCTTTGATGAATGCTTAGAGCTCTCTACCATTATGGATAGGATCATCCAACATCAATTCCACTTGAGATTCCCAAGTACCATAGCAAACCATTTTTACATTGTGAGAACCTTCTTTCACTCTTCTTTACTTCATTTACACATTGGGGACAATGTGTTTCTAAGTATGGGGTGGGGTTTGCATGATCCTTTGCATGATGAGCTTCTAGGATAGTTTAAAATCTTCACATGTCTTGCATTGTACATATTCATTTCGAAAATCCCATAAAAATCAGAAAATTTAAAAAAAAAATTGTGCTTTCTAGGCTTGGATATGACCCTAATGATGAATCTTGTCTTGTGGATTGGCTATGGATGGCCTTATGTGTTGAACAGATGAATGCATATGTGGACTTGAAGTACTTATCTTGAATCCCATGAATGATTTGTGATCATGAATGTTTGCCTTGATAGAATTGAGTATTGAAAGTCGAAATTGCATGCTAGTTCTTGCACATTATTTAGGAGTGATTAAGGCAATTCATCATTCTCTACTTCTCATCTTGATCATGTTGTTTGAGCACCTCAATTGATATAAATTGACCTCTTTTGACCCATCCGGGAATAGGAGCATGTTAGTGTGTTGATGTGTGTGAAAAGCAAGTGTGGGGTGAAGATGTTGATGAAAGAATGTTATGAATAAAATGCTGAATTTGTTGTGAAAGTGTAGGCAAAAACATAGGTTTGGGGACGTTGGTTTAAATGACAAGTAACTCGGTACACTTCACATAATCGGGTGTTGGTGCCTTGCCAAAGTAAAATAAACCAATAGTCCTAACAAGCTTTGATATGTGTGCCCGGTGTGGATGCACCTCGAAAAATAGAAAAAGCCCGAGGATGGATAATCACCAAGGTTTCGGCTCTTGTATAACAATGCCATTGTCTCAAAAATAAGTGAAGGAAAAAGAAAAGAAAGAAAGGATGGAGAAAATTATACACTTGTTGGGAAGTTGAGCAAAAACGAAATTGTGGAGTTAGTTCCTTTCCCGGATTAGCATCACATGACCTAAAAATTCCCACCTAATCACAACATTTCTTAGCATCTTCTTTCCTAAGTCCTTGTGACCTAATTGCATGTGTGTAAGACTTAGTGATCTAGATTGGATATACTCATGATCATCTTGACTTCTTCATTTTCACCTCTCATGCATGCTTTCTAGTTAAGTATAATTGTCTTTCCATGCCTCCATTCGTTTGATGCATGATTGATTGTCCATTGCCATGAAACATGATTATGAAGGTGATCCAATGCTAGAAGCACAATTCCAAAAAGATTTTGTTGTTTTTCTGCATACATAAATCATGTCATCTCTTAGTCTATAGTTGTATCTTGCTCGGGGACGAGCAAATCTTAAGTATGGGGTATTTTGATAACGTGATTTATGACGTTAGTTTAGGCACTTCATTAGATAGTTTTTCCCGTTATTCATGCATGGTTTGACATTGGTTCATGACGTTTTCGCTCAATTCATGCATATTTCTAGAAAAGACGTCTACACGACCTTTTATCGGTTTTGTAGGTAATTCGGGGATCTATTGGACATCAATCGATACATTCGAGGGTCAAGCCTCATGGTGGTACACATCCAAAGCTTTGAAGGAGCATAATTGGAGCAACAAAGGACACAAAGACCACTATTGGTGCAAGCAATGGAGCAACTCATGGCTAGACGATCATAGCATGCTTCTGCTGAAGAAAATCGGACTAACTGCCAGGAAAATCGGCGATTTATTCCTCTGGGTCGATTTTCCTGCCTTTGACAACTTAAGCCACGTGTCCCACGATCTCTTGATCCGGCCTTGCTCTTGGTGGAGAATATAAGTGGTCCTGCAAGCTGTTGCTGGGCATCTCTCCTCTCCCAGATTCTCTCATTCACATCTCAGGATTGGAGGCAAGATTTGGGGGAAGAAAAACTCTCTCAATTGGAAGGAAGAAGAAGAACACTAAACATAGAGTGATAGTGAGGTTTTGAGTGATTTTGAGTGATTTTTGTAGTCTTGGATTGAAGAACTATTGCAAGGATTGTTAGGAACGTTTTGGAACTTTGTTTTAAGGGTTGTAAGTCTTGCTAAACTTAGATTCATCTGAGATTTATTGATTTTACTTGCTCATCTTTCATCATCCATCTATGAAAGCCATGTATGCTTGTGTGATGATTTTGGATCTTAATATGCATATTACTAGCTAGTTTATTGTGATTCTGGAGTGATGGATTGATGGTTATGGCTAGGGTGATGATAGAATGGACTTATATGTTAGTTTAGGATGATTTGTATGCACGAAACCCAACCCAGAAGGAAAAAATCGCCCTGATCATCAGCCAGATCGGCCGATTTAGGTGTATAACAGCCCGATTTATTCTCCTGTTGCTCTTTAAATGATGAATCTGAATGTTAGGGTGTTTGGTTGTTTAAATCCTAGTGTTTATTAAGCCTAATTTAGCTTAGGATCACCTAATGCTATCAATCTAAGTAAGGGAAGAGATCTACCCGATGATTTCCGACCTTAGATACTTAAGATAATGAATACTAGGTAATAGTGAGCCTCATAAGCCGCTATTGGATCGAGTGTGCTAGGATTATTGCTTGAGACTTCCCTATTTCGAGACTTACCCGGTAAGGAGAGGGTTACCCCTTAAGTAGTATCCGGTTTGTGTAGAATTCCTTACTTTAACCCCTTGAGATCTACCCGGTAATAGGAGTTTGATGCGGGACTAGTGAAGTGAGAGACCTACCCGGTAATTACTTCCATTAGTGAAACACTCTTTCCCAACACCGCAGCTTGTCCTTAGAATCCTTAGAACCTTGAATTCATGCCATAACCGGAAATCTTGACCTCTAGAATCCACTTTTCTCTCTTGATCATATACTTGTGTTTTGAGTTACTTGTTTGTTTGATAGTTGAGTTGTTAGATTGTTTTATTGTCTTACTTGATTTGTGATCCTTGCTTGATCACCACAAAAACCAACCAAAAAAAAAATATCGAGATTTTCATTTCTTTGTTCCTTGACCTTTTCTTTGATTAGATCCACACTATCTATGACCATTGTTTGACTCGATTTCACCTTAGTCGTTGTGTTCGACCTCGGAATACTATCCCTACTACAAACGTCCCGTACACTGCGGGTTCGCTAGGAGTTAGGATAAATATAACGAGTATAATTTTAAGGCTTTTTGTGCTACACAATCTTAGCGTAACAATTCTTCGCATGCAATTGCTACTTTGGTGTGTTCTTTTTACAAGTTTTTAAGTAATCTCCCGTCTCGATCATACATATGTGTTGAGCCAACCGGCATCAACACAACTTAACAGGTTAATGTTCCGTAAACCTACAAGAACAAATAACAAGTTAGCATTCAAACAAAGAATAAGGGATATAAAGAGAAGATTAAAACCATTAAACTTATCTTTATATTTGTGTTCCTTTTCTTTAAGTAATTACAACCCGTTATTACTTAAAGTTGCTACTAGATTAAAAACCCGAACCCGGAACCTGTTAATCCTAGTTGTTTACATGCACTTTAGAACCTAAGGTGATCAATCTCAAGCAATAGTTAACATGCAATTAAACAATGGAGATCAAGGAAACACAAAGCATTACTGAATAAAAACTTGTATTAAAAAGAACTTACAACCAAAGTAACAATGCAGCTTCAAACCAACCCAATGTAGCAAGGGAGTTAGCAACTCATTACAATGGAAAAACTCAAGTCTAAAATAGATTTTGTGAGGGAAAGCATGGATGATTCTAGCAATGAGCCATGGGCTATTTATACTACAAAAGACACTTAATTAGGAGTAAATAGCTGGCCTAAAACAGCCACCTTTAATGCCATAAAGGTGGTGTAAACAGCCAGAGTAAAGCTTCTGGTGTTAAACCGCAGGGGCGGCCTTTAGGAACCGCAGGGGCGGTTTAGGCAGAATCGGTTGATCTTCTTCCTGACCGCAGGGGCGGCTAGGCAATTCCGCTGGGGCGGATCTTCAATTCTTCTTCAACGTGTGACTCTTCAACTGCTGGCCGTTACTGATGTCAATGCGCTGGGGCACCTTAAGGCCAACGCAGGGGCGGTGACACAGACTCTTCACCTTCCAGCTCCCAGAGCGAGGCGCAGGCAAGACGCAGTGGGAGGCGCAGGGGAGCTGGTCTTCGTCTCGTCAAGGCAAGTCACCGCAGGGGCGCCGATGGGTGGCGCAGGGGCGGTGACCTACTTCTTGGCCGGCGCTGGTGAAGGCGCAGGGAGCGCTTCAGTGAGAAGTGTCAACCGCTGGCGCGGCTGCAAGGACCCGCTGGGGCGGTGAAGTAGCATAAGCTTTGCTTCGTGATCTCTCTTCACTCCTAAGTTCTTATAACTCCTTCCTTAGCTTCTTTTAAACTTCTTCTTCTGAACCGAGGAGTTAGTAGCATAAATTGACACTAATGCAATAAAAAGATTCTAAAAACTATCCTAAATGATAGTGATTCAATCACCTATCAAGGATCGAGGAGGAATCTTAAGCCAACCTTGATATCGTTCTGCAGTCAAAGAATTAAGCTTCGATGTTCGTCTCTAGAAGTTCACCGCCACCACGGCTGAACTTACCCCGCACCCGCGTCTGTCCGAAGCCTTCATCCCCACGCCTCCTTGTTGCCGCCCCTACGACATCTGTAGTATGTCTTCACCCACGTGCCTCTGTTCACCCACGGCCGCTAATTAGTGGCTTGTGGATTCCTATGAGTTAGTTATGGTTTGGGAACCCTTAAGCTTGTGTTGATGACGTTGATCCTTGCGGATCTTGAGAATAGGAATCGTGCTTCATAGCATGTTGAAGATATGATAGAGATCATTGATACTAGAAGTAGAAACCTTGTAGCACGTTGTTGTAGACCTTGTAGAGGTCAATGAGACTAGAGGTGTAGACTTCTAGCATTTGGGTTAGTTTTTTATTCTGGATGCCTTGTCTGAACAAGCATAGATCTTTTCTTGCAGGAAGCTGACTAGTTTAGTTGATTTGAGTTACCTTTGATTCAGGTAAGTCCCTTAAACTTACTTAGCTGCATTCCGTGTATTAGTTTGACTCTATTTGTGATGTTCGTTACTTTGTCGTTATAACGGAAAACTGAACTAGGACAACCATATACCGTAATCGTCCCAAGTGTATTATAACCGGGAGGTGACCACTTGTCCAGTTCTACAAGAGACTGGGAGGTGCCCTTGTGACTAGACCCACAGGTAATGGATAGATGCATCTGATCTATTCTTGTCGGTAACGGAAACAAGGGCGAGTTTCGGGAGATTCTTGTGTCACAAAAAAATTTGAATTAGTAATGGATGACTTATATAAAGATTTTAACCGGTTTGTGTGTGAGCATGCTATGTGTTTTATGTTACCTTAAATGTGTTTGTGCATTACTGTAATTGTGATGTCTAGAATGTTAGCTAACAGTTTATACCATCGTTGTAGATGCCCTGCAGTTTAGAGATGCTTCTGAGTTATCCGGACGGAGTGGTCATCTGGGATTGTCGTACATTATAGGACGGGGTCGGGTATTATTATTATTGTTGATGTCTTTTTAGTTTGTTGTTGAAATCGGCTAAGAGTCTTTCACTTTTCCTTTGCTATACCTTTTCATATTTTGTCTATTTTTTATTTTCATTTATTTGTGCCTTGTTGCAAGATCCAGTGATATTGTTGTTACTTTGAGGGTCGGGACCCATTGTGAGGTCATATCCCATAACGCTCCGAGTTCCTAGAATTTGGGATGTTACAACCTCATTCCATCCGATTCTAAAACCGTGAGCATCCATCCTCCAAGGAGGAGAGAAAGGGACCAGTCGTGGATCAAGAGGCAGCTAGGAATCCTTCGACACCTCACTCATCCTCTCGACCCTTGAATGAGCCTTCAAGTGGTCCTAAAGGGAGCAATTCTAACTATACTCTTTGTTTTAGAGATATTGTATGCTTTAAGTGTCAAGGTAGAGGTCATTATATGAGAGATTATCCTAAAAAGAAGGTCTTGTTTATTAATAAATTTGGACAATATGAGAGTGAAAAAGAGCATAAAAATGGTGATAACACCCACCTTAATGCATTGCATAAAATTGGTGGTGATAGTGATGAGTGCATTGAGTATCAACATGGAGAATCATTGATTTCTAGGAGAAATTTGCATGCTACGATAGCCTCATGTGAGGATAATCAGAGGGAAAACTTCAACCATACTAGATATCTTGTTAAGGGAAAGGTGTGTAACATGATTATAGATGGAGGTAGTTGTTGCAACATAGCTAGCACCGATTTGGTTAACAAGTTGCAAATTACAAGGTTTTTATCACTCTAGACCATATAAGTTGTATTGGATGAATGATTGTGGTGAATCAAAAGTGAACAAGCAAGCTAGAGTTACTATCACTTTAGGAAGTTATGTAGATACTATTACTAGTGATGTAGTTCCCATGCAAGCATGTCATATTCTTTTAGGACGTCCATGTCAATTTGATAGTAGAACTAAGTGTGATGGGTATACTAATATACATTCATTTGAGTTTAATGGTCAAACACTAACTTTTAAGCCTATGACCCCTTTGCAAATTGTTGAATGATTTGAGAAAAGGAAGGACCAAGACCCAGGAAAGAAGAAAGGAGGAACATCTCGCCCAGTGAAGAATCTCATCCTAGTGGAGGAGAATCTCGTGCTAGTGAACAATCTCGTCCTAGTGCAGAGATATCTCACCCCAATATAAGAAAATCTCACCCTAGTGAAGAATATCGCCCCAGTGCAGGATTATCTTGCCTCAGTGCAAGAACACCTCGACTTGGTGCAAAATCTTGCCCTAGTCTACAAATGTCTCACCCTAGTGGAGAATCTCGCCACAGTACAAGAATATCTCAACCCAATATAAATTTCTCGGTCAAGCCTTCTAGAGTCTCTCTAGCATCAATGGAGGAGTACATTCGTGATTATACCCGTTTGGATGCTATTCTCATGAGCATATGTAAGAGCCTAGTGACTTTGAGTGATGAAACTAAAGCCACATTACCCCAACCCATCCTAGACCTTCTAGATGAGTTTAGTGATGTGTTTCCGGATGACATTCCGGCTACACTTCCACCTTTTAGAGATTTTGAGCACCAAATATATTTAATTCCCGGTGACAGACTTCCAGATTATAGAATGAACCCTCAGGAGAGCTAAGAGATTCAAAGTCAAGTGCAAGCTCTTAGATAAGGGTTATGTGAGGGCGAGTTTGAGCTCATGTGTTGTTCCCATCCTTTAAGTACCTAAGCAGAATAATACTTGGAGGATTTGTGTTGATTGTAGAGCATTCAATAATATCACCATTAAGTACCCTCATCCCATCCCTAGGTTAGATGATATGCTAGATGAGCTCAGTGGATCTATTTTGTTTTCCAAGATCGATCTAAAGAGTGGATATCACCAAATCAGAATGCGGGAATGATATGAATGGAAGACGGCGTTCAAGACTATGCTTGGTATCTATGAGTGGCTAGTAATTCCATTTGGCTTGAGCAATGCCTCTAGCACATTCATGTGGTTGACTAACTATGTGCTACGTCATTACATTGGCCAATTTATAGTGGTTTACTTTAATGACATTCTCTTCTATAGTAAATCACTTGAGGACCCTGAAGAGCACTTAAGGAGAGTATTTGGAACTCTTAGAACTGAATCTTTATATGTTAATATTATGAAATGTGAGTTTAGCACTAATCAAGTTGTTTTCCTTGGTTTTGTAGTGAATACAAGAGGTTTAGAGGTGAATGAAGAGAAGATCAAGGCTATCCAAGAATGGCCAACATCTACCATCATTGGACATTATGTTCGAAGCTTCCACGGCCTTGCCACCTTCTATAGAAGATTTGTTCGAGATTTTAGTACCATAGCAGCCCAACTTACTTCATTGAAAAAGAAGAAAATACCATTTTTGTGGGGAGATGCTCAAAAGAAGGCGTTGAATGAGTTGAAATGGCGGTTGTCACATGCACCTCTTCTAGCACTTCCGGACTTCACAGAGCCCTTTAAGATCGAATGTGATGCTTCAAAAATTGGCATTGGAGGATTACTCATACAAGAAGGTAAGCCACTTGAGTTTTTAGTGAAAAATTAAAGGGTGCATGCTTAAATTACTCAGTGTATGATAAGGATCTTTATGCATAATTTTAAGTATTAAAGACATGGTAGCATTATCTTTGACCTAATTAATTCGTTCTACATACCGATCATGAGTCCTTGAAGCATTTTAGAAGTCAAGATAAGTTAGATAGGAGGTATGGTAGATGAATGGAGTTTATATAAACCTTTCCTTATATCATCAAGTATAAGAAGGCTCATGATAATGTTGTAGTTGATGCTCTTTCTAGAAGACATCATTTGATCACAACTATGGATTCTAAGGTATTATATTTCTACTACATTAACGATCTTTATGTTGATGATGGTGATTTTGGAGACATCTATAAGCATTGTAAATCTCGAGGTGCCTTAGACTAGTTCTACTTTTTTTATAGGATTTTTAGGTTATGGCTTGTTGAGGAAGCCCATATGGGAAGCTTAATGGGACATTTTGGGAGGGATAAGACATACCATATGCTGGAATCGCACTATTATTGGCCTCATATGCTTAAGGATGTAGATAACATAATTAAGATATGTCTTGTATGTTTAAAGGCTAAGACTAGATTGAAACCCCATGGTTTGTATGCCCCTTTACCTACACCTACATCACCTTGGTTAGACATTAGTATGGACTTTGTTGTAGGGTTACCTAGGACTAAGAAGAGGAGGGATTCAATTTTTGTGGTTGTAGACCGTTTCTCTAAGATGACTCATTTCATTTCTTCTCATAAGAACGATGATGCTTATAATGTAGCTAACTTGTTCTTCAGAGAAGTAGGTAGATTATATGGTGTACGTAGGACTATAGTGAGTGATAGAGATGTTAAGTTCCACATTTTATTTTGGAAGAATCTTTGGAGAAAGCTAGGAAATAAGTTGCTATTTTCGACTTAGTCATCCTCAAACGAATGGTAAAAGTGAGGTTACTAATAGGACGTTAACTAACATTTTGCGGGTTGTTTTGAAGGATAATTTGAATGCTTGAGAAGATTTCTTGCCTCATGTTGAGTTTGCCTATAATCAAACATTATATTCTTCTACAAACATAACACTTTTTGAGTGTGCGTATGGGTTAAATCCTTTGACCCCTTTTGATCTTATATCGTTGCCTTTAGAGGAGCGAGTAAATTGTAATGCAGGAAAACAGGTGGAATTTATCCAGGAACCACATGCAAGGATACACAAAAGGATAGAGAAGAAAGGGAAGCATGTTGCGGCCAAGGCTAATAAAAACCACTAGGAGTTGCTATTTTAGCCAAGTGATCTCGTTTGGTTACACCTAAGGAAAGGAAGGTTTCCGGAGAAGCAAAAGTCCAAGCTCTCACCACAAGGAGATGGACCATTCGAGGTGTTGCGTAAGGTTGGCAACAACGCTTATGTATGGGAGCTTTCGGAGGACTATGGCATGAACCCTATGTTTATTGTAGGAGATCTATGTCCCTTGGTATTAAGTAATGATCATGGTAATAACACGAGGACAAATCCTTTTCAAGAAGGGGAGTATGATGAGGGATCATCCCCAATAAGCCCTAGTACACAAGGTCCAATCACTAGATCAAGGGCAAGAGCATTGAAGGAGAAGGAGTCTAATCCATCACCTATAAGTCCTACAACTGAATGATCAATCATTAGATCAAAAACAAGAGCCATTCAAGAAGAGGTTTCTAGCTTGTTGGTGCCCTTAGCTTCTAAGGAGACCATTGGTGGTCTTTTTGTGTCTAAGTCTTCCTTAGTCACATTGATGATGATTCCTGTCATGAAGACCATGTAGGAGATGGCATGCACATGTGAGGATGGAAAAGAAGACAACAGTCGAAGCTTTGGAGCTTCTAAGTTATCTTATGAGACATTTTATTACCTTTAACCTCTAGACATTCTAAAGGTAGTTTTTATCTTTTATTTTTAGAATTAATTTTATTCTTTTAGATGGAGGCTTTTAAGGCTATAAAGGCCTTCACCCTACACGTTTTAGGGTAGATTATTTTGAACATTATTTTGAGGGATACTCGTTACTTCTTCCATGAAGTTTTCGTTTTATTCATTCCAATTCAGTCAAAAAGAGAGCTTTTGATTGAATCGTTATGAGTCCTTGCTAGGTACATTGTCCTTGTGTGTGTTAATCGCATTAGAGGTTGGTGCTCCTAGTCGATTATAGTCCGTTCTTGGACTTGTCTCGATTTGAAGACTTGTGTAAGGTTGAAGAAGGAAGGGTTAAGATAATTCATTGCTTAGGTTTTGATCCAATCGCTCAAGGTTCAAGTAAGTATATCTTGCTTTTTCTTGACCTATACTATAATCTAATTCGTCCATTCCATCTTCTCATAATCTCTCCATCCACTATCATAAATCTCGCCTTTCTTCTTTCTTTGTTATCCCAAGTCTCACTCTTTATCTCGCCACCTCAGTCGAGATTCCTAGTCGAGATTCGTCATCTTGAAGGTTTTCGAGGACTTCTTATCTAGATCCTTCATTGCGGCCTCAACCCCGCATCAGGTTCTCCATTCCATCCACCCCTTGTTACATTCTTGAGTCAATCACACTAGAATGAATTAAGTATTGAATCCTCCCCCTTTTCAATTCTATTTTCTTCTAATGTTTCTTTGTGTAGTTGTAGATTATGGGAAGGGTCTGATGAGTGTCAAATGTAACACTTTTTAGACCTTAAATTTATGCATTTCATACCTCTTTTGCTCTCTCATACATCACTATTTGTATAGAATGCAACTATTAGAAGTATTTATAGCGTTTGAAAAATGCTATAATATATAGTCATAGCATTTTTATAAACGCTATGATAGAGACATCTGTAATAGGATTACAAACTTTCATAGCGTTTGTGTAAACACTATGAAAAAGTGGACCTATTATAGTGTTTACTAAAACGCTATGGAAAAATGAATGTTAATAATATTTGCTGAAATGCTATTGAAAATTGTTCATTATTAATAGCGTTTGATCAAATACTATGAATATAGGGTCATTAATAGCAGTTGCGCACACACTATAAAATATGTCATGAAAAAGTGAAAAACAATAGCGTTTCCTCAAACACTATGGAAAAGTGAAAAGGTGCTATAGATCAAACTTGAGCTTCGTGGTCGGGAAGACAAGAAAGTTGACAATGAGAGGCATCATCCGCCTTGGTCTGGGAGTTTGTGGAGGCGACTAGTTTTACGACTTTTGTCGTAGCGTTTCCAGGATCTGAAAATTGGTTAGCACGGTCACTCAACTTATCTGTTGACTCTCATGTCTCGTTAATGGGAATAACCAACAATCTTCACATATACAATTATCAAATCACATATCTCGTGGAGTTATTCATACCCTAGTAGAAAGTTTGTGCTAAATACCTTAAGATTGTCCATGAGTGGGACAATGACGCACACGATCTTTAAACCTTTCTCAAATCTCCCTTGCCATTTCACAAGCCATTATTCTTGTGAAAATGGACTCGCTTAGAGAAAACTGCAAAACATTCATATTTCGATACACTCAATTTTAATGCCTCTTTATTTGATTCATTGAGGGATTTTCACTAATTGGGTATCTCCACATCTACTTTAATCGTATCCCAAAGTAACGATCTTTGAGGTAAGCTCTCATTTTCACATCCCAAACGTGATAGTTTTCTCCAAAAAATGAAGGAGCAAAGTGTGTTTGTTAGAATCCATAACAAAAGGTAGTTTTCTTTTTTGGTTATGGTATTTATTACTTGTTTTCTCTCAAACTCACATGTCCGCAAAGATCAATAAAGCTCTAATACCATATAAATAATTTAGGAGGAAATTAATACAGTTTTAGGGCTCGTTTGGAAATACAAGAAATCATTCCCGGTAACGGAATAATTTCGAATCAATCAAAAACTATGTTTGGTTAGAGGTATTTTAACAATGAAACTAACCCCTTCATTTCCATTTCTTTTCCTTACCCTTAACCGATTCCATCATGTTTCCATTCCACCGCTCCAACCAAACGGGCACTTAAACATTCTCTTTAATGCGTACGAAAGACTTGGTAATATATATATATATAATTTTTTACAAAGCATAGCACCATAAACAATTTAATTGTTTTAAACCTCACTTAAACATTCCCTTGAATTACAATTTAATTGTTTTTACAAAGCATACCACCTTGTCCGTCACAGACAAATCTTCTTTGTCCGTCACGGGCGGAGCCAAACAAAAATTTAAATTCTGTATTTCAAGGGATTTGAACCAATGACCTACTGATACAACCCTCACTCTTCAACCAATTGAGCAACTACAGCATGTTGAACCAATTTACTACTAACATAATTTTACTTCAGCAGAGGCAAAGGCCATTTGTCCGTTACGGACAAATGGGCATTACTTAGTAAAAACAAATGCGCTAAATAGCGTGGACGTCTTTAAAATCATGAATTTAACGAAAGAAAATTTCAAAAATATAAATTACTTTGATAGAAAAAGTAAAAAACGGATGAAGTTGGTTTGCATAATTTTGTAGCATGATCATCAAATTGATGATGTAAGGATCGACAACATTGATCTCCGTTTGTGGAAAATCACCAATATGGTGAAGAACATCATCGGAAGGAGTACAATCATCAATAGCGGAATGATTCATCGACGATGAAGAATTCGATTTAGAAGATGGATCTGTCTGGTTAGGGATGCCGATGGGTCGGATATGGGTCGGGGAGTACCATATTCATCCCCATCCTCATTTATTATAATGCCCCCCGTCCCCATTCCCATACCCGTTCGGGTATTGAAAATTGTCCCCATCCCCGTCCCCGTCGGATATTCGTCCCCATCGGGGAATCTCCGTCCCCGTTTAATTTTTCTCATTTTAAAGTTTTAGAAGTTTTCCCGCAAAATTCCCCATCTATGTCGGATATTTGTCCCCATCGGGGAATTCCCCGTCCCCATATTTTTGTCCTCAAGTGTATTTAGCTTTTTCGAATATTTTTTAAACATCGTAAGTGTGGCTAAATCAAATCTGTATTATGGATTTAAATGATGACTTGACATGGATAATAATTGTGGCATGTAGTCAATACTAATTCTCAATGCAACAGATACTACATTATATGAAGTGGTGATGATGTTATGTATATATGCTCATCCATGTAGATAGTAGGTACGCAACGTGCACCCTAAAAACCTACAAATAAACCAATAATAGTATAAAGAACAATTCATAATTTTTCTCAACCATCACTACCACAAACACCATTAACATGCCCACCATAATAGGTTAGCACTTACTTCACTTAGCAGTAGCATAATTTACACATATAATAATCACACAAAAATATAACCTTAAAACATTTTTTTAAATATATTTTTTTGCAAGTAGGATTGTAGGAATGAGTATGATACTCTTAATTCTTAAAGCATAAAAGTGTATATAGTTTGAAATTTAAAACTCATCGGCAATTTAAATTTAAAAACAGTTTTTTAAGTAAATTTTAATTAAACTTGAAACTACAATGAAAGTCTAAAATAAATGCAATTTTTTTTGGGTTCCCCGTCTCATTCTCCACCGAGTTCCCCGTCGGGGTCCCCTACCGAGTTCCCCACCGGGTTTTCCGTCGGATTCCCCGTCGGGGTTCCCCGTCGGATTCCCCATCGTGTTCGAGTTCAGATCGGGGAGCGGGGCGAATACCCCTATCTTCATCCCCGTCCCCATACCCAAGCGGGGAATCAATTTTTAACCCATCCCCGTTTAAAATCCCCATCCCCATCCCCATGACGGGTAATACCCGTGAATTTCGGGGAATCCCCAACCCATTGACACCCCTATGTCTAGTACCATGTTACAATGTGAAACTTTGGTGAACTTGAAGCATTGGAACAATGATGAGGAAGAAGAAGATTTTACTAGTACAGTTTTCTCTCATTCATTCATCGTATTATATAATCACTTAGGAACGCTTTCATTCATGTGAGATTATGATAAATTCCCCTTAGGGTTTTCATTAACTGAGCGGTCATATAAATAACCAACGTATTTACAATAATTACAAAGGCAGCCCTCTATAATATTCTATTTACACATAATTGTTATCATACCCCTGCAGTCGAAACTGGAGGAGGTAGTACAGTAAGACTGGATCTAAAATCTAGAAACAATTGTCTTGGAAGGCCTTTTGTAAAAATGTCTGCATACTGGAAAGCCGATGGAACGTGGAGAACACGAACGTGACCTTGGGCAACTTTATCACGTACGAAATGGATGTCAATCTCTATGTGCTTGGTTCGTTGATGTTGAACCGGGTTGCTGGCAAGGTACGTTGCTGAGATGTTATCAATGTATACCACGGAAGCTTTGGTAAGGGGGCAATGAAGTTCAAGCAGTAAATTGCGCAACCAAGAACATTCTGACACTACATTGGCAACTCCTGTGTATTCTGCTTCAGCGCTAGATCGGGAAACGACAGATTGACGTTTGGCAGCCCAAGAGATTAAAGTGTCGTTGAAGAAGACACAATAACCGGAGGTCGATCGGCGTGTATCAGGACATCCAGCCCAGTCGGCATGTGTATAAGCAATAAGATCAGACTTTGGAGATGGAGAAATGGTGATACCTAATGATGATGTGCCAGAAATGTAGCGGATGATACGCTTGAGGGCAGCAAAGTGAGCTTCTCGGGGATCGTGCATAAAGAGACAAACTTATTGTACCGCATAACTGATGTCAGGACGGGTGAAGGTCAAGTATTGAAGTGCCTCTGCTAAGCTTCTGTATAGAGTCGGATCACTGGTTGCTGGACCAGAGGAGGCACTCAGTTTCACAGATGGGTCAGCGGTGTAGCAGAAGGTTTACAATTTGTCATTTTGGCACGCTCAACAATTCCTTGGCATATTTGTTCTGAGATAAGAATAATCCAGAGGAATTCCGTCGAACGGAGATGCCCAAAAAATAGGAAAGAGGCCCGAGATCTTTAAGAGCAAACTCTTTTCCTAATAGCATGATCAGATGAGTCCGCAAATCATCAAAAGATGCAGTAAGAATGATGTCATCAACATAGAGGAGCAGGTATGCAATATGAGAGCCATGACGGTAAATGAATAGTGATGAGTCACTTTTACTGCCGATGAAACCAATTTGAAGCAAGAAGCCTGCAAAACCCTGAAACCAAGCCCGAGGTGCCTGCTTAAGACCATACAGTGATTTTTGCAGTAAACAAACATGATTAGGTCTTGATGAATCACGGAAGCCAGGAGGTTGGAACATATAAACTGTCTCATTCAAATGCCCATGGAGGAAGGCATTTTGAACGTCAAGCTGATGAATGGACCATGACCGGGAAACTGCAATACTCAGAACTGTTCTGATTGTGGCCGGTTTGACAATGGGGCTGAAAGTTTCATCGCAATCTATGCCAACCTGTTGGGAGCAACCATTTGCAACAAGGCGAGCTTTATAGCGTTCAAGGGAGCCATCAGACCTGTACTTATGACAAAAAATCCACATACATTGCACAATATTAGCCTGAAGAGGACGAGGAACCAGAACCCAAGTCTTATTGCGCATAAGGGCTCGATATTCGTCGACCATGGCAGCGTTCCACTACGGGTCTTGGAGGGCGATATTTTGGGATTTGGGTATGGGAGATATGGTGGTGGTAGAGACGGAGAGGTCAAAGACCGGTTTAGGTTTGGTTATACCGGATTGACTTCGGGTGTGTGGTCGTGGTTGGGTTAGCGCAGGCTGGGACAACCGACTATTTGTGGTGGAGTCATCTGCAGCAGGAAGGGGATATTCGGAATGTGGGATGACAAGATTGTTGTTAGGCGAGCGGGTTGGATTAACAGGGCCAAGAGGCGAGCTGGCGGGTGGGCTGAGTGGTTGAATTGGGCCGGGGTTGAAAGAGGGGGGGATGTCACTGCAGGTGGGCCGGAAGGAGCTAGGCTAGGGAGAAGCGGTGAGGAGGGAAAAGAGGATTGCGCTGGGCCAATGCTGTGTGGGCTGGGTAGGCAAACGGGCCCAGGACAAGATTGGGCAGCTGGAGCATGCAGTGAGGAGTTTAAAACGGGTGGGCCTGACTGCGAGTGATGCTGTTCACGAGAGCCATGAAGCTGAGATGCCATTTCGGAATGGTACGGGGATGGATCCACATCATCCGGAAAAATTAAGGTGGGAGATTTACGGGATGAGGTGGCAAAAGGAAAAAAAGATTCGTCAAAAGTGACATGACGGGAAATAATAATTTTATTTGTGGAAAGTTCTAAACATCTATATCCCCGATGATGACTCGGATACCCAAGAAAGACACAAGGGGAGGAGCGGGGTTGGAGTTTGTGTGAGACTGTTGCACTTTGATTTGGAAAACAAAGACAACCGAAAACACGGAGGTGATCGTAGGATGGTGTGACGGAGTATAAAACTTGGGTGGGTGACCGATTATGAATTGTGGTGGAGGGTAGGATGTTGAGGAGGTAGCCGGATGTTTCTAAGGCATGGGGCCAAAAAGAAACGGGAAGAGACGCATGAAACAGAAGTGAACGAATCATGTTTGTGATGGTACGAATGATACGTTCAGCTTTACCGTTTTCAGGGGAGGTGTAAGGACACGAAAAACGGAAATTAATTCCGTTAGTGATGAAGAAGTTGCGAAAATTAGAGTTATTGAACTCTCTACCCATGTCGCACTGAAAAGATTTAATAGCACAATTGAATTGAGTTTTAACCAGCTGGCAAAACCGCACAAAAAGATCAAACACTTGGGATTTAAATTTGATGGGAAAAACCCATAAAAAATGAGAGAAATCATCAAGAAAAAGAAGGTAGTATTTGAATCCTTCTTTGCTTTCAATAGGTGAAGTCCAAAGATCACTATGAATGATATCAAAAGGTGCAGAAATAGTGGTAAAAGATCGTTCAAAAGAAAGTTTAATGTGTTTTCCTAGTTGACATGCATGACATAGAGAAGAGAATTTCTCCTTTGTACAACGAAATAAAGAAGAAATGCGAAGAAAATCTAGAACAGGAGCTCCAGGATGTCCTAGACGATCGTGCCAAAGGTGTGGCGACTCGACGGAGAGGGCGTGGACTTGGGAAGAAGATGTGACAGGATAAAGTTCCCCGGAACTATTGCATCTCAGACGAATGGTCCCCGTTTGCAGATCCTTCACAGAAAAACCAAACGGATCAAACTCAACACTAGCAAGGTTATCGGAAGTGAAACGTCTAACGGAAACGAGATTTTTAACTATTTTTGGTGCAATGAGAACATTGGATAGGCGTAATGGTTGTTTGGTGGTGGGAAAAATGGTTTCTCCAATACCTGTAGAAGGAATATGCATGCCATTGCCAACAATTATCGAATTTGATGGACCATTATACGAAATAGACGAGAGTATACCTGGAGTATGAGTCATGTGTGATGTGGCACCCGTGTCCATGTACCAATTATTGTCTGTCGGATTCAAAGGCATAGTTGCAAAAGAGTGATCTAGAGCAGTGGGCTGATATGAATGAGCCAGATGGGCCTGAGGAAATGGACTGCCAGGGCCCGGCCCAAGAAGACAATCCTGTTGCTGCTGGGGAAAAGGACATGGTGGCCTGTATTGCTGTAGTGGGCCAGACTGGGTCCAATTGAAAGCAGGTGGGCCGCCAGGAAACTGGGCCGGATTTGACTGGGCTAAGGGCAGCCAACCACGCACTGGATGCCAAACAAATCTTCCAGGCGGATTGGAGTTGCCGCTGTTGCCGCGTTGCTTGCCTCGGCGACCCCGGCCTCGGCGCTGCTGGTTCCGGTCGGATGCTGCCGGAGAGGAGTCGGCAGAGGGTGGCGCCGGCGAGCTTGGAGGTGGAGTGCGAGAGTCGGCGGTTAGGGCATTGCTAGTTGAACCGGCTGAATTTTGGGAAGCCATTCGAGTTTCTTCGAGTTGCAACTGAGAATGGGCCTTGGTGAAAGACGGGAGCGGATCAGTTTGTTGAATAAAAATGGCCGCCGCATTATATTCAGCAGGTAATCCCGAAATGAGTTGAAGCACAAGTCGAGTGTCAGGAACGGGTGATCCGACGCCTTTGAGTTGATCTGCTAGAGACTTAAGTTGCAAACAGTAAGCGTTAATGGAGGAAAATCCAGATAACTTACAATTCGAGAACTCGTGTTCAAGATAGACAGCCCGAGTGTTTTTGTTATCTTGAAAGATATCTTTGACTCGATTCCATGCCTGAAGTGCAATATCATCAGAGTCGAGGATTTGCAATAGGATTTCCCGGGAGACCGTACTGTAAATCCATTGAAGGACCGCTGCGTCGACTTGAAGCCATAATGAATCATCAATATCCGTAGGTTTGGGTATCTTCTCATCGATGTGGTCGAGGACATTGTGAGCTTTCGCAGTGACGCGAAAAAGAGTAACCCAAGATGCATACGGAGTGTCGTGGTCAAGGACGAGGGTAATATTGTTCTTGATGTTGGAGATTCCAAGAGCGGAATGGAACGAAGGTTTCCGTTCAGTAGTCATCGAAGAACGTTTGAAAAGGGGAGGGACGGCAGATATGGAAAACGGCCGTTAGGGTTAGAAAGAGCGGAAGAGGGTTTGAGGAACGAGAACCTCTGATACCATGTGAGATTATGATAAATTCCCCTTAGGGTTTTCATTAACTGAGCGGTCATATAAATAACCAACGTATTTACAATAATTACAAAGACAGCCCTCTACAATATTCTATTTACACATAATTGTTATCAATTCAGTTCCAATCGTACAGTCCTCACTACTCTTATATATGAACGGCGGTGATGGATCCATAACTAAGCTATCATCAACACACGTGTGCGCATGATCACTATGACGTGAACGTTGCGGATGATCCTCGAGGAAATAGATTTTCTAGTATCGTATCACCTAAAGAATTTTTAAACAGTGAAGTAAATTTGTTTATCTCATCTAATTGTACTACTACATATGACAATCATTTATTGTGGAAAGAAAAACGAGAAATTCGTAAGAAAAAAGTTTATGGGAATTGGGTATTTGCAACAAGAACGTACTGCACTACATAGGCCTACTCTCTATCATGTACATCATATATGCAAACCCTGGTAAAAACCTACAAATTTTATGGGAACAAAACTGCTGGCTAAGCTTTTCAGCCTAGACCATATCAAGCCTCCAATGGAGAACTTTGGAATCTCTGTTCCCTTGCTGCTGCTACTGCTACTGCTTGCACTTGTGATCAACTCACAAGTCACGGGTGCATTATCAATGGATGGTGTGATCAACACCTCCATAGTTGTGTCACTTTTCATCAGGGTCTTGACTATTTCTTCGCAGCTTTCCTCCCCTGACGTCCCTCTAACATAGAATGTTCCTGTAGCCTTTTCACCTTTAATGCTTACCTCCGCCTTCAACACAGATACACCACATTCTCGAAGCACCCGTGTAACGTCAGATAATAACCCCCTTCTATTACTGGCTGATACATCTACTCGAAGCCCCTATACAAGTTGCATTAATTAGGAAACTCTTATATGCAAATCCTGCCACTAATTAAATTTGTATTCAATGGAACATTGCATCAAGGTAAGATGTTTCTGAAAGAATACTTGCTTGTGAGTCTCTTCGATCCACTGCAGCAACTAACCAACACACTACTTTATGCCTCTTCTCCTCTGTATCCAATATGCTGCCATCCTTGTGCCGAATATAGTATTCCTGAGATTTCACTTTCAGTACCCATCATTGAGCTGAAAATAAGAGCCATTTAATAAACAACAGTAAGAAGGAGAAGGTTTGTGTTTCACCTGGAAAGCCATGGAGAAATTACATCTGATTGCAGCATGATATACTACATACTCCATGTCTGTGAGTGCACAAATGGTGTCGAATAGAAGCTTGGGCCGGTCCCTACTTCTCACACTAACCACAGAATATCCCTTCCTCTCCCAATTATATATTGATACTAGCGTGGATAACAAGTTCTTGTCATGTGAGGTATTTTTAAATTCATACAGTTTGCCGCCTATGCTTCCGCCACAGCTACTGCACATCTCGTAGTTTAAGTCACCTACCATCAACTGATGGAGTCGCCGCTCTGCGTGCAACTCACCTGCTGCTGGAGTTATCCACCTGACACTCCATCTCTCCTCCCTCTGAGTTCTTGTCAAGTGAGGTATTTCTTCTGGTAGAATCTCATGACGTGCCTTTACCACAACTTGTAGTCGCACTTCAATGCTGGCCAGGTGCGCCATATCTGTGATAGGTCCACTTTGGACGTTCTCTTCCACATAGATAATGCACGCAGCCCTTGCGTTGTGGGTCCAGGCAACTGCTCTTGTAACATGGCACCCTAGGCCGGCTAGCACAGCAGATACTTCTGATAATAATCCTGGTTTGTCGGCAGTTGTTATCTCCAGGGCTGTGCCTTTCGTTGAGACTTGTGATGTCCCCACATTCCTTCCGGAACAACGTTCTTGTGACTCTTTAAGTTTTCCCCTAGTTGAACGCAGAGCCTGAAAATTTTGTAGAGGACCAAGCTCAATTGAATTAGTCAAAGGATTTGCATCCACTGCTGGATCCTGTATTATGGCAATTTTAGGTTTAAAAAGTACAATAAGCAAATAAAAGACTCCATTTCATGTATATAAAGAAGTAGTTCAGTGTATAGTAGTATGTTTACTTGAGCCAAACAGTAAAAGAAACTGAGAAATTACATGGTCAATGCAGAAGATAGTGCCATTGTCAGTGATCTTGTTGCCACTTTGATCAGTCACATGGAATTCTGCATTTTCGTCCAGCAAGAAACCCCCATGGTTAAGCGAAGGAAAAAGAGGTGAGACAATTGTTATATTCAACATTATTTAATCCAGGGAAGAGAAGATGAAACAAAATTTAAAAGATAATATATGCTAGATTGGAAGGGACATAACACACCATTCATAAGCCATTCACCATCAGAGCAAATAAATGACTTGGAAATGACGAGGCGAAAGTCAGTCATGATTTGGACCATCTCCAGAAGAATACCATGCATGTTTGCGATATTGACCTGTCACAAGAAAAGCACATCAGAAACAAAGCCACATGCAATGAACCAGGAACATTTAGCTGACATCTTAATTTGAGGATGATTCATATTTGTCATATACTAGCCTCCCAGAATCTAGTAGCTTATTGAATTGCATATTTGTTGATTTGATACCAATTCCAAAGAATTCTTTTTTAAAATTAATATTAAAGATAACAGAGTTACAGAGATAGAGGAATGATCGAAACAACATAATAGGGAAAGCAACCGGCAAATGTTAAGGTATCTTGAATCAGTGTATAACTCTCATTAAAGAAAATTTTCCAAATCCTGAACTTGTATGTTTAACTCTCGTTAAAGAAAATTTGCACTACCTTAAGAACAGTGTAGTTCTCGCAGGCATTGTTATCAACCCAAACCCTGCACCATAAGTTGAAAGCAAAATCAAAAGTGTTTGAGTTGTTTGCAAGTTAGATTAGTGAAACACTCAAGGGGGATCGGTGATCACACGAACATTGCAGGGTGTACTCTTTCATAGAGTGATTCGAACTGAGGATGTATTGGCTCCTGAAACTTGAAGCTCTCCATCTCTTCTCTCAAACTTCTTAAACCGAATACCAATCGAGTTTAATTCTTGTTCTGATCAAAAGGAAAATAGAGCTCCGACTTTCTTCACCATTCACTGCAGAATCCAAGATCAGCAAGATGTTTGTTTAAAATGGTAAGAGTTTGAACATCAGCAAAAGCAAGAAGGCGATGATATTGATAATGTCGGCCGCCGCTGTTGAATTAAATCTGAGTTGTTGCTTCCTTCTCAGTTATGTTCTTTATTAACAAATTATTATATGTATTTACAAAAGTTTCGCAAATGCCCCACGTCAAGACTGCGACGACTCCATAATCAATACACAACTAAACCTAATAGTTAATTAGCATATATCATTACACTAGAATACGACTAAAATTTGATATACGAGTGAATTAAGTGTAAAAGAAATCTACTCTTGACAATTCTCGTGGAGATTTAAGGTGAAAGAAACAGATTCCATTAAAAAAAAGCTTTAATTATGGTCAGCAAAAGAGCGACGGCATTGTGAATGAGACCGATCGATTATGAACTAAAGATTTGGATTCAATGGCGTAAGATCATTAAAAAAAGCTTGGTGGAACAAGTAGCTTGATAAAAGAAGCGACTAAAATCATCAAACAAGAACTACAAATTTCGTTGTCCTCAACACGAAAAAGAGATCTTAGGTAGAGTGCCGAAAACCTAATTTGTCCGATTGACAATCCGTTGAAACACAAGGATGTATTCAAAAGGAGGGATTGGAGAAGAGAAATTGATAGACTAGCACCTGAAGAGTTCATGGAAGTTGGCGTTTCTGAAGAGAGTACTTGGATAGTTCCAGGAAACTGAGAGAGGTGGTTGTATCTTCACAGAGAGAATTCTGTTAAAGCGAGAGGTGGAGAAGAACAAGATGGGCAAAGCTGACCACTGTAATCTGCAACTAATCTTGATTCCTTCTTGGTCCAAAATCTTCGTTTGTTTCTTGTGTGAAAATTATTTTCCCGTGAAGAACATTTATATCTTTACAAGAAAAGGTTAGATGGCAACGCCAAAACATTTATAACAAAATTTTGGACCGAAGACCTTTAATTTTTTTGGTTTTGAAAAATAGTTGGTCAATCATACGTTGAAAAGTTTATTTTAAAGTTCTAATTGTGAAAAGTTAATTTGTTTGATAAGTTTGTTTATAGGTTAAATATTATATGTTAATTTAATTAAGATTTTGGTTTGTTTATACGTTGGTGTGGATTTCGGGATCCCCGAAGACATCACCATTATATCGAAGACACTGTATTGGTTAACCCACAATGTGCATGGTAGGAGCTGCACAAGTAGATCAAGGATGTAAGCGTTTTCTGCTACGGTATACTACATTTGGTATTCTAGGAAGGTTTTGGCATTTGACCAAAACAGTATACTTCTCGTGAGATTGATCAACACGTGTCTACCTTGTTACATGACATTCCCTACGGGAGACATAGAGAGCATTTCAGCTTAGGTTATTACCGGAGTTGTATTTTGCTCCTTACTATGATGTATTTGTTAGGGATATTGTGTAGTGGGCTTGTTTAGATGAAATTGTCAAAGGTGGAATGACCATTGACCCGATAGGTTGACATTTATGAGTGTCTTTGTTTGCTGGTGGCATTGCTGAAGGTGGACGGGTCTCATCAGCTTTGTCGTATGTATCAAACCTAGAGTAGTGGATACGTTCAGGAGGATTGCATGTTTGTCTGGAGTATCGTGTGTGGATTTTTTTGCTTTTGCTTTGAAGGCATGTAGATAAAGTTTCTTTTGTTGTGGATGAGACTTAACGAGCTCAATGACACTCTTTATATTTTTCTATAAATTTACCTTTACATCAAAAAAATGTTTTGGACCGAAGACCTTTAACTTTTTTGTTTTTTTTTTATACAAAGGCAAGAGAATAAGGAGGATCAATCTCTCGAGATAGATCGTCCTAGAGCATCCTTACAGATGAGGATATCGATATCACAAGGAAGGGATCCGTCAAAAGGGAGGCCGGAGGAGCCGTTAAACGTCAGACGGTCAGCGAAAGAGTTCACTTCCCTAAAGACATGGGTGACCTTGAAAGATGAAAAGCCAAAAATAAGCAAAGTGATATCCGAAACAAGGATATTGACTTCCCAAGGGGGTTTACAGGAGAGGTTAATTGAATTAATAGGGGTTAAATTATCACCCTCAATCTCAATGTCAAAAAATCCCATAAACTTAGCCTGAAGGATGCCCTTACAAGGGCGAAAGCTTCGGCTTCCCGTACAGAGTCGATTGTACACTTACCGTAACCGAAGGAAAGCAGTTCTGCCCACCCGTTCCTGATGGAAAATCCAAAAGCAGACATACCATTAGAATGAACAAACGCATCAAAATTAAGTTTGACTGATTTACCATTTGGACGATGCCATTTGATATTTTTAGTTTTTCTTCGTTGTTTTACCGTTTTTTATTTGGTAGGATTCTGAAGGCACTTAGCCTTGTCCCAGTCCATGATATGCTTGGTAATAAGATGGTTAAGGTTGTTTGGAACTGCTTGATTTTGAAAGATAAACCGGTTGCGGTGCATCCAAAGAGTCCACCAAAAAACACAGAGATATTTGAAGTCAGCAATCAGAATATTATCTTGAATAAAAAAAATAATATCATGAACGCTAAAATTGAGAATCATAATTTTTTTAAAACAATTCAAAGCTTTTTCAATATTTAGAAGGTTAAGAGTAGTCGGAGATCTGAAGAAGAGATGTTTAGCAGTTTCAGTACGACTGGGACTTTTTGAATAGCAAGATTAGTTTTAGTCGGAATACCATCTAGAGAGAGTTTTCAAAAAAAAGTTAAAAATATTTGGAATGATGTCCAAATCCCAAATCCAAGATTTATCTAGCGATAATCCACTTTTATTTTTTTGAATAAGTTCAATAGCCGTCTTTGTAGAGAACTAGCCCTTTTCATTACTCGCTCAGTATAATCTATCTCGGATGTCATTAATTGGTAGAACATATTTTTAATTTTCACGATAATGTTGATTGGGATAATTTTTTGAAGGTGGGAAAATAGATGGGAGTTCCACGTATGATTAGAAATGAAGTCCGCAACCGTGGCCTTATCGTTAAAAGGGATGTCACTAATTCTTAGTTTTGAAAACGGTTCATCCGTAATCCAACGATCATTCCAAAATTTGATTGTTTTACCATCTCCAACTCTCCATTTGATACTCGCATAGAATTCCTCTTTGAGTTTCATAAGGTTTCTCCATTTCCAGGAAGATGTGTTTTTACTTTGGTAATCCCATAAAGGGGCGCCTCTAAGATATTTTTCTTCAATAACTTTGACCCATATATTGTTTGGTTCTTGCAGGATTTTCCAAAGGAGCTTCATTTGTAGAGCTTTGTCCATGTCCTCTGACTTTTTAATTCCAGTCCCGTCAAGGACTTTCATTTGCACATTTTATCCCAACTGATGAGAGGGTGGTAGTTGGGTCCTTTATTCCAGAAAAAATTCCTATTTATTTCACCAAGTTCTGTATGGATATAATTTGGAAGCATAACGTTTGCATGATATAACTTGGTTTTGAGTTAAGGTTAACTTTGATGAGGGTGATTCTGCCTTCTTGGGATAAGGAAGAGGCTTTCAATTTGGAAAGTTGTTGTTTAGATTTATGGATACTGTATTGAAGGTAACGTTTCTGACCCTCCCACAGAAAATAGGACAACCAAGATATTGTTTCAGATTTGTGGAGACGGAAACACCCAAATAAGATTGTATTCTTCTTATATTTGTATTATCTATATTAGTAGTTGTCTGGAAGGCTGATTTATAAAAATTAATGACTTGTCGATGCCAAACAATAAGCATGTAAAAATGTAATAATTTATTATTCGCTTCTATAAGAGCCTAGTTTTTAGGATACCGCCCCTGCGGTTTTGTTCACCGCAGGTTCGGCACAGCCCCCGCACGCTTGAGAACCGCCCCCGTGGTTTCGGCGTCAGGCGCTGCCTTTGTTGACCGTTTTGTTTTCCTCTTTTGCTTCTTCCTTAAGTATCTTTCCTCTACCTTCAGATGAGGGTTTCTTGTCTCTCCTTCTTCCCCACATTCTTCTTCTTCTTCTTCTTCTTCTTCTTCTTCTTTGGTTTTCTTGCAAGTGTTGGCCTTTGGAAGTGATCTTGGATGAGGTTGATGCCTTTGTGGTTGTTCATGGTTTGTTGTTGTTGTTGTTGTTGGTTATAGAGATTTGAGAGGCAGCTTGTTGTGGTTGCTCTAGGTGTATGCAGTGGTGAGTTCCTCATCTCTTTTTCTTTCTTCTTCCTCTTCTTTAGCTTAGAATTCCTCACAAGCGATCTTGTGTATATTTCCTAGACAAATGTTGATATATGTGTATGTATATGTGTTGATGATTGCCTTGGGGAAATGAAGAAGGGAAGAGATAGAGAGAGAGATCGAAGAGAAGTCTCAAAGGCACCCCTATGTTGTTCGACTTCCCCCGTGGATTGGAGTTTCGGACCCTGCGGCTAGGCCAGTTTCGCCGCCCCTACGGATAAGTGTCACCGCCCCTGCGCCTTCCTGCTTCCGCATGTGCGTGTCCAAGACATACCTAGTTTGGTATGTTTCCTTTCCTTCCCTTTTGGCTTAGCTTGAGAGTGTAGCTAGGTTAGTGTTAGCTTGATGATGATCATGTACTTTGAGGTAATACCTTAGGCATTTGCGAGTTTGTTGAGATATTGAGGTTTAGATTCGAGTCATGGTTATGATATGATTATGGGGTGTAGGAGGTGGATCTCCTAACCTTGACAGTGTTTGATTATGTGTGCCTTGTTGATGCAGGCGCTGATCATTTCCTCGAGAGGAAACCGTGACATGGTACAAGTTTACGTTGGTTTCAGGTAAGTCAATAGGACTTACTTAGAGAGTAGTTGTGGATTTGGGTGATGTGATAGTGGTGCTTCGTTATATGGTTGTTGCATTTATAACCTAAACCGGACTAGGACGACCACATATATATGTTAAAAAGCCCAAGTGTATTATAACAGGTCGTGTCCACTTGCCCGATTTTCCAGTTGACTGGGGGGTGCTCTTGCAACCCAGGCCCACAAGTAACAGATAGTACTGATTTATTCTTGTTGGCAGACGGAAGCGGAGGCGAGTTTCGAGAGATTCTCGTGTCACAAAAGAAGTTTAATTAGTAATGGTATAACGTAATTAAAGATAATAAACGGAGATGTGTATGCATTGCATGTTGTGATGTGATTGCGTGTTTGTATGTGCTATTACGTTTATTCTTATCTATGATCTGTTAGCTAACGGTTTTATATTGTATAGTAGATCTTCTACAAGATGGGAGGACTGCAAAGTGAGCCAAATGGGTAATCAGCTGAGGGGTTCCGTACACTAGGTTGCGCGAGGGTTTTTGGGGATGTTTGTACATGTTGGATATGTTGTTGCCATTTTGTACTCGGTTGTGTTTTGTACACCTTTGATGTATATATTTATACAATTTTATATATTTAGTTTTATATCTATATGTCCCTTGTTGTAAGATCTAGTGAACATATTGTCAGGCTAGGGTCAGGATTCATTGTGAGATCCTATCCCCGTGACGCCCCGAGTCCCTCGGATTCAGGGTGTTACAGCTTTAGGGGAAGTCCTTGTGAAAATAAGGATATCATCCATAAAATCAAGAAAGGGTATAATCTGACCACCCCTAGAAATGGGATAACCAATAGTTTTTGAGAATAGGGAACTAACTATTTGGATGTTTCTAGCAAGGACCTCAGCACCCAAGTTAAAGAGAAGAGGGGAAAGAGGATTGCCTTGCCGTAGGCCCCGTTGCGGTAGAAATAAGGTAGTTAGTGAGTCGTTAATTAGTACTGAATAAGAGACAATGGAGATACCTTCATCTATCCAACATCTAAACCTTGAGTAGAAACCAAATTTATCAAGAACTGCTAAGAGGAAAGGCCATTCAACTTTATCAAAAGCCTTTTTTATATCAAGTTTAATTTCTAGATATCCTTGTTTTCCTTTTTTATTTTTGAATCCATGAAAAATTTCATGGGAAATAAGGATGTTATCTTGGATTACACGCCCTTGGGTAAATTCTCCTTGCAAAGGGTGGATTAGATTTGGGAGAATTAGATTAAGACGTTTAGAAATGATTTTTGCTAGTATTTTGAAGATTGTTGAGCAAAGACTTATAGGTCTATAAAGGGTCACTAGTGTTGGGTTGTCTACTTTCGAAATAAGGGCAATAAATGTGTGATTTACTTGTCTTAGAAGTTTACCAGTACGGTAAAAGCTTTTGATAGCTCTAGTCACCAACGGGCCAATGATGTATCAGAATGTTTGGAAAAAGTTAGCAGTCATTCCATCCGGCCGCGGAGATTTGTCTTTTCCAATTTTGAAAATGGCTTCCTTGATTTCCGTAGTCGTGGAAGGAGTGGTTAGGGAGGAGTTTTGTTCATCGTTTACTTCAGTTTGGATAACTTCTAGTTGCTTTTGGATATCTGTTATATTTTGCGTTGTTGTTCTAAATCGTTGTTTGAAGTCATTAATGAGTTCTAAATTAATTTCTTCTTCTTTGGAGATCATTTGGCCATTAGGTTTTGTGATTGTTGCAATTATTCTCCTATTCCGACGACCGGTTGCTTTCCTATGGAAATAATTCATGTTTCTATCTCCAAGAGAGAGGTTATTTCTTTTGGCTCTTTGCATCCAGTAATTATGTTGATACTCAAGGAGGCAATCACGTTTGCGGGATAGTCTATAGATTTTATCATTTTGGTTTTGATTGTAGTAGTTGTAGTTTTGTTTTTGAACTAATACTATATCATTATCAACTTGTTTAAGTTGTCTACTAATGTTGCAAAAAGATTCCTAGTTCCATTTTTTGAGTTTAGTTTTGATTAGAGGGAACTTTGTTACAAGGTTAAACATCTTAGAGCCGGGGAATTGGGATCTCCAAGTTTGTTTTATGAGGTTTTTACAGTCTAAGCGTGAAAGCCACATAGATTCAAATCTGAAAGGTTTATTTTGTGATAAAGTCAAACATTTAGCGAGATCGATAGAAATTATGCAATGATCTGAGGAGGTGAAAGCATGGTTTGGGGTATGACAGCCTTACAAAAAACATATATATATATATATATATATATATATATATATATATATATATATATATATATATATATATATATATTCATGTAACATGCATGCCGAATGGAAAACTCCCCGTCCCCATCTAATGAGTACGTGGACCCGGCTGACCATCTGTCCCGGATCTCTCTACAACTGTCTATCTCTACAAAATCTACAACACGGATAAAACCGTCAGCTAACAATCTAAATATAAGTAGAATAAAGATAGCACAAACACATCCAAGGTAACATAAACACTCATCATGTAAGTGATGCTCACCAAGAATTTTTAGCTAACGGATAAAACCGTTAGCTAATAATCTAAATATAAGTAGAATAAAGATAGCACAAACATATCCAAGGCCAACATCCGAGTACTAACTCGTCGGTAAAGAAGTAGCGGCTAACTCCGCAAAGAACTCGAGATAACTACGTCTAATGTTCTCCTCTGCCTCCAAAGTAGCCTTATCAGCTCTTCTTCTAGACCACTAGGAGTTCTACAAAGTATGATCCGGCCCAACTGTTACACGTGAATACTAGGTGTACACCCTCTAGTTTGGGTAGGAGTGCTAGTCGATTGCTAACTTCCCAATCTTCTTTAAGATCTAACAAGCTTACGTTCTCCGAGTTACTTTTACTTACTCTTGGTGACTTTCCGAAAATGACCACAATACT
>BSUD01000007.1:123282820-123338286 GCA_033239045.1 Fagopyrum esculentum
AGTTCTAAATTAATTTCTTCTTCTTTGGAGATCATTTGGCCATTAGGTTTTGTGATTGTTGCAATTATTCTCCTATTCCGACGACCGGTTGCTTTCCTATGGAAATAATTCATGTTTCTATCTCCAAGAGAGAGGTTATTTCTTTTGGCTCTTTGCATCCAGTAATTATGTTGATACTCAAGGAGGCAATCACGTTTGCGGGATAGTCTATAGATTTTATCATTTTGGTTTTGATTGTAGTAGTTGTAGTTTTGTTTTTGAACTAATACTATATCATTATCAACTTGTTTAAGTTGTCTACTAATGTTGCAAAAAGATTCCTAGTTCCATTTTTTGAGTTTAGTTTTGATTAGAGGGAACTTTGTTACAAGGTTAAACATCTTAGAGCCGGGGAATTGGGATCTCCAAGTTTGTTTTATGAGGTTTTTACAGTCTAAGCGTGAAAGCCACATAGATTCAAATCTGAAAGGTTTATTTTGTGATAAAGTCAAACATTTAGCGAGATCGATAGAAATTATGCAATGATCTGAGGAGGTGAAAGCATGGTTTGGGGTATGACAGCCTTACAAAAAACATATATATATATATATATATATATATATATATATATATATATATATATATATAT
Organism: Fagopyrum esculentum; assembly: GCA_033239045.1. Taxonomy (NCBI): domain Eukaryota; kingdom Viridiplantae; phylum Streptophyta; class Magnoliopsida; order Caryophyllales; family Polygonaceae; genus Fagopyrum; species Fagopyrum esculentum. The sequence continues at coordinate 123,283,449 of BSUD01000007.1, forward strand.
ATATATATATATATATATGTAACATACATGCCGAATGGAAAACTCCCCGTCCCCATCTAATGAGTACGTGGACCCGGCTGACCATCTGTCCCGGATCTCTCTACAACTGTCTATCTCTACAAAATCTACAACACGGATAAAACCGTCAGCTAACAATCTAAATATAAGTAGAATAAAGATAGCACAAACACATCCAAGGTAACATAAACACTCATCATGTAAGTGATGCTCACCAAGAATTTTTAGCTAACGGATAAAACCGTTAGCTAATAATCTAAATATAAGTAGAATAAAGATAGCACAAACATATCCAAGGCCAACATCCGAGTACTAACTCGTCGGTAAAGAAGTAGCGGCTAACTCCGCAAAGAACTCGAGATAACTACGTCTAATGTTCTCCTCTGCCTCCAAAGTAGCCTTATCAGCTCTTCTTCTAGACCACTAGGAGTTCTACAAAGTATGATCCGGCCCAACTGTTACACGTGAATACTAGGTGTACACCCTCTAGTTTGGGTAGGAGTGCTAGTCGATTGCTAACTTCCCAATCTTCTTTAAGATCTAACAAGCTTACGTTCTCCGAGTTACTTTTACTTACTCTTGGTGACTTTCCGAAAATGACCACAATACTTTCCTTCTATCATTAAATCAAATTATTCCTGATTTTTCAGAAGAACCCGCCTATTACTTCTGAAACAATGATATGAGACATTTGCCGGAACTTTACTAAGTGTCTAATGCTCTTTGTAAGACCACTCACTTGGTCTTGTCTCCCTAATATGACTCAGTCGGACCGTTTTTCAAACAATGACTCAACACCTACATCTTGTCAGGCTTTCAACTTGCTGAAATCCTAAGTCACACTCCTAATGGAGGTTTCCATACAGATCTCTAATTCTTTAACTTGAGTTCACAGATACAACATCATTGAGTTTCCTGATCTATAGTTTATGGCCCACCTCACTTCCGTTGCGCTACCCTGATCGATCTGCTGCAGCCCATTACTCATAATCGTGCCCTTCGTGAGTCAAGATGATTTATCAGGCTTCCATCCAAACTTTAATTCTATATATAACGGTAAGGCCCTCTCAAACCGACCGTTGTTTTAAGGATGATCCACTATAGTACAATGAAAGCTCGTACCCTAAGCCCTGTGTATCGGTTGTCCAAACCTTGAGATAAACTATCCGTATTTGTCAAAACTATGGTCCTCGACCCCGATTGGGTGTCATAATTGGTCTAGGAACTCCTCATCAAAAACTCACCGGTTACACCTCCTTGGAGGGATTGGAACATGCGGTCTTAGAATTCCTTAGAATTTACTTAGGTCTCATCGGAACTCTACTTACTACTCATCAAAGTTGCTCAATGTTGTTATCCTTCCACAATCCCTTTGACCTCTAGCGTAGGGAACATAACGTTGACCTACAAGTCCTTATTTTGGTCTATTTACAGTCTTGACCTTGAGTTTCTATTTAGCTCCAAATTCTTGAGGTGCGGTAATAAGTCTACACCGAGACAATAATATCAACCGCATGATGGTCTCTCATAATTGTCTTGGTATCAGTCTCTTCCTCCCGGAAAGATCAACACTTGGGAGGAGATGATGACGGAATTCTTAACAAAATTCTTTCCCCCTCTAAAACCGTTGAAATGAAAGGGAAAATCAATGCATTTATCGTGAAGGACAAGGAGAGTTTGTCCAAGTCATGGGAAAGGTTTAAAGACATTCTTTTGGATTGCCCACATCATGGGATTTCAAAGATAGAGTTGTTGGAGATATACTTTAAGGGATTGAACAGAGCTACCCAACTCAACCTTCAACTACTATCCGCCGGCACATTCATGGACATGCCGATTGATGAAGCTTGGGAGTTCATTGAGAAACAAGATTTGCACATGGAGAAATACTCCCACCAAGGAGCTGAAAATAGAGTTAAGAGAGTCAACTTCCAAGAAGCTCCATCAAATGATAATCAACTCACCTCCCTCAAGAATGATGTGAAGCAATTGAAGGACCTTTTGGTTGCTAACACCAAAAGGGAAGAGGAATGATATCAAGGGTCAAGGAACAACAATCAAGGTTCCCTGAACAACAACTACAACAACAATAGAGGTTCCAACATCCACAATTGGAGATCCAACAACCGAAATCCGGGTAACCCTTATTCTAATTCGAATTCTAATAATTCTTCTAATCCTTTCCTCTCTTCTTCTTCTACTCCATTGAAGAGCCAGGAGCATGGATCAAGTTCGTCCCATCAAGAAAAGAAAGATGCAGTGCTGGAGGCCATCTTGATCAAGCTCAACGCTATGGAGACATCCATGACATCATTTTCGAAGGCACAAAAAGCCTTAGAGCAACAATTCTTTAATAAGGCGAATGAAGCACCAAGAGATCCAGAGAGACTCCCATCCAGGACAGAGAGCAACCCCAAGGGACAAATCATGGCAATAACGACGAGAAGTGGACTTTAAACTGCAGATCCAGTGCCTCGGTCGATTGTAGTGCAGATGAAGAACACCTCGGCCCAGGTACAGTCGAAGAACACTTCGGCGGAGGAGAAATCTGAAGTGTATGTTCCACCTCCTGCATATAAACCACCACTTCTATTCCCCTAGTCAAGGGCCAGAGCACATCTAGACAAGCACTTTGATAAGTTCCTTGACTTGATGAATAAACTACATATTAACATCCCTTTCCTTGATGCTATTCTAGGGATGCCCGCATATGGGAAGTTCTTAAAAGAGATTCTATCAAGGAAGAGGAAGCTGGAAGACTTTGGTGAAGTAAGGATGACATCTAAATCCTTGGAGCTCATTCAAATCATGAAGGAGAAGATGCCACCCAAATTAAGGGATCCCGGCTCATTTTGCATTCCCATACAAGTTGGGGATGTGACTTGTGAAGCCTTGTGTGATCTAGGTGCCAGCGTGAGCATCATCCCGCTGGAGCTATGTGTGAAGATCGAACTTGGAGAGCCCAAGCCGGTAAAGATAAGGCTATACATGGCGGACCGCTCCATTACCCATCCCGTGGGGATTTTGGAAGACGTTCTGGTTAAGTTAGGTAAATTTTGTTTACCTATTGACTTTGTTGTGCTTGATATTCCTGCAGATTATCCCGTTCCTATCATTCTCGGGACACCTTTTCTAGCAACTTCGGGTTGCAATGTTGATTGTAAGAATGCCAAGTTGAAATTCAATATTGGCGGTGATCAAGTGGAGTTTGCATTGCTTGCTGCAATGAAAGGAGAGCCGTTGGGGGATGATATCTTCAACATCTACGATGAAAAAGAATCAAGAGAATTGGTGAGATCTATCCTTATTAATGATCCACTTGAAAGAGTTATTAGTTTTAGCTTAATGGAGGAAGGTATAGATGCTTCTTGTGATGCAGATATACGGAGCTTGAAGGCCCTGGAAGAAGATCCAGGAGCTAAGATTGAAAAACTAATCCAGGAGAAGAAAATCTCCAGTTTCGGTCTCAGTTGCAGTACCTCGACCGAGGCACTTTCTGGACCAAGCGAGGTGTTCTTATCTGAAGAACATCTCGGTCACCCACCTCGGGCACCAACCGAGACACCGAGCGAGATGCCTTTAACTGAGAATAATAAACTTCTTACACCCTTTTCTGAAACACATTCACAGTTGGTGGAACACTTTCTCCACCAAACTTCTGATACTAAAGAACCTTGGTATGCTGATATTGTTAATTATCTTGTTTGCCAGGAAGTACCACCCGGATTGATGTACGCTCAAAGGAAAAATTCTTTAAAGATGTACGCCACTACTACTGGGACGAACCTCTACTATTTAAGAGAGGTCCAGATGGGATGCTTCGAAGATGCATTCCGGAAGATGAGGTTACTAGTGTCATACGGCATTTCCACTCACTTCCTTGTGGAGGACATGCTAGCGCTCACAAAACATGCGCCAAGGTATCTAGGAGGATGTGCAAACGTTTGTTGATTTTTGTGATGCATGCCAAAGAACAGGGAACTTATCTAGGAGGAACGAGATGCCACTCAACAACATCCAAGAAGTTGAGATTTTTTATGTATGGGGAGTTGATTTCATGGGACCTTTCTGTTACGCTAAGATCGTGTGACGCGCAAATGGGTTTTAAATTTATACTCGTTATATTTCTCCTAACTCCTAGCGAACCCGCAGTGTACGGGACGTTCGTAGTAGGGATAGTATTCCGAGGTCGAACACAAAGACTAAGGTGAAATTGATTAGATTTGTGATTGAGTTTAGTAAAGACCTAGGTTGAAAGAAAGAAATAAAGAAAATGAAAATCTCAAATGTTTTTGGTTGGTTTTTGGTGATCAATCAAAGATCACTATACATGCAAGTAATCGATCAACTAGACTATGAATCAACACAAATAAACAACTAAACAAGATATAGATCAAAGAAAGAAAGGACGGATTCTAGGGATTGGAAGTTCCGGTTATGGCGTAGGACTCAAGCTATCTATTCATTTCTTGGATTAACTACGTTGGGGTTAAGTGTTTCTTAGCTTGGGGTCAATCACCGGGTAGGTCTCATGATCCACTTGTCCATTTCCTAGGTCTCATTACCGGGTAAGTCTCTAAGAACCTAAGGGATGGAATTCTACTCAAACCGGATTGCTAACCTAAGATCCAACCTATCCTCACCGGGTAAGTCTCGGAATTGTTAGTTTTAAGCTACCATCCAGCACACTTAATCCAATGGCGGCTTATTAGGCTCACCACTACCTAAGGTTTGTTGTCTTTGGAATCTAAGAACAAGGATTACCGGGTAAGTCTCTCCTAACACTTAGTTGCTAACACTAGGTCTTCCTAGGATAGATTTAACTTGACAAACACTTAGGATTTCAACATTTTAACAATCTAAGACTAGATCCACCGAAACAGGGAAAATCACGGGTTGTTCTACTTAAACCACGGCCGTGGTTCGGCAAGAACTGGCCGTGATTCCTAACAGAGGATACGTTCAAACACAAGTCATCCAAGGCAAATCTAAGTTCATTCTATCACAGCCCTAGCCATAACCATCCTTTCCTTACCCTAGAACCACATCAATTTAGCCTACAACATTCATAATAGAAATCGAAACAAACAAACATAAAATCATAACATCCATTGCAAGATAATGAAAGAAAAGAGACGAACAAGTGAACTTAAATCAAAACCAAGCTGAAAATAGAATTAGAGCAACTTAAAACCCTTCCAAAAGAAGGTTCAAGGGGTTCATACAACTTAAGAAATAGAATCCGGAAATCTTCACTACAAAAACTAGCAAGTGTGGCAATGGTGTGTGTGTTTCTCTTCTCCTCTTCAATGGAGCTCTTCTTCTTCTCTTTGACACTTTCCTTCCTAGAAAAACTTCTTGTTGAGAGGATATTTTTGTTAGAGAGAAATGGAAAATGGATGAGCTGCTCCAAGATGCTCCCAGCTGCCTCTCACAGCCCATGAAGGACCACTTTTATAACAAACTTGCATGAGCTGGCCATGAGAGTCGTGGCACAGCTGTCACAAGAATCTGGCAAAATCCACAGTTGATTACACGGCCGTGATCTGTCAGAGAACCGTGATTCTGTGCAGAAACTTCACCTTTGATCATTAAGCTGTGATTTGGTGCATGGCTAGTGTTGGCAAGGTTCCATGAGTCCTCCTTGGCCCTTAATTTGTGTCCTAATGAGTCCGAGGATGTGTCGTTTAGATGAACGATCCTCAACGCATCGTTTTAGCTCCTAAATTTCCCGAAATACCTATAAAACACGCACAAGTCCGTGTAGACGTCTATCTCGACAAAATACATGAATTGAGTGCAAAACGTCTTGAACTAATGCTAAACCATACATGAATGAGCGGGAAATCTATCTAAATGAGTGTCTAAATCTAGATCATAAATCGTGTTATCAAAATACCCCATACTTAAGGTTTGCTCGTCCCCGAGCAAATTCCCAACTATAGACTAAGTGATGACATGATTTATGTATGCAGAAAAATGGCAAAATCTTTTTGGGTTTGTGCTTCTACTATTGGATCACCTTCATAGTCATGTTCAATGGCAATTTGATAAGCAATTATGTATCAAACGAATAAGGGCATGGAAAGACAATTGTACTTAACTCAAAAGCATGCATGAGATGTAAGGATGAAGAGGTCAAGAAGATCAAAAGTATTTCCAATCTAGATTACTAAGTCTCACAAACATGCAAGTAGGTCATAAGGTCTTGTGACATAAAAGGCCAAGAAACGTTGTGATTGGGTGGGGAATTCTCTAGGTTATGTGATGCTAATCCGGGAATGGAACTAACTTCACTTCCTTGTCCTCGATCAACTTCCCCCAAGTGTATATTTTTCCTTATCTTGCTTTCTTTTCTTTTTCTTGACTTGTTTTTGAGACAATGGCATTGGTGTACAATAGCCGAAACCTCGGTGATTAGCCATCCTCGGGCTTTTTCTATTTTTTCGAGGTGCATCCACACCGGGCACACGTACCAAAGCTCGTTAGGGCTATTGGTTCATTTGACTTTGGCAAGGCACCAACACCCGATTATGTGAAGTGTACCGAGTTACTTGTCATTTAAACCAACGCCCCCAAACCTATATTTTGGCTACACTTCCACAATAATTTCAGCATTTCATTCATGACATTCCTTTCATCAACAATTTTACTCCATACTTGCTTTTCACACACTTCAACACACTAGCATGCTCCTATTCCCGGATGGGTTAAAAGAGGTCAATTTTATATCAATTGAGGTGCTTAAGCAATCATGATCAAGATGAGAAGTAGAGAAAGATGAAATGCCTCATTCATTCCTAGATGGTATGCAAGAACTATCATGTAATTTCGACTTTCAATACTCCATCCATTCTAGGCAAACATCATAATCACAAATCATTCATAGAATTTAAGAGAAGTAGTTCAAGTCCACATATGCATTTATCAATTCAACACACAAGGCCATCCATAGCCAATTCACAAGACAAGATTTCATCATTAGGATCATATCCAAGCCTAGAAAGCACAAAAATTTTAAAATTTTCTGATTTTTATGGGATTTTCGATTTAAGTATGTACAATGCAAGACATGTGCAAATATTAAACTATCCTAGATGCTCATCATGCAAAAGATCATGCGAACCCCACCCCACCCCAAAATTTTAAAATTTTCTGATTTTTTTGGGATCTCTCAAGTGAATTGATGTTGGATGATCCTATCAACCATGGTAGAGAGCTCTAAGCATCCATCAAAGCTTCGGAACCCGCGCTAGGCACCGCTAGCCGTCCAAGTCCCACGTCCGCTCCACCCATAATTGGTGAGGGGTTCATCATCATCATTCATATGCCAAGAAAGGCTTCCAATGCTACTAATGCTCTAGCACACACACAAAGTAGACAAAACACACACAAATATAGAAAAATCTAAAAACGAAAACAAAACGAAAAAGGAAAAATGTTACCAATGGGTTGCCTCCCACCAAGCGCTTCTTTAAGGTCATTAGCTTGACCAAACTCGGGGGAGTCTATTCAAGGTGAAGTGGGGCAATCATGTCCACCGGAGCTCCCGGAATATATTTCTTCAAGCGGTGTCCATTCACTTTGAAATTCCCACAATGCTCCCCTCCTATCTCAATAGCTCCATGGGAAAAGATCTTCTTCACCACATATGGCCCGGTCCATCTTGATTTGAGCTTTCCGGGAAATAGCCTTAGCCTTGAGTTGAAGAGAAGGACAAGATCTCCTTCACTCAACTCCTTGGGGATGATCCTCTGTCATGCCATCTTTTGGTTCTTTCTTTGTAAATCCGGGCATTCTCATAAGCTTCCAACCGGATCTCCTCAAGGGCGTTTATATCAAGCAATCTCTTCTCTCCCGCCTCCTTGAGGTCAAAATTTAACCACTTAATGGCCCAATAAGCTCTATGCTCCATTTCCACCAGGAGATGGCAAGACTTGCCATAGACTAACTTGTAAGGAGTGGTGCCAATTGGTGTCTTGAAGGCGGTTCTATATGCCAACAATGCGTCATTGAGCTTCATAGCCCAATCCTTTCTAGTTCTAGACACCGTCTTCTCAAGGATGGCCTTTATCTCTCGGTTGGAGATCTCCACTTGGCCACTAGTTTGGGGATGGTAAGGTGTTGCCACCTTATGAGTCACCCCATACTTAGCCAAAAGTGCCCCAAAATTCCTATTTGTGAAGTGCTTCCCTCCATCACTAATGATCACCCTTGGTGTTCCAAACCTAGGGAAGATCACTCGGTTGAAGAACCGCACCACCACCTTGACATCATTTGTAGGAGAGGCGATCGCCTCTACCCATCTTGACACATAATCCACCGCCAATAGGATGTAGAGATTTCCACATGAAGAAGGGAATGGTCCCATGAAGTCCACACCCCACACATCAAAAATCTCGACTTCTTGGATGTTGTTCAAGGGCATCTCATTCCTCCTTGAGATGTTGCCCGTCCTTTGGCAAGCATCACATGCCGCTACAAAACCTTGCACATCTCTAAACAAGTTAGGCCAATAAAAAACGGATTGTAATACCTTTGCACACGTCTTGTGTGAGCTAGCATGGCCTCCACATGGTAAGGAGTGACAATGCCGGATCACACTCTCCACTTCATCTTCCGGTATGCATCTTCTAAACATCCCATCCGGCCCTCTCTTGAATAGAAGTGGTTCACTCAAATAGTAGTGCCTCACATCGTTGAAGAACTTCTTCCTTTGTGCATATGTTAATCCGGGAGGCACTTCCTCACACACTAAGTAATTCACGATGTCGGCATACCATGGCTCACTTCCTCTAGATACTTGGAACAAGCATTCCTCCACCATTTGCAATTGCTCATCCCGGAATGAATCATCTATCGGGATGTTGTCTTTTTCAAGCTCTAATGGTGGGAGTCTACTAAGGTGATCCGCCACGGAGTTTTCGGATCCCTTCTTGTCCCGTATTTCCAAATCGAACTCTTGAAGAAGGAGGATCCACCGAATCAACCTTGGTTTGGCATCCTTCTTGGTAAGTAGATAACGGATCGCAGCATGATCCGTATAAACTATGACCTTCGCTCCAACAAGGTATGAGCGGAACTTCTCAAATGCATACACCACCGCTAGCAACTCCTTCTCGGTAGTAGCATAATTGAGTTGGGCATCATCTAGCGTCTTGCTAGCATAATAAATAGCATGAGTACGCCCTTCTTTCCTTTTCCCCAAAACAGCCCCAACGGCTACATCGCTTGCATCACACATGATCTCAAATGGTAGACTCCAATCCGGAGGTTGCATGATAGGTGCGGAGATCAAGGCGTTCTTCAACCTACAAAAGGCTTCAAGACAATCTTTGGATAAGACAAAATCAACGTCTTTCATTAGTAGGTTAGTGAGGGGCTTAGAGATTTTAGAGAAATCTTGAATAAACCTCCGGTAGAAACCGGCATGCCCTAAAAAACTCCTTACCTCCTTCACCGAGGTAGGTGGTGGCAACTTCTCTATCGTCTCAATCTTGGCCCTATCAACCTCAATGCCACGGTTAGACACCAAGTGTCCTAACACAATACCTTCACTTACCATGAAGTGGCATTTTTCCCAATTTAAGACAAGATTTGTCTCCTCACATCTTTGCAACACTAATGATAAGTTAGCCAGGCAATCATCAAAAGAAGAACCATATACAGAGAAATTATCCATGAACACTTCCATGATATTTTCTATGTATTCCGAAAAGATAGCCATCATACACCTTTGGAAGGTGGCGGGTGCATTACACAACCCAAATGGCATTCTCCTATATGCAAAAGTACCCCATAGACATGTAAAAGTTGTTTTCTCTTGGTCATCGGGGTGGATAGGGATTTGGAAGAATCCACTATAGCCATCTAGATAGCAAAAATGAGAGTGTTGAGCTAACCTTTCTAGCATTTGGTCAATGAAGGGGAGAGGGAAGTGATCTTTCCTAGAGGCCATGTTCAACTTCCTATAATCAATGCACATCCTCCACCCCGTAACCGTCATAGTCGGGATTAGTTCATTGTTCTCATTAGTCACTACGGTCATCCCACCCTTCTTAGGAACTACATGAACGGGACTAACCCACTTACTATCCGAGATAGGGTAGATAATTCCCGCATCTAGCAACTTAATGATTTCCTTTTTTACTACCTCTTTCATTATAGGATTCAATCTCCTTTGATGTTCAATAGAGGGTTTATGATTATCTTCCATCATTATCTTATGCATGCACAAAGAAGGCTTAATGCCAACCAAATCATCAATGGTATAACCAATGGCTTTCCTATGCAATCTTAGTTCATGCAACAACTTAGCAAGTTCATCATCACTCAAGCATGCATTAACAATCACCGTATAAAGAATTTTCACCAAGAAAAGCATATTTCAAATGAGAGGGAAGGGGTTTAAGTTCAAGTGAAGGAGGACCTTTATTGGTTGAAGACGATCCAAATAAGGTTGGATGAGATGAATCCAAAGCAAGTGAAGATCCTCCAAGGCTCCTAGAAGCTTGATCACCATCAAGGGTTGATTCAGGGAAAACCACGGTTGGAAATACGGTTTGCTCATTTTCCACGGCCGTGGTTTCTGCTAAGCTTACTTCCCGGAGTTGTCCAGAAAGTTTGACGGCCGTGGAGTGTAGATCTCGACCGTGGGACTTGCAGCTGTTCAACACCTCTTCGTGGCTTTCAAATCCACCTCTTGGCTCCTCTTCTAATGCTTCCAAAGCCTTGATCTCTTCATTGCAAGCCTCCTCAACACCTTCTTCCATCATACTTAAGGTAAGAACCTTCTCCAAGGGATCCTTGATCAAGATCGAGCTCACAACTTCTCTAGATTCTTCATGCTCGATTATGTTGAAGACATCCTCATCAAGGGTTAGCCCTTTCATCATGGTGGACAACTTGAACTTGATGTTCTCTTCTCCAATGTTGAAGGAGAGAGTCCCGTTCTTGCAATCCACTAAGCATCCGGAGGTGGCTAGGAAAGGTCTTCCTAAGATGATGGGAACCGGATAATCCGCCGGAATATCCAAGACGACAAAGTCAATTGGCACATAGAATCCTCCTAGTTGCACCGGAATGTCCTCTAGAATCCCAACCGGATAAGTGATAGAACGATCCGCCATATAGAGGGTCATCTTGACCGGCTTTGGCTCTCCTAGCCCAATTTTGTTGCAAAGTGCAAGCGGTATGATGCTTACACTTGCTCCAAGATCACAAAGAGCCTCGTACTTCACATCTCCCACTCCAATTGGGACACAAAAAGAGCCCGGATCTCTTAGCTTGGGAGGCATCTCCTCCTTCATTGTTTGGATCAATTCCGAGGATCTCTTGGTCATTCTAATCTCCCCATACTCCTCCAACTTCCTTTTGTTGGAGAGTATTTCCTTCAAAAACTTGCCATATGCCGGCATTCCTAAAATGGGATCCATGAACGGAATGTTATATGCAACTTAGACATTAGTTCAAGGAACTTACCAAAGTGATTGTCCAAACGAGCTCTTGCTCTTGATTGTGGAAACGGTAGTGGTGGCTTGTATGGAGGCGGTGCCACATAGGTTGGCTCTACGTCCTTGCTCTTGCCTCCATCTTCTTGCATCCTTCCCTCTTCTACCACTACTTGCTTTCCCTTAGCATGGTCCTTGGGCAAAGGATCCTTCATACTCAACCCACTCCTTGTTGTGATAGCCAACACTTGGCCTCTTGGGTTGTCTGCGGTTCTTCCAGGAAGCTTTCCCGGATCTCTATGGGCTTCACCCGCCTTTTGGAACACTTGTGCTTCCAAGACCTTTTGAGCCTTGGAGATTGAAGTTACGGTGCTCTCAAGGCCACTCAACCTTCCTAGCAATTGCTCAAACATTATTTCGGTTATATCCTTGGGAGGTTGAGTAAATCCGGGTGGAGGTTCTTGTGAAGCTCTTGGTGGTGGAGTTGAGCTTGTGGAAGCGGGAGGGTTCAAGGCTCCATCCGGATTAGAGTAAGAAAATCCGGGATGGTTGTGGTTGGGCCGGTAATTGTTGAATTGCCGGTTGTTGTTGAAACTCCTTGGGCCTTGGTAATTGTTGAAGTTGCCCCTTCCCATATAATTCACATCCTCCTCCTTGGAAGACAAGTTGGCTTGTGGAAGCGCTTGAGGAGTTGCTTGGTTCTTCAAAGTTGTAGCACACAACTCCCTCAAGGACTTCAACTCATTGTTGATGGCGTCAAGCTTGAAATTGTTCATGGTGACTTCACTCACCTCATATGCTCCCGCCTTTCTCCCTTCATTCTTCCTATGGGGGTACTTCTCAATCACTAAAGCTTGCTTCTCCACAAACTCCCAAGCCTCATCTACATGCTTCTCCATAAAAGTCCCACCGGAAAGAGATTGGAGCTTGAATTGGCTATCTTCATCAAGTCCCTTAAAGTAGATATCCAATAGCTCAATTTTCGGTATGCCATGGTGTGGACAATCAAGAAGAAGATTTTTGAACCTCTCCCAAGACTTGAATAAGCTTTCTATATCCTTCATCACGAAGGCATTGATCTTCCCTCTTAATTCAGTAGTCTTGGAAGGTGGGAAAAACTTGGTCAAAAACTCGGTTGTCATCTCCTCCCAAGTGCCAACTCGCCCTTGTGGAATAGATTGATACCAAGCCAAGGCTTTATCCTTAAGAGAGAAGGAAAAAGCCCTAAGCTTATGGTTGTTGCTCTCCAATCTTGGCGGTCTAAGAGTCTCCATCAAAATCTCGTAGTTCATCAAGTGTTGATGAGGAGACTCCCCTTCCATCCCTCCAAATTGATTATGCCGGATCATTTGTAGAACTTGAGGGCGGAGCTCATAATTGTGGGTCGCGGGATCTCCTAGATTCACACCCGGTCGGTGTGCCCTTTGTGCCGGATCCATACGTCTTCCTAGGGTTTGTGGTTCCTCAATAGCAATAGGAGCAACCCTAACATTGGCCGCCGGCTGCGGTTGTGGAGGTGGAGGTTGTCGGCGATTAAGCTCTCCTTGAACAAGGGCTTGCCTAATCTCCTCAATCTCCCTCCTAGTTTCCTCTTGCCTCTCATTGGCAAGTCTCCTTTCTTCCTCCAAGAGCTCATCTCTTAGCCTTATTTGCTCTAAGGCTTCATCCAATTCAGCTTGAAGGTTTCTTCCGGCCATCTCTTTCTCTTTTCGGACGTTCTTGGATCTACATCGAAGGGTTTTCTCCGGTTCGGGATCGAATGGAGCTAAATCCTTTCCACGAGATCTTCGCATACACCTAAAGAGTATTAGATGTCCTGAAAAGCAAAGACACAAACCAAAAAGAGATCAAAAGCAACAAGAAAGATCTATACTAGAAACAATCACAAAATAGACTCAATCTAGACCTAGTCCCCGACAACGGCGCCAAAAACTTGTTACGCTAAGATCGTGTGACGCGCAAATGGGTTTTAAATTTATACTCGTTATATTTCTCCTAACTCCTAGCGAACCCGCAGTGTACAGGACGTTCGTAGTAGGGATAGTATTCCGAGGTCGAACACAAAGACTAAGGTGAAATTGATTAGATTTGTGATTGAGTTTAGTAAAGACCTAGGTTGAAAGAAAGAAATAAAGAAAATGAAAATCTCAAATGTTTTTGGTTGGTTTTTGGTGATCAATCAAAGATCACTATACATGCAAGTAATCGATCAACTAGACTATGAATCAACACAAATAAACAACTAAACAAGATATAGATCAAAGAAAGAAAGGACGGATTCTAGGGATTGGAAGTTCCGGTTATGGCGTAGGACTCAAGCTATCTATTCATTCCTTGGATTAACTACGTTGGGGTTAAGTGTTTCTTAGCTTGGGGTCAATCACCGGGTAGGTCTCATGATCCACTAGTCCATTTCCTAGGTCTCATTACCGGGTAAGTCTCTAAGAACCTAAGGGATGGAATTCTACTCAAACCGGATTGCTAACCTAAGATCCAACCTATCCTCACCGGGTAAGTCTCGGAAGGGTTAGTTTTAAGCTACCATCCAGCACACTTAATCCAATGGCGGCTTATTAGGCTCACCACTACCTAAGGTTTGTTGTCTTTGGAATCTAAGAGCAAGGATTACCGGGTAAGTCTCTCCTAACACTTAGTTGCTAACACTAGGTCTTCCTAGGATAGATTTAACTTGACAAACACTTAGGATTTCAACATTTTAACAATCTAAGACTAGATCCACCGAAACAGGGAAAATCACGGGTTGTTCTACTTAAACCACGGTCGTGGTTCGGCAAGAACTGGCCGTGATTCCTAACAAAGGATACGTTCAAACACAAGTCATCCAAGGCAAATCTAAGTTCATTCTATCACAGCCCTAGCCATAACCATCCTTTTCTTACCCTAGAACCACATCAATTTAGCCTACAACATTCATAATAGAAATCGAAACAAACAAACATAAAATCATAACATCCATTGCAAGATAATGAAAGAAAAGAGATGAACAAGTGAACTTAAATCAAAACCAAGCTGAAAATAGAATTAGAGCAACTTACAACCCTTCCAAAAGAAGGTTCAAGGGGTTCATACAACTTAAGAAATAGAATCCGGAAATCTTCACTACAAAAACTAGCAAGTGTGGCAATGGTGTGTGTGTTTCTCTTCTCCTCTTCAATGGAGCTCTTCTTCTTCTCTTTGACACTTTCCTTCCTAAAAAAACTTCTTGTTGAGAGGATATTTTTGTTAGAGAGAAATGGAAAATGGATGAGCTGCTCCAAGATGCTCCCAGCTGCCTCTCACAGCCCATGAAGGACCACTTTTATAACAAACTTGCATGAGCTAGCCATGAGAGTCTTGGCAAAGCTGTCACAAAAATCTGGCAAAATCCACGGTTGATTCCACGGCCGTGATCTGTCAAAGAACCGTGATTCTGTGCAGAAACTTCGCCTTTGATCATTAAGCTGTGATTTGGTGCATGGCTAGTGTTGACAAGGTTCCATGAGTCCTCCTTGGCCCTTAATTTGTGTCCTAATGAGTCCGAGGATGTGTCGTTTAGATGAACGATCCTCAACGCATCGTTTTAGCTCCTAAATTTCCCGAAATACCTATAAAACACGCACAAGTCCGTGTAGACGTCTATCTCGACAAAATACATGAATTGAGTGCAAAACGTCTTGAACTAATGCTAAACCATACATGAATGAGCGGGAAATCTATCTAAATGAGTGTCTAAATCTAGATCATAAATCGTGTTATCACTTTCCCATTATCCGGAGGAAACCTCTACATCCTCTTAGCTGTCGATTACGTCTCTAGATGGGTGGAAGCCATTGCCTCTCCCACTAATGACGCCATGGTGGTTGTGAAGTTCTTTAATCGGACTATCTTTCCACGTTTTGGGACTCCACGCATTATCATCAGCGATGGAGGGACACATTTCATCAACCGGAAGTTTAAAGCACTTCTGTCGAAGTATGGGGTAACCCACAAGGTAGCAACTCTTTATCACCCTCAAACTAGTGGACAGGTCGAGATCTCGAATAGAGAAATCAAAGCAATCTTGGAAAAGACCGTCTCTAGAACGAAGAAGGATTGGTCTATGAAGTTGGACGATGCTCTTTGGGCTTACAGGACCGCATTCAAGACTCTCATTGGTACCAACCCTTACAATTTGGTATATGGGAAGTCTTGCCATTTTCCCGTTGAGCTAGTACACAAGGCGTATTGGGCAATCAAATGGTTGAATTTCGACATCAAAGAAGCCGGTGAGAAGCGGCTGTTGGACATCAATGAGTTGGAGGAGCTGCGTTTGAACGCTTATAAGAATGCCAAGATCTACAAGGAAATGGCAAAGAAATGGCATGACAAGTGTATCATTCCTAAGGAATTCAAAGAAGGAGATTTAGTTCAACTCTTAATCTCCCGCCTTCGCCTCTTTCCAGGTAAGTTGAAATCTAGATGGACAGGACCTTAGATTGTGAAACATGTTTTCCCTTATGGTGCAGTTGAGATTTGGGGAGAAACAAGTGGAAGCTTCAAGGTCAATGGTCATAGACTTAAGAAATACCAACCAGAAGTTCAGGTTGAGGAGATTGCACCACTATATCTTGTTTAGGGAAGCCGTACGGTCCATCTAGCGACCTTAAATCAAGCGCTTCTTTGGAGGCAACCCAAGTTACTGCTTTCTTTTCCCTTTTTCTAGTCTAGCTTTAGATAGTTTGCTTTTGCTTTGCTTTGTTTTGTTTTGGCGTCCTAGACAGAAACCAGTTACTTTCTAAGGAAGGAATACAACCTAGGATCAACACTAGAAGGACGGAAGTTCGAGAAATTAAGAAGACGAAGTTTGACTGAGACACATCTCGGTTGCAGTCACAGCACCTCGACCGAGGTGATTCTTGAGCAACCGAGGCGACTAGGGCTGACAACAATCCACCTCGGTCCAGACACCCCGGTCTAGTCGGGACCATCTCGACCGAGGTTACAGCAGAATTAGCGAGGGGTATAAAAGGGGAAACAATTTCTCCCTCTTTCCCTCCCACTTCTCTCTCGACCGCGGCACCTAAACCACCTCGTTTCTCCATTCTTCGATCGTTTTCGACGATTCTTGCTTCCATTATGCGAGGAAAGACTAGAGGAACCGTATGCAAGCGAGAAACTACATAAAAAACGCCTCAATTGACCAAATCTGGGGTAAACGCTCGAAAACCCTAACTTTCTTCTTCTCGCTGATTTCAGTCCAGCTTGGCTTTGGTTGCCATTGATTTCTGTTGAAAAAGGATTAAGTACCCTTTAGGAACAATCTGTAGTGAAATTGGGGGAAAAGAACTGAAATTCAGAGAGTTGAAATCCAACAGCGATCTACCTCGGTCCAATCGATCTGCGCCTCGGCCGAGGTGTTCTTGAGGCTGTCAGAGCAACCGAGGTGATCTGCCAGAAAAGAGAAAATGAGTTCCAGGTCCGATCTCCAGTTAGTTGTGAGGGACAGATCCTCACCTTCTTCGTCTTCTTCACGACCTTCCATACCGGTGATACATGAGCGTCACAAGGCTGATTATGACCGCATCTGTACACGCCCTGTGATTGCGCCGCGGTTTTTAGATATTGCTGCTTTTGATTGCCTCTATGTGGCTGACGATCTGAGGCGGATGGTCTCGATGGTGGGACTAGAGCAGTTCATGGAGATTAGAGCTCTAGCCTACCTCGAGCCTACATTGGAATTTGTGAGTTCTGTGACTCACTTGCCCGAGGAGAGAGCCATCAAGTATCGGTTGCTGAACCGGAACTACTTAGTTCCCATGGATTAGTAGAGAGACATCTTCGACTTCCCGACCCCCACAGTTCCCGACTTCCCTTCTCGAGCCGTGGCTCGACAACTTTGGGGTCAGATAGCTCATGTAGTTGAGCATGCTGACATGTGGAGACCTGGAGACTCCAGGGAGAGGATTATCTTCCACCTTGCTTTCCGACTCGCCCACCGTATATTCAGTGAGACACTTCTGGCGCGTACTAAGACGCCCCAGAAGATTAGACAGGGGGAGCTTCTGAGCCTATTCTGTATGGTGACCGTAGGAGTTCCTGATTTCGGAGCGATGCTAGCTGAGGATCTACACCGGATCAAGGCTAAGGAGAAGGAAGATATTTGTTGTGGCGGCTTAGTGACTCACATAGCTACAGTGATGGATCTAGATCTGAGCGCTTGTACATTGGTGGCGGATGCCAAGCCGCTAGGTCTACAAGAGATGATCACCAGGAGGATTCTAGTTCCTCGTGGACTCACTACGCCATATGTGGCGATGCCTTCGGAGCAGATTGCCCCTCAGGGTATTAGGTGGTCAGCTCAGTTCACAGTCTACGACACTCAGTACTGTTTCACTGCACGGATACCTTACATTGAGGATGCTAGAGATGAAGCAGCTCAGGCACAAGAGGAGGATGAGAAGGACGATGGCGGTGCTTCCATGGAGACAGGGATAGATACAGCCGGTCTCAGTGTACCAGTCGTCGATCTAGACGAGGAGGAGACAGAGGAGGAGCCAGCACCACCACCACCACCATCCTAGCGCAGATCCCGCCGCCGCAGATTCAGAGATCCAATAGCACATCAGAGGATTGATGACCTCACCGACCA
This sequence comes from Fagopyrum esculentum, assembly GCA_033239045.1. Taxonomy (NCBI): domain Eukaryota; kingdom Viridiplantae; phylum Streptophyta; class Magnoliopsida; order Caryophyllales; family Polygonaceae; genus Fagopyrum; species Fagopyrum esculentum. The sequence goes on from BSUD01000007.1 coordinate 123,301,545, forward strand.
GATGATCGACGCCTACGCTGCCCTAACAGTAGATATCTGTGAGCGTTTTGATGACCAAAGCCGAGAGATCGAGGGTTGGACACATCAGATGCTAGAGAGCCAGCATTACCAGCGTCGGATGGTGGAGATGCAGTTCCAGCACACCATGGGTTATCCGTTTGACCCATCTCAGCATCCGTATGTGCAATATCCACCACCACCACCAGCAGATCAGGACTAGAGCTTGCGGGATTTCTTTTCTTTATTATTTATGCAGCTCAGCTTATGTCCGGTGAGTACTCTATTTCTAGACTTATTTTGACCCATTGGGACAATGTGTCCCAAGTATGGGGTATTCATGTATTTATTTGACATTTTGTGTATGCTTGTATGACTCTACCGGATATTACTGTTTTATCTTGCTCTATGTGTTTATCTGAGGTTACATGCATGCATACAGGTTATTTGATTGAGAGAAACGTCGAAAACAAGTTAAGAAAAAAAAATTGTTTTACCTCGACCGGGATGATCCTGACCAAACGAGGTACTTCACCTCGGTTGACTTAGAACATCTCGACCGAGGCGGTTTAGTTGAGAAAGTTTTCGAAACGATTTTTGTGCTTCTTTTCAGGATATGACCTCAGTGAAGATTTTGTTTGCAGACTGATTTTGAAATCTTTATATGTTTGAAAGATTTTATGATATGTTTAAGTTGCAAAATGCTTTGTTTGAAATTTTGGCATGTTTAATACTTTGTTTTTATCAAAATTATGTTGAATTTGAAAGTTGACACCCCATGATGAGTTCTCTCACTTTCTTCTTGGGATGATTAAGGCAATTCATTCTCTTCTCTTCTTCTTCTTGATCATGCTTTAGCCCCTCATATACATATTTTGCCTTCCTTTACCTATCTGGGAATTCGGAAGCAAGCAAGTGAAAGAAAAGTTGAGATGCTAGCTGGAAGTTAGAAAGAAACAAATAGGTTTGGAGAAGTCAATCATGATGATGAGTAACTCGGCACCATTCACATCGCCGGGTGTTTGTGTCTTGCCAAATTCGGATTGAGCGATATTCCTAACGGGTCATGGTATGTGCATCAAGGGTTTGAGGCATCTCGAGAAATTGATGACTACTGATCTCCTAGGCTTCGGTTATTGTGCACCTCTGTCCATGCATCCCAAAAAGTAAAGTAAAAAAGTAAAAATAAGCAAAGCTTATTGGTGGAAGATGTTGAAGTTCAAAAGCAAGTGAAATGAAGATCCTTTTCCCGGATTCTAGCACCACATTCCCTATATACATCACACCCTCACACGTTTCTTGACCCTTCTTTTGGAAAGCCCTTGAGACCTCGAGCTTGTTGATTGACTTGGTTGTTTAAACTGGATTATACATGATTAATTTTGATAATTATGATTTGTTATGTATTCTATGATTTTATGCAAAGATGAACAACTTTCCTATATTTATAAAATGTTTTGATCATATGTTGATTTTAGTTGCCATGAAGCATTCTCTTAGAGTGATCTATGAGTGGAGCACACCACCAAAATATTTTGAAATACTTTTCATTGATCTTTATGACTTATAATCCATTCTATCATGTATTTAAGATTTCGAACTTGCTTATGGACAAGCAAGGGACATGTATGAGGTATTTTGATAGCATGTATTATAGTCTATATTTTGGGACTTTTTTAGACGTTTTATCTTCAATAATCTGCATGTTTGCATGTATATTATGTGATTATATTGCTATTTCATCTACCTTTACGGGAATCGAGGTCTACACCAAGTTTCGTTGTAATCGTAGGTAAAACGGCACGTTTTGGACTAAAATGGAGCTAAGGAGCTAATGAGTCATAGGAGCTACATTCAGGAGCTTAGAAGAGAGCTCAGGAAGCAAGGAATTAACAAAGAAGATTTACTTTGGACTAGATTTAAGAGATTTCACATTCAGATGAGATTCACCTCGGTCAGCTACAATACCACCTCGACCGATGTGATCTAGAGGTGTGCCCCGACCGAGGCGAACACCCTGGCGCGGCGAGATATATTTTATTTGTCTGAGATCTTTTATTTTTGGAAGGAGAGATCTTATATTTTTGGGCTGGATTTTTGGAAGGAAGACCATATATTTGGAAGATCTATTTTTGAGATATGGATATATTTTATTAGGATATTATCGTTTTAAGATATTATTATCTTTGGAAGATAATTCTCCTATAAAAAGGGCTAGATTTTCCACAATTCAGCATCGTCGCATCACCGAAAACCTGCTACACCACATTCTACACAACAATTATGAAGGATTTTTGGAGGTTTGAAGGAAGATTGAAGGAAGTTCATAGCTTTGTTATAGCTTTTGAAGGGATTTGTAAGACTTTCTTAGATTCCCTTTTGTTTGATTGTCTTGTTGGATTTGTGATCCAAGGAACGTTGATTTGTTTGATATTTGATTCAGTTATTGAAGTCTTGTTCTTAAGGTTTTTGTGTTCAAATATTCATTCCCTTTTCATATATTTGATTATTGCTTTCATGATGATGAGTGGCTAATTTTCTTGTGCGATTCTAGGGTGATTGGCTGAAAGTTGTGGGAAAGACGATGATAGAATGATCTTAATCCAGTAGGACCCTGAAAGCTCGAGTACTTATCCTTAACCCTAAAATATCTCGTTCAGTCGATGAACATCTCGGCGGGGTGGAACTTGACTGACCGAGGTGACCTTTTCTGATCCGAAACTGAGAGTTAAGTGTTAGAGTTTGCCAAATCCTATTCTTATTACACCTTTCCTGGTTCAACGTAAGCCTAGGATGAGACTTACCCGGTGATTCCTTAGTTTGTTTACCTAAGATCATAAGTGTAGGTAATAAAGGTTTATCCTTTATTGGGGTTTGAATGTGCCTTCATCCCATCTTTGTGAGTTACCTTGATACTTACCCGGTAAAGGTTGATTCTATTCCCTTAGTTGGTGTGTTAATTTGAGATTATAATTCCTTTCCTTAGGACCTTGAGACTTACCCGGTAATAGGAGCTTTGGTTTAGGATAGTGAGTAGTGAGACTTACCCGGTAATCTATTTCCATCTTAAAAACACCTTCCCTTTGCAAAATCTCAGCTTTGTCTGCTTTATCTTTAGATCTTGAATTGGAACCACAACTAGATGCTTTAATCCCTAGAATTTGCATATTTCCTTTAATTGACCTTATTATCATCTTTGATTTGCTTTAATCGCTTTTGTGGTTATTAGTTACATTGACAACCTATACTTGCTTTGTTTCACCTAAGTCCCTGAGATCGACACCCCAGAATTCTTGCTTTTACTATAATTGATCCGTACACTGCGGGTTCGCATCCTTGTTTTAAGCATACTTCTTGGGTTATAAATTTTAAGCTTGTACACACCGTTTGGAGCGAACAACGTCCTTGTGGAATGGATTGATACCAAGTCAAGGCCTTATCCTTGAGGGCGGAGCTCGTAGTCATGGGCTCCGGGATCTCCTAAGTTTACACCCGGATGGGGCACTCTTTGGGATGGAGCCATACGTTGCCCTAGTGTTTATGGCTCCTCAATGATGATCGGCTCAAACCGAACATTAACCGCCGGCTGCGGTGGTGGTTGTGGAGGTTGTTGACGATTAAGCTCCCTTTGCACAAGAGCTTGCCTAATCTCTTCAATTTCCCTCCTAGTTGCTTCTTGCCTCTCATTGGCAAGTCTCCTCTCATTCTCCAAGGCTTCATTCCTTAGCCTAATTTGCTCTAAGGCATCATTCAACTCAGCTTGGAGATCTCTTCCGGCCATCTCCTTCTTCTTCTTAATGCTCTTGGATCTAGTCTTAAGGGTTTTCTCCGGTTCAGGATCGAATAGAGCTAAATCCTTGCTACGAGATCTTCGCATGCACCTAAAGAGTGAGAGATGTCCTGAAAATTCAAAGACACAAACCAAACAAGATCAAAAGCAACAAGAAAGACCTACACTATAAACAATTACACACAATGATTCAATCTTGACCTAGTCCCCGACAACGGCGCCAAAAACTTGTTACGCTAGAATCGTACCACGCAAAAGTCTTACAATTTATAACTCGATATATTTTCCTAACTCCTAGCGAAGCCACGATGCATGGGTTGTTTTGTAGCAAGGATAGTATTCCGAGGTCGAACACGAAGACTAAGATGAAATCAAATCAAACAAGTGATCATGGATGTGCAATCTAGTAAAGAAAAGATGAAAGAAATAAAGAAATGAAAATCATGATATTTTTGGTTGGGTTTTTGTGGTAATCAAGCAAGATCACAAATCATGCAAGATTATGAATCAAACAAAAAGCTCAAAGTAGCAACACAAACAAACAACACAAGAATTAAGATATGTGATCAAAGGGATAAAAGCGGATTCTAGGGGTTAGGACTTCCGGGTATGGCATTGGACTCAAGCTTTTAATCAACCTTGGACAAACTACGGTGTGTTGGGAAAGGGTGTTTCTCAGATGGGGTCAATCACCGGGTAGGCCTCATGGTCCACTAATCCCGCACCTAAGGTCCTATTACCGGGTAAGTCTCTAGGAGCCTAAGGTTGGGAATTCTACACAAACCGGATTGCTATCTAAGAGTCAAACCTCTCCTTACCGGTTAATTCTCGGGAAGGCAAATCCTAAGCAACAATCCTAGCACACTCAGTCCAATAGCGGCTTGTGAGGCTCACTACTACCTAGGGTTCATCATCATTGGTACCTAAGGTTGGGAATTACCGGTTAAGTCTCTTCCCTCACTTAGTTTACTAGCATTAGGTTATCCTAGGCTAGATTATGCTTAAAAAACACTAGGATTTTAACAATCTAACATTCTAACATTCTGATTCATCAATACAAGCACAACAGAGAAAACCACGGGTAGATCATACAGAACCACAGACGTGGAATTACATGAACATGCCGTGATATTGTTCAGAGGTTAGGTTCGAGCAAGCAAATCATCCAAGGGTAGGTTCAAGTCTATTCTATCATAGTCCAAGCCATAACCATCATTCCATTACCCTAGAATCACAAATATTTAGCCAACAACATACATTTTAAGATTCAAACTTAACAAGCAAACATTCATGGCTTCCATAGCAAGAGAATGAAATGAAAGTGAAAAGAAACAAGTAGTCTTAGCTGAATATGAGATTAAACAAGACTTACAACCCTTCAAACACAGCTCTAAAACGTTCCTTACAATGTGTTCGCCACTTAGCGTGCGTGCAAATAAGCTTTAATTATAAAACTAGAAATCAAGCAAGCGAACCCGCAGTGTACGGATCGATATAGTTGAGCAAGAATTCCAGAGTATCGAACACAGGGATTTGGGGGGTTAAATCCAGTTATAGATTATCAAGCAAGTAAATGTATGAAGCTTTTCGAATTATTGGGAAAACAACAATCCTAAAGATCCAGGAATCCAGCTGTGGCAATCGATTCAAGATATACTTAAAGATATAAGGACAGAGTTAAGATATGCAAAGGTATACGAAGGTAAGGAAATCGTACGGTGAAGTTCCAAAAACCTTATATGACTCACCTACAAGACACTCTCTATAAAGGTTGTTGAGGCTTCAATATAGAAAGGTTATAAAGGTAAGAATTAATGTCAAATACCCAAACTTGTAATCCAAGGATCAAGACTAACTAAACCGATTAAGGTTGTGACACTCAGAATCGAGGTAGAGGTTGTTGAGGCTTCACTACCACCTAGAAAAGGGCAAGCCAAGACTAAGTTAAAGCAAATCTTTAACTTTGGATTAAAGTAAAAGCAAGTTCGTAAACTGACACAAAATTACGGGTAGTTCTTGAGTTCCACGGCCGTGGAAACTCAAGAACAGACCGTGGATTAGGTTCGTCGGCGATTCTCTCTAACTCTCAGGGTCCAATCTGTATACGATCGATCTATCATCATCTAAGCCACAACTATCAACCCTTCACCTTAGAATTGTTAAAGGGTTTTAGCCAACAATAGTCATATTGATATCAAATTCAAGGTTTAAAAGAATGAAAGATGAAAACTTCCGAAAACCTTTAATAACTTTCAAGTCAATCTCAAATTCACAAATCAAGAATAATAATGCCAATAGATTCGGAATAACACAAACAATCACGAATCTTAGATAAGAAGGAAGAACGGGATGTCAATCCGTCTTCTAAATCAAACCTAAAGATAAAGCGTAACCTTCTTGCGAACAATCTTCCAAATCTTCAATCTTCCGTCAATCCGGAAATCTCAATAGCAAAGCGCGAAATCCTCAATCACAATCTCCGCAAGATGTGAAATTAGGGCAATTCCAAGTGTAAGCGGAAAATGCGTCTAAGCGTAAGCGAAGATGACGGAATCTCTCTTCGTCCGTCCTTTTATAGTGTAAGATAAAATATTGGCCCGGCCCAATTGCGTAGGAGATCGTGGCTTAAAGTGTGGCGAAAAAGATCGCCAAGATCACGGTCGTGGAAAGGTTCCACGACCGTAATTTAGAGCGTGGAAATTGTCACGGTTTGACACAATCCTTTCACGGCCGTAGAAGTTACTGGAATGAATCACGCTTCCCTTGCCAAGGTTCCACGGCCGTGGACTTGAACGTGGAATGTAATACGGCCGTATTTTAGAGCGTGGTTTAGGGCTAAACCGTAATTCTTCCTTTCCTCGTGCTATTCTTCAAGTTAGCACCTTCCTTAGCTCCTAGAGATGTCCTAAATCCTTGGACATGCTAAATCAAACTCCATTCTCGCACAATCCGTTCGGAAATAGCTCTTAATTGCCTACAATCAACATAAAGCTTGTGTAGATCTCTATTTCGACATTATAGATAAACTAGCTCACAAATGCATCAATTAATCAATGACTATCATAAAGGATGAAATACACTTAGAAAACGTTCCTAAAATATCACAATATTTCATGCTAACAAATAACCCCATACTTGCCACTTGCTTGTCCCTAAGCAAGGTCTTTCAAAAAGCTTTAAAACACAAGTTAGGATGAAATATGTGTACCTTCTCAATGCAAAACTTCTTTTGGATGAATGTGCCTTCTAATCAATAGATCATTCTCAAATCTTGCTTCATTCGTTTATAAGACTTTCATACACTTAATCAAAGAGTAAAGAGTAAAGAAAGCTCATGAATCAATTAAACTTCCATACAAACATCATAACCTTCAAACATTATCAAAATCAATCATAAGAAACTTCAATTTAGATCACCAAGTCGTATAACATTCTTTTGATCTTAAGGACTTTCAACAAGGTCTAGAATGTGGAAAGGGAAGGAAAACTTTAAGGAATGTGGTGCATGAATCCGGGAAAGTGGATAACTATTCTTTTCTTCTTCTCTTGCGGTTTCCGCAACACTTTCAACTTAGAGCTTCGCTCTCTTCTTTTCATTTTTCGACTTTACTTTTGGAGTTATGGATAGAGGTGCACAAAAACCGAAGCCTAGGAGATTGGCGTTTCTCAATTTTTATGAGATGCCTCAAACCCTTAGCGCACATACCATAATCCGCTAGGAATATCGCTCAATCCGACTTTGGCAAGACACAAACACCCGGCTATGTGAATGGTGCCGAGTTACTCATCATCATGATTGACTTCCCCAAACCTATAATTTCTTTCTATTCTTTTGATTGCAAATAATTGCTTTCAAGGCCCTCCCACATCAAACATGTCAATATCAATCAACTCCTCCAAATTCCCGGATAGGTAAGGAGGCCATAATTTCAATGAGGGGCTAAATGATCAAAGAAAGAAGAAAGAAAATCGAATTGCCTTAATCATCTCAACAAGAAGTGTAAGAACTTATAGTGTGATTTCAACCTTATTTTCTCAACATGATTTAAGTAACATTCATCACATTATGAAATTTGCAAGAAGAAGTATAATCAACTCATTCAATTTCTTTTCAATTCACTACTCATTAAAGCATGCAATTGTCATCAAAACTCAATTCACAAGTGGAGATTATCATAGAAATCATCGCAATTCCTTAGAAGCACAAAATTTTCAAAATTTTTCAATTTTTATGCGTTTTTCAAACTCTTTTTCATGCAATGCAATAATGAAACGTGTAACATTATAATGAAGCATGCAAGATAGTCTCAATAGAAGCAATCAAAGTGAGTAAGAGTTATTACAAACGATTAGTCACACCCCACCCCATACTTGGAACAAACATTGTCCCTAATGTTCAAAGAAAAGAAAAAGAAGAAAAGAAAGAAATTAAAAAAACTCACAAATGGCGGTGGAGCGGCTAAAGCTGTCGGTCATCGTCGTCATCACTGCGGTGGAGGCGGGAATGGAGAGAAGCTAGGGTCGTAGTACCGCCCGAACTGCTGGCGGTAGACATCCCTCATCATATGGTCGAGGTCGTCCATACGTGCATCTCTAGTGTCGGCTCGAATCTCCAAAGCTCTCACTCTATCAGAAAGGTTGGTGACCCAATCCAGCAGCTGCTCATACCAACCTGGAGGCTGGTTGTACCACCCCGGTGCATCTGACGGTGCTGGTGCTGGTGGCGGTGGCTGCTGTGCAGACCATAGTGGTGGAGCTTTGTACCACGCAGGAGGAGTCTCCATCCAAGTGGGTCTCTCGCTCACGTTGGCGCGGCGAGAAGATGATCCTGAAGCTCTGGCGGGACGTGGAGAACGTCTAGGCATATCAGGAGCTATGTCCGGCTGATCCGGAAACGTGCCGAAATCCTGCTTAGCTCCTCCTCCTCCCTCATACTGATCTTTCATCTCCTCCTCCACAACTACGGGTGGTGGTGGGACATATGGAGGGGCTGCAATCCTGTTCGCATGCATAGCAGCGAACGTCTCCTTCTAGTTATGGCGTCCAGCCATAATGGAATACTCCGGGAGCCACTCAATGCCCCTCCCCGTCCTGCTCTCCCATGGCATAGCTGCATAAGGTGGACCTCTATGGGTGGGAAAGATGAGACCTCTAGTCATGAAGGCCTGAAGTCCTAGGGGTACAGCAGGAATGCGTGTGCAGGCTGAGAAATCTACCCCTAATATCCTAGCAAGGTGGGTGACTATCCCACCATATCCAATGTTGTCAGCCCTCTTGTTCTTTAGCTTGCTCATGGTAGCAGCTAAGAGGGTGGCGCAGTCAGCAGGCCGTCCATATAGCATGGAATACAGAAGAAAGAGCTCATCCGTCTTGATCTTTTGAGGTGTCTCCGTCCTAGGGAAGAGACACTCAGAAAGTACCCGGTGAGCAATCTTCAAGGCGAAGAGATACATCAACTTAGCCTTGGTATCAGCTGGTTGCCAGCGGTCCTCGCTGGCATAGATCATGGCTACCTCCTCCCAGAAATCCTTGGCGTAAACGCCGCTAGGGAAACGACCATTGAAGGTCTCTTGGAACCCAAAGAAGGCTCCAAACTCCAAGATGGAGAAATCATAGTTTCTTTCCATCAGACGGAAAGAAACTGTCCTATTGACATGGTTGTGCTCAAAAGACGTCACAACCTCTCTAGTAATCTCCTCATATGCGTCTTCTCGGATAGCCGAGAAGACGACAAGACCAGCTCTATCCAAGAGCCAAGTAAGGTCATCTATGATGTGTAGAGGAGCTAAATCCTCCAACAATAGGTACCTAGGTCCTATAACAACTCTCTTGTGGATCCTCTCAAAGGCGTCGAGATGATCCTCGTGAATGGTAGGAACCCTAGGGCTAGGAGGTGATGGTGATGAAGGTGATGATGGAGGTGAAGGGGATGAAGGTGGTGGTGCTCTAAAGGATGAAGAGGAAGAGGGGTTACCCTTCCTCTTTTTATTCTTATCCTTCTCTTTGTTCTTATCCTTATTTCTCCCGGACACTCTCCTCACAAAATCCATTTCTGGCAGAAACCACGGTCTGTTCTTGGTGTTCCACGGCCGTGGAAGTTACAAAGACCGTGGTTTTGTTCGTACTTTCGCAAAACTCAGCAATTAATCACCAAACTCAGCAGTCAATCATTCCTATGCTAATTTCTTCCAATTTCAATCAGTTCTCCTACAAATGCTAGCAAAAACAAAGCCGAATTGACAAAGATAGAGAAAGAACCAAAAACCTAGTTTTTCGGATTTTAGAATCCGAATTGTGCTTTCTCCGGTTGTTTGCCGCTCGATTTGTTGCTTGGATCTCGTTGGTGATCGGATTTGCTTCGATTTTGATCAAAGAATCGTTAAAAACGATTAACGATTGAGGATTTCATGGTAGAGGGAGAAATCGGCGATTTTTGGGCGTAATTTTTGGTGTTGTGGTGTGTTTTTGCGAAGAACGTGGCTTATATAGTGACCGTAAAAATTTTTGAAAATCACGGTCTGTCGGGGGTTTCACGGCCGTGGAAATGTACGGAACCCTGGTTTTGGTGATTTTTCAAAGGCTTTTGGAAATTACGGTCACTGTAGCTGTCACGGCCGTGGTTTAGGCCGTGGAACTCTCTGTAATGCTCCAAAGTCCAAGTTTCGTCAATTTTCTTCAAATTTACTCTTCCCCTTTCCTTTTCCACTGTTCCTACATCCAAAAACACGAACATACCGGAAGGAATCGAAGGCAAAACAAAGCAAAAACGTCTAAACTAAGCTAAACTATGAATCGAAGGCAAAACAAAGCAAAAACGCCTCCCAAGAAGCACTTTGTTTAAGGTCCGTAGCTAGACCAAATTCGCACTTATTCGAGTACGGTGGGCGCGAACTCTTCAACTTGGAGTTCCGGCGTATACTTCTTGAGTCGTTGACCGTTCACCTTAAAGCTTCCGCCCGCTTCACCCCATACTTCAACTGCACCATGGGGAAAAATACGTTTGATTAGAAAAGGTCCGGTCCAACGAGATTTAAGCTTACCTGGAAAGAGACGAAGCCTTGAATTGAAGAGGAGAACTTGATCTCCTTCTTTGAGGTCCTTTGGGATGATATGCTTATCATGCCAACGCTTTGCTCTCTCCTTATAAATCTTGGCGTTTTCATAGGCATTCAAGTGGAGTTCTTCAAGCTCATTAAGGTTCAAGAGACGCTTCTCTCCCGCTTCCTTCATGCTGAAATTCAACCACTTGATGGCCCAAAACGCCTTGTGCTCCAACTCTACCGGTAAGTGGCAAGACTTCCCATACACAAGGTTGTATAGTGTGGTTCCTATGGGAGTCTTGTACGCAGTCCGGTACGCCCACAATGCATCATCAAGCTTCAAGGACCAATCCTTCCTAGTCCTTGAAACCGTCTTCTCTAGGATTCCTTTGATCTCCCGATTTGAGATCTCAACTTGTCCACTAGTTTGTGGATGATAAGGGGTGGCGATCTTGTGAGTAACCCCATACTTAGCTAGAAGAGCTTCAAAGCGCCGGGCAATGAAGTGAGAACCTCCATCACTAATGATAGTCCTTGGTGTCCCAAATCGTGGGAAGATGGTCATGTTAAAGAACTTAACCACCACCATGGCATCATTGGTGGGAGAGGCAATTGCTTCCACCCATCTAGAAACGTAATCCACCGCCAAGAGTATGTATTGGTTTCCACAAGATGATGGGAACGGTCCCATAAAGTCAACTCCCCAAACATCGAAAATCTCCACCTCTTGGATGTTATTGAGAGGCATCTCATTCCTCCTAGAGATATTTCCTGTTCTTTGACAAGCATCACAGCAGGAAACAAAGGATTGCACATCTCTAAATAAAGTAGGCCAAAAAAATCCAAATTGCAATACCTTAGCGCTAGTCTTGTTTGAACTAGCGTGTCCTCCACATGGTAGTGAATGACAATGGCGGATGACACTTTGCATCTCATCTTCCGGCACACATCGCCGAATAATGCCATCCGGACCTCTCTTAAAGAGGAGAGGTTCATTCCAAAAGTATTCCCGGACATCCTTAAAGAACTTCTTTCTTTGTGTGTAGGATAATCCGGGCGGTATCTCCTGACAAACCAAATAGTTAACAAAATCAGCAAACCATGGTTCGTTACCTTTGGAGATCACATCGATGCACTCCTCTATAATGTGTAGGTGTTCGTCCGGGAAGGAGTCATCTATAGGTAAATGGTCGTCCTCTAGATGTGTTAGGCGACTCAAATGATCCGCAACAGAATTTTCTGAACCTTTCTTGTCGCGGATCTCTAGATCGAATTCTTGTAGGAGAAGAATCCATCTAATTAGCCTTGGCTTCGCATCCTTCTTTGCAAGGAGGTACCGGATCGCAGCATGATCCGTGTAGACAATCACCTTTGCACCTACAAGATAAGAGCGAAATTTGTCCATAGCATAAACAATGGCTAAAAATTCCTTTTCCGTAGTGGCGTAGTTGAGATGCGCTTCATCCAGCGTCTTGCTAGCGTAGTATATGGCATGGGTTCGCCCTTCCTTTCTTTGTCCAAGAACAGCTCCTATAGCTACGTCACTAGCATCGCACATAACCTCAAAGGGAAGGTTCCAATCCGGAGGTTGAATAATAGGTGCTGAAATTAGAGCTTCCCGAATCATGTTAAACGCATCCAAGCATTCCTGCGAAAACTCATAAACAGCATCCTTCATCAATAGATTAGTTAGCGGTTTTGATATTTTTGAGAAATCCTTTATGAAGCGCCTATAGAATCCAACATGTCCTAGGAAACTTCTTATCCCTTTCACCGAAGTTGGGGGAGGAAGCTTTTCTATAGTCTCTATTTTCGCCTTATCCACCTCAATCCCTCTACTAGAGATTAAGTGTCCTAAAACAATGCCTTCCTTAACCACAAATTGACACTTCTCCCAATTAAGAACTAGGTTAGTGTCTTCACACCTTTGTAATACAAGAGCAAGGTTAGAAAGACAATTGTCAAAAGAGGAACCATAAACGGAGAAGTCATCCATAAAAACCTCCATTATTTCCTCTATGTATTTGGAGAAGATGGCCATCATGCACCTTTGAAAGGTGGCTGGGGCGTTGCAAAGCCCGAACGACATTCTCCTATAAGCAAACGTACCCCACGGGCACGTAAACGTGGTCTTCTCTTGATCATCCGGGTGTATCGGAATCTAAAAGAAACCACTATATCCATCAAGATAACATAAATGAGAATGTTGTGCTAACCTTTCAAGCATTTGATCAATGAATGGCAATGGGAAGTGATCCTTCCTCGTCGCATTGTTAAGCTTGCGGTAGTCTATGCACATCCGCCATCCTGTTACGGTTCGGGTAGGAATGAGTTCGTTATTCTTGTTGGTGATGACCGTCATTCCTCCCTTCTTCGGAACTACTTGAACTGGACTCACCCACTTACTATCGGAGATAGGGTAGATGATACCTGCATCAAGAAGTTTAAGAATTTCCTTCTTGGCAACCTCCTTCATGGTCGGATTCAACCGCCTTTGAGGTTTTTTTGAAGTCCTAAAGTCCTCTTCCATTAATATTTTATGCATGCATAGGGAAGGTTTGTTTCCTACTAAGTCCTCAATAGTATATCCTAAAGCTTTTCTATGTTTCCTAAGGACAACCATGAGCTTATTGTGTTCATCTATGCTTAAATCGGAACTAACAATAACCGGAAAGGTAGAATTAGGTCCTAGAAAAGCGTACCTTAGATGAGTAGGAAGTGGCTTTAGTTCCATCGCGATCGGAGTCTCCAACGGCTCTTGAGGAGATTCCGATGCCTCCTTAGAAGTGTCTAAGGAAGTAGAAGGTGTGGGAGAAGAATCAAAAGAAGTTGAAGAAGAGGCACGATCACCTTCTTCCACGGCCAGAATCACGGGTTCTCTGTATCCTCCACGGCGGTGATTTTGGGCGTGGAAAGGGAATACGGTTGCTCTGTTTCCTCCACGACCGTGTAACCCTCTGGAGTGAGCCACACTTCGGTTGGTGAAATCCACGGCCGTGGAATATAGTGTATGGCCGTGGATCCTCACGTTTTCTACTTCGTCGTGGAGTTTATCAAACTCCTCTTCACCTACTTCTTCTTGTGCTTCTAAGGCTTCAATTGCCTCATTGCACTCCTTTTCTTCCCCTACATTCATTAGACTCATAGTAATAACCTTTTGCAAAGAATCTTTGAAGAGAATAGCACTTACCTCCTCTCTAGACAACCCTTCTTCATCTTTGATATTGAATATATCATCATCAAAGATTGGTTCTTTCACTAGACTGGAAAGAACGAACTCTACCTTCTCCTCTCCTATGTCAAAGGCGAGTCTAGCATTCTTGCAATCGACTATGCAGCCGGAAGTTGCAAGAAACGATCTTCCGAGTATAATCGGGACCGGACTATCTGCAGGAATGTCAAGCACAACAAAATCAATGGGAACAAAGAATTTACCTAGTTTGACCGGGACGTCTTCTACAATACCGACGGGACAAGATATGGATCCATCCGCCATGTAAAATGTCATCTTCACCGGTTTAGGGTCGCCTAAACCGATCTTCCTACATAATGCAAGTGGTATAATGCTCACACTTGCTCCCAAGTCACATAATGCATCATATGTGACATCTCCCACTCCTATGGGAATGCAAAATGACCCCGGATCCTTTAGCTTTGGGGGCATTTTCTCCTTCATGGTCTTGATGAGATCCAAAGAATCCGAACTCATCTTAACCTCTCCAAAATCCTCTAACTTTCTCTTGTTAGAGAGGATTTCCTTTAAGAACTTGCCATAAGCCGGCATACCTACAATAGCATCAATGAAAGGTATATTAATATGCAGCTTGCTCATGAATTCTATAAACTTACCAAATTGTTTATCTAGACGCGCTCTTGCTCTAGATTGAGGGAATGGTAGGGGAGGTTTGTAAGCCGGAGGAGGAACGTAGACATCTTCCTTCTCCTTCCCCTTCTCTTTGTCTTTCTCAACGGAGACTTCAACAAACTTAGGCTGCGGATCGGTGGTTGTCACTCCGCTCCTAGTTTTGATTGCCATCACCCTTCCCTTTGGGTTGTCCTCCGTTTTTCCTGGAAGTTTCCCTTGATTCCTAGGAACTTCCTCCGCATGAGTAAACATTTAGTTTTCTAAAACCTTTTGGGCTTTATCAACCTTAGTTATATGATCATCAACCTTGATGATGCGAGTCTCTAACCCTTGAAGCTTTCCCAAAATTGTCTCCAACATGGGATCGGGCTTCTCCTTCCCTGAAGTGCTTCCTCCATTAGATGTTTTCCCCTGGCTTTTCAAAGGAGTAGAGGAAGAAGAAGGTGGGGTTAGTGAATTTGAATTGGAAGGATAAGAGTTACCGGAGTTTTGTTGATTGGAGCGCCAATTGTTGTTGTTTGAACCCCTATTGTTGTTCCAATTGTTGTTCCGGTTGTTGTTGTTGCCGTTCCAATTATTCTGGTTGTTGTTCCGGTTATTGTTGTTGTTGCGGTTTGTATTCTCACCACCATTGTTGTTGTTGCCCAAGTAGCCAACATCTTTTCCTTGTAGCTTTGGGAAGTTGGTCTTGATAGCTTCCTTCAACTCTTTAATCTCATTGTTGAGGGAGAAAATTTGATTTTGAGCTTCATGTGTGAGCTTCGCTCCTTGCTCTACACGATTTCCCTCAACTTTCCGGTGGGAATACTTCTCTATGACTCTTGCTTGCTTCTCAATGAAGTCCCAAGCGTCATCTTCCCTCATGTCCATGAATGTACCACATGAGAGGGATTGGAGCTTGAATTGTGTCTCCACATCCAGCCCCTTATAGTATATCTCCAAAAGTGCAAGCTTGGATATGCCATGATGAGGGCAATCCAAGAGCAAATCCTGAAATCTTTCCCAAGATTGAAACAAAATTTCGTTAGATCTCATGGAAAATGCATTAATCTTACCTCTAAGTTCCGCCGTTTTGGATGGCGGAAAGAACTTAGTGAGGAACTCCGCGGAAAGGTCTTCCCACGTGTCTAGTTTCCCACTAGGAAGAGCTTGGTACCAAGACAATGATTTCCCCTTCAAGGAGAAGAAGAAAGGCTTGAGCTTATAGTTGTTGGTAGTTGCGTTCTTCGGCCTCATCGTCTCCATCATACACTCAAAATTTTGTAGATGTTGGTGTGGAGATTCAACGCTTGTTCCGCTAAATTGGTTTTGGCGAACAAGAGTAATAACCTGCGGGTTGAAGCTAAACCCTTGCACATCATCAGCATCAAAGTTCATACCTAGACGGCGTGGTTGCTGCGTTGGATCCATCCTTTGGCCAAGAGTTCTTGGCTCCTCATCCACACGTTCGATCCTAGCATTCCTAGGTGGAACACGGCGATTTGCAGCTGCCCGTGGATGGAATGAATTCACATTGATCGTGGGATCAATTTCCTCTAACGGTGGCATGGAGGAGTCGCTATCCTCATTGGATGAGTTGGCTCTAACCGATCTTCCCGGTCTCCTCCTTTTCTTTTTCTCCTTGAGGTTGTTTATCTCCAACCTCATTTGGAACATCATGTCCGTTAGATCATCAACCTTCATTTGGTGACGATCCGTCTCTTCTCTACGTGTCTTCTCACTCCATTGGAGTTGAGCTTCTTTCTCCGCTAACTCCGATTGAAGATCACGTTCGTTTTCTTCAGCCATTTTCTTTTCCTTACGCTTTTGCCTTAAAGTCCTCTCAATCTCTTGATCAAGAGGTAAGAAGTCTTCGGTGTTCCTAGACCTGCGCATGCACTTGAAAAAATATCAAATAACAAGGGAACAGCTCCCAAGCTTGACAACTGAAAACCGAATTCGGCCTAAACCAAATCCCCGGCAACGGCACCAAAAACGTGTTCGCCACTTAGCGTGCGTGCAAATAAGCTTTAATTATAAAACTAGAAATCAAGCAAGCGAACCCGCAGTGTACGGATCGATATAGTTGAGCAAGAATTCCAGAGTATCGAACACAGGGATTTGGGGGGTTAAATCCAGTTATAGATTATCAAGCAAGTAAATGTATGAAGCTTTTCGAATTATTGGGAAAACAACAATCCTAAAGATCCAGGAATCCAGCTGTGGCAATCGATTCAAGATATACTTAAAGATATAAGGACAGAGTTAAGATATGCAAAGGTATACGAAGGTAAGGAAATCGTATGGTGAAGTTCCAAAAACCTTATATGACTCACCTACAAGACACTCTCTATAAAGGTTGTTGAGGCTTCAATATAGAAAGGTTATAAAGGTAAGAATTAATGTCAAATACCCAAACTTGTAATCCAAGGATCAAGACTAACTAAACCGATTAAGGTTGTGACACTCAGAATCGAGGTAGAGGTTGTTGAGGCTTCACTACCACCTAGAAAAGGGCAAGCCAAGACTAAGTTAAAGCAAATCTTTAACTTTGGATTAAAGTAAAAGCAAGTTCGTAAACTGACACAAAATTACGGGTAGTTCTTGAGTTCCACGGCCGTGGAAACTCAAGAACAGACCGTGGATTAGGTTCGTCGGCGATTCTCTCTAACTCTCAGGGTCCAATCTGTTTACGATCGATCTATCATCATCTAAGCCACAACTATCAACCCTTCATCTTAGAATTGTTAAAGAGTTTTAGCCAACAATAGTCATATTGATATCAAATTCTAGGTTTAAAAGAATGAAAGATGAAAACTTCCGAAAACCTTTAATAACTTTCAAGTAAATCTCAAATTCACAACAATAATGCCAATAGATTCGGAATAACACAAACAATCACGAATCTTAGATAAGAAGGAAGAACGGGATGTCAATCCGTCTTCTAAATCAAACCTAAAGATAAAGCATAACCCTCTTGCGAACAATCTTACAAATCTTCAATCTTCCGTCAATCCGGAAATCTCAATAGCAAAGCGCAAAATCCTCAATCACAATCTCCGCAAGATGTGAAATTAGGGCAATTCCAAGTGTAAGCGGAAAATGTGTCTAAGCGTAAGCGAAGGTGACGGAATCTCTCTTCGTCCGTCCTTTTATAGTGTAAGATAAAATATTGGCCCGGCCCAATTGCGTAGGAGATCGTGGCTTAAAGTGTGGCGAAAAAGATCGCCAAGATCACGGTCGTGGAAAGGTTCCACGACCGTAATTTAGAGCGTGGAAATTGTCACGGTTTGACACAATCCTTCCACGGCCGTAGAAGTTACTGGAATGAATCACGCTTCCCTAGCCAAGGTTCCACGGCCGTGAACTTGAACGTAGAATGTAATACGGCCGTATTTTAGAGCGTGGTTTAGGGCTAAACCGTAATTCTTCCTTTCCTCGTGCTATTCTTCAAGTTAGCACCTTCCTTAGCTCCTAGAGATGTCCTAAATCCTTGGACATGCTAAATCAAACTCCATTCTCGCACAATCCGTTCGGAAATAGCTCTTAATTGCCTACAATCAACATAAAGCTTGTGTAGATCTCTATTTCGACATTATAGATAAACTAGCTCACAAATGCATCAATTAATCAATGACTATCATAAAGGATGAAATACACTTAGAAAACGTGCCTAAAATATCACAATATTTCATGCTAACACAATGCTTTCAAATGTTCTCAACAAAAGTCACTCAAAAATCACTCAAATGTTCACTCTAAATCTCTATCTTGATGTGCTGTTCTTGCTCCAAAATGAGAGTGTGTTTCTTCCTCTCCAAGAATTCCCAATCTGGATAATGATGAGGTGTATGGAATGTGGGAATTCTCTAGCAACAGCCTGCAGGACCACTTATATTCTCCACCAAGAGCAAGGGTCGGGCAAAGAGATCGTGGGACACGTGTCAAGGCTGTCTAGAGAAAACCACGGCCAAAATTACGGGCGTGGTTCTGGCCTCTGGACCGCGGAATTCCCTCTTCAGCTCTCTTTGGATCATTAAGCCATGAGTTGGTGCAAGGCATGCACCAACAAGGTCCTATGTGTTCTCCTTTGCTCCTAGCTTGCTCCTTAATGAGTCCGGAAGTGTGCCATCACGAGGAATGATCCTCGAATGTGTCGATTAAGTCCAAGAGCTCCCCAAAATACCTACAAAACCGACAAAAGCTCGTGTAGACGTCTATCTCGACAATATGCATTAATTAGGCGTAAACGTCACGAACTAATGTCAAACCATGCATGAATAACGGGAAAAACTATCAAAATGAATGCCTAAACTAACGTCATAAATCGTGTCATCAACAACCTTACAAAAAAACATATATATATTTATGTAACATGCATGCCGAATGGAAGACTCCCCCGTCCCCATCTAATGAGTACGTGGACCTGGCTGACCATCCGTCCCGGATCTCTCTACAACTGTCTATCTCTACAAAATCTACAAGACGGATAAAACCGTTTGCTAACAATCTAAATATAAGTAGAATAAAGATAGCACAAACACATCCAAGGTAACATAAACACTCATCATGCTGACACATAATTTGGTTATTATCTGATAGCTTAGGTGATTCACTTTATTCCGTTTTTAAAGTTGTGGCACGAGAATCTTAAGATTTCTCGCCTCCGTTCCTTATCCAACTGGTGATGATTTGGCACACCTCCGCCGGTGGCGTCCCCGCAAACCAAGTATGGACTAATCCCTAAAGAAACCCCCAGCGCCCTCGGGCTAACTGAGTAGAATGCCTTTGCCCGTTACTCTTAGGCCAAATGTGTAGGCCGGTCGATAAACACATCATTCAAACCCCAATATCATTATTCACACTCATATCCAAAAGCTAGCTTAGTAAGCCCAAAGGACTTACCGGAATCGAAACTTGATTCCCGTTATCTCAACTCGGTCCGCAACTGTTGGGACTCAATTGCCGGTCATAATGGAAAGTGGATCAAAATACATCCCATATTCTTAAAAGTCTATAAATTCTAAGATGTACAATCCCTTCAAGAGGAATTACTAAAATGCCCTCCTAAGGTAAAATGACCATTTTACCCCTACTCCCGAAACTCTCAAAGATCCTATAATATATGCCCAAACCTTTCTTTGGGACTTAATTTCCTAATTAAACTCTTAAGAGTTAGTTTAGGTAGAACTTATAGATTACACATTTTTCTTAACATTTAACAAGGTCACTAAGGTCCAACTTTAACCTATGATACGAGTCCCGAATAAAAATATAAAAATTCTAACAAAAATCTCTAAATCTTCTATGCTATGCACTCTATCAATAGAAGCAAGAACTTCCCAAAAATACCTAATAATCACTTCTACACAAATTCCCAAAGTCGGTTCCAAAACCAGAAAATTCAGACTTAGCCAAAAACTCAGTGTTTCTTAACTGCTCAACCAGTCCACTTTGGACCATCATAGATCTAAATCCAACCGTTGGATCGACCCTAACTTTTGGTACATCACACTATACATGACACTATATAACATACTATTAATTGAACGGTGGCTTGTATTTCTAAGGTATGTAAACGTAAGTTCAAACATGATTGCACAACACGGAAAGTTTCCAGCACTTAGAGAATTTCAGCATCATCTAGAAAACTGTTTAAGGTCCCAACTTCGAAAAATCATAACTCCTAAACCACTTGTTGGATTTCTCCCAAAAGAAACATATGTTCTACAACAATATGTCAACTATATCATATCCAAAATTCAATTCCAATAGAGATCAAAAGCCTTTTCAAAACTATCTCACAAACCAGCATCACATGTTGTTTTTCTCAACACTCAGCACACTTATAAAAACTGTATGATGAGTCAACTTTGAAACACCATAACTCTCAAACTGTAATATGGATTCCTCTAAAAGTTTAGTATGATCTACTATGAAATACTGTCTATGACATATCCGAAAACCAGCCAAAAAGAAAGAGTCTAGCTTACCCAAAATTGGAACCGAAGTTGACTGTTCAACACTTCTGAAAACTCAGAAAAACGCATGAATTTGTACAGCTCTCCTACGGTTCTTCTGGGTAGGTTTAAAAGACGAAATTGGTATACGTTAGACAAGGAAAGAAGTGGACTGAAGTTTAGTGTAGCAAAGGTTACAAGCCTTACCCAATTCCGAGACTCGAAGGCATGAAGGAACATGGCACAAAGTCTGCTGCTACTTGTTGTCAGTGGAGGAGGCGTAGGGGGAGCCTCTACTACTGTTGTTGACCCAGTGCAGTCGGAGGGAGAGAGAGGGTCGACTGTGGCTCTAGCATCACTGTCGAAGGTGTGTCGACGAGGGGAGGCCGATCCAAGATTGTTGTTTGGTGCGCAAGGACGGAGAAGACGATGGCCAAGGTTGCTGCTTGGTGATAGAGAGGAGATGAGGGAGGCCGGGTTGTTTCCATCATTGCAAAGCCAAGGGAGCAAATGCTACTTGCAACACCAAGAGATGAAGGTAGCGGGAGAACGACAAACCGAAGGAGAGATAGACAACGAGAGTCACGTACATGAGGCTGGGTGCAACGGCTGGAGGTATGAGAGAGGGTAGGAGGTTGCACGGTGGTTGTGGATGTGGAAGATTGGTGCCGACTGGGATAGCAACGAGGATCATATAAGCGACGTGGTGTTCCTTGGCATGCAACAATTCACATGGGAGCTAGGGCAATTGGCGTCTCTCACAGATGGGCCGGGTAGAATCATATATGTGGGCTGGAGCAAGGAGATGCAAGGGAGAGGCCCGGCTGGGCAGGCATGACAAGGAGCTTGAAACCCTTGTCAAATATTGTTATGGGTTTTTGTCGAATATATATATATATATATTAGGGTTTGCAAACTTTACGGTTTGATTAACATTTCATCTTTTTTATGTGAGTTTAAGCTTACATAAAATGATACAAATTTGTAGCGGTGTATAACACTAGGTATATGTAAAAGGTTGACAGATCGAAACCCGGTTTGACTCGGAAATAAACGGAATGAAAATTCCGGATATTACACAACTTTGGTTTCAGCTAGAGTTATTATCTTAAAGTTTTCATTTTTACAAGTAAATTAAAGTCAGTACAAAACTTTTTTTCCGGATCCCTCAACAGTTCCAAAAAACAGTTTTCATTGGAAATAGTTATTAGGACGATTATGGTTGTTCCTTGGAGAATCTAGACGGTAGGAGAAGCGGGATCTTCTCTTTAGTGGAAAAGATTGATATTCTAGTATTAAGAGATTCACTGTGAGATCAAGTTTATATAATATTCTAGGGTTAATGGTGAGGACGTTAACATTTTTATTACTAGTATACAAAAGAAGCTAAGATAACGTCCTCATGTGCTAAGGGCATGACAAGAAAATTGACCAGCCAGTCTCAATCTCCCAAATGAACGGGGAAGTCGTGAATCTCTCAGGATCCTCTGATCTTACCCCCTCAGGTAACCCTACTACAAATGGTACACCCTTTGTGGTAGCTGAGGACAACCTATCTACGCATGCATTAGATATAAAGGATTGTGTAGCACCCGTATCAAACAAAACTCTCGCAGGCAAGCCATGAATCGAGATAGTATATGTGGTCGTACGTTCTTCTGGCTGATCATCACTCCTCAGCTCAAATACTCTCGCATGAGCTCCTCTAGTGTTAGTAGTACTACCACGTCCCCTGTCGCGGCCTGATCCCTGCATAGTACTTTGCGGGGGAGGATGTCTTGTAGCCTGATACTGTTGTTGATGCTAACTAGGAGCCCGATATTGTGGCGGCTTCTGTCCACTCCACTGAACACCTGTCTGGAAAAACCCTGTTGTGACGGAGCTATGCATGCCCTGGCGGAAGAATGTAGCTCGGTGTCTTGGCTTGCGGCACATGAAACTTGTCACTAGCGGCTTCTTGCAGTTTGTCCGGAAGTGCTCGTGACTGCCGCAATTTTAACACTGTCGCTCTTTACATGAAGCTTGTACTGTAGTATGATCGTTAGGTCGTCCTTGAGTCTATCCTCATCCATTATCACACACTCTTGTACCCCCACTGGCATGTGCTGTCCTCTGCCTCTTATTTGGCCAGCCGGACTTAACAACTCTCCTACGGCCTGACATATCCCTCTCATATGCCGAGGCCGTATACTAGTAGTCTAGTAGAGACTCACAACAAAATCCTTCCAGATACGAATGAATACTCTCCCTCAATATCTTAGATAAAAGATAAACATGTTGATCATCAAGAGGTGCAGCCGGACCATGCAATGTAGGCTCCTCTTGAAACTTCCTGATTGCCTTCGTAACAAAAAGGTCCTCAAATCCCAAAAATCCTACAATTTCTCCCTCCTTAGTGCAGCAGGACATAATCTCTCTCTGATGAGACTCCTCATCTGCTCAAAACTCATAACTTTGTTACAAGCGGTCCTCCACCAGTATTGCGCTTGCTATCTGAATAAGGTCTGCACTAACTCCACCAATCGATCCTCTAGGCATCAGATCGACTCTAGTGCGGTCTCATCATGCCCAATCCAGTGCTCCACCTCTAATCCTATCTTCCCTTCGAATGGGGGTACTCTCATGTGGTTGAAAGTCTTCAACCACGAGTCTAGTCTTGGTTCTCTCGACTCAGTACGAGCCTTGTCAACCTCGACTCCTCCCTCAGGTGCAACTGGCACCAGAGTCACTCTCTACGATACCTCAGCTGATATTGCCGGTACTGGTGGTGATGGGGAAGATCCCCTTGTCCTAATAGGTTCCTCCACTCACTGGACATACTTTGAGTACTCAAAGGCTCCTATAGAGACGCGGCCTGACTCGGTGGATTGCACTCTCTGTGCTCTAGACCTAGTAGTAGTCTCATTCTCGACCTCAAGAACTATACACTCATCAAACTTCTTCCACTCCAGCATCTACCACCAAACTCACTACTAGTGGATCCTCTTGAGCCGCAGGGGCGGCTGCTGGTTCTGTCAGCCTTCCCTTGCGGTCTTCTTTCCCCTTTCGCAGCTGCTCTTCCTCCTTCCGATCCCGTGTCTTTGCTTGGTGAGTTCTCTACCTTGAGTATGTATTTTTAGATGATGTTAGAGAGTGTTGATAATAGAAGCATGTTAGGTTTAGACCTAGGATAGTTAGAATGCCATGTAGTGGCTTGTGGATCTTAGGCGAGTATGGAGAGATTGTTAGAATGTTCTAAGGGTTAAGGGTTGTATGTTTCTGAGTAGTACATGGGATGAGTGTAGGGATATCCTTGTGAGGCTTGTGAGGTTGAGATTGTAAGTTTATAGCTGTGAGCTTATGGTTGTTGAGATTATGGGCTAGGATATGCGTATCCTAGCATAGTGTTGTAACCATTGTGATCATGGAGACTAGGCATGTCATCCTAGTGGTGTTGTGAGTTATGATCTTGCGAGATCCAAGAGTTTAAAAGTCTTATGATTTTCTAGCTTCTGTTGAGTGTGATGTGAGCATGAGGGATTCTAGGATGCGATCCTAAAATTGAGAGTCAAATAGTCTTGCGTAGATCATTTTTATAGATGTCTAAATACTTCTATTGTGAGTGGGTTGTTATTGATATAGTTATCTTCCTGTGAGCAGGTTTTGGGCTTCCTCCCTAAGGAAGTGAGAGTGTTGTGAGTTGAGTGTGGTGAGGAGGTAAGTCTCCGGACTTACTTAACTCGTATTCTTCGTATTAGCGTTGATGTGTGTTTGGTGGTGTATGTTTATTGTTTATGTTATAACAACGAAACCAGAATTAGGATTACCGACCTTTATGTTATTTGACCCGAGTGTATGATAATGGACGGTGACATCACTGCCTAGCTCTTGCGTAGAGCTAGGAGGTTCTTGGTGACTAGCCGTGTTGGTTAGACGGTCGGAGGCATCTATACCGTTCCATGCCGCAAATGAGGACCGAGGCGAGTTTCGGGAGATTCTCGTGTCCAAAAAGAAGTTGAATTATAACGGGATATGACTTACTAATAATAAAGATAATAAACCGGATTGGTGTGCTTTTGAGTATGTTGTGTGCTTATGATGATTTACTTGTGTTTATGCCTTTTCATTCGCGCCTTCTTTGGTAACCACTTCCACATCTTCATGTTACCCTCTTAAGTTGTCTCGTTTTCTTCTTTTGCTTGATTGTCCTTCATTTACTTCGTCTCCAATCCTCCTCTTCGATATCCTTTATAAGGAATTCGAGAATGTCATTGTGTTCGTTAGCATGAAATGCCAACTCGATACTTTAGCGTCTTCTACGACATATGAACGTCATCATAAGCCACATCATCTTCTTAAAGGCGATGATATCGTATCATCATCTTAGCTTAAAGGTTTCATAGCTTCATATACTACTATATGAATAAGACTATGTATACATAACTATATAAGTCCTTAGTCCATATCTCTACCAATATAACACATCCGACATGCCATCATATCAATACAAAGTCTAAAACATATAATCGTCCACATATACAACTATACACATAAATCATGTCCATCATGCAACTACAAACCACAAAGATACACATCAGTTTCATCATGCATAACTACAAACCTCATATCTATAACTTATATATACATATATACATATCAAAGTCCAATAAACTAAGCTGTCGAGATCCGCGGAAGGAGTGGTGGTCCGTACATTCTACCCCGACTCATGCATGTGATTTTGAAAACGGAAAATCAGAACCCGTGGGGTTCTATTTATTCCTTATTCGACCTTTAGAAGATTGCGAGTGCCATTGTTGTCAACCTAGGGCTCTGATACTACTTTGTGACACCCCAAATCCGCGGCACTCGGGAATGCTACGGGCAAGACCTCACAATGGGTTTCGACCCTTATCTTGACAAAAATTTCACCGGACCTTTCCAACATGGAACAAATAAAGGCAAAACCGTAAATCATTTTTAATGCAAATGATAAGAAGCCGAAAGAATGCAACAACAAACTTCAGCCGAGATACAACTCAAAACCAAACGCCAAAAATGCAACATACCAAACGCAATAACCGAAGGACAAAATACAACTTAACTCCAACTTATAATCCCTTCCTAAAATGTACGGACCCCGGCTGCCCACTCTTCCGGATCTCTCGGCCGCATTCCTAACCTGCAAGGTAATCTACAACAATCGGTATAAAACCCCGGCTTCCCACTCCAACTCATAGACCAATGGGAGATAACGTATATAAACTTTTCAAGAAGATGCGTGGACCACTAAAGATGCGAGTCAAGGAGAAGATGGGTGGAATCCTAAAATGTGTGAGACGGTGTCCCAGTATGATAAATAAAGCTTCTCTTAGACGCTCCTAAGCTTTGAAGTCAAGATGTGAAGAGTGATCGAACCCCATGTGAAAGATGTAAGATGCCGTAAGTTAAACTTACGAAGTACCATTAAAGGAAGAGTCGACATTACGAGATATATGAGAAGAATGGAATGGTGGGATTCACGTGGAGTTAACCGACTTCCGTTATGGTGATAAGGCTAAGAAACGCTAAGAAGATAGAAGTGTGAGTGGACGTGATCCCGAGAAGAAGAGCGACGCAACAAGGAGCTTTAGTTGTGAAAGGACTTAAGACGACGACCAATAGATACGCGAGAAGTTGTTGAGTTATGTTAGAGCTTTTGGAGAAGACACGCATACTAGATGTCGAGAGGCGCGGCTAAGCCTATGAAGACGAGTTATACGAAACGTGAGGCCTAGAAGTGTATGGTTACATTATGGAAGGGGAGAAAGCCCAGAACATGGAAGGAGCTAACGGAGTTGAGGTAGAATACCCTAAGGAGGGTAGCCATCATGAGAATAGTGACAAAAAGTATTAAGAATTGGTATGTCATTGACTTTAGAGAAGGCCAACCACAAGGTTATCGGTAATGACCGAGAACGCATTAAATGCGGGTTACCATGGAAAAGTGGTAGACGGGAGGTATGACCTCAAGTGGAGACTACAATGGAACAATAACAAAAGCTTGGAGTTTTCCCTATAGTCGGATGCCAATAGTAAGAGGTACATCAAAAGAAGTGTGATTGTCTTGCACCATATAACATTAAATGGTTTAAGAAAGTGACGGTAATAGACCTCCCAGAGAGGGATGGTAATGCCCCTTTCTGCGACCTTTATAGTTCTCTAGTTTTTGGCATACGGAGGAATGGTGCGGTCTGGAACCGTAAAGGTTTAAGCATATAAGGACGTAGTGGATCAAGAGGAAAGTGAAGTTCCACGAGTTGCTTTAAGCAAATGGGAAGATATGGAAAGGAGATGCATGATATTCCGTTATTAAGGAACGAATGATAAATGATGCGAACAAGAGATGCGTCAAAGTTGTTAGACTCACCCAAAGGAGCCATGAAGGCTACGGTGTGGAACGAAAGACCGTAGCCACAGTAGCGTTGAAAGCTTTAAGCTTAAGGTGGTAGTACATGGGGGATCATGAGTCAAAAGTTCCGTGGTAGGAATGGAGAATTCTTCCAGTCTTTCCTTTAAAGCATTCTGGTATGAGTTTTGAAGAAATGTATGAGTCAGGAAGTTGTACCTTGATTTCAAAGGGATATGTATGGTGAACGACGAGTAAGGGTATCCTCCTTGTAGTGGATGGCCCGTTAAGACTAGATGCATGTGAGCGCGATGTTTGATTAGATCGACTCGGAGTTGAGACATCATCAGTTTTGGATGAAGAGAAGAAAGGACCTTCATAGGGCGGAATTTAGGGCCGATATGGTTAATACAAGTATAGTGAAGCCATTTGAAATTGCAAGTGCAATTGATGAGTTGGGAGTTTACACAAATGAGTATCCATCGATTTCGGAATCGTGTTACGATGAAGTCGGCATTTGAATTGTTTCAGGAGGCTCCAAGGTGGACCCTAACCTAAGGGTGTTATGACAGTGGTGATACTTGAGTTGCGCTAATGATTCTTATCATTGGATTTGACGATGTCTTGTTGTACTCTCAGAATTGAAAGGAATGAGCTTGACACGGGACAACAAGGATACCGGTTATGCAGGATGAGAGGATGACTAGAGTTATCGAGACGGGTTGGTCGTCCGAGGTGACCCCCAATGAGACGTAGCGGGTTGAGAAGACCCAGTAGATCACTTGAGAATGAGATGATAGTTTCGGTAATACCTTCAAGATATATGGAGAAGATATGAAGCATATAAATTGGTGGGCTGATAACGTGATTTATGACGTTAGTATAGGCATTCATTTAGATAGTTTTTCCCGTTATTCATGCACGGTTTGGAATTAGTTCATGACATTTACGCTCATTTCGTGCATATTTCTAGAAAAGACATCTACACGAGCTTTTGTCGGTTTTGTAGGTATTTCGGGGATCTTTTGGACATTAATCGATACATTCGAGAGTCAAGCCTCATGGTGGTACACATCCAAGGCTTTGAAGGAACATAATTGGAGCAATGAAGGACACAAGGACCCTTATTGGTGCAAGCAATGGAGCAACTCATGGCTAGACGATCATAACAAGCCTCTGTTGAAGAAAATCGACCCAACACTCAGGAAAATCGTCGGATTTTTCTGTCTGGGTCGATTTTCTGGCCTTTGACAGCTTGAGCCACGTGTCCCACGATCTCTTTGTCCGGCCCTTGCTCTTGATGGAGAATATAAGTGGTCCTGTAGGCTGTGGCTAAGGGAGCTCTCCCACATTCTCTCACACACACCTCATTCCATTGGAGGATAGACTTGGAGAAGAAGAAAAACTCTCTCATTTTGGGAGAAGAAGAAGAACACCAAAACTTAGAGTGATAGTGAGCTTTTCAGTGATTTCGAGTGATTTTTAGAGTCTTTGGTTGAAGGACTTTTGGAAGGATTGTTAGGAACGTTTTGGAACTTCTTTTGAAGGATTGTAAGTATTGCTTAAACTTATATTCAGCTTAGATTTCTTGTTTTACTTGCTTATCCTTCATCATCTACTTATGAGAACCATGTATATTTGTGTGATGATTTTGGATCTTAAAATGCATGTTATTGGCTAGTTTATTGTGATTTTGGAGTGATGGATTGATGGTTATGGCTTGGGTGATGATAGAATGGACTTGTATGTTCGTTTAGGATGATTCGTATGCACAAAACCTAACCCAGACAAGAAAATTGACCTGTTCATAGGTTAGATCGTCCGATTTTCCTTATGATCCACCCGATTTTTCACTCTGTTGCTCTTTAATTGATGAATCTATATGTTAGGATGTTAGGTTGTTGGCATCCTAGTGTTTATTAAGCATAATAAAGCTTAGGGTCACCTAATGCTAGCAAACTAAGTGAGGGAAGAGACCTACCCGGTGATTTCCGATCTTAGATACCTAAGATGATGAACTCTAGGTGGTAGTGAGCCTCATAAGCCGCTATTGGATTGAGTGTGCTAGGATTATTGCTTGAGACTTCCCTTTTCCAAGACTTACCCGGTAAGGAGAGGGTTGCCCCTTAAGTAGAGTCCGGTTTGTGTAGAATTCCCTACTTTAACCCCTTGAGACCTACCCGGTAATAAGAGTTTGATGAGGGATTAGTGAAGCAAGAGACTTACCCGGTAATTGCTTTCATTAGAGAAACACCCTTTCCCAACACCGCAGCTTTGTCCTTAGAATCTTTAGAAGCTTGAGCCCAATGCCATAACCGGAAATCTTGACCTCTAGAATCCACTTTTCTCTCTTTGATCACATACCTTGTGTTTGTGTTGCTTGTTTGTTTTGTTAGTTTTAGTTGTTAGTTTGATTTATTATCTTGCTTGATTTGTGATCTTTGCTTAATCACCACAAAAACCCAACCAAAAATATTGTGTTTCGCACCTTCTTTGTTCCTCATCTCATCTTAGTTTAGATTCGCACTATCTTTGATCATTGAATGACTTGATTTCACCTCAGTCCTTGTGTTCGACCTCGGAATACTTTCCTTCCTACATAACGATCCGTACAATGTAGGTTTCGCTAGGTAGTTTAGGAGATTAGATCGAGTTTATAAATGTAAAGCTTTTTGCGTGTCACGATCTTAGCGTAACAAGTTTTTGGCGCCGTTGCCGGGGACTAGGTCTAGATTGAGTCATTTTTGTGATTGTTTATAGTGTAGATCTTTCTTGTTGCTTTTGATCTCGTTTGGTTTGTGTCTTTGCTTTTCAGGACATCTCTCACTCTTTAGGTGTATGCGAAGATCTCGTGGCAAGGATTTAGCTCCATTTGATCCCGAACCGGAGAAAACCCTTATATCTAGATCCAAGAGCATTAGAAAGGGAAAAGAGATTGCCGGAAGAGATCTCCAAGCTGAGTTGGATGAGGTTTTAGAGCAAATTAGATCAAGAGATGAGCTCTTGGAGAATGAAAGGAGACTTGCGAATGAGAGGCAAGAAGCAACTAGGAGGGAGATTGAAGAGATTAGGCAAGCTCTTGTGCAAAGAGAGCTTAATTGTCAACAACCTCCACCTCCACCACAACCGCAGCCGGCGGTTAATATTCGGGTTATGCCCATTTCTATGGAGTAGCCACAAACGTTAGGGCAATGTATGGATCCGGCACAAAGAGCACACCGTCCGGGTGTGAACTTAGGAGATCCCGCAGCCCATGATTACGAGCTCCGCCCTCAAGTTCTACAAATGATCCGGCATAATCAATTTGGAGGGATGGAAGGAGAGTCTCCCCATCAACACTTGATGAACTATGAGATCTTGATGGAGACTCTTAGACCGCCTAGATTGGAGAGCAAAAACCATAAGCTTAGGGCTTTCTCCTTCTCACTTAAGGATAAAGCCTTGGCTTGGTATCAATCTATTCCACAAGGGCGAGTGAGTACTTGGGAGGAGATGACAACCGAGTTTTTGACAAAGTTCTTCCAACCTTCCAAGACTACCGAGTTAAGAGGGAAGATCAACACCTTTGTGATGAAGGATAGAGAAAGTCTATTCAAGTCTTGGGAGAGGTTCAAAGACCTTCTCCTAGATTGTCCACACCATGGTATACCAAAAATAGAGCTTTTGGAGATCTACTTCAAGGGACTTAATGAAGATAGCCAATTCAAGCTTCAATCTCTTTCCGGTGGGACTTTCATGGAAAAGAATGTGGATGAACCTTGGGAATTTGTAGAAAAACAAGCTTTGGTGATTGAAAAGTACTCCCATAGGAAGAGTGATGGGAGGAAAGCGGAGCATATGAGGTGAGTGAAGTCACCATGAGTAATTTCAAGCTTGATGCAATCAACAATGAGCTTAAGTCTTTGAGGGAGTTATGTGCTATAACTTTGAAGAGTCAAGCAAGCCCTCAAGTGCAAGTGCAAGCAAACTTGTCTTCCAAGGAGGAAGATGTGAACTACATGGGAAGGGGCAATTACAACAACTATCAAGGCCCAAGGAACTTCAACAACAACCGACAATTCAACAATTACCGGCCTAACCATAACCATCCCGGGTTTTCCTATTCTAACCCGCATGGAGCCTTGAACCCTCCCGCTTCCACAAGCGCAGCTCCACCACCAAAGGCTTCACAAGAACCTCCACCCAGATTTACTCAACCTCCAAAGGATAGAACCGAAATGATGTTTGAACAATTGCTTGGAAGGTTGAGTGGTCTTGAGAGCACGGTGACTTCCATTTCTAAAGCTCAAAAGGTGTTGGAAGCACAAGTGTTCCAAAAGGCGGGTGAAGCTCATAGAGATCCGGTTGGATGCTTATGAAAATGCCCGGATTTACAAGGAGAGGACCAAGCGTTGGCATGACAAGCGTCTCATCCCAAAGGAGTTGAGTGAGGGTGACTTAGTGCTTCTCTTCAACTCAAGGTTGCGGCTCTTCCCTGGAAAGCTCAAGTCAAGATGGACGGACCCTTATGTTGTTAAGAAGATCTTTCCTCATGGGGTTTTCTCTACTTCTCATCTTGATCATGTTGTTTGAGCACCTCAATTGATGAAAATTTTGACCTCTTTTGACCCATCCGGGAATAGGAGCATGCTAGTGTGTTGATGTGTGTGAAAAGCAAGTGTGGGGTGAAGTTGTTGATGAATGAATGATGTGAATGAAGTGCTGAATTTGTTGTGAAAAGTGTAGAAAAAAAATATAGGTTTGGGGACGTTGGTTTAAATGACGTGTAACTCGGCACCATTCACATAATCGGGTGTTTGTGCCTTGCTAAAGTCAAATAAACCGATAGTCCTAACAAGCTTTGGTATGTGTGCCTGGTGTGGATGCACCTCGAAAAATAAAAAAATCCGAGGACGGCTAATCACCAAGGTTTCGGCTTTTGTACACCAATGCCATTGTCTCATGAAAGAGGTTGTGAAAAAGAAAAGAAAACAAAGAAAATATGGAGAAAATTATACACTTGTTGGGAAGTTGAGCAAAAACGAAATTGTGGAGTTAGTTCCTTTCCCGGATTAGCATCACATGACCTAAAAATTCCTACCTAATCACAACGTTTCTTAGCTTCTTCTTTTCTAAGTCCTTGTGACCTAATTGCATGTGTGTAAGACTTAGTGATCTAGATTGGATATACTCATGATCATCTTGACTTCTTCATTTTCACCTCTCATGCATGCTTTCTAGTTAAGTATAATTGTCTTTCCATGCCTTCATTCATTTGATGCATGATTGATTGTCCATTGTCATGAAACATGACTATGAAGGCGATCCAATGTTAGAAGCACAATTCCAAAAAGATTTTGTTGTTTTTCTGCATGCATAAATCATGTCATCTCTTAGTCTATAGTTGGGTCTTGCTCGGGGACGAGCAAATCTTAAGTATGGGGTATTTTGATAACGTGATTTATAACGTTAGAATAGGCATTCATTTAGATAGTTTTTCCCGTTATTCATGCACGGTTTGGCATTAGTTCATGACATTTACGCTCATTTCGTGCATATTTCTAGAAAAGACGTCCACACGAGCTTTTGTCGGTTTTGTAGGTATTTCGGGGATCTTTTGGACATTAATCGATACATTCGAGGGTCAAGCCTTATGATGGTACACATCCAAGGCTTTGAAGGAACATAATTGCAGCAATGAAGGACACAAGGACCCTTATTGGTGCAAGCAATGGAGCAACTCATGGCTAGACGATCATAACAAGCCTCTGTTGAAGAAAATTGACCCAACACTCAGGAAAATCGTCCGATTTTTCTGTCTGGGTCGATTTTCTGGCCTTTGACAGCTTGAGCCACGTGTCCCACGATCTCTTTGTCCGGCCCTTGCTCTTGATGGAGAATATAAGTGGTCCTGCAGGCTGTGGCTAAGGGAGCTCTCCCACATTCTCTCACACACCTCATTCCATTGGAGGATAGACTTGGAGAAGAAGAAAAACTCTCTCATTTTGGGAGAAGAAGAAGAACACCAAAACTTAGAGTGGTAGTGAGTTTTAAAGTGATTTCGGGTGATTTTTAGAGTCTTTGGTTGAAGGACTTTTGGAAGGATTGTTAGGAACGTTTTGGAACTTCTTTTGAAGGATTGTAAGTATTGCTTAAACTTATATTCAGCTTAGATTTCTTGTTTTACTTGCTTATCCTTCATCATCTACTTATGAGAACCATGTATGCTTGTGTGATGATTTTGGATCTTGAAATGCATGTTATTGGCTAGTTTATTGTGATTACGGAGTGATGGATTGATGGTTATGGCTTGGGTGATGATAGAATAGACTTGTATGTTCGTTTAGGATGATTCGTATGCACAAAACCTAACCCAGACAAGAAAATCGACTTGTTCATAGGTTAGATCATCCGATTTTCCTTATGATCCACCCGATTTTTCTCTTTGTTGCTCTTTAATTAATGAATCTATATGTTAGGATGTTAGGTTGTTGGCATCCTAGTGTTTATTAAGCATAATATAGCTTAGGGTCACCTAATGCTAGCAAACTAAGTGAGGGAAGAGACCTACCCGGTGATTTCCAATCTTAGATACCTAAGATGATGGACTCTAGGTAGTAGTGAGCCTCATAAGCCGCTATTGGATTGAGTGTGCTAGGATTATTGCTTGAGACTTCCCTTTTCCGAGACTTACCCGGTAAGGAGAGGGTTGCCCCTTAAGTAGAGTCCGGTTTGTGTAGAATTCCCTACTTTAACCCCTTGAGACCTACCCGGTAATAGGAGTTTGATGCGGGATTAGTGAAGCAAGAGACTTACCCAGTAATTGCTTCCATTAGAGAAACACCCTTTCCCAACACCGCAGCTTTGTCCTTAGAATCTTTAGAAGCTTGAGCCCAATGCCATAACCGGAACAATTGACCTCTAGAATCCACTTTTCTCTCTTTGATCACATACCTTGTGTTTGTGTTGCTTGTTTGTTTTTTTAGTTTTATTTGTTAGTTTGATTTATTATCTTGCTTGATTTGTGATCTTTGCTTGATCACCACAAAAACCCAACCAAAAATATCATGATTTTCACTTCTTTATTTCTTTCTCTTTTCTTAGACTAGATTCGCACTATCCATAATCACTTGTTTGATTTGATTTCACCTTAGTCTTCGTGATCGACCTCGGAATACTATCCTTGCTACAAAACGACCCATACACTGTGGGTTCGCTAGGAGTTAGGAAATTATATCGAGTTTATAAATTGTAAGACTTTTGTGCTACACAATCTTAGCGTAACATGGGCCATACCCACCAAGTTGCGGGATGACTTTGACACTTTCTTCCCTTCTAAAGAAGTGAATGGATCGTGGAATCCGATACGCATCCGTGGAGTTTTGACAAGAAGGAGAAGAGCTGAGTGACCTCCATTTCGTTTTCTTTGAGACAAACATCAAGTTACGGGGATTGTATGATATTATGAATACATCCAAGCGGGGCTTGGGATGCGTATGAATTAAGAAGAGAGGTTTTGTGTCTACGTAGACATTTGTGGGTATTGAAGAAGAATGATCGACTAAGGGTCGAAAGTTAGCCACTTTATGACGCGTGCTTATGGTGGTGTCGATTTAGCGACAAAGTAACATGTCATGCATGTGCGAACAATAAGAGTATGATACGTGTATGTATACTCACTCAACAAGAGTTGAGTACCCCGCAGAGGCTTAGTTAGAGCTGGTTAAGGACTCGAGTTGTAAATGGTCTTTGAAGGGCTTTGAGAAGGATCCGGGACAGAAGGTTCCGAGGAGAGACCCCACAATTACCTTTATGGGTTTATGTTTTGTTAAGACCAGGGTGTTGGTGATAGGTGATGGAATCACTATCATTTAGGACAGTTTTTAGAGTCTTTTTATTACAATTGTATCGGTTTATGCTACAAACTCCTTGGTCCAAAAGAAGAAGACTAAAAGAAGCTAAGGAAGTAGTTATAAGCACTTAGGAGTGAAGATCGTTCACGAAGCAAAGCTTTTGTTGCCTCACCGCCCCAGCGGAGCCTTGTCACCGTCCCTGCGGGTGACACCTTACTCCGGAGCACTCCCTGCGCCTTCGCTAGCGCCAACCATGAAGTGTGTCACCGCCCCGACGCCACTCCTTGGCGCCCATGCAGTGATATGCCCTGAAGAAACGAAGACCAGCGCCCCTGCGTTGACATAGGGACGCCCCGGTGGCTTGGCATCAGAAACGGCAGGAAGATGAAAGGTCAGACATTTGAAGAGCATTGAAGATCCGCCCCTGCGGAATTGCCTAGCCGCCCCTGCGGCCATGAAGAAGATCAAGCATTTTTGCCTTCACCGCCCCTGCGGAGCTGAAGGCCGCCCTTGTGGTTTAACGTCAGAAGCTTTACTCCGGTTGTTTACACCACCTTTATGGCATTAAAGGTGGTTGTTTTGGGCCGGCCATTTATTCCTATTTAGTGTCTTTTGTAGTATAAATAGTCCTTGGTTGATTGCTAGAATCATCCATCTTGTTAGGCAACAAATTATCCACTTTCCCATTTAGATTATCTTGCTACCTTCGTAATGAGTTGCTAACTCCCTTGCTACATTGGGTTGGTTTGGAAATGCGTTGTTACTTTGGTTGTAAGTTTTCTTTAATCTAAGTTTTTGATAGCATGAATTATAGTCTATATTTGGGGGTTTGTTTGGACGTTTTATCTTTCATAATCTGCATGTTTGTATGTACATTATGTGATTTTGCTACCATTTCATCTACCTTTGCGAGAATCGAGGTCTACACCTAGTTTCGTTGTAATTGCAGGTAATATGGTACGTATTGCATCGAAAAGGAGCAAAAGGAGTCAAGAGTCATTTGGAGCTACATTCAGGAAGCACGACCATGGATTAAAGATTTACTTTGGAGCAAATTCGAGAGATTTCACATTCTGATCACCTCGGTTGACCAGAGATTCATCTCGACCGAGGCGATCCAGAGACGCCGACTCGACCGAGGCGAACACCTAGGACGCGGCGAGAATATTTTATTCTTGGAAGAGATCTTTTAATTTTGGAAAGTGATCTTATATTTTTGGGCTGAGCTTCTGGAAGGAAGGAGATATGCAGAATCATATATTTTACCTATTTTTATGGGAATATATCTTCTTAAGATTTATTATCTTTGGAGGTTTATTTTCCTATAAAAAGGGTCGGATTTCCCATAATTCATCCATCCGCTTACAGCTGGAACGCGGCCTACACCGAAATACAGGCTACATACGCAGCAGCACAGTATACTCCAATTTGGGAGAGATTTGAAGAACCTTTTTGAAGGTTGAAGGAAGATTGAAGACTATAGCTTTATAGCTTTTTGGAGGGTTTTGTAAGATTGTCTTCAATTCCTTCATTGATTGTCTTGTCTTGTTGGATTATTATCCAAGGAACGATTTTGTGTGATATTTGATTCAGTTATTGAAGTGTTTTCATTAAATTCTTCTTTGTTCAAATATTCACCTCTGGATCCCATAATACTTTCATTATGATGATGAGTGGCTAATTTCCTTGTGTGATTCTAGGGTGATTGGCTGAAGGTTGTGGGAAAAACAGTGATAGAATAATCTTAGATTCCAGTAGGATCCTGAAAGTTCGAGTCTTTAACCTTAACCCTAAGCATCTCGTTCGGTTGATGAACATCTCGGCCGGGGTGGAATTCTTCTGACCGAGGTGACTTATCCGATCCTAAACTGAGAGTTAAGTGTTAGAGTTTGCCAAATCCTATTCTTATTACACC
>BSUD01000007.1:123338465-123388201 GCA_033239045.1 Fagopyrum esculentum
GTACGGTTTGCTCTTGGGGCATTTGCCCCCTTTTTGTCTAACCACTCTACTTGAGTGACTTTCGCAGGTTCTTTCTTAGGTATATGCGAAGAACCCGCACTGGGAAGGAAATCGTTCCCTACGATCCCGAACCAGAAAAGACATACAAGAGACGCTTAAGAGAAGCGAAGATGGCCCAACAAGACGATCACGATCTTGCGGCCCAGTTGCGAGAGACGCAGGAGCTGCTACGTCTCAGTAAAGAAGAGCTAAGGCAAGAGAAAGAGGAGAATCAGGCCAGGACTGCAGCAATCGAAGCTGAGATTGCAGCAATTCGGAACCAGATTCAACCTCGACCGATGCAGGATCCAGTAGTTGATCCTCGACCGAGGCAGAATCCAGTACCTGACGCCCCGGCCGATGTACATCCGCTTCGGATGCCAGTCCGAGATGTTCTTCTTGCAGGAATTCCACAAACTCTAGGTCAAAGGATGGACCCTAATCAACAGCTGAGGCATCCAGGAGTGAACCTAGGAGATCCAGCGGATCATGACTACGAACTTCGACCGCAAGTTCTAGCCATGATTCGCCAATGTCAATTCGGAGGGCTGGAGAAGGAGTCGCCGCATCAACATCTTCAAAACTACGAGATCTTGATGGAGACCTTGCGACCTCCCAGAATTGAAAATAACAACTACAAGCTAAGACCTTTCTACTTTTCTCTTAAAGATAGAGCTCTTACTTGGTATCAATCTCTTCCTGCAGGAAAGATCAGCACATGGGAAGAGATGAATACGGAATTCTTGACCAAATTCTTTCCCCCCTCAAAGACTGCTGAAATGAGAGGAAAGATCAACGCTTTCATCATGAAGGACAAGGAGAGCTTGTCCAAATCATGGGAGCGGTTCAAGGATATCCTTTTGGATTGCCCACATCATGGGATTCCAAAGATCGAGTTGTTGGAGATCTACTTCAAGGGGCTGGACGGAAACACCCAGTTCAATCTCCAACTACTCTCCGCCGGTACATTCATGGATATGGCGGTTGATGAGGCTTGGGACTTCATTGAGAAGCAAGCCTTGCACATGGAGAAGTACACCCACCAAGGAGCTGAGGGTGGAGTTAAAAGAGTCAACTTTCAAGAGACTCAAACCAACAACAACCAACTCACGTCCTTGAAGAACGACGTGAAGCAGTTGAAGGAGCTATTGATGGCTCAAACTAAGAAGGAAGAGCAAGGGCAAAGGAACAACAACAACAACAGTAACGGGTACCGTAACAATAACAACGGACCCCGAAACAACAACTACAACAACAATAGAGGATCCAATAGCAACAATTGGAGGACGAATAACCAAAACAACGGTAACAATCATTCAAACTCCAACTCTAATGATTCCTCTAACCCTTTCCTCTCTTCTCCTTCTTCTTCTTCTACTCCATTAAAGAGCCAAGGGCAAGGATCAAGTTCGTCTCAGCCGGAAAAGAAGGACGCAGTCCTGGAGGCAATCTTGATCAAGCTTAATGCTATGGAGAATTCTATGACTTCATTTTCGAGGGCTCAAAAGTCCTTCGAACAACAACTTGCTAATAGGGCGAATGAAGCGCCAAGAGATCCAGGGAAGCTTCCAGCAAAGACGGAAACTAACCCTAAGGGCCAGTGCATGGCCATCACGACGAGGAGTGGACTCAAAACTGCAGATCCAGTACCTCGCTCGACGCAGGCCACCTCGGTCCAGACCCAGTCGAAGAACACCTCGACCGAGATGCCCACCGAGGCGGCGCAACAGAAAGCAGGAGGAACGACAGAAGCTTATGTTCCACCTCCTGCATATAAACCACCACTTCCATTCCCCCAGTCCAGAGCCAGAGCACATCTTGACAAGCACTTTGGTAAGTTCCTTGACTTGATGAATAAGCTCCATATTAATATTCCTTTCCTTGATGCTATTCTAGGTATGCCCGCCTATGGGAAGTTCTTAAAGGAGATCCTATCAAGGAAGAGGAAACTGGAGGATGTTGGTGAAGTTAGGATGACATCTAAGTCTTCGGAGCTTATAAAGATCATGAAGGAGAAGATGCCACCTAAATTGAGAGATCCCGGCTCATTTTGCATTCCCATTCAAGTTGGGGATGTCACTTGTGAAGCCCTTTGCGATCTGGGAGCCAGCGTGAGCATCATCCCGCTGGAGCTATGCATTAAGATCGGTCTTGGAGAGCCCAAACCGGTCAAGTTCCGACTCTACATGGCGGATCGCTCCATCACCCATCCCGTGGGTATTTTGGAGGACGTTCCGGTCAAGTTAGGTAACTTCTATCTACCCATAGATTTTGTCGTACTTGACATTCCCGCAGATTATCCTGTTCCTATCATTCTCGGGAGGCCATTTCTAGCAACTTCGGGTTGCAATGTGGATTGCAAGAACGCCAAGTTGAAATTCAACATTGGCGGCGATGAGGTGGAGTTCGCGCTACTTGCAGCCATGAAAGGGGAGCAACTAACTGAAGATATCTTCAACATCTACGATGAAGAAGAATCAAGAGAATTGGTGAGCTCCATCCTTATTAACGATCCACTCGAAAGAGTTATTAGCTTCAGTTTAATGGAGGAAGGTATAGATGCTTCTTGTGATGCAGATATACGGAGCTTAAAGGCACTGGAAGAAGATCCAGGAGCCATAACTGAGAAGCTGATCCAGGAAACGAAGATTTCCAGCCTCGGATCCAGTAGCAGTACCTCGACCGAGGCACTTTCTGGACAGAGCGAGGCGTCTGAAGAACACCTCGGTCAACGCCTTTGCGCCTCGACCGAGGTCGACAGCGAGACGATTCAAACTGAGGCTGCACCTAGTCCGGTTTCTGACACCACTCCACTGGAAAGAGGAAGCACAGATCCCTCCCAGAAAGCACCCCCAGTTGTGGAGCTTAAACAACTCCCTAGTCACTTGAGGTATATCTTTCTTGGGCCGGATTCTACTTATCCCGTTATTGTTAGCGCTTCCCTTTCCGATTCTGAATTAACTAAGCTAATGCATGTCCTGAGAAAGCATCGAAAA
The DNA here is from genome assembly GCA_033239045.1 of Fagopyrum esculentum. Lineage (NCBI taxonomy): Eukaryota > Viridiplantae > Streptophyta > Magnoliopsida > Caryophyllales > Polygonaceae > Fagopyrum > Fagopyrum esculentum. The sequence goes on from BSUD01000007.1 coordinate 123,341,501, forward strand.
GCCATAGGGTACACCACGGATGATCTCATTGGCATTAAACCTTCTTTCTGCATGCATAGAATTCTAATGGAGGATAATCATAAGACTTCACGGGAACCTCAAAGACGGTTAAATCCGATCATGAAAGAGGTTGTGAAGAAGGAAGTTCTTAAGTTGTTGGATGCAGGTATTATTTATCCTATCTCGGACAGCAAGTGGGTTAGCCCGGTGCATGTCGTTCCGAAGAAAGGAGGGATGACCGTTGTGACGAATAAGAACAACGAGTTGATCCCAACGAGGACCGTTACGGGCTGGAGAGTTTGCATCGACTATAGGAAGCTGAACACGGCTACTAGGAAGGATCATTTTCCGCTTCCCTTCATTGATCAAATGCTCGAACGGTTGGCCCAGCATTCACACTTTTGCTACTTGGACGGCTATAGTGGATTCTTCCAGATTCCTATCCATCCGGATGATCAGGAGAAGACCACTTTCACATGTCCTTGGGGGACGTTTGCCTATCGGAGGATGCCATTCGGATTGTGCAATGCACCAGCTACCTTCCAGCGGTGCATGATGGCTATCTTTTCCGAGTACATAGAGGAAATCATGGAGGTATTTATGGATGATTTTTCTATATATGGTTCCTCTTTTGATGATTGCCTATCTAACCTTTCTCTAGTGCTTAAAAGATGTGAAGACACTAACCTTGTCTTGAATTGGGAGAAGTGTCATTTTATGGTTAACGAAGGCATTGTGCTAGGACACCTCGTTTCTAATCGAGGTATTGAGGTCGATCGAGCTAAGATCGAGACTATTGAGAAACTCCCTCCTCCTTGTTCTGTTAAGGGTGTGAGGAGTTTTCTCGGGCATGCAGGTTTCTATAGGAGATTCATCAAGGACTTCTCCAAGATTTCTAAACCTCTAACTAACCTCTTGAATAAAGATGTTGTTTTTGAGTTTTCGCAGGAGTGTCTTGATGCTTTTTACAGGATTAAGGAAGCGTTGATCTCCGCTCCCATTATCCAGCTGTTCGCTCCAAACGGTGTGTGCAAGCTTTAAATTTATAACCCTAGACTTAAGCTTAAAACAAGGATGCGAACCCGCAGTGTACGGGTCAATCGTAGTAAAAGCAAGAAAATTCCAGGGGTCGATCACAGGGACTTAGTGAAACAAAGTCCAGTACGGTATGCTAGTGTTGATGCTAACCACAAGAGCAAGTAATACAATCAAAGATGAATAAGATGTCAAATAAAGCAAACATGCAATTCTAGGGATTAAAGCATCTAGTTGTGGGTTCAACTCAAGATCTATAGATAAGCGGACAAAGCTGAGATTTTTGCATGGGGAAGGTGTTTCTAAAGTGGAGTAGATCACCGGGTAAGTCTCACTACACACTAATCCCAAACCGTAACTCCTATTACCGGGTAAGTCTCAAGGAATTAAGATAAAGAACTATTGCCTCAAACTAACACACCATCTAAGGGAATAGAATCAACCTTTACCGGGTAAGTCTCAGGCTAACTCACAAAGATGGGATGGAAGCACACTCAAACCCCAATAAAGGACAAGCCTTTATTACCTACACTTATGATCGTTGGTATACAAACTAAGGAATTACCGGGTAAGTCTCATCCTAAGCTTGCTTTGAACCAGAAAGGTATAATAAGAATAGGATTTGGCAAACTCTAACACATTAACTCTCAGTTAAGGATCGGATAAGCCACCTCGGTCAGCCAGTTTCCACCCCGGCCGAGATGTTCATCGACTGAACGAGATGCTTAGGGTTAAGGTTAAAGACTCGAACTTTCAGGATCCTACTGTGATTAAGATCATTCTATCATTGTTTTTCCCACAACCTTCAGCCAATCACCCTAGAATCACACAAGGAAATTAGCCACTCATCATCATAATGAAAGTATTAAATATATGGGAAGAAGGTGAATATTTGAACAAAGAAGAATTTAATGAAAACACTTCAATAACTGAATCAAATATCACACAAAAATCGTTCCTTGGATAATGATCCAATAAGACAAGACAACAAGGAAAGGAATTGAAGACAATCTTACAAAACCCTCCAAAAAGCTATAAAGCTATAGTCTTCAATCTTCCTTCGACCTTCAAAAAGGTTCTTCGAATCTCCCAAATTGGAGTAGGATGCGGCTGCTGCGCTGATAGCGGATGTGCTGCGTCGTATGCGGGATCTTCTAACTGTAAGCGGCCGTCGACGTATGCGGCGTCCCAGCTGTAAGCGGATATCGATGATCCGAAGATGGTTGAATTGTGGAAAATCCAACCCTTTATATAGGAAAATTACCCTTCCAAAGATAATAAATCTTAAGAAGATATATTCCCATAAAAATAGGTAAAATATATGATTCTGCATATCTCCTTCCTTCCAGAAGCTCAGCCCAAAAATATAAGATCACTTTCCAAAATTAAAAGATCTCTTCCAAGAATAAAATATTCTCGCCGCGTCCTAGGTGTTCGCCTCGGTCGAGTCGGTGTCTCTGGATCGCCTCGGTCGAGATGAATCTCTGGGCAACCGAGGTGATCATAACTGAGTGTAGAATCTCTCAAAACTGGTCCAAAGTAAATCTTTAATCCATGGCTATGCTTCCTGAAGGATTCCTTTTTGCTCCTCAATGTAGCTCCAAATGACTCTTGACTCCTTTTGCTCCTTTTTGATGCAAAACGTACCATATTACCTGCAATTACAACGAAACTAGGTGTAGACCTCGATTCTCGCAAAGGTAGATGAAATGGTAGTAAAATCACATAATGTACATACAAACATGCAGATTATGAAAGATAAAACGTCTAAACAAACCCCAAAATATAGACTATAATTCATGCTATCAAATTCTATGACTTCATTTTCGAGGGCTCAAAAGTCCTTCGAACAACAACTTGCTAATAGGGCGAATGAAGCGCCAAGAGATCCAGGGAAGCTTCCAGCAAAGACGGAAACTAACCCTAAGGGCCAGTGCATGGCCATCACGACGAGGAGTGGACTCAAAACTGCAGATCCAGTACCTCGCTCGACGCAGGCCACCTCGGTCCAGACCCAGTCGAAGAACACCTCGACCGAGATGCCCACCGAGGCGGCGCAACAGAAAGCAGGAGGAACGACAGAAGCTTATGTTCCACCTCCTGCATATAAACCACCACTTCCATTCCCCCAGTCCAGAGCCAGAGCACATCTTGACAAGCACTTTGGTAAGTTCCTTGACTTGATGAATAAGCTCCATATTAATATTCCTTTCCTTGATGCTATTTTAGGTATGCCCGCCTATGGGAAGTTCTTAAAGGAGATCCTATCAAGGAAGAGGAAGCTGGAGGATGTTGGTGAAGTTAGGATGACATCTAAGTCTTCGGAGCTTATAAAGATCATGAAGGAGAAGATGCCACCTAAATTGAGAGATCCCGGCTCATTTTGCATTCCCATTCAAGTTGGGGATGTCACTTGTGAAGCCCTTTGCGATCTGGGAGCCAGCGTGAGCATCATCCCGCTGGAGCTATGCATTAAGATCGGTCTTGGAGAGCCCAAACCGGTCAAGTTCCGACTCTACATGGCGGATCGCTCCATCACCCATCCCGTGGGTATTTTGGAGGACGTTCCGGTCAAGTTAGGTAACTTCTATCTACCCATAGATTTTGTCGTACTTGACATTCCCGCAGATTATCCTGTTCCTATCATTCTCGGGAGGCCATTTCTAGCAACTTCGGGTTGCAATGTGGATTGCAAGAACGCCAAGTTGAAATTCAACATTGGCGGCGATGAGGTGGAGTTCGCACTACTTGCGGCCATGAAAGGGGAGCAACTAACTGATGATATCTTCAACATCTACGATGAAGAAGAATCAAGAGAATTGGTGAGCTCCATCCTTATTAACGATCCACTCGAAAGAGTTATTAGCTTCAGTTTAATGGAGGAAGGTATAGATGCTTCTTGTGATGCAGATATACGGAGCTTAAAGGCACTGGAAGAAGATCCAGGAGCCATAACTGAGAAGCTGATCCAGGAAACGAAGATTTCCAGCCTCGGATCCAGTAGCAGTACCTCGACCGAGGCACTTTCTGGACAGAGCGAGGCGTCTGAAGAACACCTCGGTCAACGCCTTTGCGCCTCGACCGAGGTCGACAGCGAGACGATTCAAACTGAGGCTGCACCTAGTCCGGTTTCTGACACCACTCCACTGGAAAGAGGAAGCACAGATCCCTCCCAGAAAGCACCCCCAGTTGTGGAGCTTAAACAACTCCCTAGTCACTTGAGGTATATCTTTCTTGGGCCGGATTCTACTTATCCCGTTATTGTTAGCGCTTCCCTTTCCGATTCTGAATTAACTAAGCTAATGCATGTCCTGAGAAAGCATCGAAAAGCCATAGGGTACACCACGGATGATCTCATTGGCATTAAACCTTCTTTCTGCATGCATAGAATTCTAATGGAGGATAATCATAAGACTTCACGGGAACCTCAAAGACGGTTAAATCCGATCATGAAAGAGGTTGTGAAGAAGGAAGTTCTTAAGTTGTTGGATGCAGGTATTATTTATCCTATCTCGGACAGCAAGTGGGTTAGCCCGGTGCATGTCGTTCCGAAGAAAGGAGGGATGACCGTTGTGACGAATAAGAACAACGAGTTGATCCCAACGAGGACCGTTACGGGCTGGAGAGTTTGCATCGACTATAGGAAGCTGAACACGGCTACTAGGAAGGATCATTTTCCGCTTCCCTTCATTGATCAAATGCTCGAACGGTTGGCCCAGCATTCACACTTTTGCTACTTGGACGGCTATAGTGGATTCTTCCAGATTCCTATCCATCCGGATGATCAGGAGAAGACCACTTTCACATGTCCTTGGGGGACGTTTGCCTATCGGAGGATGCCATTCGGATTGTGCAATGCACCAGCTACCTTCCAGCGGTGCATGATGGCTATCTTTTCCGAGTACATAGAGGAAATCATGGAGGTATTTATGGATGATTTTTCTATATATGGTTCCTCTTTTGATGATTGCCTATCTAACCTATCTCTAGTGCTTAAAAGATGTGAAGACACTAACCTTGTTTTGAATTGGGAGAAGTGTCATTTTATGGTTAATGAAGGCATTGTGCTAGGACACCTCGTTTCTAATCGAGGTATTGAGGACGATCGAGCTAAGATCGAGACTATTGAGAAACTCCCTCCTCCTTGTTCTGTTAAGGGTGTGAGGAGTTTTCTCGGGCATGCAGGTTTCTATAGGAGATTCATCAAGGACTTCTCCAAGATTTCTAAACCTCTAACTAACCTCTTGAATAAAGATGTTGTTTTTGAGTTTTCGCAGGAGTGTCTTGATGCTTTTTACAGGATTAAGGAAGCGTTGATCTCCGCTCCCATTATCCAACCTCCTGATTGGACCTTGCCCTTTGAGGTCATGTGTGACGCTAGCGATGTAGCCGTAGGAGCGGTGCTTGGGCAAAAGAAGGATGGACGGACCACCGCCATTTACTATGCTAGCAAGACGCTAGATGAAGCGCAACGCCACTACGCTACCACAGAAAAGGAGTTATTGGCGGTTGTATATGCTTTCGAGAAGTTTCGTTCCTATCTAGTAGGGGCGAAAGTCATTGTCTACACCGACCATGCAGCCATTCGTTACTTGATGGCTAAGAAAGATGCCAAGCCGCGTCTTATCCGATGGATTCTCTTGCTTCAAGAGTTTGACCTTGAGATCCGCGATAATAAGGGATCCGAGAATTCAGTTGCGGATCACCTCAGCCGGCTACCGGAATCCTCCCGCGAGACGGATAGCCCACCCATAGACGATTCATTCCCCGACGAGCACTTACACGTCTTGGAGCGTTTGATGGATCTACTTACTTCACCCCACGATGGAGGTGAAGTATGGGGTGAGGGAACCTCCTACCTCGTTTGAGACGCATCATGGTCCAGCTAGCGACCTTAAATCAAGCGCTTCTTGGGAGGCAACCCAAGGTATTGCTTTCTTTCCCGTTTTCTAGTCTAGTTTAGATAGTTTTTTGTTTTTGCTTTGCTTTGCTTTGTTTTTGGTGTTCTGGACAGACAACAGGAAGGAGCACTCCTGGAAAGAGAGAAGTTCGAGATTCTGAGAAGAAAGAGGCACCTCGGTCACTGTCAGAACACCTCGACCGAGTTGATTCTTGAAGCAACCGAGGCGACTAGGGTTTCTGCAGAACCGCCTCGGTCCGTACCACCTCGGTCCAGTCGAGACCATCTCGACCGAGGTGACAGCAGATCTCGTGACAGTATAAAAAGGGAAAATTACTTTTCACTTTTTATTTTTCACCCATTTCGACCGCGGCGACAGCGCACCTCGTTCTCCCTCGTTTCTCACTCTTTTTCGACGATTTCTGCTTCAAAACTGCAATTGAGGGGAAGAAGAATCGATTGCAACTACAGATCTGCAGAAAGATTGAGTGTTTCGACCGAAACGAGGTAAACAAAGTTCGAAAACCCTAACCGACTCGTTTACTGCTTTTTGGGCTTTGGTTGCCCTTGATTTTGCTGAGGAAACCCATAAGTACCCCTTAGGAAGCAATTGTAGTGATTTTAGGGGGAAAAGAACTGAATTTCTGAGAATTGAAATCGAAACTGCTACGCCTCGGTCCAGTCGGTCTGCACCTCGACCGAGGTGATTTCTGAGACTTGTCAGTCAACCGAGGTGACCTGACAGTGCTGTTTTCAGAAGATGAGTTCAGACAGATTACTGGCCCTTAGAGATAGATCCTCACCTTCCCCTTCCCCTTCTTCTTCCCGTCCCTACCGCCCGGTCATCCACGAGAGATGCCGGGTAGACTATGAGAGGATAGCGGGCCGTCCAGTTATCGCACCACGATTTCTGGAGGTATCCGCTTTTGACTGCCTAGGGTTAGAGGCTGACCTTAGGAGGATGATCGCCACAGTCGGGCTGGATCAGTTTTCTGAGATCCGAGCCCCAGCCTACATAGAGCCGACACTCGAGTTTGTCAGCTCCTTCTCCTACCTACCCACAGAGGGATCTGTGAAGTACCGGCTGATGAGCCGGAACTTCATAGTTCCATTAGAGATATGGAGAGAGATCTTTAGCTTTCCTGCCCCTACCGCTGTAGACTTTCCCTCCCGATCAGTAGCTAGGGAGTTTTGGGGACAGATAGCCCACATCACTACTCACGCAGACAGATGGCGCCCTGGAGATTCCAGGGAGAAAGTCATCTTTCACCCAGCCTTCAGACTCGCCCACCGGATATTTAGTGAGATGCTTCTGGCGCGTACTGAGACGCCCCAGAAGATCAGACAGGGGGAGCTCTTCTCTTTATACTGCATGGTCACAGGAGGTTTCCCGGACTTTGGCTTGCTCCTGGCAGAGGATCTGCACAGGATCAAGGCCAAGGCGAAGGGGGATATTTGCTGTGGAGGTCTAGTCACCCACATCGCCACATACCACGGGATGGACCTCAGTGTTTGCACATTGGCGGCGGCTCCGAAGCCGCTGGGTCTGCAGGAGATGATTACACGGAGGATTCTTGTCCCCCGTGGGTTGACCACTCCATACGTTGCCATGCCTTGGGAGCGGACAGCGCCTCAGGGCATCAGATGGTCTGCACAGTTCTCTGTCTACGACCCACATTTTTGGCAGACAGCATGGGCTCCGCTTATGGAGGATTACAGAGAGGGAGCAGCTGCTGCTGCAGAGGAGGCTGAGGAGGCTGAGGATGAGGATGATGATGACGAGACAGTTGACGAGAGAGGAGGCGGCGTCCCGATGGACACAGGGACAGATACTGCTGGGATGAGCGCGCCTCCCATTATTGATCTTGATGAGGATGAGGAGGATACTGAGCCGGCGCCAGCTGAGACTTCTCCAGTCAGGCCCGCTAGGCGCAGGAGGCAGAGAGTCAGGGACAGAGCAGCACACAGACGGATTGATGACCTGACGGATCAGGTTATCGACACTTATGCTGCACTTTCATTAGATATCCGGGAGATGCAGGAGCGGCAGCATCATCAGCACATGATGGCTCAGCTACAGTTCCAGCATGTCATGGGCTATCCCTATGATCCTGCTCAGTTCCCCTACATTCCACCACCACCACCGGATCAGGACTTCTGAGGAGCTGCAGGCTTTATTTATTTATTTTTATGCAGTTCGGCTCTTTATCCGGTGAGTCCTCTTTTATTCAGACTTTTATTATACCCACTGGGACAGTGTGTCTCAAGTATGGGGTAGTTGATGTATTACTTGACTTATTTGACTTCGATGTATTATTTGACTTATGATGTATTTTATTATTTCGGATATTTTCATATTTATGCTTCATTCCGCATTTATATGTTTATCTGAGATTGCATGCATACTTACAGGTTATTTGATTGAGAAAAACGTCGAAACCGAAAAAAAATGGCTTTAAAAAAAAAATAATAATTTTTCGACCTCGACCGGGACAGTTCTGGCAAAACGAGGTGTTTCACCTCGGTTGAACCAATAACATCTCGACCGAGGTAGGTTAACTGAGAGTTTTCGAAAACGATTTTTGTGTTACTTATCTGGATATGATCTCAGTGAAGATCTTGTTTACTGACTGGTTTTAAATTCTTTATATGTTTGAAATGTTTTATAATATGTTTAAGTTGCTAAATGCTTTGTTTGAAATTATTGGCATGTTTAATATTTTGTTTTTATCCAAATTATGTTGAATTTGAAGGTTGACACCGCAGCATAAGTTCTCTCACATTCATCTTGGAAAGACCAAGGCAATTCATTCTCTTCTTCTTCTTCTTCTTGATCATGCTTAGCCCCTCATATACATTTTGCCTCCCTTTACCTATCCGGGAATTTGGAAGCAAGCGAAGTGGTGAAAGCAAATTAAAGTTGAAAATGGCTGAAAGTGAAAGTGTTAGAATGCAATTCTAGGTTTGGGGAAGTCAATCATGAAGATGAGTAACTCGGCACCATTCACATAGCCGGGTGTTTGTGTCTTGCCAAAGTCGGATTGAGCGATATTCCTAACGGGTCATGGTATGTGCATCAAGGGTTTGATGCATCTCGAGAAATTGATGATTGCAGATTTCCTAGGCTTCGGTTATTGTGCACCTCTGTCCATGCATCCCAAAAAGTAAAGTAAAAGAAAAAGTGTGAGATAAGCAAAGCTTATTGGTGGAAGATGTTGCAAGTCAAAGTGGAAGTGAAGTTCATCCTTTTCCCGGATTCTAGCACCACATTACCTTACACACATCCCTACCCTACACGTTTCTTGACCTTTTCTTTTGGGAAGCCCTTGAGACCTTGAGCTTGTTGATTGGCTTAGCGGTTTAAATCGGATTATACATGATTAATTTTGATAATTATGATTTATTATGCATTCTATGATTTTATGCAAAGATGAACAACTTTCCTATATTTATAAAATGTTTTGATCATATTGAGTTTTTAATTTCCAGGAAATATTCTCTTAGAGTGATCTATGATAGTTTCACACCATAAAATGTTTTTGAAAGACTTTTCATTGATTTTCTTGACTTATAATCCATTCTATCTTGATTTCTATATGAGGAACTTGCTTAGGGACAAGCAAGGGCTAAGTATGGGGTATTTTGATAGCATGAATTATAGTCTATATTTGGGGGTTTGTTTGGACGTTTTATCTTTCATAATCTGCATGTTTGTATGTACATTATGTGATTTTGCTACCATTTCATCTACCTTTGCGAGAATCGAGGTCTACACCTAGTTTCGTTGTAATTGCAGGTAATATGGTACGTATTGCATCGAAAAGGAGCAAAAGGAGTCAAGAGTCATTTGGAGCTACATTCAGGAAGCACGACCATGGATTAAAGATTTACTTTGGAGCAAATTCGAGAGATTTCACATTCTGATCACCTCGGTTGACCAGAGATTCATCTCGACCGAGGCGATCCAGAGACGCCGACTCGACCGAGGCGAACACCTAGGACGCGGCGAGAATATTTTATTCTTGGAAGAGATCTTTTAATTTTGGAAAGTGATCTTATATTTTTGGGCTGAGCTTCTGGAAGGAAGGAGATATGCAGAATCATATATTTTACCTATTTTTATGGGAATATATCTTCTTAAGATTTATTATCTTTGGAGGTTTATTTTCCTATAAAAAGGGTCGGATTTCCCATAATTCATCCATCCGCTTACAGCTGGAACGCGGCCTACACCGAAATACAGGCTACATACGCAGCAGCACAGTATACTCCAATTTGGGAGAGATTTGAAGAACCTTTTTGAAGGTTGAAGGAAGATTGAAGACTATAGCTTTATAGCTTTTTGGAGGGTTTTGTAAGATTGTCTTCAATTCCTTCATTGATTGTCTTGTCTTGTTGGATTATTATCCAAGGAACGATTTTGTGTGATATTTGATTCAGTTATTGAAGTGTTTTCATTAAATTCTTCTTTGTTCAAATATTCACCTCTGGATCCCATAATACTTTCATTATGATGATGAGTGGCTAATTTCCTTGTGTGATTCTAGGGTGATTGGCTGAAGGTTGTGGGAAAAACAGTGATAGAATAATCTTAGATTCCAGTAGGATCCTGAAAGTTCGAGTCTTTAACCTTAACCCTAAGCATCTCGTTCGGTTGATGAACATCTCGGCCGGGGTGGAATTCTTCTGACCGAGGTGACTTATCCGATCCTAAACTGAGAGTTAAGTGTTAGAGTTTGCCAAATCCTATTCTTATTACACCCTTCTGGTTCAAAGCAAGCTTAGGACGAGACTTACCCGGTAATTCCTTAGTTTGTGTACCAACGATCATAAGTGTAGGTAATAAAGGCTTGTCCTTTATTGGAGTTTGAGTGTGCTTCCATCCCATCTTTGTGAGTTAGCCTGAGACTTACCCGGTAAAGGTTGATTCTATTCCCTTAGATGGTGTGTTAGTTTGAGGTTATAGTTCTTTATCTTAATTCCTTGAGACTTACCCGGTAATAGGAGTTACGGTTTAGGATTGGTGTGTAGTGAGACTTACCCGGTGATCTACTCCACTTTAGAAACACCTTCCCCACGCAAAAATCTCAGCTTTGTCCGCTTATCTATAGATCTTGAGTTGGAACCACAACTAGATGCTTTAATCCCTAGAATTACATGTTTGCTTTATTTGACATCTTATTCATCTTTGATTGTATTACTTGCTCTTGTGGTTAGCATTGACATTAGCATACTGTACTGGACTTTGTTTCACCAAGTCCCTGTGATCGACCCCTGGAATTTTCTTGCTTTTACTACGATTGACCCGTACACTGCGGGTTCGCATCCTTGTTTTAAGCTTAAGTCTAGGGTTATAAATTTAAAGCTTGCACACACCGTTTGGAGCGAACAGTTTTTATTCAGTAATTCTTTGTGTTTTCTTGATCTCCATTGTCTAAATTGCATGTTTTACTATTACTTGAGATTGATCACCTTAGGTTCTAAAGTGCATGCAAATAACTAGGATTGATAGGTTCCGGGTTCGGGTCTTTAATCTAGTAGTAAACTTTAAGTAATAACGGGTTGTAATTACTTAAAGAAAAGGAATACAAATATAAAGATAAGCTTAACGGTTTTAATCTTTTCTTTATATCCCTTTGTCTTTGTTCGAAAGCTAACTTGTTATTTGTTTTTGTAGGTTTACGGAACACTAACCTGTTAAGTTGTGTTGATGCCGGTTGGCTCAACACATATATATGATCGAGACGGGAGATTACTTGAAAACTTGTAAAAGGAACTCACCAAAGTAGAAATTGCATGCTTAGAATCAACCTAGTGTAGATTCTCCCATCATTGTCTTATTGGTCGCGTTTTTCGTTTTCATAAGTTTGTGTGCATCAATTTAACAAAAACCCCCCTTTGTTACTTGCTCTATAATCAATAATTTCATCTAATAAAACACCTTAACTCTCTTGGGTTCGACCCTTACTTAACTACTATACTTGTTTTAGTGCTAAGTTGGGATTTACTTTTGATTGGGTATAAACGACCATAGAAATACCTTCAGTCAAACTTTGGCGCTGTTGTCGGGGAGTTTTAGTGCTTTTATTTCATTATTATTATTGATTATTGGTTTGAACCATTTTATGGTTCAAACCGTGCTACTAACTCCGGCTTTACTTCTTTTGATCCAAAAATTGAGAGGACACACATCCGGCAACGAAGACAACAACAATTCAACAAGAGATGGCTGACCGTACACTTCGTCAACTAACGCAGCCCACCTTGGCTCAAAACCCCCTTGCGGTCACTATACCAGCATTAGGGGAAGGAGTCAATTTTGAGCTCAAGCGGGTCTCATCCACTTGCTTCCATCATTCCATGGGCTAAGTGGCGAAGACCCCATCAAACACCTTGGGAAGTGTCATACCGTGTGTATGAGCATGAAGCCGGCCAACATTACCGAAGAGAAAATCAAGATGAGGGCATTCGGCTTCACACTCAAAGATTCCGCGGATGATTGGTATTACCACCTTCCATCCGGGAGTATCGACACTTGGGAGAACCTTCACAAGGCGTTTTTGGAGAAATACTTCCCAACCAAGAAGGCCAATAGCTTGAAGAAAGCTATAAGAAACATCGAGCAAGAGGCGAACGAAACTCTCTACGAGTACTTTGAAAGGTTTGCACGCCTCCGATCCAGCTATCCTTTTCACGGATATTCAACTCAAGATCTAGTCTTGTACTTGTACAATGGCTTGCTCGATAATGAAAGGAGGATCGTCGATGCGGTTTGCGGAGGTAATATTCTTAACTCTACTCGTGACCTTGCTTTGGAAAAGATACAGGAACTAGCGGAAGGTACTCGGAACTTTGGAAGGACCCCGTCCAAGAAAGGAGTTCAGGCTGTGAATACCGGGAAGAGTGAGATCTCCACTGAGCTCGCGGAGCTGAAGGAAATGGTGAAGAGGCTAACACTTATCGGAACCCCACAGCAGCTGAAAGCTTGTGGAGTATGTGCGGACCCATACCATCCAACGGACATGTGTCCACAAGTCCAGGATGACGATGCGGAGGTGAACGCAATGGGTTATGGATAGCCACAACAGCAAAGGCCTAGGAACGATCCTTGTGCACAGAACTTCATGCCAAACTGGCGTGACCAACAAAACTTTCGTTGGAGGGATCAACAAAACAAACAACAGCAACCCCGTCAAGGTAAGTATCAATCAACTGCAGATATGTTGCAGGTTTTGACTAAACACTTTGCTACTCATGTCCAAACAACAGAATCCAGCATCAAGAACCTTGAAAAACATGTTGGTCAAATGGTGGAAGCCATCACAAGGATTGAAACTAGGTCCTCTGGAGGACTACCTTCACAGACGGTTATAAACCCAAAGGTGATGCTGGAGGAGGCTTAATCATAGAGGTAGAGTCCTTTCGTCGAGCCAACGACGTAAAACAAAGGCGCTATTCGGGAGGCAACCCGAAGGAATAAGAAGAGGAGCTTCTGTCAAGAAAATCGCCCCTGCGGTTAGGTGACCCCGCCCCCGCGGTGACACCCTTGCCCAACGCCGCCCCCGGCACTGAGCCAGCGTCTGCAACATACTGGCCACCGCCCCCGCGGTGACACACTACGCCCCAGCGGCGGCCATTCTTGACACTCATCCTCAGCACCGCCCCCGGTGTTGAGCCTGCGTATCCCCTCTTCCTTGTCACCGCCCCTGCGTTTACCAACGTCGCCCCTGCGGTTTTATTAAGGAAAGAAAAAAAATACACTTCCCAAAAATAACCTACAACTACCGCCCTTTTCATCCCCTCTCCATTCACTCTTCGGACCCTAATCTACCTCGCCTTCACACGCCCCTGCGCCCTCCGGAAGCTCTCACACCGCCCTGTCCAAACGCTCTTGCGCCACCTCCGGCGACCTAGCCTCAACCGCCACCTCTGCGAAACCAGCCCTCACGACCATACACAAACAAGTTCCTCTCAAACCTCTCACTCACCAACACCCTCTCCCCTCCACTGCCCCTCCTCCGGCGAAGCCTACACCAACAAAGACAACGCCGGAACAGCCCCAACAACACAACCTTCGCCGACTCCCAAATCGCCCTCTGCTCTTCGCCTGCCCCTGCGCCTGCAAGCTCCCGCACCCGCGCTTTGCCGCCCCTGCGCCTGCTTCAGCCGCCCCTGCGGAAATCTCAACAGAGGGTTCGTCTCTTTCTCAATATTCTAAAATTTCTAATTCCTTTGCTTATTCAACTACAAGTGATGGAAGAGCAAAGGAAATATAAGTTGTCGGAAGCTGAGAAGGAACGATATAGGATCGTACAAGGTCGGGATGTGTATGCAACCCGGTTTCTGGACGTTCCTACTTTGGACCGTTTGGGCATGTTGGAGAGCATGCTGGAATTCCTCAACAACGCTGGGCTCGGTGATTTTCTTATAACGAGCGCTCCAACATACCCCGAGCTCAGCCACCAGTTCATTGCCACATTCAAAATGGAAACAGTGGACCACGGTTGTGTTGGACTTTCTTTCAAGTTCAACAAACGAAAGTATACATTGGACTACACCCAGCTGCAGGAGGCATTAGGGGTGACTATAGCCGGTTCCGATGACTGGTGGGGCCCCATCCCGACACCCGACTTGATGGAGTTTTGGCAGGCCGCCACCAGATTTGAGTTTCATGCAGGGGGTGAGTATTCCAACAAATTCACTCACCTTTGTTTAAGGCTCATCTCGAAGATCTTCATGAGTGTCTTTTGTGGACACAAGGAGGAGAATAAGGTCGCTCTCAAGGACCTTCATTGCTATACGCCTGCCTCCCCACAACGACTGGGTTCCAGATTGGCCATACCTCTTCCTTACTGCTTTAAAGCGGATTAGGAAGAATGAGCCACGAGACATTGTGGGAGGCGGGATCATCTCCTTGTTAACTGCACAGGTGATGGATCTCGCTGCCTTGGAGGACGGACTAGAGGCCCCACTGTATACGGAGGGTTTGTTGAGGAGTTGTAGGCTCCTCAGGAGGGACGGGGAGATTCTCTTTTGGCTCTCTTTAGCAGATGGGAGTCACATTACATACCTCCCCCGGCGACTTCCACCGGGAGACGAGCTCTCAGAGTTGTACGTACCAGCTGACCCCGTTCCACCAAGACGGCCTCAGGAGGATATTATTGGAAGATATGCTGCAAGCTCCAGCCGGGGCCCGGTCACTGATGAGGAGATACCTACTGCAGCACGGGAGGACAGTCAGGCCATGGAGAGTCTTCAGGCTTCAGATGGCATCCTTGACCACACAGCATCAGGCATGGCAGACCGAGTACCAGCGGTCCATGCTTGAGCATTGACAAAGATGGCAAAAGTGTAGTACAAAAGGAATATCGAGGTATGATCGGTTCATTGTTGTAATTAACCTCTAGTCGGCCTAACATTATATTTAGCGTGTGCATGTGTGCAAGATTTCAAGCTGATCCTAAAGAATTTATCTGTATCTCAATGGCACTAAGGATCTAGGGTTATGGTACCTACGTCAAAGCTCGTTTTACCTCGTTGGCTATTCAGATGCAGATTTGATAGGTTATAAGGTCATTAGGAAGAGCACTTCTGGATGTTGTCAATACTTAGGGTCATCCCTAATCAGTTGGCACTCCAAGAAGCAAAACTTTGTTGCCCTATCCACAGCTGACGCCGAATATATAGCTGCGGGAGCCTGTTGTGCACAAATTCTATGGATAGCTCAACAACTTCATGATCTTGGCTTTGATTTGAAAGGTATTCCTATAAAATGTGATAATACTAGTACTATTTCAATTACTAAAAATTATGTGCAACATTCAAGGACTAAACATATCGATGTAAGGCATCACTTCATACGTGATCATGTTGAGAAAGGTGATGATTCAATCTCCTTTATATCAACTAACTTAAAGCTTACAGATATTTTTACCAAGCCCCTACCTGAAGATCAATTCAATTTTATTAGATTAGAGTTTTGTATGGTAAACAAGGAAGCATTAATGTAGGGGGGGTAAATTATTTTATTTTCTCCTTCGTATGCAGCCCACTTATCTTTTTCAAGGGCCTTGAAAGACAATTGAAGGGCCTTGAAACGAGATTCAAGGGTAAATAGAATTTCACGGATCTTTTAGGAAATAATATCCTTTAGATATTTTAATTCCTAAATGTTATTAAGAAAGAGTTTTAAAAGATATTTCAAAAGGCTTTATTTTCAAATTCAAAGAATTTTGAAAAGTGGTTACACAATTTATGGAAATAATTCTAATCAAAAGTGATTCTCCCAAGATTTTGAGTATCTCAAGATCCTAGTGAACTTACGTTGATGTGACTTCCTCCCTTAAATACCACTTCTCTTCCTTCTTTATCTCTTCCGCTTCATCTTCTCTTTGCAAAATCCCATGCTTTATTCTTTCCCTTTTCACAAATCTGCTTCTTCTCTCTTTCAAAATTTTACATGGATTCCAAGAGCTCTTTAGTTGATAATGTTGCATCATCTGCCCCCAAACGCCAGAGGGTAGTTCACATCTCCTCTGACTCAGACTCCGGGTCAGACTCAAGCTCTAGTTCCACATTTCATATAGATGATGCTGAAGTTTGTGCCAAAACGGGTCTTCCCTCACACTGGTTCGGAAGTCAGATTGCAGTCAAGAAATGGTTGGATGGGTTCAATGATCGGGATCAATACATGTGTGAATTAGTCGAGCAGGAATTATTCACATGCCTTTCTCTACCAGGGCTCGAGGTGCTTCAAGCCAATTCTATCTGGATTATTCTTAACCCAGGGGACACATCCTTTCCAATATTAACCAAGTTATTCTACGTCAACTTAACAACCCAAAGAGAAAGAGGGGAACTTGTTCTGAATCAATCGTTCAAGGTAAAAAAAAATTACTCTTTCCTCTGAAATTGTTGCTGAAATTCTAGGGCTTCCCCGCTTCAACTCTTTCGACCACTCTACCCCCTCTAGAACTGTTAAGATGGCTAAAGAACAGTTTCTTCTACCCAATGCACTACCACAACCTACCCCAACCTGTTTAATCCTTGAAGCCAGAATTGTTTGTACACTACTGGTTAGATGTGTGGTACCAAGAGTAAATAACAAGGATGTGCTGACAATTCAATTGCTTGCTTTTCTATATCATGTGCTGAATGGGCTAGATGTTAATCTTCCAGAAATTATCCTGTCCCATATGCTTCACACCATCAATTCTCCCAGTGATTACCATTTACCATATGGAAACTTGCTCCCAAAAATCTTTCAATACTTTTTGATTGATTATTCTAATGAGGAACAACATTATGTTCTTGGTGAACTGGATGAGGAATTTTTCAACAGTATGGGGATTAAGAAAATTGCCACAGGGGAATGGTATCTGAAAGAGCAACCGGCCTGGAACTATACCACTATGCAACGACTAGAGGCTGTAGAACGAGGATTGGACTCTATGAGAAGTGATCTCATATTTTTCAGATCAGTAGTTACCGATCGTCTAGATGAAACACAAGACTTACTGGGAATTTTAAATCAGAAAATTAACAAGATGTTTCATGTAAATGCTCTTTCTCTTACAGCAGCCAACAACATCAAGCCTCTGAAGAAGATGGTCATGCTACCACTAAAGATGCTGAAAAAGTCATAACTCAGTGCTACAAAATTATCAAGGATCGTCCCATTGGTCAGCCATATTCTGAGGATCCAGATGTCTTGCATATCAAAGAATTTGGAGTTGTCAAGAAATACAACAAGGATTCTGATCAGAGACGAACGGACATTTCCCTCAAAGAACATGACATCTCAAAAGCTGGAAATCGATGGAGGAAGATGTGCATGAGGGAGTATTCAGGAAGGGGAGTTATTCTTCGAAGTGGTATCATGAATGAAGTTCTCTGGATGACCATGATTTTTAAGGCCCTTGATTCTGATATCAAAGCCTTGTTTTGAAAGAACTTGATTTCTTTTTGTGGTTTTTGTGAAATACTTTTCGAGGTTGTAATCTTTCAAACTTTCTTGCTTTAACTATTTTTCTCCCTTGTAGAAAGACAAAGGGGGAGAAATAAATGATCCGACATTTTGATATTTCTGCATTCTGCATTTTAAGTTAGTTTGATATTCATATATTCATCGCTAACTTTACAATGCAGGTATGATATATTTGTGTTGTCTTCCATCAAGGGGGATATTGAAAACTCCACCTTGATTATATATTTGTATAGGTGATGATGATGGAAGACTTAAACACAAATAAAGTGGTTTTATATACTAAAAGTTTTTTGATTCTATATCGAGTAGCTTGGTTTGGTTTGGTGGTGTGTTTAGAATGTGTGCAGGTCTTGAAACGCATTTCAAGGAACCTTTGGAGGCCTTGAAATCGGATGCAAGAACAGACAAGGAGTTTAGAGTGATTAAAGACGGAAGCCTTGAAAGCCATTTCAAGGAATCAAAAGCCAAGACCTTCCAAGGCTCTTGAATCTCTAATCAGAACAAAGCATGCTGAAGGAATTCAATTTCAACAAACTAAATCTACCAAGCGGCAAAGAAGATCTTCTAAAACGATATGCCCAACAAGAAGATATGCTCAAAAAAGATCTCAACCGGCCAAGGAAGATTTGATTCAAAAGAGGATATTTCAACGATCCTCAACCGAAAGCACAAAGATCTTCTCTCAAACGGAATTTAATATCTTCACAACAAATACGAGAAGATTATGGACAAGAGAGATCAACGTGCTTCAAGGAGATGAAGACGGTAGAAGATCTAAAATGTCTACCTCATCTCAACCAAGAAGCGGCTTTCATGGAGAAGAAGAATCATCTTCAACGGTCATCTTTCCAACGGCTAGAAGACCTCTCCATAGAAGTCTATAAACAAAGATGTCGATTGAAGAACAAAAGAGGCTTACACGAAAATATCTAAAGTCGTCAAGCGATCCAAAACATCTTCATTCGATCAAACCGTTTTCCTTTCTCTCCTTTTCTTAAAGCATTATCCCCTAGAGAGATATAAAACTCGAGAGCTCCATTGGAATATCTAAAGAGTTTTATACTAGAGTGTGTGTTACTCTGCGAAGTAACTAGGCTATTATAGCAAGGTTAAGAGTTGGAGCTTGATTGTAGCATTGGCTACAGTGAGAGAAGAAGGGGATTTCTTCTAGTTTGTATCTAGGACTCTTTGATGCTGATAACAAATAGTTAGATCCTACGGATATACCCTGGGACGGAGAGTAGGCTATTTAGAGCCGAACTTCGTAAACATATCCTCGTGTCGATCTTTTACATTCCGCGCTTTATTTGCTTTATTGTGATTAACTTTGTATTGCAGGTGAACAAAGTCAAGGCCCTTGAAATCAGTTTCAAAGCCCTTGAAATCAAAGTGTGTCACAAAGAGTTGAGATCGACATCAATGCCTTTGAAATAAGTTTCAAAGCCTTGAGATGGGTTTTTTGCGAAAAGTTCCCATACTCTATTCAACCTCCCTTCTAGAGTATTTTTTTATCATTTATATTCACCTAACGGTTCTTCAGTGATCTTATATGTTATTATTTTTGTGCTAGCACGAGTTGTGATTATGGTTTTGTTGTAGATGGTTTTTTCTCCATGCTATATGATTACGTTTATGGTTTTGTTGGAGACGTTTTACCTTCATGCTTGCGAGTTGAGGTTATGGTTGATGGAGATGTTATGCCTCCGCGATGCTGAGTGTTTATACCTCGGCGTATAAGGTCGAGAGGGTTTGAGGTTATTCAAGACGAAACTTTATTTTAGGGAGACCTGATGTAAGACCCATATCTTTTTGGAGATCCCGCAACAGCGTGGTTCTTCGCCCGCAAGAGTGCGACCGCGGGTGCGGCTTTGCCGGGCCACGGTTGCGGCATAACAGTGAGCGGCCGCCTTTTTAGGCCGACTTACTTTCCGCTTTCTTCTCCTTTAAGTCTTTTCTCTCTCCTTGTTCTGAGGGTTTGCTCCCTCTTTCCAGATCTTCTTTTTCCTCTTTCTCATTCACGTACACTTTCTTCTTCTCTCTTTCTCATCTTGGTTCTTCTTTGGAGATTCTTCGAGTTTGATGTTGATGATGATATATTGGATGGCTATTGTGGATAGTGCTGAGTTGCAGTTGTGATTCCTTTTCTTTGAGATCTGCAGAGGAAGTCGTGAGCTACTCCTCCTCCTTCCCTTTCCTTTTTCTTTTTTTTTCTTCTTCCTTGTTTAAAATCTAACAAGATTGATCTTGTTATGATGTGTATATGAACGTTTGGTATGTTGTGTATGTGTATATGGATAGAGGCTGCTTTGGCCTTGGTTGCTCCCTGTGGTGGACTGAGTTTGTGGTGATAGATCCGTCAAAGAGTGCATCGGAGTTGTGCTTTGTTGAGAAAACCGCCTTTGCGCCTTGTATGAGCCGCCCCCATGCCTCGAAGTGTGTCGCCACCCTCGCGCCGGCACGTACTCAACCACAGTCGAAGTGTTGGAGGTTGTCACCGCCTCCGCGCTTCTTCTATACCGCGCCCGCGCCTTCCTCGGAACTTACCAAGTTTTTGGGTAAGTTCATTCCTTCCCTTGTCTTTGGATTTGGGTTTAAAAGCATGTTAGGTTAGAATGTGTGGAGTTAGAGGATGATGATATATTGATAAATGTCTTGGGAGGCTTTGAGGTTTGTTATGAATGTGGAGGTTATGTTGTGCGGATGTTGTGTATGATCTTGTGAGGATTGTTCGCTCGAAAGTGTTTGTGCAAATTAGCTTTAAATTTATAAACTATTATATAAGCCTGAACGATATGTGAACCCGCAGTGAATGGATCAATCGTAGTAACGGTAAATACTCCAGGGTCGATCTAAGGGATTTGGTGAAATCAAATCGATAAAAGCAATCTAGCAAAGACAATAGTCGAAATATTGATAACAAAAGCAAAGGTATGTGTAATAATTGGGAAAAAGAGATTCTAGAGATCAAGGTATCCAATTGTGTTTTTCGATTCAAGACTTCTAAAGATCTATGGACATAGCTGGGATTGCTAAGGAAATATGTTCTAAAACGGGATAATGTACGGTGAAGTTTCACTACCCACTAATCCCAACACAAAGACTCTAAATAAAGGATATTGAGTTTCGATAAGATAGAGATCTAAGGGAAGGATTATACTCTCAAACAAAACACTCAATCCAAGGGAATCATGTTAACTAAGAAAGGTAAGGGGTTGGCACACTCAAATCTTAATAGAGGGTATTGAGTCCTCTATTACCTAGAACTCATCATCGTTGGCAACAAGCAAGGGATCCACCGGGTAAGTCTTTTCCCATGCTTGGATATAGGTTAGGAAGGTTCACCAAGGCTAGGGTTTAAGCAATCTTTAACTTTGGTTTAAGGATAAAGTATCAAAGGTATGACATAAGGAAAATTGGCCTATTCTTCATGGAAAATCGGTCGATTTCCCTCAATAACAACCCGATTTTTCTTTTGTGCAAAGTTAAAACTCAAATCTCATGGGCCAATCTCAACGTGATGTTCATTCTAGCATCATCTTAACCACAATCTTCATCCAATCACCCTAGAATCGCAAGCATTTTAGCCAACAACACACATGATTAAAATCAAGAAAGGGATTGAATGAAGAATATCAAGCGAACATTGAATCTTAAATAAAATGAAACAAATCCTTAACAAAGGTTCACAAACTCAGAAAACAAACTAAGAACCAAAAATAAACTCCAAACTTGTGTTCACAATGACAAAAGAAATAAAAACTAGAAAAAACTCTCAAGAACTTCAACCTTTCTTCGATCTTCAATGCCAAATATTCAAGAGCATTTCTCCTCAATCCTCCTAGGGTTTTTTCAATGTCATAGCTTGTACTTGGATAATTTTGGATGTGGAGAGACGTCCTCTATTAATAGGGTTGCAACTCTTTATCTTTTAAAGACTCCTACACGGGATGGGTCGATCCAAGATAGAAATCGGTCTGTTATTATAAAAATCGGCCGATTTACTTAATAAAATGATCCGATTTTTATCTTATGTGGCGTGTTATCTTTTAGCTCCTTCTTCTATCTTCTTTTATGTTTTCTTCTCCTATCTTTTCCTATCATTTAGACTCCTTCCAAGCCCTTTTATGATGTTAAGTCCGATATTGATCCATTTTCGCATCCAAACTCCACCATTTTACCTACAATTCAATCAAGAACGTGTGGACCTCTATTCTCGAAATGTATGTTAATATAGACTTATAGGCACATGAATCTCATCAAATGTAAGTAAAACTGAGGTAATATACTCGCAATATGTATGAATATGATAGCATATAATTCATGTCATCAAGGATCTTAGATGTTAGAAGTAGAGTGTTCTAGCATGGTGTTCCTATGATTGATTATGTATGCCTTGTGTATCAAGTTGTGTTATTCCTACGGGGATTGTAGTGTTGATCGAGTGTTGAGGATATTGTGATACAAGTAAGTCCATGGGACTTACTTAGTTGCATTCCTATATTTGATGTATTCATGATTGATGTTTGTTATATGCTTTATAGCATGCGATATTGATTATTACCAACGTGTGATTGGCCCCCTTGTAACAAGGCGGTGAGCACTTGCTCAGCATTGTCGAAGAAAGTTGAGGGGTTCTCTGGGACTAGGCCAGTGTTGGTATACTAAGAAGGTACTAAACCATTCATTATGGTATACGGTGAGGTTCTCTGATACCACTCCAGATGGTAAAAGGAATAGAGGCGAGAATGATATATTTCTCGTGTCACAACCACAAATATGGTTCTGAGTGTATAACGTTATAAAGATAATAAAATGAGAAATTTGTGATAGCATGCTTGGTGTTCATGTTATTTCTGATTTGTGTATGTGCTTATGCATGATCATATATATGAATTGTTAGCTAACGGTTTATATCATATTGTAGATGATTTGTAGGATATGAGGACTGCAGCGTAATCCAGAGGAGTGATCAGTCGGGGGTTTCCGAACATCTAGGATGTTATGGGATTTGG
This sequence comes from Fagopyrum esculentum, assembly GCA_033239045.1. Lineage (NCBI taxonomy): Eukaryota > Viridiplantae > Streptophyta > Magnoliopsida > Caryophyllales > Polygonaceae > Fagopyrum > Fagopyrum esculentum. The sequence goes on from BSUD01000007.1 coordinate 123,364,434, forward strand.
GATGTATGTATGTATATGATGATACAGTTTTGATACTCGGTTGTGGTTTTGTATACTTTCGATATACAAAATTTCAGCTTTATCGGTTTTGGTTTTATATTTATTTGTTCCTTATTGTAAGATTCAGTGAACTTCTTGTCATGCTAGAGTCAGGACCCATTGTGAGGTCCTAGCCCGTAACACTAATGTCCTACGGATAATGGGTGTTACACAAAGTATGTATATCCCTCTACAACATATTAAAAATTAAACGGTAAATTATATTTCTAATGTGTCGAAACATAGGCTTAAAGTAGATTATTTATAACAGTTTCTAGAAACTAAAACAACAATGGATCTCCATAAGTTTAGGGTTCGAGTCTCATTGTCCACAATTTCTGAGTTAATCCCAACCCAAACATCACAGGTTCGAAACCCCACATTGGAACAAAGCTATTCTCCAACTAAACATGCACAGGTCCCAATTCAATCCTTGGTGAGGTCATGTCTATATATATATATATATACATAGGTTGGCTCCCATGTAAACAGCTCTTACCATGTAAAATGAGAACAAATTGTATTCGTTAAATCGTTAAATAGATGGCTGAGATTAGGCGATATTAAAGGGAAAAAAATTGTGTGATTAGTGGAAGAAATATTCGGCGGTATAGTCACATATATTCGGTGTATAGTAAATATTATGTAATTTGTTCTCATGTTTACATGGTAAGAGCTGTTTACATATGAGTCGGATATATATATATATATATATATATATATATATATATATATATATATATATATATATATATATGTATATATACATATATATATATATATATATAATAGTTCCCTTTTTTCAGTATAACAGGAACCGACAAAAAGAACGGCTGGCTTACCCGTCTTGCCTTGGTTGTAGTTGGAGGACGACACCCTCGCTGCTTGTCACGAGAGGCCGAGGGTGCCCAGATTTGCCTCGCTTGTAGCCTACGTGTAGAGAGGAATGAAGGTAAGATTACTAGTAACCTCTAGTTGTTGTGTGTATAATAGAAGGACCTCAAGATGTGACTTCATGTTGTTGTGAAGAAGTATCCTCCATGTGCACAAAAAGAAGAAAAGGTTGATTCATGCCCTTTGTGGTGTGAGGCCGGCTATGGTGTAACAAGATCAAAGAGAAGGGTCAAAGTCTTATTGTTACGCTAAGATCGTGATGCGCAAATGGGTTTTAAATTTATATTCTCGTTATATTTATCCTAACTCCTAGCGAAACCCGCAGTGTACGGGACGTTTGTAGTAGGGATAGCATTCCGAGGTCGAACACAAAGACTAAGGTGAAATTGATTCGATTTGTGATTGAGTTTAGTAAAGACCTAGGTTGAAAGAAAAGAAAGAAATGAAGAAATGAAAATCTCAAATGTTTTTGGGTGGTTTTTGGTGATCAATCAAGGATCACAATTCATGCAAAGTAAACAATCAACTAAACTATGAATCAACGCAAATAAACAAGCTAAACAAGATATAGATCAAAGAAAGAAAAGACGGATTCTAGGGGTTGGAAGTTCCGGTTATGGCATAGGACTCAAGCTATCTATTCATTCTTTGGATTAACTATGTTGGGGTTAAGTGTTTCTAGATTGGGATCAATCACCGGGTAAGTCTCATGATCCACTAGTCCATTCCCTAGGTCTCATCACCGGGTAAGTCTCTAAGAACCTAAGGGACGGAATTCTACACAAACCGGATTGTTACCTAGAGATCTTAACCTATCCTTACCGGGTAAGTCTTGGAAAGGGAAGTCCTAAACAACTATCCTAGCACACTTAATCCAATGGCGGCTTATTAGGCTCACCACTACCTAAGGTTTGTTATCTTTGGAATCTAAGAGTAAGGATTACCGGGTAAGTCTCTCCTAACACTTAGTTGCTAACACTAGGTCGCCCTAGGATAGATTTAACTCAACAAACACTTAGGATTTCAACATTCTAACGATCTAAGACAAGATCCATCGAACCAGGGAAAATCACGTTTAGTTCTACCTAAACCACGGCCGTGGTTTGACAAGAACCAACCGTGATTCCTAACAGAGGCTACGTTTATGCACACAAGTCATCCAAAGATAAATCTAAGTCCGTCCTATCCTAGCCCTAGCCATAACCATCCTTTCCTTACCCTAGAACCACATCTATTTAGCCTACAACATTCATCATAGAAACCGAAACGATCAAACACAAAATCATGGCATCCATTTGCAAGATAATAAAGAGAAAGAGATGAATAAGTGAAGTAAACAAAACCAAACTGAAAATGAGATTAGAATGACTCACAACCCTTCCAAAAGAAGGTTCAAATGGTTCATACAACTCTAGAAATAGAATCCGGAATTCTTCAATACAAAAACTATCAAGGTGTGGTAATGGTGTGTGTTCTTCTTCTCCTCTTCAATGGAGCTCTTCTTCTTCCTTTTTGACACTTTCCTTCCTAGAAAGACTTCTTGTTGAGAGAATATTTTTGTTAGAGGATAATGGATAATGGAGAGCTGCTCCAAGATACTCTTCTCAGCCAATGAAGGACCACTTTTATAACAAATTTTGCATGAGCTGGCCATGAGAGTCGTGGCACAGCTGTCACAAGATTCTGGCAAAATCCACGGGTAGAACCACGGTCTTGGTCTTGGTCTAGACCGTGTTTTGCTCCAGAAGCTTCTTCTAGGCTCGTTAAGCCATGGTTTGGTGCATGGCTTGTGTTGGTAAGATTCCATGAGTCCTCCTTAGCCTTTAGCTTGTGTCCTAATGAGTCCGAGGGTGTGTCATCTAGGTGAACGATCCTCAAACGTATCGTTTTAGCTCCTAAACCTCCCGAAATACCTACAAAGCAACGCACAAGTCCGTGTAGACGTCTATCTCGACAAAATACGTGAATTGAGTGCAAACGCCGTGAACTAATGCTAAACCATGCATGAATGAGCGGGAAATCTATCTAAATGAGTGTCTAAAACTAAGCCATAAATCGTGTTATCAAAATACCCCATACTTAAGGTTTGCTCGTCCCCGAGCAAATTCCCAACTATAGACTAAGAGATGACATGATTTATGTATGCAGAAAAATGGCAAAATCTTTTTGGGTTTGTGCTTCTATTATTGGATCACCTTCAAAGTCATGTTTCATGGCAAAGGATAAGCAATCATGCATCAAACGAATGAAGACATGGAAAGACAATTGTACTTAACTCAAAAGTATGCATGAAATGTAAAGATGAAGGAGTCAAGAAGATCAAGAGTACATCCAATCTAAATCACTAAGTCTTACAAACATGCAAATAGGTCATAAGGTCTTGTGAAATAAAAGGGCCAAGAAATGTAGTGATTGGGTGGGGATTTCTAGGTTATGTGATGCTAATCCGGGAACGGAACTAACTCCACAATCTTGTCCTCGATCAACTTCCCTCAAGTGTATATTTCCCTCTATCTTTTCTTTCTTTTCTTTTTCTTTGAATTATTTTTGAGACAATGGCATTGGTGTACAAAAGCCGAAACCTTGGTGATTAGCCATCATCGGGCTTTTTCTATTTTTTGAGGTGCGTCCACACCGGGCACACATACCAAAGCTCGCTAGAGCTATTGGTTTATTTGACTTTGGCAAGGCACCAACACCCGATTATGTGAAGTGTACCGAGTTACTTGTCATTTAAACCAATGCCCCCAAACCTATACTTTCGGCTACACTTTCACAACAATTTCAGCATTTATTCATGACATTCTTTTCATCAACAACTTCACCCCACACTTGCTTTTCACACACATCAACACACTAGCATGCTCCTATTCCCGGATGGGTTAAAAGAGGTCAACTTTATCTCAATTGAGGTGCTCAAGCAATCATGATTAAGATGAGAAGTAGAGAAAGATGAATTGCCTCATTCATTCCTAGATGGTATGCAAGAACTATCATGTAATTTCGATCTTCAATACTCAATCATTTCTAGGCAAACATCATGATCACGAATCATTCATAGAATTTCAAGAGAAGTACTTCAAGTCCACATATGCGTTCATCAATCCTAACACATGAGGCCATCCATAGCCAATTCACAAGACAAGATTCATCATTAGGATCATATCCAAGCCTAGAAAGTACAAAAATTTGTTTAAATTTTCTCATTTTTATGGTATTTTCGAAATGAGTATGTACAATGCAAGACATGTGAAGATTTTAGACTATCCTAGGTGCTCATCATGCAAAGGATCATGCAAACCCCACCCCATACTTAGAAACACATTGTCCTCAATGTCTAAATGAAGTAAAGAGGAGTGAAAGAAGGCTCTCACAATGTAAAAATGGTTTGCTATGGTATTTGGGATGACTCAAATGGGTTGATGGCGGATGATCCTATCGAGAATGGTAGAGAGCCCTAAGTGTTCATCAAGGCGTCGGGACCCGCACTAGGCACCGCTAGCCGTCCAAGTTCCGCATCCGCTCCACCCATAATTAATGAGGGGTTCATCATCATCATTCCTTTGTCAAGCAAGGCTTCTAATGCCACTAATGTTCTAGCACACACACAAAGTAGACAAAATACACACAAAGATAGAAAAATCTAGAACAAAAGCAAAACAAGAAAGGAAAAATGTTACCAATGGGTTGCCTCTCACCAAGCACTTCTTTAAGGTCATTAGCTTGACCAAACTCGGGGCGTCTACTCAAGGTAAAGTGGGGCAATCATGTCTACCGGAGCTCCCGGGATATACTTCTTCAACCGGTGCCCATTCACCTTGAAGTTTTCACAATGCTCCCCTCCTATCTCAATAGCTCCATGGGGAAAGATCTTCTTCACCACATATGGCCCGGTCCATCTTGATTTGAGCTTTCCGGAAAGAGCCTTAGTCTTGAGTTGAAGAGAAGGACAAGATCTCCTTCACTCAACTCCTTGGGGATGATCCTCTTGTCATGCCATCTTTTGGTTCTCTCCTTGTAAATCCGGGCATTCTCATAAGCATCCAACCGGATCTCCTCGAGGGCATTCAATTCAAGCAATCTCTTTTCTCCCGCTTCTTTGAGATCAAAATTTAGCCACTTAATGGCCCAATAAGCTTTATGCTCCATCTCTACCGGAAAGTGGCAAGACTTGCCATAGACCAACTTGTAAGGAGTGGTGTCAATCGGTGTCTTGAAGGCGGTTTTATATGCCCATAAGGCATCATTGAGCCTCATAGCCCAATCTTTTCTCATCCTAGAGACCGTCTTCTCAAGAATGGCCTTGATCTCCCAGTTGGAGATCTCCACTTGGCCACTAGTTTGGGGATGGTAAGGTGTCGCCACCTTATGAGTCACCCCATACTTAGCCAAAAGCGCTCCAAAGTTCCTATTTGTGAAGTGCTTCCCTCCATCACTAATGATCACCCTTGGTGTACCAAACCTAGGGAAGATCACTCGGTTGAAGAACCGCACCACCACCTTGGCATCATTTGTAGGAGAGGCGATTGCCTCCACCCATCTCGACACATAGTCCACCGTCAATAGGATGTAGAGATTGCCACATGAAGAAGGGAATGGTCCCATGAAGTCCACACCCCACACATTAAATATTTCGACTTCTTGGATGTTGTTCAAGGGCATTTCATTCCTCCTTGAGATGTTGCCCGTCCTTTGGCAAGCATCACATGCCGCTACAAAACCTTGCACATCTCTAAACAAGTTAGGCCAATAAAAACCGGATTGTAATACCTTTGCACACGTTTTGTGTGAGCTAGCATGGCCTCCACATGGTAAGGAGTGACAATGTCGGATCACACTCTCCACTTCATCTTCCGGTATGCATCTTCTAAACATTTCATCTGGCCCTCTCTTGAATAGAAGTGATTCACTCCAATAGTAGTGCCTCACATCGTTGAAGAACTTCTTCCTTTGTACATATATCAAACCGGGAGGCACCTCCTCACACACTAAGTAGTTCACAATGTCGGCATACCATGACTCATTTCCTCTAGACACTTGGAACAAGCATTCCTCCACCATTTGCAACTGCTCATCTCGGAATGAGTCATCAATTGGGATGTCATCTCTTTCAAGCTCTAATGGTGGGAGTCTACTAAGGTGATCCGCCACCGAGTTCTCGGATCCCTTCTTGTCCCGGATTTCCAAATCAAATTCTTGTAGAAGAAGGATCCACCGAATCAACCTAGGCTTGGCATCCTTCTTGGTAAGTAGATAACGGATCGCAGCATGATCCGTATAAACTATGACCTTCGCTCCAACAAGATATGAGCGGAACTTCTCAAAAGCATAGATCACCGCTAGCAACTCCTTCTCGGTGGTAGCATAATTGAGTTGGGCGTCATCTAGCGTCTTGCTAGCATAATAAATGGCATGAGTGCGCCCATCTTTCCTTTGCCCCAAAACAGCCCCAACGGCTACATCGCTTGCATCACACATGATCTCAAATGGTAGACTCCAATCCGGAGGTTGCATGATAGGTGCGGAGATCAAGGCGTTCTTCAACCTACAAAAAGCCTCAAGACAATCTTTGGAAAAGACAAAATCAACATCCTTCATTAGTAGGTTAGTGAGAGGCTTAGAAATTTTAGAGAAGTCTTGAATAAACCTCCGGTAAAAACCGGCATGCCCTAAGAAACTCCTTACCCCTTCACCGAGATAGGTGGTGGCAACTTCTCTATCGTTTCAATCTTGGCCCTATCAACCTCAATGCCGCGGTTAGACACCAAGTGTCCTAACACAATGCCTTCACTTACCTTGTTCACCATCAAGGGCTGATCCAGGGAAAACCACGGCTGGAAACACGGTTTGCTCAACTTCCACGGCCGTGGTTCTTGCCAAGCCTGCTTCCCGGAGTTGTCCAGAGAGTTTGACGGCCGTGGAACATAAATCTCGACCGTGGAACTTGCAACTGTTCAACACCTCTTCGTGGCCTTCAAATCCAACTCTTGGCTCCTCTTCCAATGCTTCCAAGGCCTTGACCTCTTCATTGCAAGCCTCCTCAACGCCTTCCTCCATCATAGTTAAGGTAAGAACCTTCTCCAAGGGATCCTTGATCAAGATCGAGCTCACAACTTCTCTAGATTCCTCTTGCTCAACTATGTTGAAGACATCCTCATTAAGGGTCGGCCCTTTCATCATTGTGGACAATTTGAACTTGATGTTTTCTTCTCCAATGTTGAAGGAGAGAGTTCCATTCTTGCAATCCACTAGGAATCCGGAGGTGGCTAGGAAAGGCCTTCCCAAGATGATGGGAACCGGATAGTCCGCCGGAATGTCCAAGACTACGAAATCAATTGGCACATAGAATCCTCCTAGTTGCACTGGAATGTCTTCTAAGATCCCAACCGGATGAGTGATAGAACGATCCGCCATATAGAGGGTCATCTTGACCGGTTTCGGCTCTTCTAGCCCAACCTTGTTGCAAAGTGCAAGCGGTATGATGCTTACACTCGCTCCAAGATCACAAAGGGCCTCGTACTTCACATCTCCCACTCCTATTGGGACACAAAAAGAACCCGGATCTCTTAGCTTGGGAGGCATCTCCTCCTTCATTGTTTGGATCAATTCCGAGGATCTCTTGGTCATTCTTATCTCCCCATACTCCTCCAACTTCCTTTTGTTGGAGAGTATCTCCTTTAAGAACTTGTCATATGCCGGCATTCCTAAAATGGCATCCATGATTGTCTAAGCGAGCTCTTGCTCGTGATTGTGGGAATGGTAGTGGTGGCTTGTATGGAGGCGGTGCCACATAGGTTGGCTCTACATCCTTGCTCTTGCCTCCATCTTCTTGCAACTTTCCCTCTTCTACCACTACTTGCTTTCCCTTAGCATTGTCCTTGGGCAAAGGATCTTTCATACTCAACCCACTCCTCGTTGTGATAGCCAACACTTGGCCTCTTGGGTTGTCTTCGGTTCTTCCGGGAAGCTTTCCCGGATCTCTATGGGTTTCACCCGCCTTTTGGAACACTTGTGCTTCCAAAACCTTTTGAGCCTTAGAAATTGAAGTCACCGTGCTCTCAAGACCACTCAACCTTCAAAGCAATTGCTCAAACATTATTTCGGTTCTATCCTTTGGAGGTTGAGTAAATCCGGGTGGAGGTTCTTGTGAAGCTCTTTGTGGTGGAGTTGTGCTTGTGGAAGCGGGAGGGTTTAAGGCTCCATCCGGGTTAGAGTAAGAAAATCCGGGATGGTTGTGGTTGGGCCGGTAATTGTTGAATTGCCGGTTGTTGTTGAAATTCCTTGGGCCTTGATAATTGTTGAAGTTGCCCCTTCTCATGTAATTCACATCCTCCTCCTTGGAAGACAAATTGGCTTGTGGAAGCACTTGAGGAGTTGCTTGGTTCTTCAAAGTTGTAGCACACAACTCCCTCAAGGACTTCAATTCATTGTTGATGGCGTCAAGCTTGAAATTGCTCATGGTGACTTCACTCACCTCATAAGCTCCCGCCTTTCTCCCTTCACTTTTCCTATGGGAGTATTTCTCAATCACTAGAGCTTGCTTCTCCACAAACTCCCAAGCCTCATCTACATGCTTCTCCATAAAAGTCCCACCGGAAAGAGATTGGAGCTTGAATTGGCTATCTTCATCAAGTCCTTTGAAGTAGATCTCCAATAGCTCAATTTTTGGTATGCCATGGTGTGGACAATCAAGGAGAAGATCTTTGAACCTCTCCCAAGACTTGAACAAGCTCTCTCTATCCTTCATTACGAAGGCATTGATCTTCCCTCTTAACTCGGTAGTCTTGGAAGGTGGGAAGAACTTAGTCAAAAACTCGGTTGTCATCTCCTCCCAAGTACCAACTCGCCCTTGTGGAATAGATTGATACCAAGCCAAGGCTTTATCCTTAAGAGAGAAGGAGAAAGCCCTAAGCTTATGGTTGTTGCTCTCCAATCTTGGCGGTCTAAGAGTCTCCATCAAGATCTCATAATTCATCAAGTGTTGATGAGGAGACTCTCCTTCCATCCCTCCAAATTGATTATGCCGGATCATTTGTAGAACTTGAGGGCGGAGCTCGTAATCATGGGTTGCGGGATCTCCTAAGTTCACACCCGGACGGTGTGCTCTTTGTGCCGGATCCATACGTTGCCCCAACGTTTGTGGCTCATCCATAGCAATGGGCACAACCCTAATATTCACCGCCGGCTGCGGTTGTGGTGGAGGTGGAGGAGGTTGTTGACGGTTAAGCTCTCTTTGCACAAGAGCTTGCCTAATCTCCTCAATCTCCCTCCTAGTTGCCTCTTGCCTCTCATTGGCAAGTCTCCTTTCATTCTCCAAAGCTTCATCCCTTATCCTAATTTGCTCTAAGGCTTCATCCAACTCAGCTTGGAGATCTCTTCTGGCCATCTCTTTTCCCTTTTTAATGCTCTTGGATCTAGATCTAAGGGTTTTCTCCGGTTCGGGATCGAATGGAGCTAAATCCTTGCCACGAGATCTTCGCATACACCTAAAGAGTAAGAGATGTCCTGAAAAGCAAAGACACAAACCAAAAAGAGATCAAAAGCAACAAGAAAGATCTACACTAATAAACAGTCACAAAATAGACTCAATCTAGACCTAGCCCCCGGCAACGGCGCCAAAAACTTGTTACGCTAAGATCGTGATGCGCAAATGGGTTTTAAATTTATATTCTCGTTATATTTATCCTAACTCCTAGCGAAACCCGCAGTGTACGGGACGTTTGTAGTAGGGATAGCATTCCGAGGTCGAACACAAAGACTAAGGTGAAATTGATTCGATTTGTGATTGAGTTTAGTAAAGACCTAGGTTGAAAGAAAAGAAAGAAATGAAGAAATGAAAATCTCAAATGTTTTTGGGTGGTTTTTGGTGATCAATCAAGGATCACAATTCATGCAAAGTAAACAATCAACTAAACTATGAATCAACGCAAATAAACAAGCTAAACAAGATATAGATCAAAGAAAGAAAAGACGGATTCTAGGGGTTGGAAGTTCCGGTTATGGCATAGGACTCAAGCTATCTATTCATTCTTTGGATTAACTATGTTGGGGTTAAGTGTTTCTAGATTGGGATCAATCACCGGGTAAGTCTCATAATCCACTAGTCCATTCCCTAGGTCTCATCACCGGGTAAGTCTCTAAGAACCTAAGGGACGGAATTCTACACAAACCGGATTGTTACCTAGAGATCTTAACCTATCCTTACCGGGTAAGTCTTGGAAAGGGAAGTCCTAAACAACTATCCTAGCACACTTAATCCAATGGCGGCTTATTAGGCTCACCACTACCTAAGGTTTGTTATCTTTGGAATCTAAGAGTAAGGATTACCGGGTAAGTCTCTCCTAACACTTAGTTGCTAACACTAGGTCGCCCTAGGATAGATTTAACTCAACAAACACTTAGGATTTCAACATTCTAACGATCTAAGACAAGATCCATCGAACCAGGGAAAATCACGGTTAGTTCTACCTAAACCACGGCCGTGGTTTGACAAGAACCAACCGTGATTCCTAACAGAGGCTACGTTTATGCACACAAGTCATCCAAAGATAAATCTAAGTCCGTCCTATCCTAGCCCTAGCCATAACCATCCTTTCCTTACCCTAGAACCACATCTATTTAGCCTACAACATTCATCATAGAAACCAAAACGATCAAACACAAAATCATGGCATCCATTTGCAAGATAATAAAGAGAAAGAGATGAATAAGTGAAGTAAACAAAACCAAACTGAAAATGAGATTAGAATGACTCACAACCCTTCCAAAAGAAGGTTCAAATGGTTCATACAACTCTAGAAATAGAATCCGGAATTCTTCAATACAAAAACTATCAAGGTGTGGTAATGGTGTGTGTTCTTCTTCTCCTCTTCAATGGAGCTCTTCTTCTTCCTTTTTGACACTTTCCTTCCTAGAAAGACTTCTTGTTGAGAGAATATTTTTGTTAGAGGATAATGGATAATGGAGAGCTGCTCCAAGATACTCTTCTCAGCCAATGAAGGACCACTTTTATAACAAATTTTGCATGAGCTGGCCATGAGAGTCGTGGCACAGCTGTCACAAGATTCTGGCAAAATCCACGGGTAGAACCACGGTCTTGGTCTTGGTCTAGACCGTGGTTTGCTCCAGAAGCTTCTTCTAGGCTCGTTAAGCCATGGTTTGGTGCATGGCTTGTGTTGGTAAGATTCCATGAGTCCTCCTTAGCCTTTAGCTTGTGTCCTAATGAGTCCGAGGGTGTGTCATCTAGGTGAACGATCCTCAAACGTATCGTTTTAGCTCCTAAACCTCCCGAAATACCTACAAAGCAACGCACAAGTCCGTGTAGACGTCTATCTCGACAAAATACGTGAATTGAGTGCAAACGCCGTGAACTAATGCTAAACCATGCATGAATGAGCGGGAAATCTATCTAAATGAGTGTCTAAAACTAAGCCATAAATCGTGTTATCACTTATCCAAAACTCGGAGGGAGAAGGAGGGATGCGAGGTTGTGGTATATGTCAATGTCTGCTCTTGCTGGCTACCAACCGTTCTCGTCCACTTGTAGGCAAAGGGAGGAAGGTATGCACTGCGGTTCATACTCACTAGAGATCTTGATTCACTCGCACGACTACTAGACTACTCGAATAGATTTGCTGTTGAGCGTGATATCTCCCACTAGTAGGAGGGTGTGGATCTTGGCAACGTTGCTACTAGGGTTACAGAGAGATACCATATGAAAGGTACAAAGGAGGAGGTAAGCTTGCCATCGATAGCTTCCATAGAAGGGTAACAGATATGCTACACTCGTGATAGAAGGAAGGAGGACCGGAGGCAAGAAGGGAGGAAGTATACTTGTGTATCTCTCACCATCAATGCGATCATAGGAAGGTAAGTGTGGCTTGTGTGCTGAGGAGGAAGGAAAGAAGGTTACCTAAGGATGATATGGTGATGTATGTGGACGTGAATATGGAAGGGATGCACGCAGCCACGCCTTTGGAGTTGCATGTACGTCGACATGAAAGAAGAGATGTGTTTTGTTGTACGTGAAGGGCAAGAAGGGACCGTTGGGCATGCAAATCTAGGGTTCTACCTAGGAGGCTGATGGATGGGCTGAGAAGATAAAGAATGAGAGGTGGGCTTGGATGCTCTTATCAAGACATTATCATGGGCTTGTCATGACATTGTCATGGGCTTGTCATGATATTGTCAAGCACTTGTCAAATGGGCCATTTAGTACTAGTCTTGCAAGAGTAAGTCTCATATGATAGATTTATTTGTGTGTGTAGAAATTCCACATATAATAATAAAATATTTTGATTTATGATGATAAGTATCATGTAAGGATATTTAAACTTGTCGGAGATCCGGTTCGAATCGGGACTAAACGGGAACAAAATTTCAGGATATTACATTCAAGTACTTCCCTTAAATGTTCTTCATGTTCCACAAGTGATCTACTATAGATGAGGGTGTCATCAAAGTAACCCACTATAAATTTGGCAATGTAGTGACATAGCACATGATTCATCAACATCATAAATGTTTTAGAAGCATTAGTCAAACCAAAAGGCATAACTAACAACTGATATAGACCAAACTTAGTCTTGAACGTCGTCTTCCATTCATCTCCTTCCCGCATCCTGATTTGGTGATATCCACTTTTAAGGTCAATTTTAGAGAACAAGGTAGATCCACTAAGTTTATCTAGCATATCATCTAATCTAGGGATGAGATGATGGTACTTAATAGTAATGTTATTGATTGCCCTACAATCAACACAAATCCTCCATGATTATCCTTCTTAGGTACCAAAAGGACGGGAACAACACTTGGACTCAAACTTTCTCTCACATAATCCTTATCTAAGAGCTCTTGAACTTGGTCTTGAATCTCTTGGCTATCCTAAGGGTTCATCCTATAAGCTGGACGATTTGGAAGTGTAGCTCCTAAAAATAAATCAATTTGATGCTCAATGCCTCTAATAGGTGGAAGCCCAACAAGATTTCATCCGGAAAATCATCAATAAACTCATCTAGAAGGTTTAGGATGGTTTGGGGTAAGGTAACCTTAACTTCATCACTCAAAGTCACTAGGCTTTTACATAAGCTCGTGAGAATGACATCCAAAGGAGTATAGTCATGGATGTATTATTCCTTGGATGCTAGGACTCTAGAAGGTTGGACTGAGATTTCTCCACTAGCGCGAGATGTGCCTGCACCATGGCGAGATTCTCCACTTGGGTGAGAATTTCCTGTATTGGGGTGATATAAGCCTTCATTAGGGAGATATAGCCATGCACTAGGGCGAGATTGTGCACTAGGGTGAGATATCTTTGCATTGGGGTGAGATTTCTCTACACTGGGGCAAGATTTCTTTACACTGGGGCAAGATTTCTCTACATTGGGGCGATATTTTTCTACTGAATTGAGTTTCTTCTCCTTGCCTCTTGCTAGATTCTTGCTCCTTACTTTTTTTCCCTTCTTTTTCTTATAGCATTCAGCAATTTGCAATGGGGTCATGGGTTTTAGAGTTAGTGTTTGACCATTAAACTCAAATGAATGTCTATTAGTACACCCATCATGATTAGTTCTTCTATCAAATTGTCATGGACGTCCTAATACAATATGGCATGATTGCATGGGAACTACATCACAAGTAATAGTATCCTCATAACTACCTTAATTGATGGTAACTCTAGCTTGCTTGTTCACTTTCAATTCACCGCAATCATTCATCCAATGCAACTTATATGGTCTAGGATGATAAAACGTAGTAATTTGCAATATATTAACCGAATCGGTACTAGTTATATTGTAACAACAACCTCCATCTATAATCAAGTTACACACATTTTCCTTAACAAGACATCTAGTATGAAAGAGGTTTTTCCTTTTATATCCTCACATGTTAGCATGCAAAGTTCTTCTAGCAATCAAGGATTCTCCATGCTCATACTCAATGCCCTCAAAACTATCACTACCAATTTCATGCAATGCATTAAGGTGGGTGTTTCATCATGATCATGCTCTTCCTCACTCTCATATTGTCCAAATTGATTAATCTATAAATTATTTTTATTAGTACAATCTCTCATATATATAATTACCTCTACCTTGACACTTAAAGCATACAATATCTCTTGATCGAAAATAGTAGTGATAGTTTTGAGGAGTTGAGCACTTTGTCCCAATGAGCTTTTATATTTACATGTTTTCATAAATTCTTCTATTGTGTAGTCTAACAATTGTATATAATTTACAGGTTTGGTTACGTCCATAAGCGCCTCTACCTCCCCCTCTGTAGGTTGGAAAGGCCATTATCCAAGTGAGGAAGGCTTCGATGCTCCGTTTGCAAAACAATTTGAGCGTCCCGGTGAGCTTTTATATTTGCAAAACAATATCCATTTCTATTTCGATTAAATTCAAGTCAATCAATTGTATCCAAATTCCAATTCAATCAATTTTGAGTATCAATTTCAACTTCCATTCAATTCAATACATTGTATCCAAAATCGATTCAAACTTACAACAACACCAAACTCCCGTTCCGAGTATCAATTTCAATTTCCAACTATGCATTTCTAGTTGGATTCAATTGAAGTCAATCAATTGTATCCAAAATTCCAATTCAATCAATTGTATCCAAATTTGAGTATCAATTTCAATTTCCATTTCCATTCAATTCAATGTGTGTATCCAAAATTGATTCAAATGTACAACAACATCAAACTCCCGTGTATCAATTTCGATTTCCATGTATCCATTTCTATTTCGATTCACTTCAGGCAAATCAATTATATGCGAATTCCAATTCAATCAAAATATCCAAATTATGAGTATCAAATTTAATTTCCATTCAATTCAATCAATTGTATCAAAAATCAATTCAAACTTACAACAACAACACCACCAAAGCATTTCAATCAATTGTATCAATTACAACAACACCAAAGCATTCAATCAATTGTATCCAAAATCGATTCGTATTATCAATTTTCATTCAATTCAATCGACATTCCGGGATTTAAATTCTAGAGACTCACCTTTCATTTTTCAACCGTCATTGCTCGATTTTTCGGATTCGGTTTTAATTTTCTTCCCCTTGCTCCACCTTTCAAAACACCAACAAATTCAATACAGATTATAGATCTATGATTTTTCAAATACATATTTTTTAAATTGATACAATATACACATAATTAAAACTGAAAGGTGAAGCAAGAACATACTTGAATTAGTTGGACTCTTGATACAACCTTCAAACTGGAATTAGGGACGAAGAAGATACAATTACAATTGTTGTTTCCGGATCTGGGTAAGCAAAATGTATACAAAGTCAGATGCAATTACAATTGTGACAGAGTTACCCAATTGACGACGCCCTAGATCGAGAAGAAGACGAAGAAGAGACCGACGAAGAAGATAGAGAAAGCGAGAAGAAGACGAAGAAGAGAGACCAGGTAGAGGACGAAGAAAAAGACCAAGAAGAGAAAGGCTAACTGTCGCTTTTCGCTCGACGACAACGCCCCAGATCGACGGAGAACAGAGGGTCGAAGGAAGAAGATGAAGAGTACGCTGCTAGGGCTCAAACGCGTAGTGTTGTTTCTGACAAGAAGGGATATTCTGTGGTTAATGTGAGAAATAGGGACCGGCCCAAGCTTCTATTCGACACCATTTGCGCACTCACAGACATGGAGTATGACAGTGAAATTTCAGGAATACTATATTCGGCACAAGGATGACAGCATATTGAATACAGAGGAGAAGAGGCATAAAGTAGTGTGTTGGTTAATTGCTGCAGTGGATAGAAGAAACTCACAGGCAAGTATTCTTTCAGAAACATCTTACCTTTATTTCTCTTCTTTATATTATTAATTCACGTAATGCTTCATTTTCAAATCTATTGAATACAAATTTAACTAGTGGCACGCTTTGTATATATGTTAAGAGTTTCCTAACCAGTGCAACTTGTATTGGGGCTTCGAGTAGATGTATCATCCAGAAACAGAAGGGGGTTATTATCTGACATTACACGGGTGCTTCGTGAATGTGGCATATCTGTGTTGAAGGCGGAGGTGAGCATTGAAGGTGAAAAGGCTACAGGAACATTCTATGTGAGAGGGACATCAGGGGAGGAAAGCTGCGAAGAAATGCTCAAGACGCTGATGAAAAGTCACACAACTATGGAGGTGTTGATCACACCATCCATTGACAATGCACCCGTGATTTCAAAGTTGATCACAAGGGCAAGCAGTAGCAGTAGCAACCAGTAGAAAGGGAACAGAGATTCCAACGTTGTTCTCCATTGGAGGCTTGATATGGTCTAGGCTAGAAAGCTTAGCCAACATTCACATTAAATTTTAGGGTTTTACTAGGGTTTGCATATATGATATACATTATACAGAGTAGGCTGGAAAGCTTAGCCAGAGTTCTTGTTGCATATAGTCAATTCCCGTAAACTTTATGCATGCTGATCACTCGTTTAGTTATTATAGTTCCATTCTCGTCATTTTATGCATGGTGATCACAAAATATTGGTGTTACTAAGTTTGATGATGATAGTGTGATATCTATATCTAGACATGAAAACTTAATAGTATATATAATTTCTGAGATACACTCTATTTTTTAGGCTTGATTTGGATCATCCGCAAATTTGTTCCTCAAATCATCCGCAACGTTCACGCCATAAAGAAGGATACCTTTGAGGTTAGGATTGGAGTGTATCTACTGCTTGTTCCGAACCTAGACGGATGCTCTTTCCAAATCTGAGCAACAAATTTGCAAAAAGGGAATGACTTTAGCAATTTCCTTCCTTATGGCGTGAACGTTGCGGATGATCCTCGAGGAAATAGCCTTTCTATATCACCTAAAGAGCTTCTAAACAGGGAAGTAAATTTGTTTGTTTATCTCATCTAATTGTACTATACTACTAGATCTGACAATCATTTCTTGTGGAAAGAAAAACAAGAAATTCGGAGGAAAAAAGTTTATGGGAATTGACTGTATGCAACAAGAACTGCTGGCTAAGCTTTCCAGCCTACTCTGTATAATGTACATCATATATGCAAACCCTAGTAAAACCCTAAAATTTTATGGGAACAAAACTGCTGGCTAAGCTTTCCAGCCTAGACCGTATCAAGCCTCCAATGGAGAACAACGTTGGAATCTCTGTTCCCTTTCTACTGTTGCTACTGCTACTGCTTGCGCTTGTGTTCAACTCCGAAGTCACGGGTGATTTATCAGTGGATGGTGTGATCAACACCTCCATAGTTGTGTCACCTTTCATCAGCGTCTTGAATATTTCTTCGCAGCTTTCCTCCCCTGATGTCCGTCTAACATAGAATGTTCCTATAGCCTTTTCACCTTCAATGCTCACCTCCGCCTTCAACACAGATACGCCACATTCACGAAGCACTCGTGTAACGTCAGATAATAACCCCGTTCTGTTTTTGGCTGATACATCTACCCGAAGCCCCTGTACAAGCTGTGTTGATTAGGAAACTCTTAACATATATACAAAGCATGCCACTAGTTAAATTTGTATTCGATAGATTTGAAAATGAAGCATTGCATGAATTAAAAATATAAAGAAGAGAAATAAAGGTAAGATGTTTCTAAAAGGATACTAGCCTGTGAGTCTCTTCGATCCACTGCAGCAATTAACCAGCACACTACTTTATGCCTCTTGTCCTCTGTAGTCAATATCTTGCCATCCTTGTGCCGAATATAGTATTCCTGAGATTTCACTGTCAGTACCCATCATTGAGCTGAAAATGAGAGGCGGATAATAAACAACAGTAAGAAGAAGGCTTGTGTTTCACCTGGAAAGCCATGGAGAGACTAGATCTGATTGAAGCATGAAATACGACATACTCCATGTCTGTGAGTGCGCAAATGGTGTCAAATAGAAGCTTGGGCCGGTCCCTACTTTTCACATTAACCACTGAATATTCCTTCTCCTCACAATTATATATTGATACTAGCGTGGATAAATTCTTGTCATGCGAGGTATTTTGAAGTTCATACAGTTTGCCACCTATGCTTCCGCCACAGTTAATGCACATCTTGTAGTCTAAGTCACGTACCATCAACTGATGGAGTCGCCGCTCAGCGTGCAACTCACCTGCTGCTGGAGTTATCAACCTGACACTCCATCTCTCTTCACTCTGATTATGTGTCTTTACCACAACTTGTAGTCGCCCTTCAATGCTGGCCAGGTGCGCCATATCTGTGATAGGCCCACCTTTGATGTTCTCTTCCACATAGATAATGCACGCAGCCCTTGTGTTGTGGGTCCAGGCAACTGCTCTTGTAACATGGCACCCTAGGCCGGCTAGCACAGCAGATACTTCTGATAATAATCCTGGTTTGTCGACAGTTGTTATCTCCAGGGCTGTAGCCTTCGTTGAGACTTGTGATGTCCCCACAACCCTTCCCGGGCAACGTTCTTGTGACTCTTTAAGTTTTCCCCTAGTTGAACACAGAGCCTGAAATTTTTGTAGAGGTCCAAGCTCAATTGAATTAGTCAAAGGATTTGCATCCTAGGCCAAAGACAGCACATAGTATCCACTGTTGGATCCTATATTATGGCAATTTTAGGTTTAAAAAGTACAATAAGCCAATAAAAGACTCCATTTCATGCATATAAAGAAGCAGTTCAGTGTAAAGTATTATGACGAAGAACACAGTGTGCTATCCTTAGTCTCATGTATTATGTTTACTTGAGTTTTGACATGTAAATTTTTAAGAACCAAACAGTAAAAGAAAGTGAGAAATTACATGTTCAATGCGGAGAATAATGCTTTTGTCAGTGATCTTGTTGCCACTTTGATCAGTCACATGGAATACTGCATTTTCGTCCAGCAAGAAAACCCCCATGGTTAAGCGAAGGAAAAGGAGGCTAGACAATTGTTATATTCAACATTATTTAATTCAGGGAAGAGAAGAGGAAACAAAATTTAAAAGATAATATGTGCTAGATTGGAAGGGACATAACACACCATCCATAAACCATCCACCATCAGTGCTAATATATGACTTGGAAATGACGAGGTCAAGGTCACTCATGATTTGGACCATCTCCAGAAGAATCCTATGCTTGTTTGCGCTATCGACCTGTCACAAAAAAAGCACTTCAGAAACAAAGTCACATGCAATGAACCACGAACATTTTGTGACATGTTCAAGTAAGAATGAAGTGCACATGGGTGAAATAGATATATGGTGCTTGCTGAACAATGAATATCATAAATTTCAAGTCCTGGATGATTCATATTTGTCAATTTGGCAGAATGGACTTCCATAGAGACTGTTCATAGTTATTATTTTTTCTGGTCTTGGAGGAATACCAGCCTCCCAGAATCTAGTAGCTCATTGAATTGCATATTTTTTTATTTGATACCATCCTAGGGTGAAGAGACAAATTCCAAAGAATTCTTTTTGAGATTAATATCAAAAGATAACAGGGATAGAGGAATGATCAAAAATAACATAATAGAGAGACTTGTAAAGAATGTGTCCAACTGAAAGCAACCGGCAAATGTTAAGGTATCTCGAATCAGCGTATAAACATCCAAGGGTGGAATATTTACCAATTATAAACAGCGAACAAATTTCCCAAATCCTGAATAGTTTAACTCGTGAAAGAAAATTTGCACTACCTTTATAACAGTGTTGTTCTTGCAGGAATCATTATCAACAAAAACCCTGCACCATAGTTTAAAGCAAAATCAAAAGGGTTTGAGCTATTTGCAAGTTAGATTAGAAGCGTACCATAGTTAAACATTCAAGGGGGATCGGTGATCACACAAACCTTGGAGGGTGTATTCTTTCAAAGAGTGATTCGAACGCAGGATCAATATACGGCTTCTGAAAGTTGAAGCTCTCCATCTCTTCTCTCAAACTTCTTAAACCGAATAACAATCGAGTTTAACTCTTATTCTGATCAAAAGGAAAATAGAGCTCCGACTTTCTGCACCATTCACTGCATAATCCAACATCAGCAAGATGTTTGTTTAAAGTGGTAAGACTTTGCACATCAGCAAAAGCAAGAGGGCGATGATAAAGTCGGCCGCCGCTGTTGAATTGAATTTGAGTCGTTGCTTCCTTCTCAGTTCTGTTCTTTATTAACAAATTATTATATGTATTTACAAAGGTTTCGCAATTCCCCCACGTCAAGACTGCGACGACTCCATAATCAATACACAATTAAACCTAATAGTTAATTAGCGTATATCATTACATTAAAATAAGACTAGAATTTGATATACTAGTGAATTAAGTGTAACAGAAATCTACTTTTGAGAAATTTCGTGGAGATTTAAGGTGAAAGAAACACATTCCATTAAAGAAAGCTTTAATTATGGTCAGCAAAAGAGCGACGGCAATGTGAATGAGATGGATCGATTATGAATTAAAGATTTGGATTCAATGACGTAAAATCATGATCGCTTGGTGGAACAAGTAGCTTAATTAAAAAAAAAGCGACTAAAATCATCAAACAACAACTATAGATTTCGTTGTCCTCAACACGAAAAACAGATCTTATGTAGACTGCCGAAAACCTAATTTTTCCGATTGACAATCCGTTGAAACACACTGATGTATTCATAAGGAGGGATTGGAGAAGAGAAATGGATAGATAATCACCTGAAGAGTTCATGGAAGCTTGCTTTTCTTAAGAGAGTACTTGGTGTTTGGTAGGAGTCAAATATTTTTGACACATGTTTTTTATTTTATTTGAGTTATGAAACGATAAATTATATCATATTTTATGATATATGTGTGAATTTTTATAATGTAAATATATGTTATTTTTTAAACTACATTTTAGAAAAATGAAAACTAACAAATAACTTAAGATTAAACCCTAAACAATCCTCAACCCAAATAAATAGATATATATATTTCTTCTATCAAATTTATTTTTTCTAATTGAACAAATTATATTGTTTTCAAACATTTTTCGATTATATTACATCTTGAATGAATTATTCGGACTATAGGTAAGAAAACTTTTTTTTTTGACAAAATCTTGTTTTTCTTCAAAATAATTATATAATTTAAATTTATTGATGGACAATAAAAAATTTATAAAAAAAATATTATTTTTATTTTTTGAAACTAAATAAGGAATTATATTTAATAAAAATATATAAATGTAGTTTTTAAATTTACAATGAGTTTATGTTGAATGGGATACCCACCTATAATTTCTGGAATCAACTTGTTCTCTAGAGTTGGAATGAGTCATTCCATGGAATCATTCTTATTCTGATTCCAAGTTTTACCAAACACAAGGTATTGGTGTGACTCATTTCGATTCCGATTCCGATTCCTGATTCCAGGGGAATCGTACCAAACCAGCCCTGAGAGAGGTGGAGAAGAACAAGATGTCCAAAACTGACCACTGCAATCTGCAACTAATCTTGAATCTTGATTCCTTTTTTCCTCAAAATCATCATTTTTTTCTTGTGTGAAAATAATTTACCCGTGAATAGGGGTGTAATACGAGCCGAACGAGCCGAGCATCGGCATGCTCAAGCTTGGCTCGTTTATAAACGAGCCGAGCCCGAACCGAGCCTAAAATTTATACGAGCTGTAAAATGTGCTCAAGCTTGGCTCGTTTAGAAAATGAACGAGCTCAAGCCGAGCTTTTCACGAGCCGAGCCCGAGTAGCTTGGCTAAAATAATTCTCTTATAGTGTTATTTTAGCCGAACGAGCCGAGCATCGGCATGCTCAAGCTTGGCTCGTTTATAAACGAGCCGAGCCCGAACCGAGCCTAAAATTTATACGAGCTTTAAAATGTGCTCAAGCTTGGCTCGTTTAGAAAATGAACGAGCTCAAGCCGAGCTTTTCACGAGCCGAGCCCGAGTAGCTTGGCTAAAATAATTCTCTTATAGTGTTATTTTAGCCGAACGAGCCGAGCTTTATCCGAACGAGCCGAGCATTGACATGCTCAAGCTCGGCTTGTTTATAAACGAGCCGAGCTCGAGCCGAGCCTAAAATTTATACGAGCTTTAAAATGTGCTCAAGCTTGGCTCGTTTAGAAAATGAACGAGTTCGAGCCGAGCTTTTGGCGAGCCGAGCCCGAGTAGCTTGTCTCATATTACAGCCCTACCCGTGAAGAACATTAAAACAATAAACAGAATCCAAATATATTTTGCAAAAATACTTCTTAACGAAATCAAATGTATTTCTATAAAAATAAAAGGGCAAATTTGGTTAGTATGCTATTTAGAGAAATAGTGATAGTAAGTAGGTTTTTTTGTTTTTCAATTAAGTAAATATACCCCTCTTTTTTTTTTTACCATCAAACCTTCTCCATCCTCTTGTTTTCTTCTTTCTTCCAAATGCTTTTTAAAAACTGAATTTCTTTTTTTATTTTCTTTTTATTTTTTTTTGTTTTTTTATTTTCTTTATTTTTTATTTATTTTCTAGAATGAAGAATTTTTTCACACACCGGAATTATCACATACCGGAATTTCCACATAGCGGAATTTCACATACCGGAATTTTTGCATACCGGACCGGAATTTTACATACCGGAATTATCACATACCGGAATTATCACATACCGAAATTTTCACATACCATAATTTTCACATACCGGAATTTCACATACCGGATTTTCACTTACCGGATTTTCACTTACCGGAATTATCACATACCGGATTTTCACATACCGGAATTTCACAAACCAGAATTTCACATACCGGACATTTACATACCGAAATTTACATACCGGAATGAATTTTTAATTGTCTAATATTTAATTTAGCAAATTTTAGGGGGCTCGTTGTAATTTTGCAAATTTTTTTTATTGTAATTTGCGTATATAATGACGGTTTGCAAAAATGGGTCCATCACCGTCTCCTTTGGTTTCCAAAAGACTTGTTCTTTTTCCCAGTTGACAATGACAAATGACAAGACGTGGAGGAGTTGAGAATTATTTGAGTGGAGAATTATATGTTAAAATTGTCTCAAAATAAAAGTATTATGTAAACAAAAATAAATAGCGGACAGAAAGCACAAGGATCAAGTGCTGATTGTGCCGCTAGTTTTAATTCAGAAATTTCTGGAATGAAATTTCTGGTATGAACTTTTCATATGAAATTTCTGGTATGAAAAATTCTAGTATGAAAAAGTTCTAGTATGAAAAAAATTCTGGTATGAAATTTCTGGTATGAACTTTTCGTATGATAATTTCTGGTATGAAATTTCTGGTATGAAAATTCTGGTATGAGAATTTCCGGTATGAGAAATTCAGTCCAAAAAATAAAAAAGAAAATAAAAAATAAATAAAAGAGGCAAGAAAAATAATAAAAGAAAGCAAAATTCAGTAATTAAAAATTATACTTATATAACAAATAACAAACATCATTTATTCTTTCTTTCTAATAGAAGGGTTAATAATTTTTACCTACTATTAAATGAAAGTGGTAAAAAATTTGGGGTACATTTTCTTAAACAAAAACTAAAAAAAGCCTAGTATGTCAAATTCTCCCAAAATAAAAATAGTAAAATAGATTTATTTATATAAAAAAACAATAAACAGAAAGTAAAACAGATTTGTAAAAGAATCCAAACAAATATTTCAAAAAATTTAAAATAAATCCATATTTTATTTTAAAAAGACAATAAAATATCTTTGAAAACAATAAAGGAGTCATTTTTTTATTTGGAAACCAAATGAACAGATTTTGAAAAAAAAATTATAAAACGAATCCAAAAAACAGTAAACAAAATTTGTAAAACAATTTTGTAAAAACAGATTTATTTATAAAAAAAACATTAAAACAGTAGAATATCTTTAAAAAACATTAAAACGAATAAAAAAACAAAAAAAAAAT
>BSUD01000007.1:123388211-123450308 GCA_033239045.1 Fagopyrum esculentum
TTTTTTTTTTTTTTTTTTTTTTATTTCGGGACACGTGTCGCCCTGCGGTACGGCCGTACGGCCGTACCGCAAAAAGAGGGCCGTACCTGAACATTAACCTAGTATAATATAGATTTTCGTTTTGAAAACTTAATTTGTTTTATAAGTTTGTTTATAGGTTAAATATTAGAGTAGAGTGGTATTTTTAATTTATATATTTTGTTATTTGAATTTAGTTAAAAATAATTATTTAACAAGTCTATATCTTATCTTATCTATATATTCTACTAAAGTACACTACAATAATGCTGAAGTGACAGCCCCGCATTTTTCTCGGATCAAATCTTTTACTAAATCACAAATTAAGCAAATAAATATTTTTTACTAAAACAAAGTTTAAAAAAAATATTTTTTGTAACTAAATCTAATAATATTAAAATCTACAAAATCTTTGCGTTGTTACCCCTAACACAATTTACGTTGGGATAAAATCTATACTTTTCGTGCAAGTTAAAAAAGCAAATCCAAACAAAACAATTAAAATTTTTTTAACTACATCTAATAATATCAAAATCTTTACGTTGTTATCCCCTAACACAATTTACGTTGGGATAAAATGTAAACTTCTTCTACAGTATTTCTCTTAAAGGATTTGTTTACTTTTTTTCCAATATTTATCTTTAAAGATTTCATTACTTTTTTTCAATATTTCCCTTAATATTTTGTATTAACATTTAAAAGGTGTAAAGCCCCGTTTTGGCGGCACGGCCGAACCGCAGATGTGGCTAGGCCCAGCCCGTCTACGGGCTGTTTTATCTCCGACTTTTCCTATCTTATTCCATCCATGGGCTTTTGTCCTTCTCCCTTCTACCCTCGAAACCCTAATTTGACCTCCCGTCGTTCTTTCCCAACCATCCCCTTTATATTCCCGTCTTCTCTTCTTTTTCCCGTTTATTGCTTGCGTCTTCTTTCAATATCGAGAGTTGCAGCCTTCCTTCCCCGTGATATTGCTGAACGTGTAAGTTCCTTCTTCTTTGATTCTTCTTCGCGTTCATGAGTTGATGCATGCCTTCCCTTCTGTTTTGTTTTCTTCTTCCGTTTCCTATTTTCTCCTTCTCCAAGGATCAAGATCGAGTCTTGATTATTGTTGGTCGTTCCGTGGTTGATGTGTTGTTGTTCTCAGACTCTTTTGGTTGAGTCTTGACGTGTTTGGATCAAGGAACCAAACCTTGGTGCCCTTGTTGTGAGTTGTTGTCGAAAGGAGGCCTGACGTAGTTTTTGTCACAAAAACCGCCCCCGCGGTTTGGTTTTCCGCCCATGCGGCTGCACCTGGTTGCCGCCCCTGCGCTTCTGTCTGGCCGCCCCCGCGGTTCTTCTATAGTAACTCTCGTCTTTGGTGAGTTGCTTCCTTCCTTGCTTCCTTTGCCCTTTCCTTATGTTAGATCATGCTAGGTTGGACCTAGATGATTAGTGTGAATGCCAATTAGTGGCTTGTTGATTCCTTTGAGTGGTTTGCACCTTTGACCTTTGTTGTTGATGTCGTTCCTTGAGAACCTTGAGACTAGGAATCATGATCCTAGCATGTTGTGATCTTTAGCGATCATTGAAACTAGAAGTAGGGAACTTCTAGCACGCTACAATAGATCTATTAGAGATCATTGAGACTAGAAGCATGTAGGCTTCTTGCATTGGTTCAGTTTCTGATTCCCGATGCCTTGTTTGAGCAAGCATCGATCCTTTTCTTCAGGAAGTTGACGCAGTTGCGGTTTTCTGAGTTTACCTTCGAGTGAGGTAAGTACCTTGGACTTACTTAGCTTCATTACGTGTATTGGATTGAGTGTTTTGGCTTGTTGCGTAATTTATTATTATAACGGATAACCGGACTACGATTCACCCTTACAACCTTAATTGCCCCAAGTGTATTATAACCGGGCGGTGACCGCTTGTTCAATTCAGAATTGGAGAAACTGGAAAGTGCTCTTGCGACTCAGGCCTGCAGGTAACGGATAGTACTACTCTATTCCTGTTGGTAGACGGAAGCGGAGGCGAGTTTCAAAAGGATTCTCGTGTGACAAAAGAAGTTGAATTAATAATGAATGACTTAATGAAATATAATAACCGGTGGAGTGAGAGAATGCTATGTGTTTACGTTACTTTATATGTGTTTGTGTCTTTACGTTCTTTTTGATATCTAGAATGTTAGCTAACGGTGTATAACGATATTGTAGATGCCTTGTAGGATATAGGTACTGTTGAGTGATCCGGACGGTGTGGTCATCCGGGGTTCCCGTACATTATAGGACGGGATTGGGCTTATGTCTATGTTGTTGCTTTCCCTTCTGTTTTGAAGTCGGTTGCGAGTCTTTTACGCTTTCCTTTGGTTTTATATTGAGTTTTGATTTTCATTCGTTTGTGCCTTGTTGTAAGATCCGTTGTGTTGTTGCTACTCTGAGGGTCGGGACCCATTGTGAGGTCCTAGCCCATAACGCTTCGAGTTCTCAAAACTTGAGGTGTTACAAACGGTTTATTTATTTATTTTTTTAAATATTTCTCAGGCATGATTTCTCATCATTTAAAAAAAGATTTATTTTCTATTTTCAAAGATATTCTTTTTTTTTTTATAAAAATATATTTTGCTTTGTTTTACTTTTTTTTTCAAAATCTATTTGGAATTTGTTTTTGCAAAACTGTTTTATAAATTCTATTTATTGTTTTTGTTATAAAAAAGTTTTTGTTACTGTTTTTTGTTTATAAAAATACGTTTGGATTCCGACTAACTAATATGTTTGGATTCTACAAAATTATTTTACAAATAATTTTTACTATTTTTTTATAAATAAATATGTTTTACTGTTTTTTTTTAATGAAAATACATTTGGATTCCGAATAACTAATTTGTTTGTATTCATTTTGATCGGACTACACACCAATCTCATAAGCAACAATTTTATTTAAATTAATCAAATATGTGTTTTAAAATATCTATATTTTGTTTCTATTTTTTTGTACAAATATTTTTTTTAATAGATCATATCCCGCACAAGGTGCGGGATATGATCTATTATCTATTAAAGGAGAGACATTCTTTGACACGTGTCAACGTCACAATTGAAGCAACTCTCGAAAATATTTTAAAAAAGTTATTAATTTTGATTATTTTCAATAGAAAATAGAAAAAGAAAATGTCAGTATCTATAATTAATTAATTATTTATATCTTACTATTTTTTAGGAATTCAGTTAAACTAATTTTTTAATATTTGTGACGTAGAAGTAGTAGATCTTCTAATCAATCAAATCTTTCCAATTTTTTTAATTCATCGTTAAATTTAAAATTTAAATTAAAACAAGGCAAACAAATTTATCCAAAAATGAAAATGGTAAAGAATAATAATAAAGTAGGCCCTTTTTGTATAGGCCCTTTTTGTATCTTGTAGACAAACTAGCTGGACTAATTGAACTTCGTGTATTCTCTTGTTCATACACGGTACTAGTACATAATGCTTACTATACAATTTTAATACATAAGTTCAATTACACAATGTTAATACATAATTTTCATTTACACAAGTCCGTCGTTTACATGAGCCCGTCTTTGTTTCAAGCCCATTCGAGTTACACAAGCCCAATTATAACGGTAAAATATGTAGTCAATATGCCGTATTTATTAAATATGTAGTCAATATGCAATATGTATAAAATATGTATTCAATATCCCGTATTTATAAAATATGTAGTCAATATCCCGTATTTATAACTGCAAAAATTAAACTTTAGTTTTTTAATTTTGTAATTATCCAGTTTGAGGTAATTTCGCAAATTTAAAAAATATGGGTCATAAATGCAATTATAAACAAGGGAACTTTTTTGTAATTATGGCAACATTTTAAAATTGAAATTAGGGTTTCCTGTTTTCTTGGGATTGCCCTGCGGCTGCAACGAGAAATGTCCAAATCCGCCTCCAGGACTGCCTAGATCCGCCTCCAAGAGTGCACAACGGCGGCTCGGTACTGCACAGTGGTGGCTCCGTTGGTCGATGAACGTGATTGGCAGGGCGGGGCTGTGCGGCGCAATGCCGGAGGACATTCATTGCCGAAAGGGCTGGCGGCGGATCTGGGTTGGGCGGGGCTGCGCGGCGCGAGGCTGGGCGGCGGTGACATCGAGGGCTGTGCGGCGCGAGGCAGGCTGCGGCGGGGCTGTGCGGCGCGAGGCGGGCCGCGGCGAGGCTGGGCGAGGCTGGGCGGCGCGGGGCTGGGCGGCGCTGGGCTGGGCGGCGCTGGGCTGTGCGGCGGCGACATCGAAAAGCAACGCCGACATCCTTTCTTTGGAGAGGCGACAGACTACGAGAAACCCTAGCTGGATGTGAAATCTGACGGTTGGATGATTTTATAGGATTATATTTTACGTTTTCCTTTTATGCCCCTTGGATTAATTTATTTTTGATTTAAAAGTTTAGGCAAAAAATAGAGGGGCCTAGTTAGTCTACGTTAAACAAAAAGGGCCTTATTTAACCAATTTTCTCAAACATTTTTTACTTTTATAATTTGTTATATCGAATTAGTTATACGATCTTCAACAAATATTTTTTTTAATTTAAAATTGTTTTAATTTTGAAATTTATTGCATTAAATTTTTTAATTAGAAAATTTTAAATGTCAAATTAAAACAAAACTCCTCAATTGTTATGTTTGACCCTTGTACGTTGCATTTTTTAGTGATGGAATATGAAAAGAAATGACAAAGGTAAAACTGAGGTGAGAATTTTTTACCTTTAGCAATTTACTTTTGTTTAAAATTAAATTAAGAAATAATTTAAATAATTATTACTAACGTAAACTACTAAACTATATTTAAAACATTATTAGATAACTATTTTGCCTTGAAATCCATTAATTTTTATTAGATAACTATTTTGCCTTGAAATCCATTAATTTAAACAATCATTACTAACGTAAATTACTACAAGATTCTGATAAGGGATTTCATTTAGAGTCATTGACCTTATTCAAACTAGGAGATTTCGACAAGGTATTCTGAAGGGGAATTACTTTCAATGGGTCTGTGACGGTGAAATTCCGACTCAAGTATCCGGTGGGGGTTTCGATTATATATTTATAGTACCAATTAAAACCCATGATGTTTTAAATATTTGTAGTTAAAGTTAACAATATGAATAAATATAAATTCTATACAATAATTACAAAATATCTCGTGCAGACCACGGGTAATATACTAGTATACTACTAAAACAGAACTCTTTTAGTCCACATGTCAACACCTTGGTCATGCCACCTAGGATTTTTTAACAAATATTTACAATTTTCCCATATTTTAATTACAATTATGTGATTATTCAATAACAATTTTAAGCCAAAAATTAAAATATTTTCCATCTCATCATGTCAATTCAACAAAAAGAATTGCATCTCATCATGTTCAGTATCTTACGATTATAACAATACGATTTAATTTTTGTTACCAAATCTATGACCATCTATAACAACTCAAGATCACGTCAATATATTTTAACAAATATGGCAAGGGCAAGCACGACTTGTTGAACCCCAGGCACCAGAAGTTTCATATGAAAAACAAGAGGGTAGTAATCTTCATTAGAGAAGTGGATAAGTGTAATATCCAGAAATTTTTATTTCCGTTTATTACCGAGTCAAACGGGTTTTCGACTCCTCGACCATTTATATGATACCTAAGACTTATAACTACACAAATTTATATCATTTTATATAAGCTTAACTCACATAAAATGATGAATTCCAAACCCTAATCTAAGTCATGACATGTCTTGGACAAGACCATGGCAACATTTGACGAGGCCATGACGAGATCATGACGAAGCCATGACAAGACTTCCGGGCTGGTTGACAAACCCATCTCCGCACATCATGCCAGCCCATTTCTTCTCCCCCTCCATTGTGGTTCCAACCAGCTTTCTTCAGCCATCCAGCCCGTCAGCTTCAATTGATAACACGATTTATGATCTAGATTTAGACACTCATTTAGATAGATTTCCCGCTCATTCATGTATGGTTTAGCATTAGTTCAAGACGTTTTGCACTCAATTCATGTATTTTGTCGAGATGGACGTCTACACGGACTTGTGCGTGTTTTATAGGTATTTCGGGAAATTTAGGAGCTAAAACGATGCGTTGAGGATCGTTCATCTAGATGACACATCCTCGGACTCATTAGGACACAAATTAAGGTCCAAGGAGGACTCATGGAACCTTGCCAACACGAGCCATGCACCAAATCACAGCATAATGATCAAAGGCAAAGTTTTTGCACAGAATCACGGTTCTCTGACAAATCACGGCCGTGGAATCAACCGTGGATTTTGCCAGATTCTTGTGACAGCTGTGCCACGACTCTCATGGCCAGCTCATGCAAGTTTGTTATAAAAGTGGTCCTTCATGGGTTGTGAAGGGCAGATGGGAGCATCTTGGAGCAGCTCATCCATTCTCCATTTCTCTAACAAAAATATCCTCTCAACAAGAAGATTTTCTAGGAAGGAAAGTGTCAAAAAGGAAGAAGAAGGACTCCATTGAAGAGGAGAAGAAACACACACACCATTGCCACTCTTGCTAGTTTTGTAGTGAAGATTCCCGGATTCTATTTCTAAAGTTGTATGAACCCTTTGAACCTTCTTTTGGAAGGGTTGTAAGTTGCTCTAATTCTATTTTCAGCTTGGTTTCGATTTAAGTTCATTTGTTCATATCTTTTCCCTCATTATCTTGCAATGGATGTTATGATTTTATGTTTGTTTGTTTCGATTTCTATTATGAATGTTGTAGGCTAAATTGATGTGGTTCTAGGGTAAGGAAAGGATGGTTATGGCTAGGGCTGTGATAGAATGAACTTAGATTTGCCTTGGATGGCTTGTGTGTTTGAACGTATCCTCTGTTAGGAATCACGGCCAGTTCTTGCCAAACCACGGCCGTGGTTTAGGTAGAACAACCCGTGATTTTCCCTGTTTCGGTGGATCTAGTCTTAGATTGTTAAAATGTTGAAATCCTAAGTGTTTGTCAAGTTAAATCTATCCTAGGAAGACCTAGTGTTAGCGACTAAGTGTTAGGAGAGACTTACCCGGTAATCCTCACTCTTAGATTCCAAAGATAACAAACCTTAGGTAGTGGTGAGCCTAATAAGCCGCCATTAGATTAAGTGTGCTGGATGGTAGCCTAAAACTAACCCTTCCGAGACTTACCCGGTGAGGATAGGTTGGATCTTAGGTTAGCAATCCAGTTTGAGTAGAATTCCATCCCTTAGGTTCTTAGAGACTTACCCGGTAATGAGACTTAGGGAATGGACTAGTGGATCATGAGACTTACCCGGTAATTGATCCAAATCTAGAAACACTTAACCCCAACATAGTTAATCCAAGGAATGAATAGATAACTTGAGCTTTATGCCATAACCGGAACTTCCAATCCCTAGAATCCGTCTTGTCTTTCTTTGATCTATACCTTGTTTAGCTTGTTTCTTTGTTTTGATTCGTTAGCTTAATCGACTGATTACTTTTACATGAATTATGATCTTTGGTTGATCACCAAAAAACCAACTAAAAACAATTGAGGTTTTCATTTCTTTATTCCTTGCTCATTTCTTAACTTAGATCTTCACTAGACTTATTCATAAACCGAATCAATCTCACCTTAGTCTTTGTGTTCGACCTCGGAATACTATCCACACTACGAACGTCCCGTACACTGCCGGTGCGCTAGGAGTTAAGAGAAATATAACGAGTATAAATTTAAGACTTATTGTGCACATATCCTGAACGTAACATCAATCCTTCAGCCCAGCAGCCCATCCAGCCCGTCAGCTTCAATCCTTCAGCCCAATAGCCCCTCCAGATGAGATCTCATGCAGTTACGGCTCCCGCAAATCCCGCAGCAAATGATACGTTTCCCTTATACAACTTTCACGTCTACCTCTCTCTTGCTTGGTTGCCTTCATCGACCTTCAACGCATCAAACAGCCCCACTACTCGCTGCCTTTAGTTGTAACCGTAAACCACAAAACCACGCTGCACCTGTCACGGACGAGACGAGATCGAGCTTCTCAACCATTTTCAGCAGTGAAGTTGAGCCAGACCACAGTAGCAGCGCCGGCATCGTCGCAGCTCTCCAACGTTGGGCCAGCCGATCAGATCTTCTCCACTGCCTTTAGACGTCCAACCAAACTGCATCGGGGCCTTGATCTCGGACTTCTATGATACCGATTGACACCAGCAAGCCAAGGCCTCCCTCCTCCTCTTTTCACTGAGAGTAAGCCTCTTCTGCACATCAATGCTGTCTTCAACAGTGTAAGGACCCCTACCTTCCTTCCTTATTTTCTCCATTCTTCTTGCTGTCAAGGCTAAAGTAGCTAACTTCCCCTTTCTTCTACATCGGGACCATCACGACTGGGTGATCAGGCTGAGCCGAGGATGCTTCCTAGTGCAACTTCGTCACCAAGAAGAGCGACATCAACGACCAGTGAAGACTCCATCGTCTTGGCCATCTGCAATGAAGTTAGTAAGCAAGCCTTGCCACCCTTTGATAAACATGTATCCAGAAGAAGAACTTTAGGTTTATGTACGTGTTTTGATCTCTACAGGCTCCGAAACATAGATCGGTTGCTCATCTAGTTGAATAGGAAGTTGAGGCTGTGGAGAGTCGAACCTTGAACCTGTGGCGTTCCTTGTCTTTGATACAAACCCTGCAGGTAAGTCTCGAAGCTAAGACTTGCTGCACTTGCAGTTTTTGATTTCTAGCAACAGTGTTGAACAAGCTTGTTTGAGCCTCTTTTTCGATACCTTATAAACATAATTTACCGTTCAATTTTTAGTATGACATAGAGGGTTATGCATAGTATGACGTACTAGAAATTGGGATCGATCCAACGGTCGGATCTGGAACAATAGGTGTGCAAAGTAGGCTGGTTGTGCTTTTTGTGAAAAGACTCAAAATTTGGCAAAGTATAGAATTTCTAGATTTTGTATCCAACTTGGGAGATTTGTGTAAGAGTTGTGGTTGCGTAGTTTTGGGAGATATCTGTTTATATGAGTAGATGGCATATCATAGAAGACCTAGATTTTTTTTTTTGTAGAATTTTTATATTTTTATTCGTGCCTCGTATCTTGGGCTAAAGTCGGACCTTAGCAACTTTTATGAAAGTCAAGAATGTAGTTAACTCTTCTAAATTTTTAGCAACCTTCTTTTTGAGAGTTAGAGTGTGGTTTTGAGTTCCAAAGAATAATTTGGAACTTTGGTATAGAATTTTCTAGAGTTTCGGGACCAGGGGTAAAATGGTCATTTACCCTTATAAGAGTATTATGGTAATTTCTTTATGATCGATTTGAGTAGCTTAGAGGTTAGAGACTTCTTAGAAAGTGGGATACATTATTGATCCACTTGCCTTGTATAACAGGTGATTGAGTTTCTACGGTTACAAGCCGAGTCGAGATAACGGGATTTGAGATTTGATTCAGGTAAGTCCTTGCGACTTACTTAGCTGGTTTCTGGATATTAGATGGGTGATAATGGTTGTGTGTGTGCAATGTGTATTATAATAAAAATAACAACTTGTTAGGACGACCATGGTTATTATGTATTAAGGCCCAAGTGTATGTATAACGGGCCGTGACATCACTGCCCAGCTCTGCCAGGAGACTGGGAGGTTCTCTATACCCAGACCATACAGGTACACGGTGAAATGCATCGGATCCATTCCTGATGGTACACGGGGGCGGAGACGAGGTTTGGGAATCCCTCGTGTCACAAAATAAGTATCATTAGTAAGAGTGAATAACCTAAGTAAAAATAATAAATGGATTGTTTGAAAGCATGATGAGTGTTTACTTTTGCTTTGATGTGTGTGTGTGCTTTTATTATTTATCTAATGTTTAGATAGCTAGCTAATGGTTGTTCTGTTGTGTTTTTTTTAGATTCACCACAGGTTAGAGCAACAACTAAGTGATCCGGAAGTAGTGGTCAGCCGGGTCTCCGTACTCCTTAGAGTGGGGTTGGGTGTTTACCTTGTTGTTTCTTTATTCTTGTTAAAGAGAGTTAGTCTTTTACGTTGTTTAAGTACTATAGGCTGTTAGACGTTATTACATTCATCCCTTGAAAATACTACTTTATGAATTTCGGTTTTTCTTATTTGTGTCTTGTTGCAAGATCCTAGTAAAATTGTTGTCAAACTAAGGTCGGGACCCATTGTGAGGTCCTAACCAGTAATGTCCCGAGTTTTGAGAATTAGGGGTGTTACAATAAGGTCCATAAAAAAGAGGAGATGTGCTAGGGTTTGCATGAGCACATGAGAAGGAAGTTGATTGGTGGTTGCACCACATAGACATGACTTTTGAGGACATTGGAGTACTAGAAAAGCATAAGGTGAAACTTGCAGAAATCTTCACGCAGACCGTTGGTGCATGTTGGTAGATGAGAAATCGTGTAGTCATTGTGGATTACGAGACTATCAAGAGTCAGATTCAAACAACCTGTTAAAAATTATTCTAGAAGAAACATTTGAAGATTCTACGATGATGGAGATAATCAAGAAATTTCACGAGTATACCTTGTTGGAAGAGAAGACACCACCTAAGGATCGATTCACAAGCGTGTTTGCAATAAGCTGAAACGACCTCTCAATTTGGTATTGTCACCTTTTAAGATATGATGTTGTTAAGTATTAAGAGAAAACTCTAAAGCTTGAACCAAGACGAGGATTTAGGAAAGAGATTGATAATTCCACCTTGATTATAAATTGTTTTGATGTGAATGATGGAAGTCTTAACATTTAAATGCGATTTTATAAACTAACAAATATTGATTGTATTTCTAGATTGCATGTTTTGGTTTGAATTTGTTATATGTGTGCAGGCCTGGTCTAGAATTGATTAGTGACTATGGTTTAGGTTCATAGATAGCTTCAAAATAAAGATAAAAAACTGTCGATCGACTTTGGATACGTTGATGCCTTGGATATGTGGTAAGACGACTTTCTTGTCAACTTCACTTCATTTTGCTCAACAAATTTAAACTTGTTAGACAAAATATTCTTAAGAAACTTGTCATAAGAAGGCATGCCTTTTAGAGCTTCCACAAAAGGGGCGTTGAGTTAGAGCTTGCTTATTCTTTCCAAGAATCTTCCAAATTTCTTATAAAACAAGGCCCTTGCTCTCTTTTGAAGAAATGGGAGTGGAGGTAACACCCCAAGTTTTGAAAACTCGAAGCGTTACGGGTTAGGACCTCACAATGGGTTCTGACCCTCAGAGTAGCAACGGCACAACAGATCTTACAACAAGGCATAGACAAATGAAAACTAAAACTCAATATAAGCCAAAGGTTTAAACAAAGGAAAGCGTAAAAGACTCGCAACCGAGGTCAGAATAAAAGGGAACACAACAACATAAACATAAACCCGATCTCGTCTTATAATGTACGGGAACCCGGGCTGACCACACCATCTAGATCACTCAGCAGCACCTATATCTTGCAAGGCATCTACAACATCGGTATAAACCGTTAGCTATCATTCTAGATATCAAAAAGACAATAAAGGCACAAACACACATAAAGTAGAGTAAACACATCAACATGCTCACAAACAGTCGGTTATTATCTTTCATTAAGGTCAAATTCATTACTAATTCAACTTGTGGTTGTTACATGAGAATCGCTACAATCTCGCCTCCGTCCCTTTTCACCAATAGGAATAGAACGTATGCATCCTTCTGTCACATGTTGGACTAGTCGCGAGAGCACCTCCCAGTTTCCCCATTCTAAACTGGACAAGAGGTAAACTCCCGGTTATTATACACTTGGGCCAATTAAGGTATAACAAGGTCAATCCTATTCCGGTTATCAGTTATAACATGATAAACCGCACAAACAAGCAAAGACAATCAAACCAATACGCGGAATGAAGCTAAGTAAGTCCAAGAGACTTACCTCACTCGAAGGTAATCTTAACACTCAACAAACACTCAGATATCCTCAGGAAAGGAGCAAAGTAAAGCCTTCTCAACAAGGCATCACGAATCAGGAACCGAAACGATTGTTAGAACTCTATAACTTCTAGTCTCCATAATCTCTAAGAGATCTACACAAGCTAGGGCCACAAACCCTAGTCTTACAAAACACTAAGGGTCGACAACAACATCAAGGAACAAGGAAAGGAACGAGGAAAGAAAGGAAGGAAGCAACTCACAAGAAAGGGAGATATTGCAGAAGAAACCGCAGGGGAGGCGGAGCAAGCGCAGGGGTGGTTTGCCATGGGGGCGGGGATGTGCAAGCGCACGGGCGGATAATAGTGCAGAAGCACTGTCGGCTTCTTCGAAAACAGCGGAACCACGACAACGTCAAAGCTTGCTCTTCCAACACTCTCACACTTCACAACTCAACCAAGGAGCTTGTGAACATCAAAGGATCACCAACGGAACGCTCCACAATAATCAAGGATCAAACTTGATTCTTAGAGAAGAAGAAAAGAGAAAACGAATGGAGAAACAAAACAAAAGGAAGCAAGGTGCAGTAGGACCTGAACATGATGAAGAACAAGGGAGGAAGAACTTACACGTTCAACAAGATCACATGAAGCAAGGCTGCAACACTCGAGGGTTGAAGAAAGCGTAAGCAAGAAACGGGAAAAAGAAGAAAAGATGGGAATATATAGAAAAGGGCTGGAAAGATAGAAGGAAAGGTGTTTTAGGGTTAGGAAGAAGATAAGGAAGCTAACCCATAAGATAGAAGATCGGATATTCTATCTATTGGAGGAAGATAAAACGAACGAAAATAGATCGAGTGCGATCAGCAGTGAATCCGCAGGGGCGACCCCTTGTCACCGCGGGGGCGGTGACAAACTCAACTTGCCGCTGAAGCGGGCTTCTTCACCGTGGGGGCGGTGAAGGTGAAAATTGGGGTCTTACATCAGATCCCCCTAAAAAGAAGTTTCGTCCCAAAACTTACAACATCCCAAAATATCACACCATAACAACACGGAAACGTTGAGCACAACTCATATATTTCCACTCGGGGCACGTATCTCGAAACGTTACAAAAGCGTATGCAACTCAACAAAAGGAAAAACCGAAACACACAACAATGCTAAAGGTGCATCAAGCTCAGCGTAAAACTCCGGTAGTTCCTCTAGATACTACCCTTTGTCTCCCAAGTCGCCTCATATGCTGCTCGCATCGACTATAGAATCTTCATCATCGGTATGTCCTTTGTACGCAATCGTCTCGTACTACACTCTAAGACAGCTAACGGATGCTCAACGAACGTATGGTCTGGGTCGACCACTAGATCCTCATGACTGACGATGTGTCTTGCGTCCGGTATGTACTCCAGCAACTAAGACACAATGAAGACTGGGTGAACACCCTCAAGCTTCGGTGGCAAAGCGAGTCTATATGTTGCATCTCCAACTCGCTCAAGAATCTCAAATGGTCCAATGTATCTAGGACTCAACTTTCCCTTGACACCAAAACGTCTGACGCCTCGTGTTGGAGATACTCTCAGCCAAACTTGAGCTCCAACTCTAAACTCCAGAGGTATGCGCCTCTTATCCGCATAAGACTTATATCGAATTTTCGTTGCTAACATCCGCTCTCGATTCATTGCTACTCGAGCCATGTCATCCTGAATCTGCTCAGGTGCTACTCCGCTAGCATTGCTCAGCTCGCCCCAGCACAACGGAGTACGGCATCTCTGTCCGTATAAAGCCTCATAAGGGGCCTTCTTGATCGATGCATGTCAACTGTTGTTATATGAAAACTCTACTAAGGGAAGATGATGTGGCCACATCTATCCCCAATCGAACATGCAGGCTCGCAACATATCCTCCAAAGTCTGGATGGTCCGCTCCGAATGACCATCAGTCTGAGGATGATAAGTAGTCGTGACTATAGTCCTAGGTACTCCATGAAGTCTCACTATCTTCCTAGTGAACTCCTCTTCTAATCGACTTACCGGTCACGTCTCCTTGATCGGATAGAAACGTGCGGTCTTCGTCAGTCAATCTACTATCACCCAGATAGCATCAAAACCTCGACTCGATCTCAAGCCGGTAACAAAGTCCATAGAGATGTCTTCTCACTTCCACTGAGGGACGGGAAGTGGGTGTAGCTTGTCTCCTGGTCGATGGCGTTCGATCTTGACCTATTGACAAGCACACTGAGTTATATATATCTCGTCACGTTTGGCTTCAGACCTCCCCACCAAAAAGAGCGTATGATATCATGATACATCTTACTCGCACCGGGGTGCACTGAGTAAGGTGAAGAATGAGCCTCCTGAAGAATCCGTTGTCTCAACTCTCGTTCTGAAGGCACAGATACATGCTCTTGGCGTCTCAAGATCCCATCAATGTTCGCTCCAAACGGTGTGTGCAAGCTTTAAATTTATAACCCTAGATGTAAGCTTAAAACAAGGATGCGAACCCGCAGTGTACGGGTCAATCGTAGTAAAAAGCAAGAAATTCCAAGGGTCGATCACAGGGACTTAGTGAAACAAAGCAGGTATAGGTTGTCAATCCAACTACTAACCACAAAAGCGATTATAACAATCAAAGATGATAAAAAAAGTCAATTAAGGAAATATGCAATTCTAGAGATTAAAGCATCTAGTTGTGGTTCCAACTCAAGATCTAAAGATAAGCGGACAAAGCTGAGATATTTGCATAGGGAAGGTGTTACTAAAGTGGAATAGATCACCGGGTAAGTCTCACTACTCACTAGTTCCAAACCGTAACTCCTATTACCGGGTAAGTCTCAAGGAATTAAGGAAAAGAACTATAACCTCAAACTAACACTCCAACTAAGGGAATAGAATTAACCTTTACCGGGTAAGTCTCAGGCTAACTCACATAGATGAGATGAAAGCACACTCAAACCCCAATAAAGAATAAACCTTTATTACCTACACTTATGATCTTGGGTAAACAAACAAAGGAATTACCGGGTAAGTCTCATCCTAGGCTTGCATTGAATCAGGAAAGGTGTAATAAGAATAGGGTTTGGCAAACTCTAACACTTAACTCTCAGTTTCGGGTCAGGTAAGCCACCTCGGTCAGAAGAATTCCACCCCGGCCGAGATGTTCATCGACTGAGCGAGATGCTTTAGGGTTAAGGATAAAGACTCGAGCTTTCAGGATCCTACCGTGATTAAGATTATTCTATCATTGTTTTTCCCACAACCTTCAGCCAAGCACCCTAGAATCACACAAGGAAATTAGCCACTCATCGTCATGAAAGTAATAATCAAATATAAGGGAAGAAAGAGAATAATTGAACAAGAAAACCTTAAGAGAAAGGCTGCAATAACTGAATCAATTATTAATCAACAAGCGTGCCTTGGATCAAAATCCAATAAGACAATCAACAATGAAGGGAATCTAAATTAAGGAATCTTACAAAACCCTTCACAAAGCTATAAAAGCTATCAACTTCCTTCCTTCAATCTTCCTTCAACCTTCAAAAAGGTTCTTCAAATCTTCTAGCTGTTATGATGTTTTCCAACTCTAAGCGGTGTATGCGGCCTCTTCGGGTGATAGGGGGTGTTGGATTTGTGGAAAATCCAACCCTTTTTATAGGAAAATTACCCTCCAAAAATAAGATATCTTAAAAAGATCTTTTCCCATAAAAATAGGCAAAATATATGGGCTAAATTATCTTCTTCCTTCCAGGAATCCAGCCTAAAAATATAAGATCCTCTTTCCAAAAATAAAATATCCTTGCCGCGTCCAAGGTGTTCGCCTCGGTCGAGTCAGCTCCTCTGGATCACCTCGGTCGAGGTGACTCTGTAGTCAACCGAGGTGAATCAAAACTGAATGTGAAATCTCTCAAATCTGGTACAAAGTGAATCTCTAGTCCAATTCCATGATTCCTGGATTTTTCTTTAAGCTCCTGAATGTAGCTCTAATGACTCCTTAGCTCCTTTTGCTCCTTTTTTTATGCAAAACGTGCCATTTTACCTACGATTACAACGAAACTTGGTGTAGACCTCGATTCCCGCAAAGGTAGATGAAACAACAATATAATCACATAATATACATCCAAACATGCATATTATTGAAGATAAAACGTCTAAACAGGTCCCAAAAAATAGACAATAATTCATGCTATCAATCAGCACCGAGTGCAAGTTGTGGTGCCTCTCATCGAGACATCCGGTCTTGGATCTGTGTCAAAGCGGGGTAATTCTCCCGCTTCTGTCGGATCTCAACCAACATATCAGGTATAATCTTCAAGGTGGACAAGTGGTTGTCGGAATCCAGAAAGTGGATATCCATATCTAGCCATGCAAGGTCTCGCTGTAACTGTGGCTGAGTTGTCAACCTAACGATTGCCATCTCCCGGGGAATCTTCCTACTGAGGGCATCAACTACCACATTTGCCTTCCCCGAGTAGTATAAGATCTCAAGGTCAAAATCCTTGATCAACTCCAACCATCTGCGCTGACCGTTATTCAACTCCCGCTGAGTGAATATGTACTTCAGACTCTTGTGGTCTGTGAATATTTGACACGTGTCTCCGTACTAATAATGCCTCCAAATCTTCAAAGCATGAACGACAACAACTAACTCCAGATCATGGGTAGGGTAATTCTCCTCATACGTCTTCAGTTGTCTTGACGTGTAAGCAATCACCTTACCCCTCTATATCAGAACCCATCCCTAGCCCAGCTTGGATGCGTCGTCGTAAACCACGAAGTCCTCAATGCCCTCTGGCTAAGCTAGGATAGGAGTAGAGGTCAACCTCTTCTTTAGCTCCTCAAAGCTCTGCAGGCAAGGCTCGGACCATACGAACCTCATAGATTTCCTCAGCAAAGAAGTGAGCGGTCGGGCGATAACTGA
The DNA here is from genome assembly GCA_033239045.1 of Fagopyrum esculentum. Lineage (NCBI taxonomy): Eukaryota > Viridiplantae > Streptophyta > Magnoliopsida > Caryophyllales > Polygonaceae > Fagopyrum > Fagopyrum esculentum. The sequence goes on from BSUD01000007.1 coordinate 123,405,053, forward strand.
AAACCCCTCAACAAAACACCGGTAATAGCCCGCCAATCCTAAGAAGTTGCGTAACTCCTTGACGTTCTTAGGAGGTGGGCAAGATGCTACTGACTCGATCTTCACCGGATCTACTTTGATCCATTCAGCTGAAACGATGTGACCAAGGAAGGCTACCTTGGGCATCCAAAACTCGCACTTAGAGAGCTTGGTGTAAAGCTTTCTATCTTGTAAGACCTGAAGAATGATCCTCATGTGTCATGCATGCTCCTCTCTACTGCGACAGTACACCAAAATATCATCTATGAAGACAACTACAAACTGGTCTAGGAAGTCGATGAAGTTGTTGTTCATCAACTCCATAAAAACTGCGGGCGCATTCGTGAGCCCGAATGGCATCACTACAAACTTGCAGTGGCCATACTTGGTCCGAAATGCCGTCTTGGCTATGTCCTGCTCTCTCACCCTCAACAGTTGATATCCGGATCTCAAATCGATCCGTGAAAACACTGAAGCTCCATGCAGCTGATCCAAAAGATCGTCGATACGGGGCAGTGAGTACTTATTCTTGATTGTCACCTTGTTAAGCTCTCGGTAATCGATGCATTACCTCATCGACCCGTCTTTCTTCCTGACAAAGAGTACTGGTGCGCCCTAAGGAGAAACCCTAGGGCGGATGAAGCCCTTTCCTGCTAACTCCTCGAGCTGCTTCTTAAGCTCAAGTATCTCGATAGGCGTCATACCTTAAGGAGCCTTAGAGATCAATCTTGTACCGGGCTCTAGATCAATGCCAAAGTCTACACTCCTCTGTGGAGGTAAACCCGATGGCTCTCCGAAAACGTCGGAAAACTCGCAAGCTACTGGAATCTCCTCTAAAGTTGGACTCATACTATCCTTCAAGGCATAGCACCAAAAAGACTCACAACTTTGACCGATAAGTCTCACAGCTCGCACTACACTGATGATTGTCCCAGTCTTCCCTAGATCCCAACCACTGAAGATCTCTACATGGCCTGCATATGTAGTTACCATCACTATCCTCTTGCCGATGTCTAGAATTTCTCAGTGTCAATCCATTCAGTCCATGCCCAGAATAACTTCTTCATGTACTAAGTACAGGACGAAGAAGTCAGCTGGCCAATCGCGACCTCCCAATCAAATAGGGCAATCACGAACCTCTCTGGTACCTCTAATCTTATCCCCATCGGGTAATCCTATAAAGAAGGGTCTACCTTCTACGGTAACTAATGCCAATCTATCTACACATGCATCAGATATAAAAGAATGCGTAGCACCGTATTGAAAAAAACTCTTATAGGAAAACCATTAATATGAATGGTACCTGTGGTCGCTGGAGCGGTCGGCTCCACTGCACTCCTCAGCTCATAAACTCTGGTTGATGCATCTCTGGTGTCTGTTGAACCACCAACTCGTCTTCTACTTCTCCCTTGTCCCGGAGTGGAATCTTGAGGAGCGGTAGAACCAGGAACTCTCTGTTGTTGATACTGAGGTCTCTATCCTCCTCCAGCAGCATTAGCAGGTGAAGAACCCTACTACGATGGTTCCTTGCCCTGATGGTAGAACACAACTCTATGTTTGGGCTTGCCACAAGAGTAGCAACTCACAATAGCCTTCTTGCAATCAGCTCTCATATGTCCGACACCTCCGCAATTAAAGCACTACCGTCCTTTGTCGGAACTCTGCACAAACTGTTGGAAACTAGAACGTCCCTACATTTGACTACACCCTAACCCAGTTGCTCCAGCTCTAGCACTGGTCGGTCCAGTCCTCTGCCTCTTCTTAGGACCTCCTATCTGAGAAGTTCTCCTCTGACCCGGTCGGTCTCGCTAATAAGCAGTTGCTCTATCCTGATAGTCCATCAAAGAATTACAACGAAAACCATCAAGATAAGAGCGTGTCGACTCCCTCAGTCTCCGAGAGAACAAGTAAACATGAGAATCCTCCGGTGGTGCAGATGGACCCAACTGATAACATGAATTATTGTCTATATTTTGGGGCCTGTTTAGACATTTTATCTTCAATAATCTGCATGTTTGAATGTATATTATGTGATTATATTGTCGTTTCATCTATCTTTACGGGAATCGAGGTCTATGTTACGCTAAGATCGGTAGCACAAAAAGCTTTAAATTTATAACTCCAACTAAATCCTAAACTACCTAGCGAAACCCGCAGTGTACGGGACGTTTATAGTAGGGATAGTATTCCGAGGTCGAACACAAAGACTAAGGTGAGATTGATTCAATTTGTGATTGAGTTTAGTAAAGACCAAGGTTGAAAGAGAAGAAGGAAATAAAGAAATGAAAATCTCAAATGTTTTTGGTTGGTTTTTGGTGATCAATCAAAGATCACAATTCATGCAAGGTAATCAACTAAACTATGAATCAACACAATAAACAAGCTAACAAGATATAGATCAAAGAAAAAGAAGACGGATTCTAGGGGTTGGAAGTTCCGGTTATGGCATAGGACTCAAGCTATTTATTCATTCCTTGGATTAACTATGTTGGGGTTAAGTGTTTCTAGATTGGGATCAATCACCGGGTAGGTCTCATGATCCACTAGTCCATTCCCTAGGTCTCATCACCGGGTAAGTCTCTAAGAACCTAAGGGACGGAATTCTACTCAAACCGGATTGTTATCTAAAGATCCAACCTATCCTCACCGGGTAAGTCTCGGAAGGGTTAGTCTTAAGCTACCATCCAACACACTTAATCCAATGGCGGCTTATTAGGCTCACCACTACCTAAAGTTTGTTATCTTTGGAATCTAAGAGTAAGGATTACCGGGTAAGTCTCTCCTAACACTTAGTTGCTAACACTAGGTCACCCTAGGATAGATTTAACTCAACAAACACTTAGGATTTCAACATTCTATCGATCTAAGACTAGATCCACCGAACCAGGGAAAATCACGGTTTGTTCTACCTAAACCACGGCCGTGGTTTGCCAAGAACTACCCGTGATTCCTAACAGAGGCTACGTTTATGCACACAAGTCATCCAAAGATAAATCTAAGTCCGTCCTATCATAGCCCTAGCCATAACCATCCTTTCCTTACCCTAGAATCACATCTATTTAGCCTACAACGTTCATAATCGAAATCGAAACAAGCAAACACAAAATCATGACATCCATTTGCAAGATGATGAAGGAAAAGAGATGAACAAGTGAACTAAAACAAAACCAAGCTGAAAATAGAATTAGAGTAACTCACAATCCTTCCAAAAGAAGGTTCAAATGGTTCATACAACTCTAGAAATAGAATCCAGAATTCTTCAATACAAAAACTATCAAAGTGTGGTAATGGTGTGTGTTCTTCTTCTCCTCTTCAATGGAGCTCTTCTTCTTGACACTTTCCTTCCTAGAAAAACTTCTTGTTGAGAGAATATTTTTGTTAGAGGATAATGGATAATGGAGAGCTGCTCCAAGATACTCTTCTCAGCCAATGAAGGACCACTTTTATAACAAATTTTGCATGAGCTGGCCATGAGAGTCGTGACACAGCTGTCACGAGAATCTGGCAAAATCCACGGGTAGAACCACGGTCGTGGTCTTGGTCTAGACCGTGGTTTGCTCCAGAAGCTTCTTCTAGGCTCGTTAAGCCATGGTTTGGTGCATGGCTTGTGTTGGCAAGGTTCCATGAGTCCTCCTTAGCCCTTAGCTTGTGTCCTAATGAGTCCGAGAGTGTATCATCTAGATGAACGATCCTCAAACGTATCGTTTTAGCTCCTAAATCTCCCGAAATACCTACAAAGCAACGCACAAGTCCGCGTAGACGTCTATCTCGACAAAGTACGTGAATTGAGTGCAAACGTCGTGAACTAGTGCTAAACCATGCATGAATGAGTGAGAAATCTATCTAAATGATCATCTAAAACTAAGCAATAAATCGTGTTATCAAAATACCCCATACTTAAGGTTTGCTCGTCCCCGAGCAAATTTTCAATTATAGAATACGAGATAACATGATTTATGTATGCAGAAAAATGGTAAAATCTTTTTGGGTTTGTGCTTCTATTATTGGATCACCTTCAAAGTCATGTTTCATGGCAAAGGATAAGCAATCATGCATCAAACAAATGAAGACATGGAAAGACATTTGTACTTAACTCAAAAGCATGCATGAAATGTAAAGATGAAGAAGTCAAGAAGATCAAGGGTACATCCAATCTAAATCACTAAGTCTTACAAACATGCAAATAGGTCATAAGGTCTTGTGAAATAAAAAGGGCCAAGAAATGTAGTGATTGGGTGGGGATTTCTAGGTTATGTGATGCTAATCCGGGAACGGAACTAACTCCACAATCTTGTCCTCGATCAACTTCCCTCAAGTGTATATTTTCCTCTATCTTTTCTTTCTTTTCTTTTTCTTTGACTTATTTGTGAGACAATGGCATTGGTGTACAAAAGCCGAAAATTTGGTGATTAGCCATCCTCGGGTTTTTTTTTTATTTTTCGAGGTGCATCCACACCGGGCACACATACCAAAGCTCTCTAGGGCTATTGGTTCATTTGACTTTGGCAAGACACCAACACCCGATTATGTGAAGTGTACCGAGTTACTTGTCATTTAAACCAATGCCCCCTGTTACGCTAAGATCGTGTGATGCGCAATTGGGTTTTAAATTTATACTCGTTATTCTTCTCCTAACTCCTAGCGAACCCGCAGTGTACGGGACATTCGTAGTAGGGATAGTATTCCGAGGTCGAACACAAAGACTAAGGTGAGATTGATTCAATTTGTGATTGAGTTTAGTAAAGACCTAGGTTGAAAGAGAAGAAGGAAATAAAGAAATGAAAATCTCAAATGTTTTTGGTTGGTTTTTGGTGATCAATCAAAGATCACAATTCATGCAAGGTAATCAACTAAACTATGAATCAACACAATAAACAAGCTAACAAGATATAGATCAAAGAAAAAGAAGACGGATTCTAGGGGTTGGAAGTTCCGGTTATGGCATAGGACTCAAGCTATCTATTCATTCCTTGGATTAACTATGTTGGGGTTAAGTGTTTCTAGATTGGGATCAATCACCGGGTAGGTCTCATGATCCACTAGTCCATTCCCTAGGTCTCATCACCGGGTAAGTCTCTAAGAACCTAAGGGACGGAATTCTACTCAAACCGGATTGTTATCTAAAGATCCAACCTATCCTCACCGGGTAAGTCTCGGAAGGGTTAGTCTTAAGCTACCATCCAGCACACTTAATCCAATGGCGGCTTATTAGGCTCACCACTACCTAAAGTTTGTTATCTTTGGAATCTAAGAGTAAGGATTACCGGGTAAGTCTCTCCTAATACTTAGTTGCTAACACTAGGTCACCCTAGGATAGATTTAACTCAATAAACACTTAGGATTTCAACATTTTAACAATCTAAGACTAGATCCACCGAACCAGGGAAAATCACGGGTTGTTCTACCTAAACCACGGCCGTGGTTTGACAAGATCTGGCCGTGATTCCTAACAGAGGATACGTTCAAACACACAAGTTATCCAAAGGTAAATCTAAGTTCATCCTATCATAGTCCTAGCCATAACCAGCCTTTCCTTACCCTAGAACCACATCTATTTAGCCTACAACATTCATAATAGAAAACGAAACAAGCACACACAAAATCATAGCATTTGTTACGTCTAGGAATAGATGTGATGTGCACGCAATAAGTCTTAAATTTATACTCGTTATATTTATCCTAACTCCTAGCGAACCCGCAGTGTACGGGACGTTTGTAGAAAGGTAAGTATTCCGAGGTCGAACACAAAGACAAAGGTGAAATCGAGTCAAGCAATGATCAAAGATAGTGTGAATCTAGGCTAAGATAAGATGAGGAACAAAGAAAATGGAAAACGCAATGTTTTTGTTGGGTTTTGTGGTGATCAAGCAAAGATCACAAGTCAAGCAAGATAATAAAACAACTAACAACTCAAGCTAACAAAGGAACAAGTAACACAAAGCACAAGGTATGTGATCAAGAGAGAAAAGTAGATTCTAGAGGTCAAGATTTCCGGTTATGGCATAGGACTCAAGGTTCTAAGGATTCTAAGGACAAACTGCGGTGTTTGGGAAAGAATGTTCACTAATGGAAGCGATTACCGGGTAAGTCTCTCACTTCACTAATCCCGCATCAAACTCCTATTACCGGGTAGGTCTCAAGGGGTTAGAGTAAGGAATTCCGCACAAACTAGATGCTACTTAAGGGTAACCCTCTCCTTACCGGGTAAGTCTCGGAATAGGGGAATCTCAAGTAATAATCCTAGCACACTCGATCCAATAGCGGCTTATGAGGCTCACTACTACCTAGCATTTATCATCTTAGGTATCTAAGGTCGGAAATCATCGGGCAGATCTCTTCCCTCACTTAGGTTGATAGCATTAGGTGATCCTAAGCTAAATTAGGCTTAATAAACACTAGGATTTGACAACCTAACACCCCAATCATACAGATTTATCATTAAAAGAGCAACAGAAGAATAAATCGGGCTGTTCTACAGATAAATCGGCCGATTTATCTGATGAACAAGTCGATTTTTCCTTCTGTTGTGAGTTTCGTGCATATAAATCATCTTAAACTAACATATAAGCCCATCCTATCATCACCCTAGCCATAACCATCAATCCATCACTCCAGAATCCAAACAAACTAGCCAATAGTATGCATATTAAGATCCAAAATCATCATACAAGCATACATGGTGTTCATAGATGGATAATGAAAGATAAGCAAGCAAAATCAATAAATCTCAGCCAAATCCAAGTTGTAGCAAGACTTACAAACTCTTAAATGAAGATTCAAAACGTTCCTAACAATCCTTGCAATCGTTCTTCAATCCAAGATTACAAAAATCACTCAAAAGTCACTCAAAACCTTACTAAACTCCTAGAATGGTGTTTTTGTTCTTCCTTCAATCTTTGAGAGCTTTTCTTCTCCTCCAATCTTTCCCCAAATTGATGAGCTGTGAATGAGAGTGTGGGAGAGGAGAGATGCTCAGCAACAACCTGCAGGACCACTTATATTCTCCACCAAGAGCAAGGACGGACAAGAGATCGTGGGACACGTGGCTTAAGCTGTCAAAGCCCCAAAAATCGACCCAGTGGACAAAAATCGGCCGATTTAGCTGCTAGTTGGTCCGATTTTCTTCAACAGAAGCATGCTATGATCGTCTAGCCATGAGTTGCTCCATTGCTTGCACCAATAGTGGTCTTTGTGTCCTTTGTTGCTCCAATTATGCTCCTCCAAGGCTTTGGATGTGTACCATCATGAGGCTTGGCCCTCAAATGTATCGATTAACGTCCAATAGATCCCCGAATTACCTACAAAACCGATAAAAGGTGGTGTAGACGTCTTTTCTAGAAATGTGCATGAATTGAGCGAAGACGTCATGAACCAATGCCAAAACGTGCATGAATGAGTGAAAATTCTATCTAAATGATTACCTAATCCTAAGTCATAAATCGTGTTATCAAAAATACCCCATACTTAAGGTTTGCTCGTCTCCGAGCAAATTCCCAACTATAGACTAAGAGATGACATGATTTATGTATGCAGAAAAATGGCAAAATCTTTTTGGGTTTGTGCTTCTAATATTGGATCACCTTCATAGTCATGTTTCATGGCAATGGACAAGCAATTATGTATCAAATAAATGAAAGCATGGAAAGACAATTACACTTAACTTGATAGCATGCAATGAAATGTAAAGATGAAGAAGTCAAGATGATCATGAGTATATCCAATCTAAATCACTTAGCCTCACACACATGCAAGTAGGTCAAAAGGACTTGTAAAATAGAAGGCCAAGAAACGTTGTGATTAGGTGGGAATTTTCTAGGCTATGTGATGCTAATCCGGGAAAGGAACTAAACAACCACAACTTCACATTTCTTATCAACTTCCCTCAAGTGTATATTTTTCATTTTCTTTTCTTTCTTTTCTTTTATTTTTGAGACAATGGCATTGGTGTACAAAAGCCGAAACCTTGGTGATTAGCCATTCTCGGGCTTTTTCTATTTTTCGAGATGCATCCACACCGGGCACACATACCAAAGCTCATTAGGACTATCGGTTTATTTGACTTTGGCAAGGCACCAACACCCGATTATGTGAAGTGTACCGAGTTACTTGTCATTTAAACCAACGTCCCCAACCCTATATTTTTGTCTACACTTTCACAACAATTTCAGCATTTCATTCACATCATTCTTTCATCAACAACTTCACCCCACACTTGCTTTTCACACACATCAACACACTATCATGCTCCTATTCCCGGATGGGTCAAAAGAGGTCAAATTTTTCATCAATTGAGGTGCTCAAACAACATGATCAAGATGAGAAGTGGAGAAAGATGAATTGCCTCATTTATTCCTAAATGATGTGCAAGAACTAGCATGCAATTTCGACTTTCAATACTCAATTCAATCAAGGCAAACATTCATGATCACAAATCATTCATGGGATTCAAGGTAAGTACTTCAAGTCCACATATGCTATCATCAATTCAACATATAAGGCTATCCATAGCCAATTCACAAGAAAAGGTTCAATCATTAGGGTCATATCCAAGACTTAGAAGCACTAAAATTTTTTAAAATTTTCTGATTTTTTGAAATTTTCGAAATATGTATGTACAATGCAAGACATAATGAAACATGTGACAAAATTAAACTATCCTAGATGCTAATCATGTAAGTGATCATGAAAACCCCACCCCATACTTAGAAACACATTGTCCCTAATGTGTAAACTAAATAAAGAAGTGAAAGAGGGTTCTAACAATGTAAGATTGGTGATGCTTTGGTATTTCGGTTCTCATTGGATGATGATGGTGGATGATCGATCAAGGATGGTAGAGAGCTCTTGATGTTCGTTATGATGTCGGAACCCGCGCTTGGCGCCGCAAGCCGTCCAAGTTCTTCGTCCGCTCCACCCATACTTGATTGGAGATCATCACTTTCCTTTACAGAGGAAAAATCGGCCCAGTTGCCCAGAAAATCGGACGATTTTATGCATGAACAGTCCGATTTTTCTGGGTGCTTTCCTCCTCGTCCATGTGCTTGGATCTTGTACCTTCAACTTCTCATAACTCATGACAATCAACAAGATCTAGCACCCAAAAACACAAAAGAAAAACAAAGCACACCAAGAGTGAGATTAAACAAAAGCAAGAAAAACAAAAGGGAAAAATATATACCAATGGGTTGCCTCCCATTAAGCGCTTCTTTAAGGTCATTAGCTTGACCAAATTCAGGAGCGTTTCAATCAAGGTGAAGTGGGGCAATCACTTCCACCGGGGCTTCCGGGATGTACTTCTTCAATCGATGCCCATTCACCTTGAAGTTACCACAATGATCTCCTCCTATCTCCACCGCTCCATGAGGGAAAACTTTCTTCACCACATATGGCCCGGTCCATCTTGATTTGATCTTTCCGGGGAAGAGCCGCAGCCTTGAGTTGAAGAGAAGGACAAGGTCGCCTTCGCTCAACTCCTTCGGGATGAGGCGCTTGTCATGCCACCTTTTGGTCCTCTCCTTGTAGATCCGAGCATTCTCGTAAGCATCCAACCGGATCTCTTCAAGAGCATTTATATCAAGCAAATGCTTCTCACCGGCTTCTTTGAGGTCAAAGTTTAACCACCTTATAGCCCAATATGCTCTATGCTCCATCTCTACCGGAAGGTGGCAAGATTTGCCATAGACCAACTTGTAAGGAGTGGTGCCAATTGGTGTCTTGAAAGCGGTCCTATATGCCCACAAGGCATCATCGAGCTTCATAGCCCAATCTTTTCTCGTCCTTGATACCGTCTTCTCAAGAATGGCCTTGATCTCCCGGTTGGAGATCTCCACTTGGCCGCTAGTTTGGGGATGGTAAGGTGTTGCCACCTTATGAGTCACCCCATACTTAGCCAAAAGTGCTCCAAAATTCCTATTTGTGAAGTGCTTCCCTCCATCACTTATGATCACCCTTGGTGTTCCAAACCTAGGAAAGATCACTCGGTTGAAGAACCGCACTACCACCTTGGCGTCATTTGTAGGAGAGGCGATTGCCTCCACCCATCTTGAAACATAGTCAACCGCCAATAGGATGTAGAGGTTGCCACATGAAGAAGGGAATGGTCCCATGAAGTCCACACCCCATACATCAAATATCTCTACCTCTTGTATGTTGTTCAAGGGCATCTCATTCCTCCTTGAGATGTTGCCCGTCCTTTGGCAAGCATCACAAGCTACCACAAAGCCTTGCACATTCTTGAACAAACTTGGCCAAAAGAAGCCCGATTGCAACACCTTAGCACATGTCTTGTGTGCACTAGCATGCCCTCCACATGGCAAGGAATGACAATGGCGGATCACACTCTCCACCTCATCCTCCGGTATGCATCTTCTAAACATTCCATCCGGCCCTCTTTTGAACAAAAGTGGCTCACTCCAATAGTAGTGCCTCACATCCTTGAAGAACTTCTTCCTTTGGGCATATGTTAATCCGGGAGGCACTTCCTCACACACCAAGTAGTTCACTATGTCGGCATACCATGGCTCGCTTCCTCTAGACACTTGGAACAAGCACTCCTCCACCATTTGCAATTGCTCATCCCGGAATGAGTCATCAATCCGGATGTCCTCTCTTTCAAGCTCCAATGGTGGGAGTCTACTAAGGTGATCCGCCACGGAGTTCTCGGATCCCTTCTTGTCCCAGATTTCCAAGTCAAACTCTTGAAGAAGAAGGATCCACCGAATCAACCTAGGCTTGGCATCCTTCTTGGTAAGTAGATAACGGATCGCAGCATGATCCGTATAGACTATGACCTTCACTCCAACAAGATATGAGCGGAACTTCTCAAATGCATACACAACCGCTAGCAACTCCTTTTCGGTGGTAGCATAATTGAGTTGGGCATCATCTAGCGTCTTGCTAGCATAATAAATAGCATGAGTGCGCCCATCTTTCCTTTGCCCCAAAACAGCCCCAACGGCTACATCGCTTGCATCACACATGATCTCAAACGGTAAACTCCAATCCGGAGGTTGCATGATAGGTGCAGAGATCAAAGCGTTCTTCAACCTACAAAAAGCCTCAAGACAATCTTTGGAGAAGACAAAATCAACATCCTTCATTAGTAGGTTAGTGAGAGGCTTGGAAATTTTAGAGAAATCTTGAATGAACCTCCGGTAAAAACCGGCATGCCCTAAGAAACTCCTTACCCCTTTCACCGAGGTAGGTGGTGGCAACTTCTCTATCGTTTCAATCTTGGCCCTATCAACCTCAATGCCACGGTTAGACACCAAGTGTCCTAACACAATACCTTCACTTACCATGAAGTGGCATTTTTCCCAATTTAAGACAAGATTTGTCTCCTCACATCTTTGCAATACTAAGGACAAGTTAGCCAAGCAATCATCGAAAGAAGAACCATAAACAGAGAAATCATCCATAAACACTTCCATGATATTTTCTATGTATTCCGAAAAGATAGCCATCATACACCTTTGGAAGGTGGCGGGTGCATTACACAACCCAAATGGCATCCTCCTATATGCAAAAGTACCCCATGGACATGTAAAGGTTGTTTTCTCTTGGTCATCGGGGTGGATAGGGATTTGGAAGAATCCACTATAGCCATCTAGGTAACAAAAATGGGAATGTTGAGCTAACCTCTCTAGCATTTGGTCAATGAAGGGGAGAGGGAAGTGATCTTTCCTAGAGGCCATGTTAAGCTTTCTATAATCAATACACATCCTCCATCCCGTAACCGTTCTAGTGGGGATTAGTTCATTGTTCTCATTAGTCACTACGGTCACCCCACCCTTCTTAGGTACTACATGAACGGGACTAACCCACTTACTATCCGAGATAGGGTAGATAATTCCCGCATCTAGCAACTTTATGATCTCCTTCTTAACTACCTCTTTCATTATAGGATTTAGTCTTCTTTGATGTTCAATAGAGGGTTTATGATTATCTTCCATCATTATCCTATGCATGCACAAAGAGGGCTTAATGCCAACAAGATCATCAATGGTGTATCCTATAGCCTTTCTATGCAGTTTCAATTCATTCAACAATCTATCAAGCTCATCATCATTCAAAGATGCATTCACAATCACCGGATAAGTAGAATTTGAACCAAGGAAAGCATACTTTAAATGAGAAGGAAGAGGTTTAAGATCAAGTTGAGGAGGACCTTTTTCGGTTGGAGACGATCCATACAATGTAGGTTGAGATGATTGCAAAGCCATGGAAGCCTCCTTGAAGTCCCTTGATGATTGCTCACACTCAAGTGGTTGATGCTGAAAAGACTCAGGAAAATCGACCCAGGAAGAAAAATCGGTCGATTTATCTGAAGGGGGGTCGATCTGAGTTTCTGTTTTGGCAAAACTGGTTGAAATTTCAGCATATGTACAAAAATCGGCCGATTTTTGCCCTTCAGTCCGATTTTTCTGGCAGTTTTCCTCTTCTTCTAGCACTTCAAACCCAACACTTGGTAGCTCGTCCAATGCATTCAAGGCCTTGATTACTTCATTGCTACTCTCCTCAATTCCTTCTTCCATCAAGCTTGAGCTAAGAACTCTCTCAAGTGGATCCTTGAGCAAGATTGAGCTCACAACCTCTCTAGACTCCTCTTCTTCAACTATGTTGAATATATCCTCATCAAGGGTTGGCCCTTTCATCATTGTTGATAGCTTGAACTTGATGTTCTCTTCTCCAATGTTGAAGGAGAGAGTCCCATTCTTGCAATCTACTAGACATCCGGAAGTAGCTAGGAAAGGTCTCCCCAAGATGATAGGAACCGGATAGTCCGCCGGGATGTCCAAAACAACGAAGTCTATGGGCACATAGAACTTCCCTAGTTGCACCGGAATGTCCTCCAAGATTCCAACCGGATGAGTGATCGAGCGGTCCGCCATGTAAAGGGTCATCTTGACCGCTTTGGCTCTCCTAGCCCAACCTTGTTGCAAAGTGCAAGCGGAATGATGCTCACACTCGCCCCAAGATCACATAGGGCGTCATACTTCACTTCTCCTACTCCGATTGGCACACAAAAGGATCCCGGATCCCTTAGCTTAGGAGGCATCTCCTCCTTCATCGTTTGAATCAACTCCGAGGATCTCTTAGTCATCCTTATCTCACCATACTCCTCCAACTTCCTTTTGTTGGAGAGTATTTCCTTCAAGAACTTGCCATATGCCGGCATTCCTAAAATAGCATCCATGAACGGAATGTTAATATGCAATTTAAACATTAGTTCAAGGAACTTACCAAAATGATTGTCCAAGCGAGCTCTTGCTCGCGATTGAGGGAACGGTAGTGGTGGCTTGTATGGAGGCGGTGCCACATAGGTTGGCTCTACATCTTTGCTCTTGCCTCCATCTCCTTGCAAAGTCTCTTCTTCATTCACCACTTGCTTCCCTTTAGCATTCTCCTTGGGCATAGGATCCTTCATGCTTAACCCACTTCTTGTTGTAATAGCCAACACTTGGCCTCTTGGGTTTTCTTCGGTTCTTCCGGGAAGCTTTCCCGGATCTCTATGTGCTTCACCCGCCTTTTGGAACACTTGTGCTTCCAAAACCTTTTGAGCCTTTGAGATAGAAGTCACCGTGCTCTCAATACCACTCAACCTTCCAAGCAATTGCTCAAACATCATTTCGGTTCTATCCTTTGGAGGTTGAGTGAATCCGGGTGGAGGTTCTTGTGAACTTCCAAGCAATTGCTCAACCTTCCAAGCAATTGCTCCACCTACGCTCCTTCCGTAGGTAGAGCCAAACAAGATCACCGGGCTCAAAAGAGACGTCGCGGCGGCCCTTGTTGCGTTGTCCGGCAAGTTGGGCGGCACGACGTTCGAGTTGTGTCCTAGTCCGCTCATGAAGCTCAATGATTTGGGCGGCTCGGTTTCCGGCGATGATGTGTTCTCCATCCTTGAGCGGGCGGGGAGTGAAATCCAATGGTGTGTGTGGATTGAGGCCGTAGACAACTTCAAATGGGGACAATTTAGTTGCCGTGTGCCTAGACCTGTTATACGAAAACTCGACAACAGAAAGTAAGTCCTCCCACCTACGTGGGTTGGTCCTAGTGGTGGCTCTAAGTAGAGCACCAAGAGTCCGATTGGTCACCTCCGTTTGACCATCGGTTTGGGGGTGATAACTACTTGAAAACAACAAGTTGGTTCCAAATTTTCCCCACAACGTTCTCCAAAAATGACTTACGAATTTCACGTCCCGATCACTAACGATGGAACGTGGTATCCCATGTAAACGCACCACATTGTCAAAGAACAAGGTGGCAACTTCACTAGCATTTAGGGTGCTTTTACATGCGATGAAATGAGCTATTTTGGAGAAACGATCGACTACCACGAAAATGGAGTCTTTGCCTCGTTTTGACATAGGCAACCCGACCACAAAGTCCATGGATAGATCCTCCCAAGGTCCCATTGGTATAGGCAAAGGAGAATACATCCCATCCGGACCTTGGCGCGACTTGGCATGATGACATGTGATGCAACCCTTGCAAAACCGTGTCACATGCATACGCATCCGGGGCCAAAAGAAATGCTCTTGGAGAGCGGAAAGGGTCTTGGTAGCACCAAAATGACCACGGCCCTCATGAGCTTCCTTGACCAACAAATGGCGTATAGATGAGCGCGGAATACAAAGTTTTCCCGCTCGAAAAAGATAGCCATCGTTAATAAAGAAAGACTCGTGCTCTCGGAGGTCGAGGCATTGTGCCCATATGTCCTTGAAGTCAAGATCCGTGGCATATATCCCAAGAGATTTGGTGAAATTAATTAACAAAATTGTCGGATTAGGTCGGTTTAAGAAAAAGACGGGTTTGATAAATGGTTTGAAGGCAAACCAAATATCTCCTATTTTTGTTCTTTTTGTTTTGAGTTAAACACGGAAAAGAAAAAAAAATTCAGGAAAAATGGATGAACATGATGAAGAACATGATGAACAACATGAAGATCATGAAGAACAAATGAAGAACATCATGAGCAAACGAAGAACATCATGAACAAAAAAAAGGCTAAATAGGTTTAAGATAATAACGCACAAAAACAAGAGTAAAGAGAACTTAACTTTGATCCCTTGCTCTGATACCAATTTGACGCGTCCTTGGAGGTAACCAAGGATAACTCCGGATCTAGATCAAGCAAAACTCCAACTACTCCTTGATTCTTTGTGCAACGTTGTATCGTTTCGGATCCAAAGGGGCGGAAGCGATGAAGAAACTAGGGTTACTTCGATCTAGAGAGATCGAAGGAACCTTTTTGTGTGGAGCGAAGGTTGATTCTTAAAAAGAATCCTCGAATATGGATTTCTTCAATCAAAGACGAGATCCAAGGAAGAAGTTTGAGGGTTAGAAGAGAGGTTTTGATGCCCAAGCTAAGTGGAGGAAATTCTTCTCAAAACTTAGTAATATTGAACATCGAAAATAAGTGAGGCAAGATATCTCTTATATAGAGAAACTTTCCTACCTATGGGCCAACGGGCCAAACAAAAATACATGAAGAAAAAGCCCAAAAGGGGGAAACCTAAAAGGATAAAAACAAACCCTAAACGGATAAGGTCAAAAAGGGAATATTCTTATACGGAATATCCCTTTATTACATAAAAAGGAAAACATGAAAATATAGTCCGAAAATAAGCTAGCTTCATGCCATGGAGTTGGAAAGACGGGACATGCCGCTAACGGAACCGGTAGCCTATGCCATGGTGGTGTAGAGACAAGGCATGCCGGTAATGGGACCAAGTGAAGAAGTAATGCGGGTGATGATGGAGCCGGTGGCTCGAGCAATGGCCTTAGCTCGGGATCGGGTGATCGGTCCATCTGAGCAAACTCTAAGAGCCTCGTCCTCTTCGTCTATGGTCAACGTAAAAGGGGCATCCAAGGGCGCTTCAACAAGGTATGTGATCAAGAGAGAAAAGTAGATTCTAGAGGTCAAGATTTCCGGTTATGGCATAGGACTCAAGGTTCTAAGGATTCTAAGGACAAACTGCGGTGTTTGGGAAAGAATGTTCACTAATGGAAGCGATTACCGGGTAAGTCTCTCACTTCACTAATCCCGCATCAAACTCCTATTACCGGGTAGGTCTCAAGGGGTTAGAGTAAGGAATTCCGCACAAACTAGATGCTACTTAAGGGTAACCCTCTCCTTACCGGGTAAGTCTCGGAATAGGGGAATCTCAAGTAATAATCCTAGCACACTCGATCCAATAGCGGCTTATGAGGCTCACTACTACCTAGCATTTATCATCTTAGGTATCTAAGGTCGGAAATCATCGGGCAGATCTCTTCCCTCACTTAGGTTGATAGCATTAGGTGATCCTAAGCTAAATTAGGCTTAATAAACACTAGGATTTGACAACCTAACACCCCAATCATACAGATTTATCATTAAAAGAGCAACAGAAGAATAAATCGGGCTGTTCTACAGATAAATCGGCCGATTTATCTGATGAACAGGTCGATTTTTCCTTCTGTTGTGAGTTTCGTGCATATAAATCATCTTAAACTAACATATAAGCCCATCCTATCATCACCCTAGCCATAACCATCAATCCATCACTCCAGAATCACAACAAACTAGCCAATAGTATGCATATTAAGATCCAAAATCATCATACAAGCATACATGGTGTTCATAGATGGATAATGAAAGATAAGCAAGCAAAATCAATAAATCTCAGCCAAATCCAAGTTGTAGCAAGACTTACAAACTCTTAAATGAAGATTCAAAACGTTCCTAACAATCCTTGCAATCGTTCTTCAATCCAAGATTACAAAAATCACTCAAAAGTCACTCAAAACCTTACTAAACTCCTAGAATGGTGTTTTTGTTCTTCCTTCAATCTTTGAGAGCTTTTCTTCTCCTCCAATCTTTCCCCCAAATTGATGAGCTGTGAATGAGAGTGTGGGAGAGGAGAGATGCTCAGCAACAACCTGCAGGACCACTTATATTCTCCACCAAGAGCAAGGACAGACAAGAGATCGTGGGACACGTGGCTTAAGCTGTCAAAGCCCCAAAAATCGACCCAGTGGAAAAAAATCGGCCGATTTAGCTGCTAGTTGGTCCGATTTTCTTCAACAGAAGCATGCTATGATCGTCTAGCCATGAGTTGCTCCATTGCTTGCACCAATAGTGGTCTTTGTGTCCTTTGTTGCTCCAATTATGCTCCTCCAAGGCTTTGGATGTGTACCATCATGAGGCTTGGCCCTCAAATGTATCGATTAACGTCCAATAGATCCCCGAATTACCTACAAAACCGATAAAAGGTGGTGTAGACGTCTTTTCTAGAAATGTGCATGAATTGAGCAAAGACGTCATGAACCAATGGCAAAACGTGCATGAATGAGTGAAAATTCTATCTAAATGATTACCTAATCCTAAGTCATAAATCGTGTTATCAACATTCATTTGCAAGATAATGAAGGAAAGAGATGAACAAGTGAACTAGAATCAAACCAAGCTGAAAATAGAATTTGGGTGACTTACAATCCTTCCAAAAGAAGGTTCAAAAGGTTCATACAACTCTAGAAATAGAATCCGAAATTCTTTACTACAAAACTAGCAAAGTGTGGTAATGGTGTGTATGCTTCTTCTCCTCTTCAATGGAGCTCTTCTTCTTCCTTTTTGACACTTTCCTTCCTAGAAAAACTTCTTGTTTAGAGAATATTTTTGTTAGAGGGTCATGGATAATGGAGAGCTGCTCCAAGATGCTCCCAGCTGCCTCTCACGGCCCATGAAGGACCACTTTTATAACAAACTTGCATGAGCTGGCCATGAGAGTCGTGGCACAGCTGTCACAAGAATCTGGCAAAATCCACGGGTGATTCCACGGCCGTGGAGTGTCAGAGAACCGTGATTCTGTGCAGAAACTTCGCCTTGGATTATTAAGCTGTGATTTGGTGCATGGCTAGTGTTGGCAAGGTTCCATGAGTCCTCCTTAGCCTTTAGCTTGTGTCCTA
Source organism: Fagopyrum esculentum (assembly GCA_033239045.1). Classification (NCBI taxonomy): domain Eukaryota; kingdom Viridiplantae; phylum Streptophyta; class Magnoliopsida; order Caryophyllales; family Polygonaceae; genus Fagopyrum; species Fagopyrum esculentum. The sequence goes on from BSUD01000007.1 coordinate 123,423,020, forward strand.
ATGAGTCCGAGGGTGTGTCATCTAGATGAACGATCCTCAAACGCATCGTTTTAGCTCCTAAATTTCCAGAAATACCTATAAAACACGCACAAGTCCGTGTAGATGTCTATCTCGACAAAATACATGAATTGAGTGCAAAACGTCTTGAACTAATGCTAAACCATGCATGAATGAGTGAGAATTCTATCTAAATGATTACCTAAAACTAAGTCATAAATCGTGTTATCACCCCCAAACCTATATTTTCGGCTACACTTTCACAACAATTTCAGCATTTATTTATGACATTCTTTTCATCAACAACTTCACCCCACACTTGCTTTTCACACACATCAACACACTAGCATGCTCCTATTCCCGGATGGGTTAAAAGAGGTCAAATTTATCTCAATTGAGGTGCTCAAGAAAATCATGATTAAGATGAGAAGTAGAGAAAAATGAATTGCCTCATTCATTCCTAGATGGTATGCAAGAACTATCATGTAATTTCGATCTTCAATACTCAATCCTTTCTAGGCAAACATCATGGTCACAAATCATTCATAGAATTTCAAGAGAAGTACTTCAAGTCCACATATGCGTTCATCAATCCTAACACATGAGGCCATCTATAGCCAATCCACAAGACAAGGTTCATCATTAGGGTCATATCCAAGCCTAGAAAGCACAAAATTTTTTTAACATTTTCTGATTTTTATGGTATTTTCGATTTAAGTATGTACAATGCAAGACATGTGAAGATTTTAAACTATCCTAGATGCTCATCATGCAAAGGATCATGCAAACCCCACCCCATACTTAGAAACACATTGTCCCCAATGTGTAAATGAAGTAAAGAGAGTGAAAGAAGGTTCTCACAATGTAAAAGTGGTTTGCTATGGTATTTGGGATTTCTCAAGTGAATTGATGTTGGATGATCCTATCAACCATGGTAGAGAGCTCTAAGCATTCATCAAAGCTTCGGGACCCGCGCTAGGCACCGCTAGCCGTCCAAGTTCCGCGTCCGCTCCACCCATAATTGGTGAGGGGTTCATCATCATCCTTCACTTGCCATGCAAGGCTTCCAATGCCACTAATGTTCTAGCACACACACAAGGTAGACAAAACACACACAAAGATAGAAAAGTCTAAAAACGAAAACAAAACGAAAAAGGAAAAAATGTTACCAATGGGTTGCCTCCCACCAAGCGCTTCTTTAAGGTCATTAGCTTGACCAAACTCGGGAGTGTCTATTCAAGGTGAAGTGGGGCAATCATGTCCACCGGAGCTCCCGGGATATACTTCTTCAAATGGTGTCCATTCACTTTGAAATTTCCACAATGCTCCCCTCTTATCTCAATAGCTCCATGGGGAAAGATCTTCTTCACCACATATGGCCCGGTCCATCTTGATTTGAGCTTTCCGGGAAAGAGCCTTAGCCTTGAGTTGAAGAGAAGGACAAGATCTCCTTCACTCAACTCCTTAGGGATGATCCTCTTGTCATGCCATCTTTTGGTTCTCTCCTTGTAGATCCGGGCATTCTCATAAGCTTCCAACCGGATCTCCTCAAGGGCGTTTATATCAAGCAACCTCTTCTCTCCCGCCTCTTTGAGGTCAAAATTTAGCCACTTAATGGCCCAATAAGCTCTATGCTCCATTTCCACCGGAAGATGGCAAGACTTTCCATAGACCAACTTGTAAGGAGTGGTGCCAATCGGTGTCTTGAAGGCGGTTCTATATGCCCACAATGCGTCATTGAGCTTCATAGCCCAATCCTTTCTAGTCCTAGACACCGTCTTCTCAAGGATGGCCTTGATCTCCCGGTTGGATATCTCCACTTGGCCGCTAGTTTGGGGATGGTAAGGTGTTGCCACCTTATGAGTCACCCCATACTTGGCCAAAAGCGCCCCAAAGTTCCTATTGGTGAAGTGCTTTCCTCCATCACTTATGATCACCCTTGGTGTTCCAAACCTAGGGAAGATCACCCGGTTGAAGAACCGCACCACAACCTTGGCGTCATTTGTAGGAGAGGCGATTGCCTCCACCCATCTTGAAACGTAGTCCACCGCCAATAGGATGTAGAGATTTCCACATGAGGAAGGGAATGGTCCCACGAAATCCACACCCCACACATCAAATATTTCGACTTCTTGGATGTTGTTCAAGGGCATTTCATTCCTCCTTGAGATGTTGCCCGTCCTTTGGCAAGCATCACATGCCGCTACAAAACCTTGCACATCTCTAAACAAGTTAGGCCAATAAAAACCGGATTGCAATACCTTTGCACACGTTTTGTGTGAGCTAGCATGGCCTCCACATGGTAAGGAGTGACAATGCCGGATCACACTCTCCACTTCATCTTCCGGTATGCATCTTCTAAATATCCCATCCGGCCCTCTCTTGAATAGAAGTGGTTCACTCCAATAGTAGTGCCTCACATCGTTGAAGAACTTCTTTCTTTGTGCATATGTCAATCCGGGAGGCACTTCCTCACATACTAAGTAGTTCACGATGTCGGCATACCATGGCTCATTTCCTCTAGACACTTGGAACAAGCATTCCTCCACCATTTGCAATTGCTCATCCCGGAATGAGTCATCTATCGGGATGTCTTCTCTTTCAAGCTCCAATGGTGGGAGTCTACTAAGGTGATCTGCCACGGAGTTCTCGGATCCCTTCTTGTCCCGTATTTCCAAATCAAACTCTTGAAGAAGAAGGATCCACCGAATCAACCTTGGTTTGGCATCCTTCTTTGTAAGTAGATAACGGATCGCAACATGATCCGTATAAACTATGACCTTCGCTCCAACAAGGTATGAGCGGAACTTCTCAAATGCATACACCACCGCTAACAACTCCTTCTCGGTGGTAGCGTAATTGAGTTGGGCATCATCTAGCGTCTTGCTAGCATAATAAATAGCATGAGTGCGCCCATCTTTTCTTTGCCCCAAAACAGCCCCAACGGCTACATCGCTCGCATCACACATGATCTCAAATGGTAGACTCCAATCCGGAGGTTGCATGATAGTTGCGGAGATCAAGGCGTTCTTCAACCTACAAAAGGCTTCAAGACAATCTTTGGAAAATACAAATCAACATCCTTCATTAGTAGGTTAGTGAGGGGCTTAGAAATTTTAGAGAAGTCTTGAATAAACCTCCGGTAGAAACCGGCATGCCCTAAGAAACTCCTTACCCCTTTCACCGAGGTAGGTGGTGGCAACTTCTCTATCGTTTTAATCTTGGCCCTATCAACCTCAATGCCACGGTTAGACACCAAGTGCCCTAACACAATACCTTCACTTACCATGAAGTGGCATTTTTCCCAATTCAAGACAAGATATGTCTCCTCACATCTTTGCAATACTAATGACAAGTTAGCCAAGCAATTATCAAAGGAAGAACCATAAACAGAGAAATCATCCATAAACACTTGCATGATATTTTCTATATATTCCGAAAAGATAGCCATCATACACCTTTGGAAAGTGGCGGGTGCATTACACAACCCAAATGGCATTCTCCTATATGCAAAAGTACCCCATGAACATGTAAAGGTTGTTTTCTCTTGGTCATCGGGGTGGATGGGGATTTGGAAGAATCCACTATAGCCATCTAGGTAGCAAAAATGAGAATGTTGAGCTAACCTTTCTAGCATTTGGTCAATGAAGGGGAGAGGGAAGTGATCTTTCCTAGAGGCCATGTTCAATTTCCTATAATCAATGCACATCCTCCACCCCGTAACCGTCCTAGTCGGGATTAGTTCATTGTTCTCATTAGTCACTACGGTCATCCCACCCTTCTTGGGTACTACATGAACGGGTCTAACCCACTTACTATCCGAGATAGGGTAGATATTCCCGCATCTAGCAACTTAATGATTTCCTTTTTGACTACCTCTTTCATTATAGGATTCAATCTCCTTTGATGTTCAATAGAGGGTTTATGATTATCTTCCATCATTATCTTATGCATGCACAAAGAAGGTTTTATGCCAACCAAATCATCAATAGTATAACCAATGGCTTTCCTATGCAATCTTAGTTCATGCAACAACTTAGCAAGTTCATCATCACTTAAGCATGCATTAACAATCACAGGATATGTAGAGTTATCACCAAGAAATGCATACTTCAAATGAGAGGGGAGGGGTTTAAGTTCAAGTGAAGGAGGACCTTTATCGGTTGAAGACGATCCAAATAAGGTTGGATGAGATGAGTCCACAACAAATGAAGACTCTCCATGGCTCCTAGAAGCTTGATCATCATCAAGAGCTGATCCAGGGAAAATCACAGCTGGAACCACGGTTTGTTCAACTTCCACGGCCGTGGTTCTTGCCAAGCTTTGCTTCCCGGAGTTGTCCAGAAAGTTTGACGGTCGTGGAACATAAATCTCGACCGTGGAACTTGCAGCTGTTCAACACCTCTTCGTGGCCTTCAAATCCAACCCTTGGCTCCTCTTCCAATGCATCCAAGGCTTTGATCTCTTCATTGCAAGCCTCCTCATCATCTTGTTCCATCATGCTTAAGGTAAGGACCTTTTCCAAAGGATCCTTGATCAAGATCGAGCTCACAACTTCTCTAGATTCTTCTTGCTCGACCATGTTGAAGATATCCTCATCAAGGGTTGGCCCTTTCATCATTGTGGGCAGCTTGAACTTGACGTTCTCTTCTCCAATGTTGAAGGAGAGAGTCCCATTCTTGCAATCCACTAGGCATCCGGAGGTGGCTAGGAAAGGTCTTCCTAAGATGATGGGAACCGGATAATCCGCCGGGATGTCCAAGACCACAAAGTCAATTGGTACATAGAATCCTCCTAGTTGCACCGGGATATCTTCTAAAATCCAAACCGGATGAGTGATAGAATGGTCCGCCATATAGAGGGTCATCTTGACCGGTTTCGGCTCTCCTAGCCCGACCTTGTTGCAAAGTGCAAGCGGTATGATACTTACACTTGCTCCAAGATCACAAAGGGCCTCGTACTTCACATCTCCAACTCCAATTGGGACACAAAAGGAACCCAAATCTCTTACCTTGGGAGGCATCTCCTCCTTCAATGTTTGGATCAGTTCCGAGGATCTCTTGGTCATTCTTATCTCCCCATACTCCTCCAACTTCCTTTTGTTGGAGAGTATTTCTTTCAAAAACTTGCCATATGCCGGCATTCCTAAAATGGCATCCATGAACGGAATGTTAATATACAATTTAGACATTAGTTCAAGGAACTTACCAAAGTGATTGTCCAAATGAGCTCTTGCTCTGGATTGTGGGAACGGTAGTAGTGGCTTGTATGGAGGCGGTGCCACATAGGTTGGCTCTACATCCTTGCTCTTGCCTCCATCTTCTTGCAACTTTCCCTCTTCTACCACTACTTGCTTTCCCTTAGCATTGTCCTTGGGCAAAGGATCTTTCATACTCAACCCACTCCTCATTGTAATAGCCAACACTTGGCCTCTTGGGTTGTCTTCGGTTCTTCCGGGAAGCTTTCCCGGATCTCTATGGGCTTCACCCGCTTTTTGGAACACTTGTGCTTCCAAAACCTTTTGAGCTTTAGAGATTGAAGTCACGGTGCTCTCAAGACCACTCAACCTTCCAAGCAATTGCTCAAACATTATTTCGGTTCTATCCTTTGGAGGTTGAGTAAATCCGGGTGGAGGTTCTTGTGAAGCTCTTGGTGGTGGAGTTGTGCTTGTGGAGGAGGAAGGATTCAAGGCTCCATCCGGGTTAGAGTAAGAAAATCCTTGATGGTTGTGGTTTGGCCAGTAATTGTTGAATTGCCGGTTGTTGTTGAAATTCCTTGGGCCTTGATAATTGTTGAAGTTGCCCCTTCCCATGTAATTCACATCCTCCTCCTTGGAAGATAAGTTGGCTTGTGGAAGCACTTGAGGAGTTGCTTGGTTCTTCAAAGTTGTAGCACACAACTCCCTCAAGGACTTCAATTCATTGTTGATGGCGTCAAGCTTGAAATTGCTCATGGTGACTTCACTCACCTCATAAGCTCCCGCCTTTCTCCCTTCACTCTTCCTATGGGAGTATTTCTCAATCACTAGAGCTTGCTTCTCCACAAACTCCTAAGCTTCATCTACATGCTTCTCCATAAAAGTCCCACCGGAAAGAGATTGGAGCTTGAATTGGCTATCTTCATCAAGTCCCTTGAAGTAGATCTCCAATAGCTCAATTTTCGGTATGCCATGGTGTGGACAATCAAGGAGAAGATCCTTGAACCTCTCCCAAGACTTGAATAAACTCTCTCTATCCTTTATTACGAAGGCATTGATCTTCCCTCTTAACTCGGTAGTCTTGGAAGGTGGGAAGAACTTAGTCAAGAACTCGGTTGTCATCTCCTCCCAAGTACCAACTCGCCCTTGTGGAATAGATTGATATCAAGCTAAGGCTTTATCCTTAAGAGAGAAGGAAAAAGCCCTAAGCTTATGGTTTTTGCTCTCCAATCTTGGCGGCCTAAGAGTCTCCATCAAGATCTCATAATTCATCAAGTGTTGATGAGGAGACTCTCCTTCCATCCCTCCAAATTGATTATGCCGGATCATTTGTAGAACTTGAGGGCGGAGCTCGTAATCATGGGCTGCGGGATCTCCTAAGTTCACACCCGGACGGTGTGCTCTTTGTGCCGGATCCATACATTGCCCCAACGTTTGTGGCTCATCCATAGCAATGGGCACAACCCTAATGTTGACCGCCGGCTGCGGTTGTGGTGGAGGTGGAGGAGGTTGTTGACGGTTAAGCTCTCTTTGCACAAGAGCTTGCCTAATCTCCTCAATCTCCCTCCTAGTTGCCTCTTGCCTCTCATTGGCAAGTCTCCTCTCATTCTCCAAAGCTTCGTCCCTTATCCTAATTTGCTCTAAGGCTTCATCCAACTCAGCTTGGAGATCTCTTCCGGCCATCTCTTTTCCCTTTTAATGCTCTTGGATCTAGATCTAAGGGTTTTCTCCGGTTCGGGATCGAATGGAGCTAAATCCTTGCTAGGAGATCTTCGCATACACCTAAAGAGTAAGAGATATCCTGAAAAGCAAAGACACATACCAAAAAGAGATCAAAAGCAACAAGAAAGATCTACACTAAAAATCAATCACAAAATAGACTCAATCTAGACCTAGTCCCCGACAACGGCGCCAAAAACTTGTTACGCTAAGATCGGTAGCACAAAAAGCTTTAAATTTATAACTCGAACTAAATCCTAAACTACCTAGCGAAACCCGCAGTGTACGGGATGTTTGTAGTAGGGATAGTATTCCGAGGTCGAACACAAAGACTAAGGTGAAATTGATTCGATTTGTGATTGAGTTTAGTAAAGACCTAGGTTGAGAGAAAAGAAAGAAATAAAGAAATGAAAATCTCAAATGTTTTTGGTTGGTTTCTGGTGATCAATCAAGGATCACAATTCATGCAAAGTAAACAATCAACTAAACTATGAATCAACACAAATAAACAAGCTAAACAAGATATAGATCAAAGAAAGAGAAGATGGATTCTAGGGGTTGGAAGTTCCGGTTATGGCATAGGACTCAAGCTATCTATTCATTCCTTGGATTAACTATGTTGGGGTTAAGTGTTTCTAGATTGGGATCAATCACCGGGTAGGTCTCATGATCCACTAGTCCATTCCCTAGGTCTCATTACCGGGTAAGTCTCTAAGAACCTAAGGGACGGAATTCTACTCAAACCGGATTGTTATCTAAAGATCCAACCTATCCTCACCGGGTAAGTCTCGGAAGGGTTAGTCCTAGGCTACCATCCAGCACACTTAATCCAATGGCGGCTTATTAGGCTCACCACTACCTAAGGTTTGTTATCTTTGGAATCTAAGAGTAAGGATTACCGGGTAAGTCTCTCCTAACACTTAGTTGCTAACACTAGGTCACCCTAGGATAGATTTAACTCAACAAACACTTAGGATTTCAACATTCTATCGATCTAAGACTAGATCCACCGAACCAGGGAAAATCACGGTTTGTTCTACCTAAACCACGGCCGTGGTTTGCCAAGAACTACCCGTGATTCCTAACAGAGGCTACGTTTATGCACACAAGTCATCCAAAGATAAATCTAAGTCCGTCCTATCATAGCCCTAGCCATAACCATCCTTTCCTTACCCTAGAATCACATCTATTTAGCCTACAACGTTCATAATAGAAATCGAAACAAGCAAACACAAAATCATGACATCCATTTGCAAGATGATGAAGGAAAAGAGATGAACAAGTGAACTAAAACAAAACCAAGCTGAAAATAGATTAGAGTAACTCACAATCCTTCCAAAAGAAGGTTCAAATGGTTCATACAACTCTAGAAATAGAATCCGGAATTCTTCAATACAAAAACTATCAAAGTGTGGTAATGGTGTGTGTTCTTCTTCTCCTCTTCAATGGAGCTCTTCTTCTTGACACTTTCCTTCCTAGAAAAACTTCTTGTTGAGAGAATATTTTTGTTAGAGGATAATGGATAATGGAGAGTTGCTCCAAGATACTCTTCTCAGCCAATGAAGGACCACTTTTATAACAAATTTTGCATGAGCTGGCCATGAGAGTCGTGGCACAGCTGTCACGAGAATCTGGCAAAATCCACGGGTAGAACCACGGTCGTGGTCTTGGTCTAGACCGTGGTTTGCTCCAGAAGCTTCTTCTAGGCTCGTTAAGCCATGGTTTGGTGCATGGCTTGTGTTGGCAAGGTTCCATGAGTCCTCCTTAGCCCTTAGCTTGTGTCCTAATGAGTCCGAGAGTGTATCATCTAGATGAACGATCCTCAAACGTATCGTTTTAGCTCCTAAATCTCCCGAAATACCTACAAAGCAACGCACAAGTCCGCGTAGACGTCTATCTCGACAAAGTACGTGAATTGAGTGCAAACGTCGTGAACTAGTGCTAAACCATGCATGAATGAGTGAGAAATCTATCTAAATGATCATCTAAAACTAAGCAATAAATCGTGTTATTAGTCTACACCAAGTTTCGTTGTAATCGTAGGTAAAATGGCACGTTTTGCATCAAAAAGGAGCAAAAGGAGCTAAGGAGTCATTGGAGCTACATTCAGGAGCTTAAGGAAGAATCCAGGAATCATGGAATTGGATTAGAGATTCACTTTGGACCAGATTTGAGAGATTTCACATTCAGTTGTGATTCACCTCGGTTGACTACAGAGTCACCTCGACCGAGGTGATCCAGAGGAGCTGACTCGACCGAGGCGAACACCTTGGACGCGGCAAGGATATTTTATTCTTGGTTGAGATCTTCTATTTTTGGAAAGAGGATCTTATATTTTTGGGCTGGATTCCTGGAAGGAAGAAGATAATTTAGCCCATATATTTTACCTATTTTTATGGGAAAAGATCTTTCTAAGATATCTTATCTTTGGAGGGTAATTTTCCTATAAAAAGGGTTGGATTTTCCACAAATCCGATCGTGCTTAGACATCCGCTATCATCCGGAAGACGCTTAGAGCAGCCGTTTTACCCCACTATAGTTGGGAGATTTGAAGAACATTTTAGAAGGTTGAAGGAATATTGAAGGAAGAAATTCGATAGCTTTTATAGCTTTTATGAAAGGTTTTGTAAGACTTTCTTAGATTCCCTTCTTTGTTGATTGTCTTATAGGATTTTGATCCAAGGAACGCTTGTTGTTTGATAATTGATTCAGTTATTGAAGCCTTTCTCTTAAGGTTTTCTTGTTCGATTATTCTCTTTCTTCCATTATACTTGATTATTACTTTCACGATGATGAGTGGCTAATTTCCTTGTGTGATTCTAGGGTGATTGACTGAAGGTTGTGGGAAAAACAATGATAGAATAATCTTAATCACAGTATGACCCTGAAAGCTCGAGTCTTTATCCTTAACCCTAAAGCATCTCGCTCAGTCGATGAACATCTCGGCCGGGGTGGAATTCTTCTGACCGAGGTGACTTTTCTGATCTGAAACTGAGAGTTAAGTGTTAGATTTTGCCAAATCCTATTCTTATTACACCTTTCCTGGTTCAATGCAAGCTTAGGATGAGACTTACCCGGTAATTCCTTTGTTTGTTTACCAAAGATCATAAGTGTAGGTAATAAAAGTTTATCCTTTATTGGGGTTTGAGTGTGCTTTCATTCCATCTTTGTGAGTTAGCCTGAGACTTACCCGGTAAAGGTTGATTCTATTCCCTTAGGTGGTGTGTTGGTTTGAGGTTATAGTTCTTTTCCTTAATTCCTTGAGACTTACCCGATAATAGGAGTTATGGTTTGGGATTGTGAGTAGTGAGACTTACCCGGTGATCTATTCCACTTTAGAAACACCTTCCCTATGCAAATATCTCAGCTTTGTCCGCTTTAGATCTTGAGTTGGAACCACAACTAGATGCTTTAATCCCTAGAATTGCATATTTCCTTAATTGACTTTTTATCATCTTTGATTGCTTTAATTACTTTTGTGGTTAGTAATTACATAGCTCACCGTTACTTGCTTTGTTTCACTAAGTCCCTGTGATCAACCCCTGTAATTTCTTGCTTTTTACTACGATTGACCCGTACACTGCGGGTTCGCATCCTTGTTTTAAGCTTACATCTAGGGTTATAAATTTAAAGCTTGCACACACCGTTTGGAGCGAACACCAACAAAGATAGCTCATCCTGAAACTTGCTTACAATCTCAACAATAGGCAAATCCTCGAATCCAGCCTCGAGAAAATCCTGAAGACGGTCTCTCCTCATAGCTGTAGGACAGTAGCCATCCCTAATCACCGTCTTCATCTGCTTATAAATAGTGACCTTACTACGAGCAGTCCTCCACCAAGAATGAGTCTGATCCTTTAGCAACGTTTGTGCTATGTCGACTCGACGTCCCTTTGGGCAACCGATCGCCTTTATAACAAAATCCAACTGTCCCAACCACAACTCCACCGTTAATCCAGTCTTTCCCATGAAAGTGGGAACCTTCAACTGGTCGAAAGCCTTCAACCAACTATCGGGCCTCGGCTCTCTCGCCTCAGCCGGTGCTCTAACAACCTCAGTAACTCCAACAGACGGGGCAACGACCTGTGTAACTCTCTGTGAAACCTCAACTGATCTCGTAGAAACTAGTAGTGCTGGTGCAAGTCCTCCAGTCCTGAAAGCCTCCTCAACTCTTTGCACATAATCATGATATGGAAAAGCTTCAATGGATAGTCGACCGAACTCCATCGATGGCGCTCTCTATGCTCCGGACCTAGCGGTGGTCCCATTCCTAGCCTCAGGAACTACACTCTCAGTAACTTCCTCAACGAACGCCTCAGCGATAGGCGGATCAGCAATCGGCGGATCAATGATTGGGGCTTGGCCCCGACCTCTAGCTAATGGAGGTCTTCCTACACGTCCTCGTCCATGGACGGCAGGTGGAAGAGGTGTCGACCCCTTCCTCACCCCATAGCAGATGTAGCCCTAGTACGCGCCATCGACGATAGGGATATAGATATATAAGACTACATATAAGGCCACAATACAGCTAAAGGAGAAATCCAGGAAAAACACATCAAGGCCAACACAAAAGAAAACAACATTGTTGAGATCCGCGGAGGTAGTGGTGGTCGCCCATACATCTATCCCAAACCGACAAGTTTAAAACAAAAACCCCCTTTTAAAGCGTAGACCCCTTGCGGGTTCTGTTTATATATCCATCCGACCTTTAGAAGATTTCGAGTGCCATTATTGTCAACCTAGAGCTCTGATACCATATTGTAGCATCCCAAGTTCTAGGAACTCGAAGCGTTACGGCCTAGGACTTCACAATGGGTCCTGACTCTCAAAGTATCAACGGCACAATGGATCATACAACAAGGCACAAACAAATGAAAATCAAAACTCAATATAAAGCCAAAGGTTTAAACAAAGGAAAGCGTAAAAGACTCGAAGTCGAGTTCAAAACAAAAGGGAACGCAACAACAAAGGGAACCCCGGCTGACCACACCATCCAAATCACTCAGCAACACCTGTATCCTGCAAGGCATCTACAACATCGGTATGAACCATTAGCTAACATTCAAGATATCAGAAAGACAATAAAGGCACAAACACACATAAAGTAAAGTAAACACATCAACATGCTCACAAACATCGGGTTATTATCTTTCATTAAAGTCAAACCCATTACTAATTCAACTTATGGTTATTACACGAGAATCGCTACGATCTCGCCTCCGTCCCCTTTCACCAACAGGAATAGAACGTATGCATCCTTATGTCACATGTTGGACTGGTCGTGAGAGCACCTCCATGTTTCCCCATTCTGAATTGGACAAGTAGTAACCGCTCGGTTATAATACACTTGGGCCAATTAAGGTATAACAAGGTCAATCCTATTCTGGTTATCAGTTATAACATGATAAACCGCACAAACAAGCAAAGACAATCAAACCAATACGCGGAATGAAGCTAAGTAAGTCCAAGAGACTTACCTCACTCGAAGGTAATCTTAACACTCAACAAACACTCAGATATCCTCAGGAAAGGAGCAAAGAGAAGCCTTCTCAACAAAGCATCACGAATCAGGAACCGAAACGATTGTTACAACTCTATAACTTCTAGTCTCCATAATCTCTAAGAGATCTACACAAGCTAGGGCCACAAACCTAGTCTTACAAAATACTAAGGGTCGACAACAACATCAAGGAACAAGGAAAGGAACGAGGAAAGAAAGAAAGGAAGCAACTCACAAGAAAGGGAGTTACTGCAAAAGAAACCGCAGGGGCGGCGGAGCAAGCGCAGGGGCGGTTTGCCACGGGGGCGGGGATGTGCAGGCGCACGGGCGGATAATAGTGCAGAAGCACTGTCGGCTTCTTCGACAACAGCGGAACCACGTGATGAGATGATTTATGACACTAGTTTAGGGATTCATTTAGATTGTTTTTCCCCTTATTCATGCAAGGTTTGGCATTAGTTTGTATCGTTTATGCTTAATCGAGTCTTATTTCTAGAAAAGACGTTACACGAGCTTTTGTCGGTTATGTAGGTATATTGTGAAGCTTTTTGACTTAATCGATACATTCGAGGATCATTCCTCATGGTGGTACGTATCCGGACTCCCTAAGGAGCAAGCTAGAAGCAAAGAAGAACTCAAAAGACCTTGTTGGTGCATGACTTGCACCAACTCATGACTTGGTGATCCAAGGAGGGCTTTTTGATGGAAACCACAGCTTACCTGGCAAAACCACGACCGTGGTTTTGGCCCGTTGTTTCTGTCAGCACAACCATGACACTTGTCACGCGATTTCTTTGCCCGACCTTTGCTTTCCTTTGGTGTAGTACTTGATATGCTTTGCAGGATGACTTTTGGGGACAACTTGGAACACTCTCTCTCTCCTCTTGTTACTCTCTTCCAAGCCCCTTGTGGGTGTTCTTGGGGGAGATTAGATTAGAATTATTCACATCTTAGATATAGAGTGAGTTTGAGTGGGTTTTGAGTGTGTTTCCTTGGAAGCTTGTAAGTTTGGATCTTGGAATTGCATTGGAACCTTTGTAAGATTCTTGAAGCGTCTATGTAGCTAAGTAACTTCTTGTTCTTTGATCTTATCTTCATTTTCTAGCTATGACTTGCAAGCATGCTATATTTATAAAGTTTGATCTAGATTTATATGTTGGCTAAATAGTTGGGATTCTAGTGTGATGGAATGAAAGTTATGGCTTATATGATGATTGTATGGACTTGCATGTTAGCTTAGGATGAATTTGTGTTCGAAAACCTATCTCAGAATATAACCACGGCCTGTTCTTCATGTTATCACGGCCGTGGTTTCCATGATCCACCTAGGGTTTTGTTTTGTTGTACCTATATTGATGAATCTAGATGTTAGGATGTAGATATGTTGCAATCCTATTGTTTGTTGAGTCTAATCTAGCCTAGGGTGACCTTTGCTACCATCCTATTTGAGGAATGAGACTTACCCAATAATTTCCTCTCTTAGATACATAATATGATGAACTCTAGGTAGTAGTGAGCATCAACAGCCGCTATTGGATTAAGTGTACTAGGATTTTTGCCTAAGACTTACCTTTTCGAGACTTACCCGGTAAGGAGGGGTTTGCCCTTTAGGTAGTGGCCGGTTTGTGTAGAATTCCTGTCCTTAGATTCCTTCAGACATATCCGGTAATAGGACCTTAGGTTCGAGACTAGTGGAGCATGAGACTTACCTGGTAATTGCTCCCATTAGCGAAACACCCAACTCCGAACAACAACAACTCTCCTTTGATGTTTAGAAGCATGAGTACAATGCCATAACAGGAATTCTTGATCTCTAGAACCCGCACTTCTTACACTTATCACCTATCTTGTGTTTATGTGTTGTTTGTCTGCTTATTTGCATATCTTGTGATCTTTGTTTGATCACCACAAAACCCACCAAAAATATTGTGTTTTGCATTTCCTTATTCCTTTCCCATCTCTTAGTTTAGATTTGCACTATACATGATCATTGAATGATTTGATTTCACCTCAGGCCTTGTGTTCGACCTTGGAATACTTTCCTTTCTACGAAAAGATCCGTGCACTACGGGTTTCGCTAGGTAGTTTAGGATCTTAGTTCGAGTTTATAAATGTAAAACTTTTTGTGCAACCATTTCTAGCGTAACAAGTTTTTGGCGCCATAGCCGGGGACTAGGTCTAGATTAAGTCATTTGTGTTTGATTGTTTATAGTGTAGATCTTTCTTGTTACTTTTGATCTTGTTTGTTTTTTTTCTTTTCATGCTTCATGTTCGCCATGGACGGATTGTACTTCTAAGACGACCTTGACGACACGGAGTATGAGGGATGGATGGCAAGCCAAGACCGAGGACCACTCCACGATGAGTTTGAGTATTGGGAGGAGTTTAATGCCTATCATGAGTCCCATGATCAAGCTCACATGACTATTATGCCTCATATGGAACCTCACCATCAACCTCACGATGACCGAGTGGAATCATTATTAGAACAATTGTTGAGGAAGGTGGGTGATCTAGAGAGCAACATCGCTTCCTTTTCGAGGGCCCAAACGGAGCTTGAAGCGGAAGTGTTTCAACAAGTGGAGGTTCACCATGATGAGTGATAACACGATTTATAGCATAGTTTTAGGTGCACATTTAGGTAGAATTCTCGCTCAATCATGCATTATCTAGCACTAGTCCAATACGTTTTGCACTCAAAACATGTATTTTGTCGAGATAGACATCTACACGGACTTGTGTGCGTTTTGTAGGTATTTTCGGGAGTTTCGAGCTAAAACGAGGCGTTTGAGGGTCGCTCATTAAGAGGACACGTTTCCAAACTCATTGGAACGCAAGCCAAGGGCTAAAGAGGACTCTAGGAACCTTGCCAACACAGGCCATGCACCAAATCACAGCCTATTGATCCAAAACAAAGTTTCTGCACAGAATCACGGTTTCCTGAAGAACCACGGCCGTGGAAATGACCGTGGATTTTGCCAGATTCTCGTGACAGCTGTGCCACGACTCTCATGGCCAGCTCATGAAGAAATTGGTTATAAAAGTGGTCCTTGATAGTTGTTAGAGGCAGCTGGGAATTGGGGTAGTTTTGGGGAGCAGCTCATACATTCTCTATTTCCTTTAACAAAATATATTCCAAGAAGAAGAGGATTTTTTCTAGGAAGGAAAGTGCAAAAAGAAGGAAGGAGCCATTGAAGAGGAGAGGAGAAGACACACTTAGCTCTTGTATTTTCGGATTTATTTCTAGAGATTTATGAACTCTTGAACCTTCCTTTGGAAGGGTTGTAAGTCGTTCTAATTTTATCTTCAGATTTGGATTGTGTTTAAAGTTCATTTGTTCATCTTCTTTCTCTAATATTCTTGCAATGGAGGTTATGAATCTATGTTTGTTTGCCTTGATTTTCATTATGAATGTTGTAGGCTAGACTGATGTGATTCTAGGGTAAGGAAAAGATGGTTGTGGCTAGAACTATGATAGGACAGATTTAATTTTACCTTTGGATGATTTTTGTTTATGAACGTAGCTTCTGTTAGAAATCACGGGTAGTTCATGAAGAACCACGGCCGTGGTTTCTGTAGAACAAACCGTGGTTCTTCCTGGTTCGAAGGATCTTACCTTAGATTCATAAAATTGTTGAAACCCTAAGTTTTTGCTGAGTTCAACCTACCCTAGGGTGTCCTAGTGTAGCGACTAAGTGTTAGGAGAGACTTACCCGGTAATCCTTGCCCTTAGAATCTAAAATAGCAAAACCTTAGGTAATGGTGAGCCTAATAAGCCGCCATTGGATTAAAATGTGCTAGGATAGTTGATTAGGACTTCCCTTTCCGAGACTTACCCGGTGAGGATAGGTTAGATCCCTAATTAAACAATCCGGTTTGTGTTAAATTCCTACCCTTAGGTTCTTAGAGACTCAACCGGTAATGAGACCTTAGGTGTGGATTAGTTGGATCATGAGACTTACCCGGTAATTGATCCCATTTTAGGAACATTTAATCCCAACATATCATAATCAATCCAAAGAATGAATAGATAACTTGAGTTTTATGCCATAACCGGAATTTCCAACCCCTAGAATCCGTCTTCCCTTTCTCTTGATCAACATCTTGTTCGATTTGTTTATTTGTGCCAATTTTCCGACTTAGTTTGATTGATTGTTTGCATGCGTTTGATCTTCGAAGTGATCACCTAAAACCAACCAATTCAATTGAGATTTTCTTCCTTTGTTTTCTCTTTACCTTTAGACTTTGATCTTGTTAAAATCAATCACAACTTAATTCGATTTCACCTTAGTCTTCGTGTTCGACCTTGGAATACTTATCTTGCTACATACGTCCCGTACACTGCGGGTGCGCTAGAAGTAGGATAATTATAACGAGTATAAATTTAAGGCTTATTGCGTACACACTTTTTTAGCGTAACAAGTTTTTGGCGCCGTTGCCGGGGACTAGGTCTAGATTGAGTCTATTTTGTGATTGTTTCTAGTGTAGATCCTTCTTGTTTCTTTTGATCTCTTTTTGGTTTTTGTCTTTGCTTTTCAGGACATCTATTTCTCTATAGGTGTATGCGAAGATCTCGTGGCAAGGATTTAGCTCCATTCGATCCCGAACCGGAGAAAACCCTTCGATCTAGATCTAAGAACATCCGAAAGGAGAAAGAGATGGCCGGTAGGAATCTTCAAGCTGAATTGGATGAAGCCTTAGAGAAAATAAGGCTAAGAGATGAGCTCTTAGAGGAAGAGAGGAGACTTGCCAACGAGAGGCAAGAGGAAACAAGGAGGGAGATTGAGGAGATTAGGCAAGCCCTTGTTCAAGGAGAGCTTAATCGCCGACAACCTCCACCACCTCCACCACAACCGCAGCCGGCGGCCAATGTTAGGGTTGTTCCCATTGCTATTGAGGAGCCACAAACCCTAGGGAGACGTATGGATCCGGCACAAAGAGCACACCGACCGGGTGTGAATCTAGGAGATCCCGCAACCCACAACTATGAGCTCCGCCCTCAAGTTCTTCAAATGATCCGGCATAATCAGTTTGGAGGGATGGAAGGAGAGTCTCCTCACCAACATTTGACTAACTATGAGATTTTGATGGAGACTCTTAGACCACCAAGATTGGAGAGCAACAACCATAAGCTAAGGGCCTTTTCCTTCTCTCTTAAGGACAAAGCCTTGGCTTGGTATCAATCTATTCCACAAGGGAGAGTTGGTACTTGGGAGGAGATGACAACCGAGTTCTTGACCAAGTTCTTCCCACCTTCCAAGACCACCGAGTTAAGGGGAAAGATCAATGCCTTCGTGATGAGGGATAGAGAAAGTTTGTTCAAATCTTGGGAGAGATTCAAAGACCTTCTCCTAGATTGTCCACACCATGGCATACCAAAGATTGAGCTATTAGAGATCTATTTCAAGGGGCTTGATGAAGATAGCCAATTCAAGCTTCAATCTCTTTCCGGTGGGACCTTTATGGAGAAGCATGTGGATGATGCTTGGGAGTTTGTGGAGAAGCAAGCTCTAGTGATTGAAAAGTACTCTCATAGGAAGAGCGAAGGAAGAAAGGCGGGAGCATATGAAGTGAGCGAAGTCACCATGAGCAATTTCAAGCTTGACGCCATCAACAATGAGTTGAAGTCCTTGAGAGAGTTGTGCACCACCACCTTGAAGAGCCAAGCAACTCCTCAAGCACCTCCAAGAGCTAACTTGTCTTCCAAGGAGGAAGATGTGAATTATATGGGAAGGGGCAACTTCAACAATTACCAAGGCCCAAGAAATTTCAACAACAACCGGCAATTCAACAATTACCGGCCAAACCACAACCATCCCGGATTTTCTTACTCTAATCCGGATGGAGCCTTGAACCCTCCCGCCTCCACAAGCACAACTCCACCACAAAGAGCTTCACAAGAACCTCCACCCGGCTTTACTCAACCTTCAAAGGATAGAACCGAAGTCATGTTTGAACAATTGCTAGGAAGATTGAGTGGACTTGAGAGCACCGTCACTTCAATTTCTAAGGCTCAAAAGGTCTTGGAAGCACAAGTTTTTCAAAAGGCGGGTGAAGCACATAGGGATCCGGGAAAGCTTCCCAGAAGAACCGAAGACAACCCAAGAGGCCAAATTTTGGCTATCACAACAAGGAGTGGGTTGAGTATGAAGGATCCTTTGCCCAAGGACCAAGCTAAGGGAAATCAAGTAGTGGTAGAAGAGGGAAGAAAGCATGAAGATGGAGGGAAGAGCAAGGATGTAGAGCCAACTTATGTAGCACCGCCTCCATACAAGCCACCACTACCGTTCCCACAATCAAGAGCAAGAGCTCGTTTGGACAATCACTTTGGTAAGTTCCTTGAACTAATGTCCAAGTTACATATTAACATTCCGTTCATGGATGCCATCTTAGGAATGCCGGCATACGGGAAGTTCTTGAAGGAAATACTCTCCAACAAAAGGAAGTTGGAGGAGTATGGGGAGATTAGGATGACCAAGAGATCCTCGGAGTTAATCCAAACAATGAAGGAAGCAATGCCTCCCAAGCTAAGGGATCCGGGCTCTTTTTGCTTCCCAATAGGAGTAGGAGATGTGAAATACGAGGCCCTTTGTGATCTTGGAGCAAGTGTAAGCATCATACCGCTTGCACTTAGCAACAAGGTCGGGTTAGGAGAGCCAAAGCCGGTCAAGATGACTCTCTATATGGCGGATCGTTCTATCACTCATCCAGTTGGGATTCTAGAGGACATTCCGGTGCAATTGGGAGGATTTTACGTGCCTATTGACTTTGTAGTGTTGGACATTCCGGCGGATTACCCGGTTCCCATCATCCTAGGAAGACCTTTCCTAGCCACATCTGGATGTTTAGTGGATTGCAAGAACGGGACTCTCTCCTTCAACATTGGAGAGGAGAACATCAAGTTCAAGCTGTCCACAATGATGAAAAGGCCAACCCTTGATGAAGATATCTTCAACATAGTCGAGCACGAAGAATCTAGAGAAATGGTGAGCTCGATTTTGATCAAGGATCCCTTGGAAAAGGTTCTTACTTTGAGTATGATGGAGGAAGACGTGGAGGAGGATTGCAATGAAGAGATCAAAGCCTTGTAGGCATTGGAAGAGGAGCCAAGAGTTGGATTTGAGAGCCACGAAGAAATTGTGAACAGCTGCAAGTTCCACGGTCGAGATTTGAGTTCCACGGCCGTCAAACTCTCTGGACAACTCCGAGAAGCAAGCTTGGCAAGAACCACGGCCGTGGAAACTGAGCAACCCGAGATTCCAGTCGTGGTTTCCCTTGAATCAGCTCTTGATGATGATCAAGCTTCTAGGAGCCAAGGGGAGTCTTCGTTTGCTTTGGATTCATCTCATCCAACCTTGTTTGGATCGTCTTCAACCGATAAAGGTCCTCCCTCACTTGAACTCAAACCCCTCCCCTCTCATTTAAAGTATGCATTCCTTGGTGATAATTCTACATATCCGGTGATTGTTAATGCATGCTTGAGTGATGATGAACTTGCTAAATTGCTGCATGAACTAAGATTGCATAGGAAAGCCATTGGATATACTATTGATGATTTGGTTGGCATTAAGCCATCTTTGTGCATGCATAAGATAATGATGGAAGATAACCACAAACCCTATATTGAACATCAAAGGAGATTGAATCCCATAATGAAAGAGGTGGTCAAAAAGGAAATCATTAAGTTGCTAGATGCGGGAATTATCTACCCTATCTCGGATAGTAAGTTGGTTAGCCCCGTTCATGTGGTACCTAAGAAGGGTGGAATGACGGTAGTAACTAATGAGAACAATGAACTAATACCAACTAGGACGGTCACGGGATGGAGAATGTGTATAGATTATAGGAAATTGAACATGGCCTCTAGGAAAGATCACTTTCCCCTCCCCTTCATTGACCAAATGCTAGAAAGGTTAGCTCAACACTCTCATTTTTGCTATCTAGATGGGTATAGTGGATTCTTCCAAATCCCTATCCACCCCGATGATCAAGAGAAAACAACTTTTACATGTCCATGGGGTACCTTTGCATATAGGAGAATGCCATTTGGGTTGTGTAATGCACCCGCCACCTTCCAAAGGTGTATGATGGCTATCTTTTCGGAATACATAGAAAATATCATGGAAGTATTCATGGATGATTTCTCTGTTTATGGTTCTTCTTTCGATGATTGCTTGGCTAATTTGTCATTAGTGTTGCAAAGATGTGAGGAGACAAATCTTGTCTTAAATTGGGAGAAATGCCACTTCATGGTAAGTGAAGGGATTGTGTTAGGACACTTGGTGTCTAACCGTGGCATTGAGGTTGATAGGGCTAAGATTGAAACAATAGAGAAGTTGCCACCACCTACCTCGGTGAAAGGGGTAAGGAGTTTCTTAGGGCATGCCGGTTTTTACCGGAGATTTATCCAAGATTTCTCCAAAATTTCTAAGCCTCTAACTAACCTACTAATGAAGGATGTTGATTTTGTCTTTTCCAAGGATTGTCTAGAAGCTTTTTGTAGGTTGAAGAACGCCTTGATCTCCGCACCCATCATGCAACCTCCGGATTGGAGTCTACCATTTGAGATCATGTGTGATGCAAGTGATGTGGCCGTTGGGGCCGTTTTGGGGCAAAGAAAAGAAGGGCGCACTCGTGCTATTTACTATGCTAGCAAGACGCTAGATGATGCCCAGCTCAATTATGCTACTACCGAGAAGGAGTTGTTAGCGGTAGTGTATGCATTTGAGAAGTTCCGCTCGTACCTTGTTGGAGCGAAGGTCATAGTTTACACGGATCATGCGGCGATCCGTTATCTACTTACAAAGAAGGATGCCAAGCCAAGGTTGATTCGGTGGATCCTTCTTCTTCAAGAGTTTGATTTGGAGATAAGAGATAAGAAGGGATCCGAGAACTCGGTGGCGGATCACCTTAGTAGACTCCCACCATTGGAGCTTGGGAAAGACAACATCCCGATAGATGATTCATTCCGGGATGAACAATTGCAAATGGTGGAAGAATGCTTATTCCAAGTGGCTAGAGGAAGTGAGCCATGGTATGCCGACATTGTGAATTACTTGGTGTGTGAGGAAGTACCTCCCGGGCTTACATATGCACAAAGGAAGAAGTTATTCAACGATGTAAGGCACTACTATTGGAGTGAGCCACTTCTATTCAAGAGAGGCCCGGATGGGGTGCTTAGAAGATGCATACCGGAAGATGAAATGGAGAGTGTGATCCGGCATTGTCACTCCTTACCATGTGGAGGCCATGCTAGCTCACACAAAACGTGTGCCAAGGTATTGCAATCCGGTTTTTATTGGCCTAACTTGTTTAGAGATGTGCAAGGTTTTGTAGCGGCATGTGATGCTTGCCAAAGAACGGGGAACATCTCAAGGAGGAATGAAATGCCCTTGAACAACATCCAAGAAGTTGAGATTTTTGATGTGTGGGGTGTAGATTTCATGGGACCATTCCCTTCTTCATGTGGCAATCTATTCATACTATTGGCGGTGGACTATGTGTCAAGATGGGTAGAGGCAATCGCCTCTCCTACAAATGATGCCAAAGTGGTGGTGCGGTTCTTCAACCGAGTGATCTTCCCTAGGTTTGGAACACCAAGGGTGATCATTAGTGATGGAGGGAAGCACTTCACAAATAGGAACTTTGGAGCACTTTTGGCCAAGTATGGGGTGACTCATAAGGTGGCAACACCTTACCACCCCCAAACTAGTGGCCAAGTGGAGATCTCCAACCGAGAAATCAAGGCCATCCTCGAGAAGACGGTGTCTAGGACAAGGAAGGATTGGGCCATGAAGCTCAATGACGCACTATGGGCATATAGAACCGCCTTCAAGACACCTATTGGCACCACTCCCTACAAATTGGTCTATGGCAAGTCTTGCCATCTTCCGGTGGAAATGGAGCATCGAGCTTATTAGGCCATTAAGTGGCTAAATTTTGACCTCAAGGAGGCGGGAGAGAAGAGATTGCTTGATATCAATGCCCTTGAGGAGCTCCGGTTGGAAGCCTATGAGAATGCCCGGATTTACAAGGAGAGAACCAAAAGGTGGCATGACAAGAGGATCATTCCCAAGGAGTTGAGTGAAGGAGATCTTGTCCTTCTCTTCAACTCGAGACTAAGGCTTTTCCCCGGAAAGCTCAAATCAAGATGGACCGGGCCGTATGTGGTAAAGAAGATCTTTCCCCATGGAGCTATTGAGATAGGAGGGGAGCATTGTGGAGATTTCAAGGTGAATGGGCATCGCTTGAAGAAGTACATTCCGGGAGCCCCAATAGACATGATCGCCCCGCTTCACCTTGCATAAACGCTCCCAAGTTTGGTCAAGCTAATGACCTTAAAGAAGCGCTTGGTGGGAGGCAACCCATCGGTAACATTTTTCCTTCATTTTAGCTTAGATTTTTGTGTTTTTGTGTGCTTTGTGTGTTTTTGTCTATTTTATGTGTGCTAGAACATTAGTGGCATTGGAAGCCTTTCTTGGAAATGATGATGAAACCCTCACTAATCATGGGTGGAGCGGACGCGGAACTTGGACGGCTAGCGGTGCCTAGCGCGGGTTTCAAAGCTTGAAGGATGCTTAGAGCTCCCTACCATGGTTGAAAGGATCATCCAACATCAATCCTCTTGAGAATTCCCAAATACCGAAGAAAACCATTTTACATTGTGAGAACCTTCTTTCACTCTCTTTACTTGAATACCACATTGGGGACAATGTGTTTCTAAGTATGGGGTGGGGGTTGCATGATCCTTTGCATGATGAGCATCTAGGATAGTTTAATATTTGCACATGTCTTGCATTGTACATACTTAAATCGAAAATCCCATAAAAATCAGAAAATTTTAAAATTTTTTTGTGCTTTCTAAGCTTGGATATGATCCTAATGATGAAAAACTCGTCTTGTGATTGGCTATGAATGGCCTTATGTGTTGAATTGATAAATGCATATGTGGACTTGAACTACTTCTCTTGAATTCCATGAATGACTTGAGAGCATGATGATTGCCTAGAATGGATTGAGTATTGAAAATCGAAATTACATGATAGTTCTTGCATACCATCTAGGAATGAATAAGGCATTTCATCTTTCTCTACTTCTCATCTTGATCATGATTGCTTGAGCACCTCAATTGATATAAAATTTGACCTCCTTTTAAACCCATCCGGGAATAGGAGCATGCTAGTGTGTTTGAATGTGTAAAAAGCAAGTGCGGGGTGAAGATGTAATGAAAAGAATGTCGTGAATGGAATGCTGAAATTATTGTGGAAGTGTAGCCAAAATAGGTTTGGGGGCGTTGGTTTAAATGACAAGTAACTCGGTACACTTCACATAATCGGGTGTTGGTGCCTTGCCAAAGTCAAATGAGCCAATAGCCCTAACGAGCTTTGGTATGTGTGCCCGGTGTGGATGCACCTCGAAAAAGAGAAAAATCCCGAGGATGGCTAATCACCGAGGTTTCGGCTATTGTACACCAATGCCATTGTCTCAAAAATGAGTTAAAGAAAAAGAAAAAAAAGCAAGATAGGGAAAAATATACACTTGGGGGAAGTTGATGGAGGACAAGGAAGTGAAGTTAGTTCCATTCCCGGATTAGCATCACATACCTAGAAAATTCCCCTCCCAAATTGAAACGTTTCTTAGCCTTTTATGTCACAAGCCCTTATGACCTACTTGCATGTTTGTAAGACTTAGTAATCTAGATTGGATAGACTCTTGACCTTCTTGACATCTCCGTCCTCCCATCTCATGCATGCTTTTGAGTTAAGTACAATTGTCTTTCCATGCCTTCATTGTTTGATACATAATTGCCTATCCAATTGCCAACGATCATGACTATGAAGGTGATCCAATAGTAGAAGCACAAAACCAAAAAGATTTTGCCATTTTTCTGCATACATAAATCATGTCATCTCTTAGTCTATAGTTGGGAATTTGCTCGGGGACGAGTAAACCTTAAGTATGGGGTATTTTGATAACACGATTTATAGCATAGTTTTAGGTGCACATTTAGGTAGAATTCTCGCTCAATCATGCATTATCTAGCACTAGTCCAATACGTTTTGCACTCAAAACATGTATTTTGTCGAGATATACGTCTACACGGACTTGTGTGCGTTTTGTAGGTATTTTCGGGAGTTTCGAGCTAAAACGAGGCGTTTGAGGGTCGCTCATTAAGAGGACACGTTTCCAAACTCATTGGAACGCAAGCCAAGGGCTAAAGAGGACTCTAGGAACCTTGCCAACACAGGCCATGCACCAAATCACAGCCTATTGATCCAAAACAAAGTTTCTGCACAGAATCACGGTTTCCTGAAGAACCACGGCCGTGGAAATGACCGTGGATTTTGCCAGATTCTCGTGACAGCTGTGCCACGACTCTCATGGCCAGCTCATGAAGAAATTGGTTATAAAAGTGGTCCTTGATAGTTGTTAGAGGCAGCTGGGAATTGGGGTAGTTTTGGGGAGCAGCTCATACATTCTCTATTTCCTTTAACAAAATATATTCCAAGAAGAAGAGGATTTTTTCTAGGAATGAAAGTGCAAAAAGAAGGAAGGAGCCATTGAAGAGGAGAGGAGAAGACACACTTAGCTCTTGTATTTTCGGATTTATTTCTAGAGATTTATGAACTCTTGAACCTTCCTTTGGAAGGGTTGTAAGTCGTTCTAATTTTATCTTCAGATTTGGATTGTGTTTAAAGTTCATTGTTCATCTTCTTTCTCTAATATTCTTGCAATGGAGGTTATGAATCTATGTTTGTTTGCCTTGATTTTCATTATGAATGTTGTAGGCTAGACTGATGTGATTCTAGGGTAAGGAAAAGATGGTTGTGGCTAGAACTATGATAGGACAGATTTAATTTTACCTTTGGATGATTTTTGTTTATGAACGTAGCTTCTGTTAGAAATCACGGGTAGTTCATGAAGAACCACGGCCGTGGTTTCTGTAGAACAAACCGTGGTTCTTCCTGGTACGAAGGATCTTACCTTAGATTCATAAAATTGTTGAAACCCTAAGTTTTTGCTGAGTTCAACCTACCCTAGGGTGTCCTAGTGTAGCGACTAAGTGTTAGGAGAGACTTACCCGGTAATCCTTGCCCTTAGAATCTAAAATAGCAAAACCTTAGGTAATGGTGAGCCTAATAAGCCGCCATTGGATTAAAATGTGCTAGGATAGTTGATTAGGACTTCCCTTTCCGAGACTTACCCGGTGAGGATAGGTTAGATCCCTAATTAAACAATCCGGTTTGTGTTAAATTCCTACCCTTAGGTTCTTAGAGACTCAACCGGTAATGAGACCTTAGGTGTGGATTAGTTGGATCATGAGACTTACCCGGTAATTGATCCCATTTTAGGAACATTTAATCCCAACATATCATAATCAATCCAAAGAATGAATAGATAACTTGAGTTTTATGCCATAACCGGAATTTCCAACCCCTAGAATCCGTCTTCCCTTTCTCTTGATCAACATCTTGTTCGATTTGTTTATTTGTGCCAATTTTCCGACTTAGTTTGATTGATTGTTTGCATGCGTTTGATATTCGAAGTGATCACCTAAAACCAACCAATTCAATTGAGATTTTCTTCCTTTGTTTTCTCTTTACCTTTAGACTTGGATCTTGTTAAAATCAATCACAACTTAATTCGATTTCACCTTAGTCTTCGTGTTCGACCTTGGAATACTTATCTTGCTACATACGTCATGTACACTGCGGGTGCGCTAGAAGTAGGATAATTATAACGAGTATAAATTTAACCTACTAATGAAGGATGTTGATTTTGTCTTTTCCAAGGATTGTCTAGAAGCTTTTTGTAGGTTGAAGAACGCCTTGATCTCCGCACCCATCATGCAACCTCCGGATTGGAGTCTACCATTTGAGATCATGTGTGATGCAAGTGATGTGGCCGTTGGGGCCGTTTTGGGGCAAAGAAAAGAAGGGCGCACTCATGCTATTTACTATGCTAGCAAGACGCTAGATGATGCCCAGCTCAATTATGCTACTACCGAGAAGGAGTTGTTAGCGGTAGTGTATGCATTTGAGAAGTTCCGCTCGTACCTTGTTGGAGCGAAGGTCATAGTTTACACGGATCATGCGGCGATCCGTTATCTACTTACAAAGAAGGATGCCAAGCCAAGGTTGATTCGGTGGATCCTTCTTCTTCAAGAGTTTGATTTGGAGATAAGAGATAAGAAGGGATCCGAGAACTCGGTGGCGGATCACCTTAGTAGACTCCCACCATTGGAGCTTGGGAAAGACAACATCCCGATAGATGATTCATTCCGGGATGAACAATTGCAAATGGTGGAAGAATGCTTATTCCAAGTGGCTAGAGGAAGTGAGCCATGGTATGCCGACATTGTGAATTACTTGGTGTGTGAGGAAGTACCTCCCGGGCTTACATATGCACAAAGGAAGAAGTTCTTCAACGATGTAAGGCACTACTATTGGAGTGAGCCACTTCTATTCAAGAGAGGCCCGGATGGGGTGCTTAGAAGATGCATACCGGAAGATGAAATGGAGAGTGTGATCCGGCATTGTCACTCCTTACCATGTGGAGGCCATGCTAGCTCACACAAAACGTGTGCCAAGGTATTGCAATCCGGTTTTTATTGGCCTAACTTGTTTAGAGATGTGCAAGGTTTTGTAGCGGCATGTGATGCTTGCCAAAGAACGGGGAACATCTCAAGGAGGAATGAAATGCCCTTGAACAACATCCAAGAAGTTGAGATTTTTGATGTGTGGGGTGTAGATTTCATGGGACCATTCCCTTCTTCATGTGGCAATCTATTCATACTATTGGCGGTGGACTATGTGTCAAGATGGGTAGAGGCAATCGCCTCTCCTACAAATGATGCCAAAGTGGTGGTGCGGTTC
>BSUD01000007.1:123450318-123543530 GCA_033239045.1 Fagopyrum esculentum
GGAGAGAACCAAAAGGTGGCATGACAAGAGGATCATTCCCAAGGAGTTGAGTGAAGGAGATCTTGTCCTTCTCTTCAACTCGAGACTAAGGCTTTTCCCCGGAAAGCTCAAATCAAGATGGACCGGGCCGTATGTGGTAAAGAAGATCTTTCCCCATGGAGCTATTGAGATAGGAGGGGAGCATTGTGGAGATTTCAAGGTGAATGGGCATCGCTTGAAGAAGTACATTCCGGGAGCCCCGGTAGACATGATTGCCCCACTTCACCTTGCATAAACACTCCCGAGTTTGGTCAAGCTAATGACCTTAAAGAAGCGCTTGGTGGGAGGCAACCCATTGGTAACATCTTTCCTTCATTTTAGCTTAGATTTTTCTGTTTTTGTGTGCTTTGTGTGTTTTGTCTATTTTATGTGTGCTAGAACATTAGTGGCATTGGAAGCCTTTCTTGGAAATGATGATGAAACCCTCACTAATCATGGGTGGAGCGGACGCGGAACTTGGACGGCTAGCGGTGCCTAGCGCGGGTTTCAAAGCTTGAAGGATGCTTAGAGCTCCCTACCATGGTTGAAAGGATCATCCAACATCAATCCTCTTGAGAATTCCCAAATACCGAAGAAAACCATTTTACATTGTGAGAACCTTCTTTCACTCTCTTTACTTGAATACCACATTGGGGACAATGTGTTTCTAAGTATGGGGTGGGGTTTGCATGATCCTTTGCATGATGAGCATCTAGGATAGTTTAATATTTGCACATGTCTTGCATTGTACATACTTAAATCGAAAATCCCATAAAAATCAGAAAATTTTAAATTTTTTTTGTGCTTTCTAAGCTTGGATATGATCCTAATGATGAAAAACTCGTCTTGTGATTGGCTATGAATGGCCTTATGTGTTGAATTGATAAATGCATATGTGGACTTGAACTACTTCTCTTGAATTCCATGAATGACTTGAGAGCATGATGATTGCCTAGAATGGATTGAGTATTGAAAATCGAAATTACATGATAGTTCTTGCATACCATCTAGGAATGAATAAGGCATTTCATCTTTCTCTACTTCTCATCTTGATCATGATTGCTTGAGCACCTCAATTGATATAAAATTTGACCTCCTTTTAAACCCATCCGGGAATAGGAGCATGCTAGTGTGTTTGAATGTGTAAAAAGCAAGTGCGGGGTGAAGATGTAATGAAAAGAATGTCGTGAATGGAATGCTGAAATTATTGTGGAAGTGTAGCCAAAATAGGTTTGGGGGCGTTGGTTTAAATGACAAGTAACTCGGTACACTTCACATAATCGGGTGTTGGTGCCTTGCCAAAGTCAAATGAGCCAATAGCCCTAACGAGCTTTGGTATGTGTGCCCGGTGTGGATGCACCTCGAAAAAGAGAAAAAGCCCGAGGATGGCTAATCACCGAGGTTTCGGCTATTGTACACCAATGCCATTGTCTCAAAAATGAGTTAAAGAAAAAGAAAAGAAAGCAAGATAGGGAAAAATATACACTTGGGGGAAGTTGATCGAGGACAAGGAAGTGAAGTTAGTTCCATTCCCGGATTAGCATCACATACCTAGAAAATTCCCCTCCCAAATTGAAACGTTTCTTAGCCTTTTATGTCACAAGCCCTTATGACCTACTTGCATGTTTGTAAGACTTAGTAATCTAGATTGGATAGACTCTTGACCTTCTTGACATCTCCGTCCTCCCATCTCATGCATGCTTTTGAGTTAAGTACAATTGTCTTTCCATGCCTTCATTGTTTGATACATAATTGCCTATCCAATTGCCAACGATCATGACTATGAAGGTGATCCAATAGTAGAAGCACAAAACCAAAAAGATTTTGCCATTTTTCTGCATACATAAATCATGTCATCTCTTAGTCTATAGTTGGGAATTTGCTCGGGGACGAGTAAACCTTAAGTATGGGGTATTTTGATAACACGATTTATAGCATAGTTTTAGGTGCACATTTAGGTAGAATTCTCGCTCAATCATGCATTATCTAGCACTAGTCCAATACGTTTTGCACTCAAAACATGTATTTTGTCGAGATAGACGTCTACACGGACTTGTGTGCGTTTTGTAGGTATTTTCGGGAGTTTCGAGCTAAAACGAGGCGTTTGAGGGTCGCTCATTAAGAGGACACGTTTCCAAACTCATTGGAACGCAAGCCAAGGGCTAAAGAGGACTCTAGGAACCTTGCCAACACAGGCCATGCACCAAATCACAGCCTATTGATCCAAAACAAAGTTTCTGCACAGAATCACGGTTTCCTGAAGAACCACGGCCGTGGAAATGACCGTGGATTTTGCCAGATTCTCGTGACAGCTGTGCCACGACTCTCATGGCCAGCTCATGAAGAAATTGGTTATAAAAGTGGTCCTTGATAGTTGTTAGAGGCAGCTGGGAATTGGGGTAGTTTTGGGGAGCAGCTCATACATTCTCTATTTCCTTTAACAAAATATATTCCAAGAAGAAGAGGATTTTTTCTAGGAAGGAAAGTGCAAAAAGAAGGAAGGAGCCATTGAAGAGGAGAGGAGAAGACACACTTAGCTCTTGTATTTTCGGATTTATTTCTAGAGATTTATGAACTCTTGAACCTTCCTTTGGAAGGGTTGTAAGTCGTTCTAATTTTATCTTCAGATTTGGATTGTGTTTAAAGTTCATTGTTCATCTTCTTTCTCTAATATTCTTGCAATGGAGGTTATGAATCTATGTTTGTTTGCCTTGATTTTCATTATGAATGTTGTAGGCTAGACTGATGTGATTCTAGGGTAAGGAAAAGATGGTTGTGGCTAGAACTATGATAGGACAGATTTAATTTTACCTTTGGATGATTTTTGTTTATGAACGTAGCTTCTGTTAGAAATCACGGGTAGTTCATGAAGAACCACGGCCGTGGTTTCTGTAGAACAAACCGTGGTTCTTCCTGGTACGAAGGATCTTACCTTAGATTCATAAAATTGTTGAAACCCTAAGTTTTTGCTGAGTTCAACCTACCCTAGGGTGTCCTAGTGTAGCGACTAAGTGTTAGGAGAGACTTACCCGGTAATCCTTGCCCTTAGAATCTAAAATAGCAAAACCTTAGGTAATGGTGAGCCTAATAAGCCGCCATTGGATTAAAATGTGCTAGGATAGTTGATTAGGACTTCCCTTTCCGAGACTTACCCGGTGAGGATAGGTTAGATCCCTAATTAAACAATCCGGTTTGTGTTAAATTCCTACCCTTAGGTTCTTAGAGACTCAACCGGTAATGAGACCTTAGGTGTGGATTAGTTGGATCATGAGACTTACCCGGTAATTGATCCCATTTTAGGAACATTTAATCCCAACATATCATAATCAATCCAAAGAATGAATAGATAACTTGAGTTTTATGCCATAACCGGAATTTCCAACCCCTAGAATCCGTCTTCCCTTTCTCTTGATCAACATCTTGTTCGATTTGTTTATTTGTGCCAATTTTCCGACTTAGTTTGATTGATTGTTTGCATGCGTTTGATATTCGAAGTGATCACCTAAAACCAACCAATTCAATTGAGATTTTCTTCCTTTGTTTTCTCTTTACCTTTAGACTTGGATCTTGTTAAAATCAATCACAACTTAATTCGATTTCACCTTAGTCTTCGTGTTCGACCTTGGAATACTTATCTTGCTACATACGTCATGTACACTGCGGGTGCGCTAGAAGTAGGATAATTATAACGAGTATAAATTTAACCTACTAATGAAGGATGTTGATTTTGTCTTTTCCAAGGATTGTCTAGAAGCTTTTTGTAGGTTGAAGAACGCCTTGATCTCCGCACCCATCATGCAACCTCCGGATTGGAGTCTACCATTTGAGATCATGTGTGATGCAAGTGATGTGGCCGTTGGGGCCGTTTTGGGGCAAAGAAAAGAAGGGCGCACTCATGCTATTTACTATGCTAGCAAGACGCTAGATGATGCCCAGCTCAATTATGCTACTACCGAGAAGGAGTTGTTAGCGGTAGTGTATGCATTTGAGAAGTTCCGCTCGTACCTTGTTGGAGCGAAGGTCATAGTTTACACGGATCATGCGGCGATCCGTTATCTACTTACAAAGAAGGATGCCAAGCCAAGGTTGATTCGGTGGATCCTTCTTCTTCAAGAGTTTGATTTGGAGATAAGAGATAAGAAGGGATCCGAGAACTCGGTTGCGGATCACCTTAGTAGACTCCCACCATTTGAGCTTGGGAAAGACAACATCCCGATAGATGATTCATTCCGGGATGAACAATTGCAAATGGTGGAAGAATGCTTATTCCAAGTGGCTAGAGGAAGTGAGCCATGGTATGCCGACATTGTGAATTACTTGGTGTGTGAGGAAGTACCTCCCGGGCTTACATATGCACAAAGGAAGAAGTTCTTCAACGATGTAAGGCACTACTATTGGAGTGAGCCACTTCTATTCAAGAGAGGCCCGGATGGGGTGCTTAGAAGATGCATACCGGAAGA
This sequence comes from Fagopyrum esculentum, assembly GCA_033239045.1. NCBI lineage: Eukaryota > Viridiplantae > Streptophyta > Magnoliopsida > Caryophyllales > Polygonaceae > Fagopyrum > Fagopyrum esculentum. The sequence goes on from BSUD01000007.1 coordinate 123,454,797, forward strand.
TGAAATGGAGAGTGTGATCCGGCATTGTCACTCCTTACCATGTGGAGGCCATGCTAGCTCACACAAAACGTGTGCCAAGGTATTGCAATCCGGTTTTTATTGGCCTAACTTGTTTAGAGATGTGCAAGGTTTTGTAGCGGCATGTGATGCTTGCCAAAGAACGGGGAACATCTCAAGGAGGAATGAAATGCCCTTGAACAACATCCAAGAAGTTGAGATTTTTGATGTGTGGGGTGTAGATTTCATGGGACCATTCCCTTCTTCATGTGGCAATCTATTCATACTATTGGCGGTGGACTATGTGTCAAGATGGGTAGAGGCAATCGCCTCTCCTACAAATGATGCCAAAGTGGTGGTGCGGTTCTTCAACCGAGTGATCTTCCCTAGGTTTGGAACACCAAGGGTGATCATTAGTGATGGAGGGAAGCACTTCACAAATAGGAACTTTGGAGCACTTTTGGCCAAGTCTGGGGTGACTCATAAGGTGGCAACACCTTACCACCCCCAAACTAGTGGCCAAGTGGAGATCTCCAACCGAGAAATCAAGGCCATCCTCGAGAAGACGGTGTCTAGGACAAGGAAGGATTGGGCCATGAAGCTCAATGACGCACTATGGGCATATAGAACCGCCTTCAAGACACCTATTGGCACCACTCCCTACAAATTGGTCTATGGCAAGTCTTGCCATCTTCCGGTGGAAATGGAGCATCGAGCTTATTGGGCCATTAAGTGGCTAAATTTTGACCTCAAGGAGGCGGGAGAGAAGAGATTGCTTGATATCAATGCCCTTGAGGAGCTCCGGTTGGAAGCCTATGAGAATGCCCAGATTTACAAGGAGAGAACCAAAAGGTGGCATGACAAGAGAATCATTCCCAAGGAGTTGAGTGAAGGAGATCTTGTCCTTCTCTTCAACTCGAGACTAAGGCTTTTCCCCGGAAAGCTCAAATCAAGATGGACCGGGCCGTATGTGGTAAAGAAGATCTTTCCCCATGGAGCTATTGAGATAGGAGGGGAGCATTGTGGAGATTTCAAGGTGAATGGGCATCGCTTGAAGAAGTACATTCCGGGAGCCCCAATAGACATGATCGCCCCGCTTCACCTTGCATAAACGCTCCCGAGTTTGGTCAAGCTAATGACCTTAAAGAAGCGCTTGGTGGGAGGCAACCCATCGGTAACATTTTTCCTTCATTTTAGCTTAGATTTTTCTGTTTTTGTGTGCTTTGTGTGTTTTTGTCTATTTTATGTGTGCTAGAACATTAGTGGCATTGGAAGCCTTTCTTGGAAATGATGATGAAACCCTCACTAATCATGGGTGGAGCGGACACGGAACTTGGACGGCTAGCGGTGCCTAGCGCGGGTTTCAAAGCTTGAAGGATGCTTAGAGCTCCCTACCATGGTTGAAAGGATCATCCAACATCAATCCTCTTGAGAATTCCCAAATACCGAAGAAAACCATTTTACATTGTGAGAACCTTCTTTCACTCTCTTTACTTGAATACCACATTGGGGACAATGTGTTTCTAAGTATGGGGTGGGGTTTGCATGATCCTTTGCATGATGAGCATCTAGGATAGTTTAATATTTGCACATGTCTTGCATTGTACATACTTAAATCAAAAATCCCATAAAAATCAGAAAATTTTAAATTTTTTTTTTGTGCTTTCTAAGCTTGGATATGATCCTAATGATGAAAAACTCGTCTTGTGATTGGCTATGAATGGCCTTATGTGTTGAATTGATAAATGCATATGTGGACTTGAACTACTTCTCTTGAATTCCATGAATGACTTGAGAGCATGATGATTGCCTAGAATGGATTGAGTATTGAAAATCGAAATTACATGATAGTTCTTGCATACCATCTAGGAATGAATAAGGCATTTCATCTTTCTCTACTTCTCATCTTGATCATGATTGCTTGAGCACCTCAATTGATATAAAATTTGACCTCCTTTTAAACCCATCCGGGAATAGGAGCATGCTAGTGTGTTTGAATGTGTAAAAAGCAAGTACGGGGTGAAGATGTAATGAAAAGAATGTCGTGAATGGAATGCTGAAATTATTGTGGAAGTGTAGCCAAAATAGGTTTGGGGGCGTTGGTTTAAATGACAAGTAACTCGGTACACTTCACATAATCGGGTGTTGGTGCCTTGCCAAAGTCAAATGAGCCAATAGCCCTAACGAGCTTTGGTATGTGTGCCCGGTGTGGATGCACCTCGAAAAAGAGAAAAAGCCCGAGGATGGCTAATCACCGAGGTTTCGGCTATTGTACACCAATGCCATTGTCTCAAAAATGAGTTAAAGAAAAAGAAAAGAAAGCAAGATAGGGAAAAATATACACTTGGGGGAAGTTGATCGAGGACAAGGAAGTGAAGTTAGTTCCATTCCCGGATTAGCATCACATACCTAGAAAATTCCCCTCCCAAATTGAAACGTTTCTTAGCCTTTTATGTCACAAGCCCTTATCACCTACTTGCATGTTTGTAAGACTTAGTAATCTAGATTGGATAGACTCTTGACCTTCTTGACATCTCCGTCCTCCCATCTCATGCATGCTTTTGAGTTAAGTACAATTGTCTTTCCATGCCTTCATTGTTTGATACATAATTGCCTATCTAATTGCCAACGATCATGACTATGAAGGTGATCCAATAGTAGAAGCACAAAACCAAAAAGATTTTGCCATTTTCTGCATACATAAATCATGTCATCTCTTAGTCTATAGTTGGGAATTTGCTCGGGCACGAGTAAACCTTAAGTATGGGGTATTTTGATAACACGATTTATATCATAGTTTTAGGTGCACATTTAGGTAGAATTCTCGCTCAATCATGCATTATCTAGCACTAGTCCAATACGTTTTGCACTCAAAACATGTATTTTGTCGAGATAGACGTCTACACGGACTTGTGTGCGTTTTGTAGGTATTTTCGGGAGTTTCGATTTAAAACGAGGCGTTTGAGGGTCGCTCATTAAGAGGACACGTTTCCAAACTCATTGGAACGCAAGCCAAGGGCTAAAGAGGACTCTAGGAACCTTGCCAACACAGGCCATGCACCAAATCACAACCTATTGATCCAAAACAAAGTTTCTGCACAGAATCACGGTTTCCTGAAGAACCACGGCCGTGGAAATGACCGTGGATTTTGCCAGATTCTCGTGACAGCTGTGCCACGACTCTCATGGCCAGCTCATGAAGAAATTGGTTATAAAAGTGGTCCTTGATAGTTGTTAGAGGCAGCTGGGAATTGGGGTAGTTTTGGGGAGCAGCTCATACATTCTCTATTTCCTTTAACAAAATATATTCCAAGAAGAAGAGGATTTTTTCTAGGAAGGAAAGTGCAAAAAGAAGGAAGGAGCCATTGAAGAGGAGAGGAGAAGACACACTTAGCTCTTGTATTTTCGGATTTATTTCTAGAGATTTATGAACTCTTGAACCTTCCTTTGGAAGGGTTGTAAGTCGTTCTAATTTTATCTTCAGATTTGGATTGTGTTTAAAGTTCATTGTTCATCTTCTTTCTCGAATATTCTTGCAATGGAGGTTATGAATCTATGTTTGTTTGCCTTGATTTTCATTATGAATGTTGTAGGCTAGACTGATGTGATTCTAGGGTAAGGAAAAGATGGTTGTGGCTAGAACTATGATAGGACAGATTTAATTTTACCTTTGGATGATTTTTGTTTATGAACGTAGCTTCTGTTAGAAATCACGGGTAGTTCATGAAGAACCACGGCCGTGGTTTCTGTAGAACAAACCGTGGTTCTTCCTGGTTCGAAGGATCTTACCTTAGATTCATAAAATTGTTGAAACCCTAAGTTTTTGCTGAGTTCAACCTACCCTAGGGTGTCCTAGTGTAGCGACTAAGTGTTAGGAGAGACTTACCCGGTAATCCTTGCCCTTAGAATCTAAAATAGCAAAACCTTAAGTAATGGTGAGCCTAATAAGCCGCCATTGGATTAAAATGTGCTAGGATAGTTGATTAGGACTTCCCTTTCCGAGACTTACCCGGTGAGGATAGGTTAGATCCCTAATTAAACAATCCGGTTTGTGTTAAATTCCTACCCTTAGGTTCTTAGAGACTCAACCGGTAATGAGACCTTAGGTGTGGATTAGTTGGATCATGAGACTTACCCGGTAATTGATCCCATTTTAGGAACATTTAATCCCAACATATCATAATCAATCCAAAGAATGAATAGATAACTTGAGTTTTATGCCATAACCGGAATTTCTAACCCCTAGAATCCGTCTTCCCTTTCTCTTGATCAACATCTTGTTCGATTTGTTTATTTGTGCCAATTTTCCGACTTAGTTTGATTGATTGTTTGCATGCGTTTGATCTTCGAAGTGATCACCTAAAACCAACCAATTCAATTGAGATTTTCTTCCTTTGTTTTCTCTTTACCTTTAGACTTGGATCTTGTTAAAATCAATCACAACTTAATTCGATTTCACCTTAGTCTTCGTGTTCAACCTTGGAATACTTATCTTGCTACATACGTCCCGTACACTGCGGGTGCGCTAGAAGTAGGATAATTATAACGAGTATAAATTTAAGGCTTATTGCGTACACACTTTTTTAGCGTAACAATGAGATTCAAGAAGTGCCCGAGTCAACCATGGCCATTAGAGAACTTCAAGAAGAGTTGGATTATGTTCGGGAGCAAGTGAGGCTAATGGATTTGGTCATAGAGGATGCAAGAAGATTGAATTTCGAGAGAGAAGAACAAACAAGGAGGGAGATTGAGGAGATTAGGCATGCTCTTATGTTAGGAGACCCTACCCTCCTTCAAGGCTTACCTCCACCTCCTTCACTTTTGGAGGAGTGCAATGAAGAACTCTCATCCTTGGACATCCTTGCCATGAACCCCGGAACCACATTTGAAAAGCTTACAAGGGAAGAAGAAGACTGGCAAAATCACGCCCGATATTTCAATAAATGGATCCGTGATTTTCCATGTTGTAGCCAACTTCAGCCAAAACAACGGCCTACTTGATAAAACCGCGCCCGGGGTTTTCACCCGTGGTTTCTATCAGGACAGCCCAAAGTTGACTTTAACTCCTTCCGATCCTTTCTTGCTTGACCGGGATGTGCCCGAAAGCTGGAGTTCCATTCTTATGGAGTCTCCGAAGGTTGATATAAGACCACTCACAGTTAGAGAGGATGAATCCAAAATGGTTATGAAGCCCTTCAATCAAGATAACTTTCCAAGAGTCAACTTTCTTCGGATCATGTTGTGTGAAGGAACCAAGTGCTTAACCGATAGATCCACTGAGCGTTATTTGTCTAAACATGGGGTGACCCACATGGTTATAACCCCATATGATCATCAAGGAGGAGGTCATGAAGACACTTCACATAGAGAGAGTAAGGAGACCCCCGAGAATCCAAATGTTGGCATTCCTTATGAGCTTGACCATGGTGAGTTATACCACTTACCAGTGAAGCGAGAGCTCAAAGTTTATTTGGGTATCAAATGGCCCATACTTATGATCAAGGATGCCGAAAATAGATGGTTGCTTGGACTCCTCAAGCACACCAAGATTTTTGATGTGGATTGAGGCACCATGGAGATTGGTCAAGCTAATGATCTTAAAGAAGCGCTTCTCCGGAGGCAACCCAAGGGTAACCTCTTTCCCTTTTCTTTTTCATTTTTGCTTTTGTTTTTTTTTTTTGTGTGTTTTTGTGTGTTTCGTGTTTGTGTGCTAGAGTTTAGGTAATAAAGAAGCCAAGGCAAGATGATGATGATCCCGCATCAATCGTGGGTGGACCGGACGTGGGACTTGGACGGCTAGAGGTGCCTTTGAGGGGTGGAAGAGCTCCCATCTCGCATAAACCTTGGCGCGGGTCCCGACTCCCTAATGAACATCAAGAGCTCTCTACCATGATTGATTGATCATCTTCCACCACCACTCCACATGAGTGAACCAAAATACCGAAAACACTACCATTTTTATATTGTGAGGACTTCTTTCACTTCTTTATTTAATTTGCACATTGGGGACAATGTGATTTTAAGTATGGGGTGGGGTTTTCATAATCATTTGCATGATCGCATCTAGAATAGTTTCATACTATTGTCACATGTTTCATTTTGCTTTGCATTGTACATATATATCTCAAAAATTCCAAAAAAATCTGAAAATTTAAAAAAATGTTGTGCTTCCTAGCTTGGATATGACCCTTATGATGAGTTTGTTTTGTGAATTGGCTATGGATGGCCTTGTGTGTTGAAAGAATTTATGCATATGTGGACTTTAATATTTCTCTTGAATTCCATGTATGAATTGTGAAGAAGATTATTGTCTAGGTTGGATTGAAAATTGATTATTGAAATCGCATGCTCTAATTCTTACACATCATCTTGGAATGATTAAGGCAATTCATTTCGCTCTTCTTCTCATCTTGATCATGTTGTTTGAAGCACCTCACTTTATATGACATATTACCACTTTTGACCCATCCGGGAATAGGAGCATGTTAGTGTGTTGAGTGCATGTAAAGCAAGTGTGGGATATTGAAGGAAGTGTATGAATACTATGAATGAAGTGTTGAATGTGTTGTGAAAGTGTAGATAAAAAATATAGGTTTGGGGACGTTGGTATTGATGGCTAGTAACTCGGCACCATTTACATAATCGAGTGTTTGTGTCTTGCCAAAGTCGGATTAACCGATACTCCTAACGAGCCTTGGTATGTGTGCCCGGTGTGAGGCACCTCGGAAAAATCCCGAGGACCGCTAATCACCAAGGTTTCAGCTTTTTTACACCAACGTCATTGTCTCAAAAATAAATGAAAGAAAAAGAAGAGAAAGAAAAGAAAGAAAAGAAAAAGATGGAGAAAAATTTACACTTATGGTGGAGTTGAGCAAAAAAGAAGTTGTGGAGTTAGTTCCTTTCCCGGATTAGCATCACATGACCTAAAAATTTCCACTTGTGACAACATTTCTTGGCCTCTTCTTTCTTAAGTCCTTGAGACCTCTACGCACATGTGTTTTGACTTAAGTGATTTAGATTTGATATCTTCATGATCATCTAGACATTCTCGATTTACTTTGCATATATGATTTCAAGTTAAGTGTGATTGTCTTTCCGTGCCGTTATTCTCTTGATACACATTTGCTCATCCTTTGCCATGAACATCACTATGAAGGTGATCCATGACTAGAAGCACAATTGCAAAAATATTTTCCGTTTTCCGCACTCATAACTCATGCCATCTTGTAGCTTAGGTTTGAACCTTGCTTGGGAACAAGCAAGTGGCAAGTATGGGGTATTTTGATAACATGATTTATGACACTAGTTTAGGCATTCATTTAGATAATTTTCCCCTTATTCATGTATGGTTTGGCATTAGTTTGTGGCGTTTATGCTTAATCGAGTCTTATTTCTAGAAAAGACGTTACACGAGCTTTTGTTAGTTTTGTAGGTATTTTGGGGAGCTTTTGGACTTAATCGATACATTCGAGGATCATTCCTCGTGGTGGTACGCATCCGGACTCCCTAAGGAGGAAGCTAGAAGCAAAGAAGAACTCAAAAGACCTTGTTGGTGCATGTCTTGCACCAACTCATGACTTGGTGATCCAATGAGGGCTTTCTGATGAAAAATACAGCCTACCTGGCAAAACCACGTCTGTGGTTTTAGCCCGTGGTTTCAATCAACACAGCCATGACACTTGTCACACGTTTTCTTTGCCCGACCTTTTCTTTCCTTTGGTGCAATACTTGATGTGCTTTGCAGGCTGACTTTTGGGGACAACTTGGAATTCTCTCTCTCTCTCCTCTTGTTACTCTCTTTCAAGCCCCTTGTGGGTGTTCTTGGGGGAGACTAGATTAGAACATTTCACATCTTAGATCTAGAGTGAGTTTTAGTGGCTTTTGAGTGTGTTTCCTTGGAAACTTGTAAGTTTGGATCTCGGAGCTGCATTGGAACCTTTGTAAGATTATTGAAGCATCTATGTAGCTAAGTAACTTCTTGTTATTTGATCTTATATTCACTTTCTAGATATGACTTGCAAGCATGCTTTATTTATGAAGTTTGATCTAGATTTATATGTTGTTGCCTATATAGTTGTGATTCTACTGTGATGGAATGAAAGTTATGGCTTGGATGATGATTGTATAGACTTGCATGTTAGCTTACGATGAATTTGTGTTCGAAAACCTATCTCAGAATATAATCACGGCATGATCTTCATGTTATCACGGCCGTGGTTTCCATGATCCACTTGTGGTTTTGTTTTGTTGTACCTATATTGATGAATCTGGATGTTAGGATGCAGATGTGTTAAAATCCTATTGTTTGTTGAGTCTAATATAACCTTGGGTTACCTTTTCTAACAACCTATTTGAGGAATGAAACTTACCCGGTAATTTCCTCTCTTAGATACATAAGATGATGAACTTTAGGTAGTAGTGAGCCTCAACAGCCGCTATTGGATTGGTGTGCTAGGATCGTTGTCTAAGACTTACCTTTTCCGAGACTTACCTGGTAAGGAGGGGTTTGCCCTTTAGGTAGTGGCCGGTTTGTGTAGAATTCCCGTCCTTAGGTTCCTTGAGACTTATCCGGTAATAGGACCTTCGGTTCGAGACTAGTGGAGCATGAGACTTACCCGGTAATTGCTCCCATTAGAGAAACACCCAACTCCGAACAACCGCAGCTCTCCTTTGATGTTTAGAAGCATGAGTACAGTGCCATAATCGGAATTCTTGATCTCTAGAATCCGCACTTCTTACACTTATCACCTATCTTGTGTTTGTGTGTTGTTTGTTTGCTTGTTTGCATATCTTGTGATCTTTGTTTGATCACCACAAAACCAACCAAAAATATTGTGTTTTGCATTTCCTTATTCCTTTCCCATCTCTTAGTTTAGATTTGCACGATATGTTCGCCACTTAGCGTGCGTGCAAATAAGCTTTAAATTTATAAAACTAGAATCAAGCAAGCGAACCCGCAGTGTACGGATCGATATAGTTAAGCAAGAATTCCAGAGTATCGAACACAAGATATACTAAAGATACAACAAAACAAAACCACAAGTGGATCATGGAATCCAGCTGTGGCAATTCGATATAGTTACAAAAGCAAGAATTGAGGTATGAGCTTTTGTAAATATTGGGAAAACAACAATCCTAAAGATCCAGGAATCCAGCTGTGGCAATTCGATTCAAGATATACTAAAGATATAAGGACAGAGTTAAGAGCTGGAAAGGTATACGAATGTAAAGCAATGTACGGTGAAGTTCCAAGGCTTTATATGACTTATCCAGAAATACTCTCTATAAAGGTTGTTGAGGCTTCAGTATAGAAAGGATCTAAAGGTAAGGATTAATATCAAATACCCAAACTTGTAATCCAAGGATCAAGACTAACTTAACCGATTAAGGTTGTAACATACGAAATTGAGGTAGAGGTTGTTGAGGCTTCACTACCACCTAGAAAAGGCAAGTCAAGACTAAGTTAAAGCAAATCTTAAACTTTGGATTAAAGTAAAAGCAAGGTTCGTAAACTGAGGGAAATTACGGGTGGATCTTGAGATTCCACGGCCGTGGAACTCAAGAACACACCGTGATTTAGGTACGTCGACGATTCTCTCTAACTCTCAGGGTCCAATCTGTTCACGATCGATCTATCATCATCTAAGCCACAACTATCAGCCCTTCACCTTAGAATTGCTAAAGGGTTTTAGCCAACAACAGTCATATTGATATCAAATTCAAGATTTAAAAGAATGAAAGATGAAAACCTTCGAAAACCTTGAATAAATCTCAAATCAATCTCAAATCCACAAACAAGAACAATGATGCAAGTAGATTCAAAATAACACAAATAATCACAATCCTTGAATAAGAACGAAGAACGGGATGTCAATCCGTCTTCTAATCAAACCTAAGGACAAAGCGTAACTTCCAAATCTTCAACTCTTCGCAAATCTCCGTTGCGAAATAGCAATCTCACACGTCCAACTTGAAACCCTAGCACGTGCAATAGGCGTAAGCAAAAGTCTAAGCAAAGCTCTCTATGCGGAGGTGACGGAATCTCTCTTCTTCCGTCCTTTTATAGGGCAAGATAAAATATGAGTCCAGCCCATTGCGTAAAAGATCATGGCTTCAAATTGTACGTTAAAAGATCGTCAGAATCACGGTTTCCTAAGATTCCACGTCCGTGGTTTAGAGCGTGGTTTAGAGCGTGGAAACTCATCACGGGTTTGTCACAACTTCCACGACCGTGTAACTTGATGGAATGCTCCACGCTTGTGTTGCCAAAGTTCCACGGCCGTGGTTTAGAGCGTGGACTCTAATACGGCCGTATTTTAGAGCGTGGAACACAAGTGGCTCGTAATTCTCCTTAGTCTTGTGTCATTCTTCATCCTATCATCTTCCTTAGCTCCTAGTGATGTCCTCAATCCTTGGACATGCTCAATCCATCTCCATTCTCCCTTGATTCGTCCGGTTTTAGCTCTTATTTGCCTACAATCAACACAGAGCTTATGTAGACCTCTATATCGACAAAATAGATAAACTAACTCACAATTGCTTCAATGCTTTATCAAGGAATACCAATATGGATGAATTACACTTAGAAAACGTGCCTAAAATATCACAATATTTCATGCTAACAAATAGCCCCATACTTGCCACTTGCTTGTTCCTAAGCAAGGTCTTCCAAAAGTTTTAAAACTCAAGTTAGGATGAAATATGGATATACTCTCAAAGCAAAACTTCTTTTAGATGAATGTGCTTTCTAATCAATAGATCATTCTCAAATCTTGCTTCATTCGTTTATAAGACTTTCATACGCATAATCAAAGAGTAAAGAGTAAAGAAAGCTCATGAATTAATCAAACTTCCAAGTAAACATCATAACCTTCAAACATTATCAAAATCAATCATAAGAAACTTCAATTTAGATCACCAAGTCATATAACATTCTCTTGATCTTAAGGACTTTCAAACAAGGTCTAGAATGCGGAAAGGGAAGGAAAACTTTAAGGAATGTGGTGGATGAATCCGGGAAAGTGGATAACTAACTCTTTTCTTCTTCTCTTGCGGTTTCCGCAACACTTTCAACTTAGAGCTTCACTCTCTTCTTTTCAATTCATTTTTCGACTTTACTTTTGGAGTTATGGATAGAGGTGCACAAAAACCGAAGCCTAGGAGATTGGCGTTTCTCATTTTTACGAGATGCCTCAAACCCTTGATGCACATACCATAATCCGCTAGAAATATCGCTCAATCTGACTTTGGCAAGACACAAACACCCGGCTATGTGAATGGTGCCGAGTTACTCATCATCATGATTGACTTCCCCAAACCTATAATTTCTTTCTATTCTTTTGAATGCAAAGTATTGCTTTCATGGCCCTCCCACATCAAACATGCCAATTATCAACTCCTCTAAATTCCCGGATAGGTAAAGGAGGCCATTATTTCAATGAGGGGCTAAATGATCAAAGGAAGAAGAAAGAAAATCGAATTGCCTTAATCATTTCAAAAAGAAGCATAAGAACTTATCATGTGATTTCAACCTTGATTCCTCAACATGATTTAAGTAACATTCATCACATTATGAAATTTGCGAAAGAGGGATAATCAACTCATTCAATTTCTTTTCAATTCACTATTTGTTTAAGCATGCGATTGTCATCAAAACTCAATTCACAAGTGGTGATTATCATAGAAATCATCTCTATCTTTAGAAGCACAAAATTTTCAAAATTTTTCAATTTTTATGGGTTTTTCAAAAGATTTTTCATGCAATGCAATAATGAAACGTGTAGCAATTGAATGAACATGCAAGGTAGTCTCGATAAAAGCATACAAAAGTGAGTAAGAGTTATTACAAACTATTAGTCACACCCCACCCCATACTTGGAACAAACATTGTCCCTAATGTTCAAAAAGAAAAAGAAGAAAAAGAAAGAAAGAAAAAGAACTCACAAAATGGTGGTGGAGCGGCTAAAATGGTCGATCATCAAACGTCATCACTGAGGTGGAGGCAGTGGTGGAAACGGGGAGAAGCCGGGATCATAGTACCGCCCGAACTGCTGGCGGTAAACATCTCTCATCTGTGGTCAAGATCGTCGGCTCGTGCATCCCTAGCATCAGCATGAATCTCCAAAGCTCCAACCCTATCGGAAAGGTCGGTAGCCCACTGTGGCAGCTGCTCGTACCAACCAGGCGGTTGGTTGTACCACGCCGGTGCATCTGAAGGTGCTGGTGTAGGTGGCGGCTGTGAGTGCCAAGGCGGTGGAGCTCCCATCCAATCCGGCTGAGTGTTGTACCATGAAGGAGGATCCGCCATCCAAGTAGGCCTCTCGCTCACACTAGCACGGCGAGAGGATGATCCTGAAGCTCTAGTGGGACGGGGAGAACGTCTAGGCATGTCGGGAACTGCATCCGGCTGATCCGGGAATGTACCAAAGTCATGATCAGCTCCTCCTCCTCCCTCATAATCATCTCCTCCTCTCATCTCCTACTCCTCTACAACTGGTGGTGGTGGAACGTAAGGAGGGGCTACTAATCTGTTCGCATGCATGGCAGCGAACGTCGCCTTCCAGTTATGGCGTCCAGCCATAATGGAATACTCGGGGAGCCACTATATCCCTCTCCCTGTCCTACTCTCCCAAGGCATAGCAGTATATGGTGGACCTCTATGGGTAGGGAAAACAATGCCTCTAGTCATGAGGCTATGTAGTCCTAGGGGTGTAGCTGCAATATGTGTACATGTTGAGAAATCTACCCCTAACTGCCTAGCAAGGTGGTTGACCATCCCACCGTATCCAATGTTACCAGCCCTCTTATTCTTTAGCTTGCTCATAGTAGGAGCTAAGAGGGTGGCGCGGTCAGCAGGTCTACCGTATAGCATACAGTAGAGAAGGAAAAGCTCGTCTGTCTTGATTTTCTGAGGCATCTCCGTCCTAGGGAAGAGACACTCAGAAAGCACCCTATGAGCAATCTTCAAGGCTAGGTGATACATCAACCTAGCCTTGGTATCAGCTGGCTGCCAGCGGTCCTTGCTAGCGTAGATCATCGCAATCTCCTCCCAGAAATCCTTGGCGTACACGCCACTGGGGAATCGACCATTAAAGGTCTCATGGAACCCAAAGAAGGCTCCAAACTCTCTAATCGAAAACTCATAGTTTCTTTCCATCAGCCGGAAAGAAACTGTCTTGTCGACATGACTGTGCTCGAAGGAAACCACAAACTCCCTCGTGATCTCCTCATAAGCATCTTCCCGAATAGCGGAGAAGATGACTAGACCGGCTCTATCTAAAAGCCAAGTAAGGTCTCCTATCACATGTAGAGGCTCTAACTCCTCAAGCAGTAGGTATCTAGGTCCTATGACCGCTCTCTTATGGATCCTCTCTAAAGCATCGAGATGATTGTCATGGATAGTGGGGATCCTAGGGGGAGGTGGTGATGGTGATGATGGAGGTGATGGAGGCTCGGTGGGTGGTGCTCTAGAGGAGGAAGCATCGTTGCCTTTCCTCTTTTTGTTCTTATCCTTGTTCCTATCGGACACTCTTCTCACAAAATCTATATTCTGTCGAAAACCACGGTCTGTTCTAGGATTTCCACGGCCGTGGAACGTACAGGGACCGTGGTTCGGCACGTAATTTCGCAAATCTCAACAGAATCACACCAAACTCAGCAACAAACAGTCCTAGACTAATCTCCGCCCAATTTCAACCAGTTCTCCTAAAAATTCTATCAAAAACGAAGCCAAATCGACAAAGAGAGAGAAAGAACCAAAAACCTAGGTTTTCGAATTTTGGAATCCGAATTTTGCCTTCTCCGGTGATTTGCCGCTCGAATTGTTGCTTGGATCTTGTAGGTGATTGGATTTGCTTCAGTTTTGGTCAAAGAATCGTCAAAAACGATTAACGAATGAGGATTTGAGAAAGGGGGAGTGAAATCGGCGATTTGGGCGTGGTTTTGAGTTTTTGTGGTGTGTTTTGTGAAGAAACGTGGTTTATATAGTGGGCGGAAAAATTTTTGAAAATCACGGTCTGTCGGGGGGTTCCACGGCCGTGGAAATGTACGGAACCGTGGTTTTGATGATTTTTCTCAGGCATTTGAAAATTACGGTCACTGTAGCTGTCACGACCGTGGTTTAGGCCGTGGAACTCTCTGTAATGCTCCAAAGTCCAAGTTTCGTCAATTTTCTTCAAGTTTTTCCTTCCCCTTTTCTTTTCCACTGTTCCTACATCTAAAAACACGAACATACCGGAAGGCATCGAAGGCAAAACAAAGCAAAACGTCTATACTAAACTAATCTATGAATCAAAGACAAAAACGTAAATGTAATACCTTGGGTTGCCTCCCAAGAAGCGCTTTGTTTAAGGTCCGTAGCTAGACCATCTTCGCACTTATTCGAGTGCGGTGGGCGCGAACTCTTCAGCTTGGAGTTCCGGTGTATACTTCTTGAGTCGTTGACCGTTCACCTTAAAGCTTCCGCCCGTTTCACCCCATACTTCAACTGCACCATGGGGAAAAATACGTTTGATTAGAAAAGGTCCGGTCCAACGAGATTTAAGCTTACCTGGAAAGAGACGAAGCCTTGAATTGAAGAGGAGAACTTGATCTCCTTCTTTGAGGTCCTTTGGGATGATGTGCTTATCATGCCAACGCTTCGCTCTTTCTTTGTAGATCTTGGCGTTTTCGTAAGCGTTCAAGCGAAGTTCTTCAAGCTCATTAAGGTCCAAGAGACGCTTCTCTCCCGCTTCCTTCATGCTGAAGTTCAACCACTTGATTCCCAAAACGCCTTGTGCTCCAACTCTACCGGTAGATGGCAAGACTTCCCATACACAAGGTTGTATGGTGTAGTTCCGATGGGAGTCTTATACGCAGTCCGGTACGCCCACAATGCATCATCTAGCTTCAAAGACCAATCCTTCACCGTCTTCTCTAGGATTCCTTTGATCTCCCGGTTTGAGATCTCCACTTGTCCACTAGTTTGTGGATGATAAGGGGTGGCGATCTTGTGAGTCACCCCATACTTAGCTAAAAGAGCTTCAAAGCGCCGGGCAATGAAGTGAGAGCCTCCATCACTAATGATGGTCTGTGGTGTCCCAAATCGTGGGAAGATGGTCTTGTTAAAGAACTTAACCACTACCATGGCATCATTGGTGGGAGAGGCAATCGCTTCAACCCATCTTGAAACATAATCAACCGCTAAAAGTATGTATTGGTTACCACAAGATGATGGGAAAGGTCCCATGAAGTCTACTCCCCAAACGTCAAAGATCTCCACCTCTTGGATGTTGTTGAGAGGCATCTCATTCCTCCTAGATATATTTCCTGTTCTTTGACAAGCATCGCAGCAGGAAACAAAGGTTTGCACATATTTAAATAAAGTAGGCCAAAAGAATCCAGATTGCAATACCTTAGCACTAGTCTTGTTTGAACTACCGTGTCCTCCACAAGGTAGTGAATGACAATGGCGGATGACACTTTGCATCTCATCTTCCGGCACACATCACCGAATAATGCCATCCGGACCTCTCTTAAAGAGGAGAGGTTCATTCCAAAAGTATTCCCGAACATCCTTAAAGAACTTCTTTCTTTGTGCGTAGGATAATCCGGGCGGTAATTCCTGACAAACAAAATAGTTAACAAAATCAGCAAACCATGGTTCGTTACCTTTGGTGATCACATCGATGCACTCCTCTATGATATGTAAATGCTCGTCCGGAAAGGAGTCATCTATAGGTAGATGGTCGTCCTCTAGATGTGTTAGGCGACTCAAATGATCCGCAACAGAATTTTCCGAACCCTTCTTGTCGCGGATCTCTAGATCAAATTGTTGTAGGAGAAGAATCCATCTAATTAGCCTTGGCTTCGCATCCTTCTTTGCAAGAAGATATCGGATTGCAGCATGATCCGTGTATACAATCACCTTTGCACCTACAAGATAAGAGCGAAATTTATCAATTGCATATACAATAGCTAAGAACTCTTTTTCGGTAGTGGCGTAGTTGAGTTGCGCTTCATCTAGCGTCTTGCTAGCGTAGTAGATAGCATGGGTTCGCCCTTCCTTTCTTTGTCCAAGAACAGCTCCTATAGCTACGTCACTTGCGTCACACATAACCTCAAAGGGAAGATTCCAATCCGGAGGTTGGATAATCGGAGCTGAAATTAGAGCTTCCCGAATCATATTAAACGCATCTAAGCATTCCTGTGAAAAATCAAAAACTGCATCCTTCATCAATAGATTAGTTAGCGGCTTTGATATCTTAGAGAAATCCTTTATAAAACGCCTATAAAATCCAGCATGTCCTAGAAAACTCCTTATCCCTTTCACCGAAGTTGGGGGAGGAAGCTTTTCTATTGTCTCTATTTTAGCTTTATCCACCTCAATCCCTCTACTAAAGATTAAGTGTCCTAATACAATGCCTTCTTTCACCGTGAATTGACACTTCTCCCAATTAAGAACTAGGTTAGTGTCTTCACACCTTTGTAACACAAGAGCAAGGTTAGAAAGACAATTGTCAAAAGAGGAACCATAAACGGAGAAGTCATCCATAAAAACCTCCATGATTTCCTCTATATATTCCGAGAAGATGGCCATCATGCACCTTTGAAAGGTAGCTGGGGCGTTGCAAAGCCCGAACGGCATCCTCCTATAGGCAAACGTACCCCACGGGCACGTGAATGTGGTCTTCTCTTGATCATCCGGGTGTATCGGAATCTGAAAGAAACCACTATAACCGTCAAGATAGCAAAAGTATGAATGTTGTGCTAACCTTTCAAGCATTTGATCGATGAAAGGTAGTGGGAAGTGATCCTTCCTCGTCGCGTTGTTTAGCTTGCGGTAGTCTATACACATCCGCCATCCTGTTACAGTTCGTGTGGGAATGAGTTCATTATTTTTGTTGGTGATGACCGTCATTCCTCCCTTCTTTAGAACCACTTGCACGGGACTCACGCATTTGCTATCGAGATAGGATAGATGATACCTGCATCAAGTAGCTTAAGAATTTCCTTCTTGACAACCTCCTTCATGGTCGGATTTAACCGCCTTTGAGGTTGTCGCGAAGTCCTAAAGTCCTCTTCCATTAAGATCTTATGCATGCATAGGGAAGGTTTGATTCCAACTAAGTCCTCTATAGTATATCCTAAGGCTTTCCTATGTTTCTTAAGGACAACCATAAGCTTACTATGTTCATCTATGCTCAAATCGGAACTAACAATTACCGGAAAGGTAGAATTAGGTCCAAGAAATGCGTACCTTAGATGAGTAGGAAGTGGCTTCAATTCCATAACTATCGGAGTTTCCAATGGCTCTTGAGGAGCTTCCGATGCTTCCTTAGAAGTGTCTAAGGATGTAGAAGGTGTTGGAGAAGGATCAAGAGAAGTTGTGGAAGAAACACAATTTCCTTCGAGCTCACCCAAAATTACGGCATCTCTGACTTCTCCACGGCCGTGATTTTGGGCGTGGAAAGTAAATACAGTGGCTCTGTTTCCTCCACGGCCGTGTAAGTCTCTGGAGTGCTCCACACTTTTGTTGGTGAAATCCACGGCCATGGAATAAGCCGTTTGACCGTGGATCCGTACGTTTTCTGCCTCATCGTGGAGTTTTTCAAACTCTTCTTCACACACTTCTTCTTGTGCTTCTAAGGCTTCAATTGTCTCATTGTACTCCTCTTCTTCCCCTATATCCATTAGGCTCATAGAAATAACCTTTTGCAAAGGATCTTTGAAGAGAATAGCACTTACCTCCTCTCTAGATAGCCCTTCTTCATCTTGGATATTGAATATATCCTCATCAAAGGATGGTTCCTTCACCAAGGTGGAAAGAACGAACTCTACCTTCTCTTCTCCTATGTCAAAGGCGAGTCTAGCATTCTTGCAATCGACTATGCAGCCGGATGTTGCAAGAAACGGTCTTCCGAGAATGATCGGGACCGGACTATCTGCAGGAATATCAAGCACAACAAAATCTGTAGGAACATAGAATTTACCTAGCTTGACCGGAACGTCTTCAACTATACCGACGGGACGAGTTATGGATCGATCCGCCATATACAACGTCATCTTCACCGGTTTAGGATCGCCTAAACCGATCTTCCTACATAAGGCAAGTGGGATGATGCTCACACTTGCTCCCAAATCACATAATGCATCATATGTGACATCTCCCACTCCTATGGGAATACAAAATGACCCCGGATCCTTTAGCTTTGGGGGCATCTTCTCTTTCATGGTCTTGATGAGATCCGAAGAATCCGAACTCATCTTAACCTCTCCAAAATCCTCTAGCTTTCTCTTGTTAGAGAGGATTTCCTTTAAGAACTTTCCATAAGCCGGCATACCTACAATAGCATCAATGAAAGGTATATTAATATGCAGTTTGCTCATGAGTTCAATAAACTTACCGAATTGCTTGTCTAGAGGCGCTCTTGCTCTAGATTGCGGGAATGGTAGGGGAGGTTTGTAAGCTGGAGGAGGAACGTAGACATCTTCCTTCTCCTTCCCCTTTTCTTTCTCTTTCTCAACGGGGACTTCTACAAACTTAGGCTGCGGGTCGGTAGTTGTTACTCCGCTCCTAGTTGTGATTGCCATCACCCTTCCTTTTGGGTTGTCCTCCGTCTTTCCTGGAAGTTTCCCTTGATTCCTAGGAACTTCCTCCGCATGGCTAAACATTTGGTTTTCTAAAACCTTTTGGGCTTTATCAACCTTAGTTATGTGATCATCAACCTTGATGATGCGAGTCTCCAACCCTTGAAGCTTGCCCAAAATTGTCTCCAACATGGGATCGGGCTTCTCTTTCCCCGAAGTACTTCCACCATTAGATGTTTGCCCCTGGCTTTTCAAAGGAGTGGAAGAAGAGGAAGGTGGAGTTAGTGAATTTGAATTTCCTGAATTGGAATAAGAATTACCGGAATTTTGTTGGTTGGGACGCCAATTGTTGTTGTTTGAACCCCTATTGTTGTTCCAATTGTTATTCTGGTTGTTATTGTTGTTGTTCCAATTGTTCCGGTTGTTGTTCCGGTTGTTGCGATTGGTATTCTCATTACCGTTGTGGTTATTGTTGTTGCCTAAATAACCCACATCTTGTTCCTTGTGCTTCGGAAAGTTGGTTTTGATGGATTCCTTCAACTCTTTAATCTCCGTGTTGAGAGAAAAGATTTGAGTTTGAGCTGCTTGTGATAGCTTTGCTCCTTGATCCACATGATTTGCCTCCACTTTCCGATGAGAATACTTCTCTATAACTCGCGCTTGCTTCTCAATGAAGTCCCAAGCATCATCTTCCCTCATGTCCATGAATGTACCATATGAAAGGGATTGGAGCTTGAATTGTGTCTCCACATCCAGACCCTTATAGTATATCTCCAATAGTGCAAGCTTGGATATGCCATGATGAGGGCAATCCAATAGCAAGTCCTGAAATCTTTCCCAAGATTGAAACAAACTTTCGTTAGATCTCATAGAAAATGCATTAATCTTACCCCTTAACTCCGCCGTTTTGGATGGCGGAAAGAACTTAGTGAGGAATTCCGAAGAAAGATCCTCCCATGTTTCAAGCTTCCCACTTGGAAGAGCTTGATACCAAGACAATGCTTTCCCCTTCAAGGAAAAGAAGAAAGGCTTGAGTTTGTAGCTGTTGGTAGTTGCATTCTTTGGCTTCATTGTCTCCATCATTATCTTAAAATTTTGTAGATGTTGATGTGGAGATTCAGCGCTTGTTCCACCAAATTGGTTTTGGCGGACAATGGTAATAACTTGAGGGTTGAAGCTAAACCCTTGTGCATCATCAGCATCAAAATTCACACCTAAACGGTGTGGTTTCTGCGTTGGATCCATCCTTTGGCCAAGAGTTCTTGGCTCCTCATCCACACGTTCGACTCTCGCACCTCTAGGTGGAACACGGCGATTTGCAGCTGGCCGTGGAAAGAATGGATTCACATTGATCGTGGGATCAATTTCCTCTAGTGGTGGCATGGAGGAGTCGCTATCCTCATTGGATGAGTTGGCTCTAACCGATCTTCCCGGTCTTCTTCTTCTCTTATTCTCCTTGAGGTTGTTTATTTCCAACCTCATTTGGAACATCATGCCCGATAGATCATCAACCTTCGTTTGATGACGATCCATCTCTTCCCTACGAGTCTTCTCACTTCATTGGAGTTGAGCTTCCTTTTCCGCTAACTCCGTTTGGTAATCACGTTCTCTTTCTTCAGCCATTTTTATTTCCTTAAGCTTTCTCCTCAAAGTCCTCTCAAGCTCTTGATCAATAGGTAAGAGGTCTTTGTTGTTCCTAGACCTGCGCATACACTCGAAGAGATATCAAATAACAAGGGAAAAGCTCCCAAGCTTGACAACCGATAACCGAATTCGGCCTAGACCAAATCCCCGGCAACGGCGCCAAAAACTTGTTCACCACTTAGCGTGCGTGTAAATAAGCTTTAAATTTATAAAACTAGAATCAAGCAAGTGAACCCGCAGTGTACGGATCGATATAGTTAAGCAAGAATTCCAGAGTATCGAACACAGGGATTTGGGGGGTTAAATCCAATTATAGAATTGTCAAGCGAGTAAATGTATGAGCTTTTGTAAATATTGGGAAAACAACAATCCTAAAGATCCAGGAATCCAGTTGTGGCAATTTGATTCAAGATATACTAAAGATATAAGGACAGAGTTAAGAGCTGCAAAGGTATACGAATGTAAGGCAATGTACGGTGAAGTTCCAAGGCTTTATATGACTTATCCAGAAATACTCTCTATAAAGGTTGTTGAGGCTTCAGTATAGAAAGGATCTAAAGGTAAGGATTAATATCAAATACCCAAACTTGTAATCCAAGGATCAAGACTAACTTAACCGATTAAGGTTGTGACATACGAAATCGAGGTAGAGGTTGTTGAGGCTTCACTACCACCTAGAAAAGGCAAGCCAAGACTAAGTTAAAGCAAATCTTTAACTTTGGATTAAAGTAAAAGCAAGGTTCGTAAACTGAGGGAAATTACGGGTGGATCTTGAGATTCCACGGCCGTGGAACTCAAGAACACACCGTGATTTAGGTACGTCGACGATTCTCTCTAACTCTCAGGGTCCAATCTGTTCACGATCGATCTATCATCATCTAAGCCACAACTATCAACCCTTCACCTTAGAATTGCTAAAGGGTTTTAGCCAACAACAGTCATATTGATATCAAATTCAAGATTTAAAAGAATGAAAGATGAAAACCTTCGAAAACCTTGAATAAATCTCAAATCAATCTCAAATCTACAAACAAGAACAATGATGCAAGTAGATTCAGAATAACACAAATAATCACAATCCTTGAATAAGAACGAAGAACGGGATGTCAATCCGTCTTCTAATCAAACCTAAGGACAAAGCGTAACTTCCAAATCTTCAACTCTTCACAAATCTCTGTTGCGAAATAGCAATCTCACACGTCCAACTTGAAACCCTAGCACGTGCAATCGGCGTAAGCGAAAGTCTAAGCAAAGCTCTCTATGCGGAGGTGACGGAATCTCTCTTCTTCTGTCCTTTTATAGGGCAGGATAAAATATGAGTCCAGCCCATTGCGTAAAAGATCATGGCTTCAAATTGTACGTTAAAAGATCGCCAGAATCACGGTTTCCTAAGATTCCACGCCCGTGGTTTAGAGCGTGGTTTAGAGCGTGGAAACTCATCACGGGTTTGTCACAACTTCCACGACCGTGTAACTTGCTGGAATGCTCCACGCTTGTGTTGCCAAAGTTCCACGGCCGTGGTTTAGAGCGTGGACTCTAATACGGCCGTATTTTAGAGTGTGGAACACAAGTGGCTCGTAATTCTCCTTAGTCTTGTGTCATTCTTCATCCTATCATCTTTCTTAGCTCCTAGTGATGTCCTCAATCCTTGGACATGCTCAATCCATCTCCATTCTCCCTTGATTCGTCCGGTTTTAGCTCTTATTTGCCTACAATCAACACAGAGCTTATGTAGACCTCTATATCGACAAAATAGATAAACTAACTCACAATTGCTTCAATGCTTTATCAAGGAATACCAATATGGATGAAATACACTTAGAAAACGTGCCTAAAATATCACAATATTTCTTGCTAACACTATACATGATCATTGAATGATTTGATTTCACCTCAATCCTTGTGTTCGATCTCGGAACACTTTCCTTTCTACGAAACGATCCGTACACTACGGGTTTCGCTAGGTAGTTTAGGATTTTAGTTCAAGTTTATAAATGTAAAGCTTTTTGTGCAACCATTTCAAGTGTAACACCACGACAACGTCAAAGCTTGCTCTATCAACACTCTCACACTTCACAACTCAACCAAGGGAGCTTGTGAACATCAAAGGATCATCAACGGAACGCTCCACAAGAATCAAGGATCAAACTTGATTCTTGAAGAAGAAGAAGAAGAAGAAGAAGAAGAAAAGAGAAAACAAAGGGAGAAACTAAATAGAAGGAAGCAAGGTGTAGCAGCACCTGAACGTGATGAACAACAAGAGAGGAAGAACTTACAGGTTCAACAAGATCACATGAAGCAAGGCTGCAGCACTCGAGGGTTGAAGAAAGCGTAAGCAAGAAACGGAAAAAAGAAGAAAAGACAAGAATATATAGAAAAGGGCTGAAAAGATATAAGGAAAGACGTTCTAGGGTTAGGAAGAATATAAGGAAGCCGGCCCATAATATAGAAGATCGGATATTCTATCTATGGGAGGAAGATAAAATGAATGAAAATAGATCGGACGCGATCTACAACGAATCCGCATGGGCGGATCGCCCAGCCGTAGGGCACCTCCTTATCACCGCTGGGCGGTGACAGACTCAACTTACCGTTGGAGCAGCCTTCTTCACTGCGGGGCGGTGAAGGTGAAAACTGGGGTCTTACATGAGGCTTGGGAGGAGTTAAAACTATAGCTTTTGGTTGGGCTTCTTCCTTGCTAGCTTCATCTTCTCTTGGTTCCTCTTATACTTCAATGACCTTCTTCTTCCCTTTGTCTTATGGCTTTATCTCCTTAGAATTTCTCGATGGACTCTCCATCTTTCTTCAACTTCTTAGATCTATTGCATTGCAACTCTCTCCCTGAGTCATATTGCAAGTCTCTTTTAGATCCACCTCAGTGTCTCCGGGCAATGCTCCTTGAGCTTTACTTGTGGCGGCTTGAGATAGAAGTTGTTTATCAAACATATTTTGGCTTTTTTCAACTATTTCTACCTTCCCACCTAGCTTCTCCAATATTTGCTTGATTTCTACCTCAAACCTTGGCCTTTGATTGTTGTTTTGCCTTGGTGGTGGAACATATTCTTGTTGCTCCCTCTGTTATTGGAATGGGGTCTTTGTTTTTGATATTGAGGCCTTAAGTCATATCCTTTGTTTGCATAGAACACTTGTTCTTCCTTTAGCCTTAGGTCCTCTATGCTCTTATTATAACCTTCACAAGTAGAAATAATATGATTCAAAGCTAGAACAAAAGTGACAAATAATACATTTAGAACCAGCTACTTCCCTTTTTTTCTTCTCCTCTAGCAACTTCTTCAACTCATTGACTTGGTTGGTGAGGCCATCTATCTTGGCATCTTTAGCTACTCCCTCGGTTACATTAAACATTTTCCTTTAGGATGAATATCTTTCACAATGCTTAGCATGTTTTTCAATAAAGTTTCAAGCCTTATCTACAACCATGACAATGAATGTGCCTCCTAAAAGAGAATCAATCTTGTCTCAAGTTTGATCATCAAGTCCCTTGTGAAATATCTCCAAGAGCACTAGCTTTGGACTCCATGGTATGGGTAATCTAAGAGCAAGTCCTTGACCTTCTCTTGACTTTGGTATAAGTTGTATTGTATCCACACTCCATCTTAAAACTTGATATCTTCCTTAATTCTCATTTCCGCCGTCCTATTTGATGGAAAGAATTTGTTGAAAAATTCATGGGAAAAATCTTCCTATGAAGTGATGCTTCTGGATGGTATGGCTTGGTACTATTGATATGCTTTGCCTCTAAAGGAGAAAGAAAACGCTCTCAACTTCAACACCAAGGACTCAAATCCTCATATCTTTATCGTCTTCAAGAGTTCATTGTATGTTGCTAGATGTAGATGTGGATTCTCGGATGGCCGTCCTCCAAATTTATTTTGCATAACCATTTAAATCATGAAACTCTTTAGCTCGAAATTTAGGGGAATATTGATCCCAAAAACTATTTCCGGATGTGGAATATGCTTAGCCTGATCCATACTCTTACCTAAGGTCCTTGGTGCATAGACTCTAGCATTGCCTCTCTTAGGCACTTCTGTAAGAACCTCTTCTTGCATAGCTTCTCTAGCACGATCTTATTGACCTATTAACCTAGCCTCAAGACCAATGATCATTTGCCTCTTTTGATCCTCTTTCTCTATCTTGAGTCATTTCCTTTTCTTGATCCATAGAAAATCTTTACTTCCTTTTCTTTCTTAAATTCATCAAGGTTCTTTCAATTTCCAAATCAAGTGTCATGAGCTCCTTGTTTACACTCCTTAGCATGCAAGTGAATACCTACAAGCAAAGACACAACCACAAGTGTATCAAAAATATCAAAACACTCTATACTGCTAGAGAACTCTTCAAAAACAAAGTCAAGCAATCAATAGTCCTCAACAATGCCGTCAAAACTTGATGGTTGGGTAGATGGACTATCATAAAACCACATATTACTGCAAGTATATGGCCGTATCAATGTAAGTACATGATATAACAACAAGGTCGAAACCTCAAGAGACTGTGTATATCTTGACTCTGTCTCAAATCTAACTAGTAAAGCAAGAGTGTGTAAAATGGAAAGGGAAAAAGGGTTGATCAAGGTATCAAGATGCTTGAGGTTTTTGGTAACAAGTAAGAAGTATCAACTATCAAATATCTATGGAGAAAACACTAGAAGTTGGGGATATTCCTCCAAACCATAGCTAGGGACATATATGATCATATTGTGCTCATTAAAATAGGAGAGTTTAAGTCAAAAATGCTAATGTAGCATGATATATGTATGCCTTGTAAAGGCATTTGGCTTGTTTTAACCAATGAGCATCACATGGTGTTTGTTATTTACTCATTAGTACCGCAAGTGAACGGACGTGTCAATGTAAGTATATGATGCAACATCAAGGTCGAAATCCCAAGAGACTGTGTATATCCCGACTTGTCTTAAATCCAACTAGTAAAGCAAGAGTGTGTTCAATGAAAAGGAAAAGGGGTTGATCAAGTAATCAAGATGCTTAAGGTTTGAAGTAAGAAAGTAACAAGTATGAACTATTAAATATCAATGGGAGAAAATACTAGGAATTGGGGATATTTCTCCAAACCATAACTAGGTACATACTTGATCATTCTGCTTGGTAAAATAGGAGAGTTTAATACTAATGTAGCATGATATAGGTATACTTTGTCAAGACATTTGGTTTGCTTTAACTAATAAGTATCACATGATGTTTGTTATTTACTCATTAGTTAATAAGTTTCTCTACAACTTATGACATGACTATATTTAACTATGCACACATCACACGGTGTTTGCTATTTGCTTACACAATTCAGCGTAGCTATAGTTGGACATTCACATGACAAATGTGTTAAGCCATCCTCACAACTTTAGTTAGCATCATTCAAGCATTATAGGCATCAAACATTACACAATCGCCTTAGAATTAATTATAGGTCTCATCTAAGTGATTAAACCACAAAAATACCCATCATACTTAAAAATATACAATGTTCTATGAGAACAATGTAGATTATGAATAATCTAGCATCCGACATTCAAAATAAGATCAAACGTGGATGAACATTCAAATGGATTTGAGATCTCTCATATGCTGGTAAACATACATTTGATTCTCTATATTTTATAAACACAACATAGATCAAGACAATCCTAGCATGATTTGGAGTTTTCACCCAAAATCCTACCAAGGTGACTACTCACTAATGAGCGAAAATTCGATGACACAACCAGATAAAATGGATACCATGTTGACAAACTAGATTGAAATTACGAATATAGGAAAAAGAATGGAATGATTAAGACTTACTAATCTAAAGTTATGGCCTAAACAAGATTACAAATAGATCTAGAGAAGAGATTTGTGAAGAACTTCAAGAACACTTTCACTTCTTCCTTCATATCGGCCAACTTACAAAAAGAGAATTTAGAGAACTGTTTTGTGTCTTGGACGATATCACATAAAAGCAACCATATCCTCTATTTACATAGCTCGAGTTGTGTGCTTCTTTGATCGAGTTTTTTTTTCTTCCTTGCTCGAGCTTTTGGCGAGTCGAACCCGAGTAGTTTGTCTAAACTAATGCTCAATTAGTGTTATTTTAGACGAACGAGTCGAGCTTTTGACGAACTGAACGCGAACCGAGTCCGAAAAGCTTGTGTCATGTATAGCCCTATTTGTCATAAATGCATTTGGGCCTCAATGTTACTCTTTTGTCCTTGTCAATACTGCCGTAGTGGAGTATCATGCAATAAATGCATTATGAACCGTGCTCTTCCATCGACAAAGTGTGGTTCATATCGTCTTAGCGGCAACGTGTTGTCATAAACCAAATATATCATTTAATTTCATTCATTTATATGGATAACTAATACGACTTACCACAACCTTCTTGGTCCTAATTAGAATCGCAATCTACGTTTTATGGCCATCTATTTAGATTGTATTGATTCATAAGTACATCACCTTACATACTATGTAGTTAATGAACACCATCTACGTGGGTGAGTGGTGATCACAAAACTATTGGACGGGAACCTCCAACATACACATATACATTGTATTGCACACAACTCTCACATTCGCCAATACTCAGTTGGTCTAGTGGTCGTGGTGCTAGACACCTTAACTGTTAGCCCGGAGATTCGAGTTCGAATCCTCCGGAAGACATGTATGGAACAATTGGTATTGGGAGGGTATCCCCTTAATGGGCCATTGTATATACCCTATCCGGACATAGGCGAAGCCGAACCGGAAACGTACCATTTCAAAAAAAAAAAAAAACTCTCACATTCAACCCCATGATGCCTAATTTGTTGCTGCCTTGACTAAACCGGGTTCGTGTCACTTATAATGGTTTCATCTTGCATATATTTGGTTTTGTTTTGTGTCAAGTGTCATTGGATGTTCTTAAGGTTCAAACGTTACTCGTATCTAGAACATCAACGTGTGTGAACTAGCTTATTGATCCTAGGGCTGCACATGATCAAACCTGACCGAATCTTGAATCGTAATTAAAAATCCGGTCCGGTCAGGTCCGGTCCTAGAACCCAACATACACATAAACACAAGTACTCAACTCTGCTTCTCTCAAAATCCGCTTCTAACATCTCAACGTACCATCGAAGTTCGGATAGAACCGGATTCACACATATCTTAACACAAAGCAATCAACTTTAAGGAAAAATATATCAATTGATATAGAGAGAATTCCAAAGTCATGGATCACCACAAACATGCAAACAATGATTCTCAATTTATTATCCTATTATATCAATTGACTTATTAACTAGGTTATTTATGGACATTCCTACACAACTCTCGTATCTTCTAACGAATTGAGGTCTAATACATGCAACTCTCACATCTTGCAAGACTCGATCTTTAATCACTTAGAACCTATAATCATTTAAACGCAACTCTCATATTTTGTCTAGTCAATAATAACTACTATGACAACCTACAGATAATCTACCATTAAAGAAACCTAATAAAATAACAACAATCATCAATTGATCATGTATGTTGAGTTCACCCCAACTTATAGCTAGACATAGCCAAAGTTGAAATCTATAAACTAGAAAAGAAACAAACTTACAAACCGAAGCAAAATGAAAATAAGAGATAATTCATAAGATAGTCATGATACTATATATCAATTAATCTAATCCTAGTAAAAAGGAGAAAAATGTCCAACTGGATGATCAATGTTTGGAAATTCCAATAAGATAGCATTTAATTGATCTAGATGTTTTTTGGTTTTTGTACCTTCCTTTCTTCGTAGACTGAACACGTTGTTTGTCAGAGATTTTGCCTTATAAAGGTTGTCCCCTTTCAACCATATATAGCTTTGTTGCAGTGTCTTGAGCCTCATTTACAATATATTCTAACTTCTAAGTGCATGACATGATTGTCGAATGAGATTTCTCTTTTAAGGGTGTTGTTCTCGCTGTATTCACCTCCCTTCTTTATCAACATTTTCTATAAGCCGTCTTGTTTCAACAAACCTCACATCTTGTATCGCACATTAAAATTGTTTCTTCTTGTAAACTTGTCGATTTGGTGTTTAAACCAATTCTCTTTTCCACCATACAGATATCGAACCTTGATAAGATGCAATTGGTTATAAAAATTGAGAGAAAATGACAAACATGAACAAACCGAAGAAAGAAAAGGCACGGATTTACGTTGTTTATCCAAACTAACTATGTCAACACACAAAGATTGTTATACTAATGAATGTTCCAGATTAGAATTTGAAGCACATAGGGTGCCAAATGTGTTTAGAACAAGTGGTTTAGTTAGGGTTCAGTCCAGCCCTAGCCTTATATTGAACTTTTTGACCTAAGAATTCTCATCCTATTAAAATTAGGAGATAAACTAAATAGACTATTACACAAATCACAACCCTAGTGAAATTAGAAATGAAGCAATGCAACTATGCAAGCTAGGTTGAAATGATACCAACACTAACAACTCTTGATAAATATTATTACTACTTTCGGACCCCTACCAACTTAGTGATCAAAATGATATATTGTGACATTGACAAGGACCATACCCATGATTTCATTTGAAAATCACATTTATTATCATCTTTGACCATATATCCTATTTAAACTCACCTCTTCTCCCCTACCTTTGCATACCTATACCATCTTCCCCAACATACATCTACCCATCCAATTAAAACTTGCAATTAGCAAATCATTTTGTGGTGTTCAATCAATGGCTAAGAACTCGGCACTGACGTTCTTCATGATTATACTACTCGTCTCCTCTACTTCAACCGCCCGCCCAGACCAAACGTTCACTCCTGTCAAACCTTTCCCTTTGGTATGTTTAATCTCTCAATCATATGTGTGTGTATATATATATTTGAATGTTAAAGGTGTTTTGGTATAAAAGATGATGAACGTAAGTGAATTTGTGAGTACGACTGACGGAAGGTGATTGCATGGATTGCTGACAGGGAACGCAGCAAGTAAAGACAGCGGAAAGCGAAGAGTATTGCGATGACAAAATGAATGAAGAAGAGTGCTTGTTGAGGAAAACTGCTGTAGCTCATACGGACTACATTTATACCCAAGATCACCATCATTAGTTAATAATCCATCATTTACGTCTTTTCCTTTAAATTGTGGCTGTCAAGGTGTTTATAATTCATATAAATATTATTCGGTGGACTCTGAATTTGTGATCCAATCATATAAGTTTAACTATGTACGTGCTACTACATCGATTTTATAAGTTCAAAGTTTTTTTTTCAATTCATTCAATTTCTTTTTTAATTAGTTTAAAAGATTTGTACTAATGACTCATACATTTTTTTAAAAAAAAAAATAAATATTGTTATATCAGGAATGACAATGGACGGGAATGGGATAAAAAATAATTTCCTGAGCGAGGATGGAGATGGAGGCGGGACATTCGTCCCCACCCCGTCCTCGCTGGATTTCTCTCCTTAGAGATCCCCATCGAGGTTCACTATAACAATAAGTTTTTACCCATCTTAATATAATATTTTCTATAATTGTATAATATTTATACCTAATTTTTTTGGCATTTATATAAACCAAATTATTTCAAAATAAATTGAAATCCAATATAACTTATTTGTAATTGTATGACTAATAATATTGACAAATTTTATAGAAAATATGATGGAATTATTTAAGTAGCTATTATGGAATTATTTTTTGTCTTATAAATTCAACTTCTACTATATACTAGAGTTATCTATCTTTGATCATTTTTTTATTTTTAATTTTTTTGACAAAAAAATTGTACGGGGACGGAGATTCTCCGACAGGGATCGACCGTTGAGAATAGTATATGGGGACGGAGATTTCCCGATGGAGGTGGGGATCCGACGGGATGGAGACAGGGACAATTTTGATATCCTGAACGGGGATGGGGAGGGTAGTCCCGACTCCGCCCCGTTGCCATCCCTTGGTTATATACCTTCATTTTACATATGTTGTAGTGAATCCTTTTTGAAACTAGAATCTAAAAACGTTTATATAATTTTTAAAGATATATATTTTTTGCTATAAATGAAATTACTTAAATCTAATTTTACAGAAAACGATCATAAAATTTTCACTAAATTTATGATCCAAAATAATCAGTTTTAGAACCACAATCATAAATCTAAACTCCGAAATAGACCCTCAATGTAACTGTATAAACCTATAGAATAGTTTGTTCCTCCTATATTTGGTTTCTAGTTATCATTAAACTTAGGGTGTGTGTAGTAAAATAGATTCGTTGTTGTGATTGCGGCTGTAAACGAGTGTTTTTGTAAATTCGTGGTTCATTGAAAAACTCATATATACGTGTTTAGTTAAATGGTTTTGAATAGATTTCAATTTGATAAAAGACCGAAATACCCCTCAATAAATAATATATTGCCCCTGTAAACCCGATTTATAACAACAAAATCCACTAGTGTGTCATTAATGCACAATCCTATTTCTCATCTCGTGAAGTAGAGCTATCTACGTCTAAACCCGATTTCAAAACAATCCAATGGAGAAAGAGGGAAAGGCCAATGAAATCATCCGTTTCCGCCATGAAATCAATTGAATCACACGAAAATCAAAAAGAAACATATAAACCTAATTGTTTCGAGTTTAATGGTTCACCATTGATGCACAGTTTGAAAACTGGAGTGGATCACAAATTGTGAACAAAGAGATTAAAACCTTCAGATGTAGTGTTCCTTGCTGTAAAATGAAGGGAAATGGCCTCTTTTTTAGACAAATTTCACTTCACTCAAATATTAGGGAACAGAAGGAAAATTCACGTAGAAAAGAAGAGGGATTGTACAAATGCAAAAAGGTGATGGTGTTAAGGTTATGGAGTAGGTCACGAATCGATGAACGAACTAATGTGTTTTATATCTCTTTGCTCATAATTAGGAAAGAAGGTGATGGTATGAGCATCGTCGATACCAAAGTTCATACCAGCAGGACCATCGTCGATACCAAAGTTGAATTTTGTCTAAAGAAGAGAAGAGGGATCATGGAGAAGACGAATTGGGAAAGAAGGGTACAACAGGTATTATTTTCTCAATTGCAACCCCAAAAGTCCCAAAAGCTTGTCTGAGTAGAATCCACAAATAAACCCAAAAACCGCAAATCTAGTTTTCATCGCCAACCCAAAAACTCTAACTAAACACCCTTATTTTCTCTAACTAAGCACAGCCTAATGAGAATTAGCTCTTTGAAAGCTAGTGCTATAGAAATAATTCTACAGTCAAATTATTCCTTTCAGATGCAATCCAAGATCCCTTCAAATACTTTTTGGTTTCATCTTCTCTAATGCAACATCGAACCCTTGAAATACTTTTTGGCTTCATCTTCTCTAATGCAACATCGAACGACAACATGATAGCTCTCCTCTCGATCTGCTCATACTTGAGTCAAAATCATTGAAAGTTTTTAGCAAGGAAACCAAATCTACTGCAATCTCAACTTCTGAGCTCATCATTCTCGGTATGTGTACTGTTTCCCAAAATGACTTTGAACTAATATTCTGTTTCAGAGACTAAAGACGCGCGTTTTGATTGACGTGATTACGCGCCACAACTCGCGAGCAAACGCAGTCTCCATGCTCAAGTAACATAGATCACGTACGATTTTACAAAATCCCAATTGAACAGTCAAAATTAACCAAACAGAATCACAGTTAACAGACCATGCCCACCTCCATACAAACACACACATATATATATATAACCAACTATTTTTGAACTTCTGTAAATGCAAGAAGAAAAAATGTACATAAAAGAACACCACACTTGATTGAGTTTCTCTTTTTTCATGTCACCTACGAGCACCCAAAAAATCAATATTACTATATTACATCAGGGTTTTATAAAAAAAAATTCCACTTTATTTGGTACTTTGAACAATCCAAAAGAAAATAATGGAAAAAAAAATTAATTCCTGGATGTTAAAGAAAAGAAAGAAAAAAGCACAATACAATGAAACATGTCATACCTTGTAGCTTTAGCCTTTTTCTTCTACTTACGCACCTGAAGGTTACTCATCTGAAGACCTAATTTCTCAACATTGCCTTTCACCTTAGCGTTATTAGCGAGTGCCACACTGTTCTTCAGCCATGGGTGCTGTAGGCACTGCTTCGCTGTTGGCCTCTTCTCTGGCGTAAAATCAAGAAGAGGGCACAGAAACTCTGAGAACTGATGAGCGTCGGTCTCTGAGAAGTTATATTTATCAATCAGAAGTTTATCGAGTGATGAATACTTGAGCCTTTTGATCCTCCTTAAGTCTCCATATTTGTCAAAGTAGTCTCTTGATTTGACCCCTCCCACCGCAATCTAAGGTCGAGCAAGGTTTAAGTTTGAAATCTGGTAATGGAGAAACAATTTCAACATAATATAAATGTAAAACAATGTCAGATTCTGACCTTTCTAGGCATTTTCCCCAGGACTTCCATCATAAGGGCAAGATGGTCCTGATAATACACAAACAACAAAGTTTATCAAACATGTAAATATGCAGCAAAGTACACACTCAATGCTGAATCTACCCAAACCAATCAGTACAATAGATAACGAAAATTTTATACACTTCAAAACATATATTACCTCATCTTCAGTAAAACCCTGTGTGCCATTGGGAGTAAATAGCATTTCACCAGTGGCAAGTTCGAAAGCTGTACAAGCAAAGGACCACATATCAGCCGCGGCATTGTATCCAGACTGGAGAACAACTTCAGGAGCTCTATACTGCCTTGTTTGGATCTCATTTGTAAATTGCTTATCTGCCCAACAAGCATTCCCAAAGTCTACAATTTTGCATCTCAAGTTAATTCCGTCCAAGGATCTCCTCTTCTTTGTATTCTCTACAACACCCCCTATCCCTACCACGGATGATCTTCTCTCTGATATTCTGGCCACCGCCCTCTTGGCCCTTCTCTTGAGTTTTCTCTCAATCAAATTCATTCCAGATCCACCATTCCCCATCCCTTCAGGCCTCTCCAAAATCGGGGCTTGCCCAGATTTATTTGGGTCCTTGGCAGAATCGATGGGGGCACACAGAAGAATGTTTTCGGGTTTCAAGTCAGTATGGAGTATGTTAAGGTCATGATGCAAATAATCCAAACCTATCAACACATCTTTGCAGATTTCCCTAACTTTATTCAAATCAAGACCTTTGTGACGGTTGTATCTAATCAAACGGAGCAAGGTATCCCCCAGAAATTCAAGGACCATGCATAAATGTTGCCCATTTGGACCTGTGTGTTTGAAATGGTCAATCAACCTGACTATGCATTTTGAATTTGACGGGTCTCCGTTTGTTATCGCAGAAAGGACTTCGATTTCGTGAAGTGCAGCCTCAGCAAATTGTGGTGCACTTTTTTGAATCTTCATAGCTACAAAATTCTGACAATAAAGCACAAATAAGGCAAGCTGCATATTGAATTAAAAGTGAAACAAAATGCTGCTAAGAAGCAGAGAGATTTTAAGTATGCAAGAACAGTGACCAAGTAAGTCTTCAAAAGTGGAAATTGTAAAGAATTTGTGATTGTTTTTATCATTGCTTGCAAAGGTCTCAACTGTAGTTTAAAAAAAATCGACAAAAACAAATCAAGCAACTTACATAAACAGTGCATCAAAAAAACCAAACCAGAGGATCTAATTAATGGTCAGTGATCCTCAATCAGTATATTATGACTCCTCAAAAATAAAATAGTATTAAATCACATTCTTTATGCCCGTTTTCTTTGCTAAAAGGCATATAAGGAAACAGAATTTTACTAAACTAGTCTAGCAAATGGTGTTTGTTTAGTTACAAGCATGGAATATTAGAGGTCTTTTTGGACACGAAGGGGTGATAAACTTCTACATATCCTTTCATTCTCTTTTACTATCAACTTCTCATTTTCATTTTTAGCTGCTAACCAAACAACCCAAGTGTATTAAATCACATTCTTTATGCCCGTTTTCTTTGCTAAAAGGCATATAAAGAAACAGAATTTTATTAAACTAGTCTAGCAAGTGGTGTTTGTTTAGTTACAAGCATGGAATATTAGAGGTCTTTTTGGACACGGAGGGGTGATAAACTTCTACATATCCTTTCATTCTCTTTTACTATCAACTTCTCATTTTCATTTTTAGCTGCTAACCAAACAACCCAAGTGTATTCAATGTAAAAGGCAGAAGCATATACATGAAAAGGCACACTACCTAATCCTTGCTCTAATTTATGAATATATAACATTTGTGCTGCCTTAAGAAAAAATGCAAATAGGGTTCATCAATAAAGATCAATCCTATACTATAAAAGAGAGCAGACAGTGAAGATAATGAATGGATAATCATATATCTTATAGTTACTACAGTAACATGAATAGGATATGAAAGTCACAAGGTTGACAAGAAACTTCATTTTTCTGCAGGCTAATCCTAATGATATAAAGAATTGACATTATATGAGGAGGAATAACATATACAAAGGCTTTATAATGTTCATGCTCACGATTCCACCCCGTTCAGAATGATTCATGTGATCAGTTAGACCTATTACACAGCTCATGAAAAAATGATCCCCCATTGACCAATTTTTATCTCGAATGTCAAACCAAATATAATTCTTTTAGATCAACCCAAGTACTCAAGCCTCTAACATTTCGCTTCCTATGCTTTGCCGTGGTTCAAGTTTCTCAGTGGTAAGATTCCACAGTTTGAAAGATTAAAGAAACTGATGTATGCGAAGAAAATATTCCAAAAGTAGATCAGCACAACGATGACAAATCCATATCGAAGTCTCCACTTTCATGGTAAAGTATGCTAATCACTAATCAGATATGCAAACAAGCATCTTTATTCACTTTCTACATCTCTATATAGCCTCAATCCACACTAATGGTGTCACATAGCTGAAGAAATCACATATGGTATCAATCCCTATGTTGAGTTTTAGGAATAGGAGAATAGGACAAAACGCCGGATCTACTGCAATGAATGTAAGGTAGGCCGGGTAATTGATTACTTCAAGAATAAATAAACCAATCCCAAATGCATAAGCACAAATCTCTAAAATTAACGGAAAAAAGAAAGTTGGATCATACGGAGGTTTGAGTATCATAAGCAAGCCAGACGGTGGAGAATTGACCCCAACCCAGTTTCCTCTGGGCGAT
Organism: Fagopyrum esculentum; assembly: GCA_033239045.1. Taxonomy (NCBI): domain Eukaryota; kingdom Viridiplantae; phylum Streptophyta; class Magnoliopsida; order Caryophyllales; family Polygonaceae; genus Fagopyrum; species Fagopyrum esculentum. The sequence continues at coordinate 123,490,184 of BSUD01000007.1, forward strand.
GTATCGTCCACCATTGAAGGAATCTCCGACCCTGACAGCATGATAGCCTCCCTTTCTGTAGGAATCGAACTCCTCCTCTTCCTCCGAGCCAGAAGACGATGAGCACGACGACATAGCTTCTGAAACAGGACGATTCTAGGGTTTGTTGTTTTGGGGAAATTGAAGCAAATAGAAAAAGGGTAAGATTTGATGGAAGACTGATTTGATTGATCTGCTACGAAAAAAGCTGGATTATGTACCAAAATTAATGGCGGGGAAGGATAATTATCTTGTCAAATTAAGCCTAAAAGATTTGGGGGCGATTGCACTACTACCCCAATCTCAATTGAAGAGATGAGATTGAGAGGAAGGGTGGTCGCCTGAAATTGCTTTAAATCTGAGCACCATGACCTTGTGAATGAATACTTTTATGGGTGGCCTTCAATTGCAAGACTCGTTCCACTTTTTCCTCGCCTTCTCTCCTTCCTCTTCTCTCTTTTTTAAAAGAAGTTCCTTTTAGGGGTTGAGGGTGAGAGATCTTCGTTACTGTGGTGTATGTAAAGCTCCACTACGACTCATCTTTCTCTTTTGGGTTTTGGTTAGCTGCTTCCATGGTGGCCATGTGGTGGGCCCATGGTTATGTGTTAGCTATGGTCTCACTGGAAATGGTGTGGTGTGGTGTCACCAATTTGGAAAGTGACTAGGTACTATTTCCATCTTACATTAAGATAAGTATCAAATTGCAATCATCATGAAGGCCTTACTAACAAGTAACAACCATTTACACTTCTTAGGGTACTTGTTCAAACTTTTTTTTAATTGGTTCTCCAATTGTAATCAAGCACCCCCATTTAGTTTTCAAAAAATTTCACTTCTCAAAGATATTCTAGATAGTGCTATAATACGAGACAAGCTACTCCGGCTGGGCTTAAACTCGTTCATTTTCTAAACGAGTTAAGCTTGAGCATATTTTAAATTTCGTATAATTTTTAGGCTCGGCTCGTTTATAAACAACTCGAGCTTCAGCATGTCAAAGCTCGGCTCGTTCGGGTAAAGCTCGGCTCGTTCGACTAAAATAACACTATAGGAGCATTATTTTAGCCGAGCTACTCAGGCTCGGCTCGGGCTCGGCTCGTCAAAAGCTCGGCTCGAGCTCGTTCACTTTCTAAACGAGCCAAGCTTGAGCACGTTTTAAAGCTCGTATAAATTTTAGGCTCGACTAACGAGCCGAGCTTGAATATGCCGATGCTCGACTCGTTCGGCTCGTATTACACCCCTAATTCTAGACACTGTTTTCACTTGTTCAATGTAAAATACAATTTATGTATGAAAGATGACCTTCTATGCTTGTTTGTTTTTTTTGGTCTAGTTTCATGTACATAAATGTGTTTCTCAAACATTGTGCACCTAAGTTTCCTCGTCCATGTCTTATTTTTCAATGCACCCATCAACTTTATCCACCACTCGACCGAATTCTTTCGTATGATAATAAAAAGTAACGTGAAATCATTCAAAAAAAAAGACATTAATTATGTGAGCTCCAAATCAAAATTTATAACTTTCTATTTAATGATTTGTTTGAGGTTCTAACCCTCTATTTATACAAGTTCTCAAGCTATCACATTGTTAGTGGATCAATGACCCACAAGACAGTAGATCAAAGACTCACGTAGCCAATATTAATCTGATATGAATAAAAAATATACTTGAACATAGCTCAAAGGCCAATGAATGTATGATCTATTGAATCTTAAAATCCTCTACTTATACAAGTTTTCAATCTATCAATCTTACTTGATAAATAATCGATGTAGGATAACAAAATATCTAATCGTTTCAACAATAAAAAATAACTTGTTCAAAAAAAAACTAAAAATGTAATCATTCCCTACAAAAATACAATCGTTTCAAAAAATAAAAAGTAACGTGAAATCGTTCCAAATAAAAAGTTAATTTAAAAACAAAAATTTAATGGCTTAAAATATAGTTTTAAAAAAAATATTTATATGACATTAATTGTGGGAGTTTCATTTCAAAAAAAATATAAAATAAAAAGTAACGTGAAATCAAAAAATTTGATGGCTTAAAATATAGTTTAAGAAAAATATTTATAACACGCTAATTTTTTTTATATGTTTACAGAAACAACATGAAATCAGAGTTTGTTATTCAATTAATGTATAGTGCGTTTGTATTTTTGTAGGAAACGATTACATTTTTAGTTGGTAAGGGTCCGAAAGTAGAGTTTGATGGCTTTGCTGTTATAGTTGCCTCCATCAAAAAATATCGGAGGTTGTTTATTAACAATTGTGCTGTAGTTGCCTCCATAAAAATATGAGTTTGTTATTCAATTAATGGTTTGTTATTCAATTAATGGAGGCAACATGAAATTAGAGTTTGTTATTCAATTAATCGAGGCATCTATAGCAGCAAAGGTATACCCACATTTGTATCTTTTAACAATCGTAAGCACGATTGTTAAAAGATAACTAGTTTAGTGCCCGCACCTTGTGCGGATTTGCCTAAATAAAAAATATTATATTCTCACTTCCATGCATCATTTATTTGATATTAATCTATTAAAAAATTATTTTTTATTAATTAATATGAAAACATGTGAGGATTAATTATATTTTTTAATAAATAAAATAAAACAATTAAAAATCTATTACAAATATTATTGTTCGAGTATTATATTTATATCTCAATATATTATCACTTTTGCTTTAAATTTTGATTTATTTTTTAAATTTAAAAAATGTGTCAAATCTTGTTAGAAGATTTGCGTGAAAATTTTTCAACAAAATCGAATTATAATATATCAGTTTGTTAATTTTGATTGGTAACTAAGTAATCTTTTTTTTATTTTAACAAAATTGACGTGGCATGATGACTGTTTACAAATTATAATAAAAAAATTTCTTATAAAATAATGAATGGTAAATCTGTAAATATAATGTGGCAAATCTGTAAATAAATTGGAAAAATGCTGACGTGGACAGTCTTAGAGGTTGACATGTGGACAAAATGGGTGCTGCTTTAGTAATATATATAGATTATGAGATTTTCTTACTCAGACGAGTCTACCTTGTTAACTAGATCATAAAAAAGCTCTAATAGTCTTCCAATAATCATTGCATCCATACCCCATTTAACTCATATCAGTTTCATAATTTTCAAGTTTGATATTTTTTTAAAATTAGATGGATAGCTCGTGTTATTTGAAGTTACTTGCAGCTTTAACTCATTCCTGCAACCAAATAAATTAAACGCTAAGCTCCGTTTGATTATAATTCCGAATACGAAAATATAATGAAAATGAATCTATTCAATATATACACTTTGTTTTATGAAATTTTTTGAAATCATTCTTTATGCTTTTATACAAAATGCATTAGTTATTCCCATTTTATTTCCCGTACCAAAACTAATCAAATACCACTCCAAAGAATGATTCCAAAAAGTTTCATGAACAAGGAATATGTATAGACTATTCGTTTCCATTCCGTTTTCATCCTCAGAGTTAAAACCAAACTGGCCCTAAGAAACAATAGACATGAGCTGTTTGTTTGTGACGACAAAAGGCCAGGGTGGGGGAGTTGGGAACAAAATGCACACACGTATACGTGTTTCATCATAATTTAATGTAATAATAAATAATAATATCATGAAAATACATCAAACAAACTAATCTGATGAAAGATCCATTTTAGCTTATCACATGTATTGAATGATGACATTTTGTACTAAATGCCACACCAAACCGTGGCCTGTTGTTCAACCACACCGGCCAAACCAAAAGAAGAAGACCAAATACAGCAACAACAAATCATAGAAGAACAATGCTATCACGTGGCATCATGTCCTTCATAGTCCATATTATTAAATAGTAAAAGCTTGATCAGCTTGAATCATTCTTTCAATATCGTACATAAGTTACAAGAACAATACACACATTACTTGGCTTTACTTAAATTCTACATAATATATATACATCGATAGCAGATTATAATAATATCATACATGGGTTGCAAGTACCAGTATTTACACTATTGGAACTGAAACACCCCCAAAGTATTTCTCAAAGCACTTCTCTGTCCTGCAGTGCCTGATAACCACTTCGTACACCCCCATCAACAGCCCCGGAAATCGGCCACTGAAGTACGCATCAAATCCTTCAGGAACTCCGCCTAAGATTTCCTGAATTTTACACGACTACATGTTCAGTACAAGTAAGAAGCAACAATTGCAAGGAAGAATATCGCCCCGTAAGAAAAGGAGTTTTGTTTTTTTCAGCTATAAAATAAATTTGTTGTTTTTGAAATGGAGATTGATGCTTACCTGAATTTCCAGAGGGAGTTCGCGGTAATGATTCAGCTTGTTCCGCATGACTCGCAGCAAGTCACGAACACTGTCAAACTTATAGCGCCGGTAATGGCCTATGTTCTCAATGAATGTAGGTTCCATCCTCCGGTCCCAGCGAGTTCCTAAGGCACGAGGTGCCACTTTCTCCAAGGCAACCAAGATGTTTGAGGCATGCTCTCTGTCTTCTAATTCAATCCGGTCACTCACATCACGTAGGAAGGATAGTCTCGTCTCCGAGTCCCAGAACAAAGGATGGTGCAGCACCTCATATGCTGTTGGCCTGGAAGCCAACATTAAACAATGATGGTTAAGACTATTATCAAGGCACCAAAAAAACAGAATCCATATTCCATACCGAGCATTGTGTATATACAGAAAGTATCTTCATTTTCTGATAAATTCATTCCTGTAACCCTTCTGTTAGTACTGATTTCGCATGGTGGCTAAAATATTATGAAATTATGCTTGCTACCCTTCTTTCTATGCTATACCAATTTGCCCCATGTACAGTAAACCAAACCAACTTGAGAGTTGGGAGATCAGTAAATAACATGTGAGATTGACCTATAAATAGTGTAGATCGGCTGAATGACTACAATGTACTCAATGTTTATTTACCAGTGAAATACCAAAATCCAGGCTGAACCCACCTCATCTAACTTCAATAAAGCTCTTACTGTTAAATAAATAAGTTGGTTGGGTAACATGTACCAACATAAATCTACAAACAAACTTGTTCACCGTGTGAAATACAGAAAGACAATATCAGGGACAGGGATAGTTTCCCTCCTTTTAATTTTCTTTTATGTTTCAGCATCTGTCATCGAGAGTAAATGCTAAGAGATTTAGCATTTCAATTATCTACAATAAGCTAAAGAAGAGCAAAACATCCACTAAATCCAAGACGATGAATAAGTAGATAATAGAGCACAGTACAATCTTCACCTCATTTTAGGGTCCGAGTCCAATAAAGAAGATAGCAGATTTACAGCTTCTGGTATATGATCCACCAACTGGAGGTTCATTCTCTTATTTACAATATTAAAGTCACGTTGAAGCCGATCACCAAACGGATGGCCACCACCAGTAAGGCAGAAATAGAAGGTACAACCCAAACTGAACATATCCACAGCCCGAGTTTGCTGTTCATGCAGAAGTATCTGCTCTGGTGCCCGCCAACCGGGACTACCAGGACCTACATGTATGCCGTCAGTAACTTATACGATTTGAAAGACTACCCTTTGAAAAGGTATAAGCCATAAGGGAAAAACTATAATGTATCCAAATTCAAATTCTCCCAAAAGTAACACCTTGGAGTAGCTCACGGAAACCCCTATTTTGCAATATTGACAAAGTTAACTAAGATTCCCCTACAAACACCTAAAGAACAGAGATGATGAACATAGTTGAAGCTACTTGGTATGGCCATTTAGAATATGCCCAGAATTTGAAGGTTTATCGTAAATGTTTTTCATTGATCCATTTGGTGGAAGGTAAGCATTCCTCTCTATTTTAGCAATTTGGTCATCCCTTTCCCACTTCAAGTTTGGGGGCTTTTGTACTGACTTGAAAAGGATTTTTTGCCCCTAATATGTTCTGATCTGCTTTCCTATTAGTGCAGACTTCAGTGGTCTAGTTCAAAAAACATCTTCTAAAAGGGAGTTGCCCCCAACCCAGATTTGAGCATTGCTCATCTTGTGGACTTATTGAAGGATTTGGACCAAAGGATTCCTAAATTTTTCTTTGGTTTTCACTAAGTTCTTATCTATTCACTTGTGATCTTGTGTGTGATAATATACTCTGGCAGGGGAGTATTGCCTGATTTTACCTCTATCAGACCCCGAATAAAAATCAGAAAGATAAAATACACACAACTAAAGCACTGTAATTATATATATATTGAAAAAGAAGGAAGGATGCATCATTTTTTCTACTCAATTGCAAATTAGAAGTAGTAGAAGACAAATGCACCACATCAAGCATGACAACGAGAAGAAAAAACACTAGAAGCTTACCGGTAGGGTTCTGACCCAAGGAAGACATATCTGGAGAAAGGCACTTACTAATGCCCATATCAGATATTTTTGCACATAAGGTCATTCCATTAGTAATCAGAACATTTTGAGGTTTAATGTCTCGATGGATTATACCCAATTCGTGCAAATGAACAAGCCCATAAACCATGTCCCTACGATCAATAACAAAACCAAGAAATCAGAAATCATCATCAACTAGTAAAGCTACACAACTTAGCTGACATACAGTTCTAGTAAATAGAAATGACAATCCAAACGAGATCAGAAACAGGACTCCAGATCTTCTATCATTTTCAAATTGTAGTCCTACAGAATTCACTATGACTTTCGAAAGAAACTTCGAGAAGAGAAGATTATTCATAATAATTGAGAGGTTTGAGCCTTGAGATCATCGATATTGTTAAAACTAAGAGATGTGAGATTTAGAATCATCAATATTAAGACTAAGTGATGAAAGATAAATATTAGTAGTAAAAAGCAATGCCCTCCAAGTACTTTCAGCAGCAATCTTGTTCTACCTTCAGTCATATGAAAAGGAGGAAAATGCAAAGCAGCCTTACATCTAACCCAACTAACCTCATTAGCTTTAATAGCAAAGCTGAAGGATAGCCATCGCTATTCCACAGCTGAATATCCTGAACAGTGGTGTTCCGTGGCAAACCTATAGTCTGACCATCAAAGAACTCTAGATTCTGATGGGCATCTGCATGCAGCCAGACAAGATCATTCAAACTGCAAATACAACGTTCAAGCACAAGATACACAAAATCTTTATCATATTCCACTCCATGCCACCGGACAATATTTGGGTGTTGATCAGATGCAATAAGATTCTGAACTTCTTTGTGAGCCATATCATGAAGAGCCTTGACCAAGCGTTTTACTGCAACCTTCCTGCCTTCGTACATTCCTTCAAAGATGACAGTTCCGTTGCTTCCCTTGGCTATCTCCTTAGTGGACACAAATAATCTGCCTATTGCACAAACATCTATCTCACTCGACGTGCTATTTAGGTTTAGCCATTGCTTGCTGTTCTCAGTATGCCAACCCTCTTCAATGCTAGAAATGCTCCTCCCAGATTTTCGAGCTTTCCTCCTTCTCGAACCTGCAGGTTGTACACTTTTTCCTTGGACTCTCTGAAATATGGTCATAATGATGTACCCAAAAAGAAGTAAAATGAGTACAAGAACAGAGAGTGGAAAGAATATTTTCGTTAATATTCTTAATTCTTTCAAGAGGTAGATCAGCAAGTGACTCGAGCCATTGCGGATTTCACGTTCTCCCTTGTTATAGCTAACTGACAGTTTATCATCCTCAAATCCCAAGTCGGAAATTTCAGTTTGACCTGCTGCTGATGATTTGTCATCTACAAGAATCTGTTCTGGTCTATTTGATGTAAGAAATAAATCAAATGCTTCCTGTCTATAAAAGCGCTGGACTTTAAATTTGTGCCAACAAGATGAAGTTATTCGGGAGCCGAAATCCGAGCCAAGCTCAGTGCTTGAAGCAGGAGTTTTGTGAAGTGAATTCCCACCGTCTTTGCATCGAAGCTCAGCATCAAAAACAGAAGTTGTAAGGTTCCACAACTCGCGAGAGTTTGACCCATAGCTCCGAACCAAATGATCTACTCTTAAGATGTAAAACTCTACATTCGCCACACGCTCTGACATGCTAGAAGAACCGGAATGACCATATTTCTTTAAAAGATCCCCCCTCAGAGGATCAATCTCAAGCACACAAGCATGTGTAGACCCAACTGTAACTTCTTCATTTTCGGAGATGTCGGGCAAGCTTTTGAGGTAATCCTGAATTGTCATATTAAGTTTCTGCAAAATAGACATTAAAAAGCACCCTTCACTCAGTTTTTACAACAGCATTCCATGATCATCCATACGAAAACCTAAGCAAAACAATGTAGGTTTTGACGAGGACCTATGAAATATCCATAAACAGCAATTGTCCACATTAAGCTGGCTAAATAATACATTGAGGGCTCGTTTGGTACGATTCTCATGGAATCAGGACTCGAAATCGGAATGAGTGACACCCATACCTATGGTATGACTTGGAATCGGAATTAAAATTATTCATGGAATGACTCATTCCAACTCTAAAGATGAACATGATTCCATAAATTAAAGGTAGGTATCATCCATTCCAAGATATTAATCATTTCAAATTTAAAACCACATTTATATATTTCCATTATACATATATATTTTGCTCCCTTACATAATTTTACAAAATTAAAAATTAATATTTTTTATAAAATATTTACCCATCAATTAATTTGAGTTATTTTTCAATTATGTTTTTTAAAAAATGATTTTTACAAAAGAACTAATAAATTAAATAATTAATAATGATACATATATTTCGGCGAAGATGATACGTCATCGGAAAGTGCTCAAAAATAATATATTGGTTTAATTAGACTAAATAGATTTTATAGAAGAAATTATATACCAAATTAATTTAAGTTGATGTTTGGCTCATCTTTGTATTTTAAGCCATTGGTTCGTCAGTCATTTTTCTTAAATGAGATTAAAAAAAAACTTATATTGACATTATTAACTCACATATATCGTCGAATATAATATGATTTATCATTCCATAATTCATATAAAATCAAATAAGCATGTTTTAGGAATCCTTCATTCCAAAGTCATACCAAACACCGAGTATTAGGAATGATTCATTCCAATTCCTTTTTCCATTTCGAGATTCCTGATTCCATTCTCATTCCTACAGTCTTACCAAACGAGCTCTGAAAGAATTATTGTGAAGGATGCCCGGGAAATTTCCTAGATATAGGGAATATATGTTAACATGGGATTGATAAAATATGCTTCCCACGATCATACATAATAAAAAAAAAATACATAACAGCTTGCAATCAGAACAAAGAAATAAAAAGAAAACCATCAGGATCACCAAAACTATTTTGAATGCAGTCTTGAAACTAAAAATGCGAAACTTAGCTGAATAATGAAAAAAAAAAAGGAATGTCATGTTACCAATTTCCCATCTTGACTGTGCAAATATAGTATCCCATCCTCTCCATAGTCCACATAGGAAAGTGTATTATTAACTTTTCCACGAACTTGGTCAAACAGATGATGATATGAAGAGTAGATTGGTGGCCCAGTGGGACATGACCACATCACTTTCCTTGCATTGCTCTCCACTAGATAAATAGTACCATTAGGGGCAGCTATAAGCTCAAAATCTGATCTATCCTCTTCACTGTTACAGCATAAATGAAGAAACAAGATCAGTTAAGGAGCAGAGTCAATAGCAAGGCAACAAAGTACAAGTGAGTTACGAAATTATGATGCTTGCAAACTGGTCTTGCATTTCTAGAGCTAAATCACCAATAATAATCACTTCAAACCAACTAAACATCCAGTTCGATGGAAGTATGAAAGAGAACTGAAATCAACACTTGTTCAGTTTGTCCATCATCCATCAATAAAATCAATTTGTAGCTTAACAGCCTTAGGTGGGGTTTAGTTGGCCATAGGGAATTGGGTTTGGAAGTATAGGAACTCTACATAATATTAATTGCATGTTTGGTAAGACGTGCTCATAATGAAAATGGTCCTTATGGGATAGGTACTAGGTAGATAAAACCAATCACACCATCGTGGTTGTATCAACATATCTCTCATCCTCAAGAACAATAGATGTTTCAGTAATTGCAGCTATTTTAAATGTTTGTGGAGTAAAAGAACACTAATAATCAACCTTTGCAAATATAGGCCATCTTCTAAATATCCAGAGCCTATATCCTATCAAGCGACTAATTTAATCACTAATTTTAAATGTTTGTGGAATATTTGACTAAATTAAGCCAATAAATCTACACTTGAAGAGTAAATCAACACAAAACCTCCCGAAAACAACACCAATCAAAAATCACGACGACAAATTTCGAAAGCCATTAAAGCTAGAATAAGAAGCCTGAAGAAGGCGCTTACGATGTGTCATGAGAAAGCAAGGTACGACCCCGGGGTCGACTCTCAACCAGGGTGGGATCTGAATCAGAAAGCTCCCGGCCAGCAATTGAAGCGCAAACAATCGAAAGGAGAAGGCATCCGACGATGAGTTTAGAACAGGGTTTCATCAGCGGTTTGAGGCTGCAAATTAGTCAAGGGGAAAACTTGAACCTGTGAATACGGCGGCGTCTAGCTCTCGGGGCGAAGATGGAAGGAGGGAAATATGGAAGGATAGAGAGGTGGGTTAATGGCTGTGTGAAGGGTTTGGAAGATTCCAAGACTTTTCCTCCACTGTTGCTTTGACGTTGCTGTGTCCCGGGGATCATCCTTTGACTATCTCTTCTGTCTTTCTTCCAGCTAATTATTCCATGATCAAAATTAATTGATTGAGAGAAGGGAGTTATTATTATCGATGAAATTAGAAAAATGGGTATGGAAAAAAAAAACAAATAAAAACTTCCATATATTTATGCCGTCTTATACTCTTTTGCACTTATATTCCTCTTTTCCTTGGATTTACAAACCGTGATATTTTTGTACTTAGTGATGGCAAAGGGCCTATACTCCCCATTCTCTATGGGGATTTTCCTGTGGAGATCTCGCCTAGATTCTCATCTGAGTTTTCAGAATAAGTTTTTCTCCGTGTTAATATATTATATTTATATAATCGTATAATATGTATAATTAATTTATTTGGTCTTTATATAAATGAAAAATAAATTAAAATGCAATATATATTATTTATATAACGAACAATCTTCACAAATTTTATAGAAACTATAATGGAATTATTTAGTAGCTATGATGATATTGTTTTGTCTTATAAATTCAACTGCTACTAGAATTTTCTATCTCTGATTATTATTATTATTTTTAGGCTAATTAAGTAAATAGGGCTTTTTTAAGATTAGTATAGAGTAAATAGGCTTTTCAATTTTCGGATTAAGTAAATGTACCCACTTCTCTTTTTTACCTTCAAACTCAAACCCTAACACCACCAACTCCTTCGTTCTCCCTTTCAGCAGCCTCCTCCTCTCTCCATCTCAATGGTTGTTGACTGTTCTTGTTGCTCCCTTAACACTAGATCGGTGCTCCCTTTCACCTTCTCCTTTCGCTAAACATCGATCAACAAGATGACGGTACCAACCCCAATTCCTCCAATCTCCTCCAACCAGACACCTCCTCTGGCACCAGCCCCAATTTTCAAAGCACTAACCCGTTGTTCAACCTGGTGTGTGGAGCCTTCAAGTCGATCAAATCGCTCTGCCGTGTCGAATCTGAGATGGTGAACATCGACTAATAGGTGAGCCTGCAAGACCCTTGGACGAAAGTTATCATACAAGGTAGCTGAAATAATACCAGGTAGTATAACGGACGGATGCGTCGCTTAACTTCGTTGCCTTCCCGAAAGTTATCATACTAGGTATCTGAAATAATCAGAGCATGAGTCATATAAAATGCAAAGCACTTCAGATGGTTGTGATGAATTAAAAAAATCCTGCTAAGACTGTCTGGAAGGAGTCCTTAATTTGTACAAAAACGTGGAACAATTCTGTTCTTCAGTTTATGAAGGTCTCCGATATGCTGGAGCCTAATTGAGGATTTCTTGCGAGAGATACTGTTGTTTTTGTGTGTGAAATCCTGAATTGCTGCCCATGGTTTGAGTTCTCTAATTTGGAGGTTAGTCAGGTAGTGAATTATGGATCCTCTTAGCCTCTTCCTTTGAACCCTTGCATTTTTTGTATGTACCCGTTTTAGATGATATAGCGAACAATGCATGTAATTATGACAGATCATTCGTCGCTCATTTTTTCTTATTTGAAATTGCAAGGTTAAATCAATGTCTGATGGTAGTTTGCTCCAACTAATATAATATAAACAGAAGATTATGTAACACCCCAAGTTCTTGGAACTCGGGGAGCTACTGGTTAGGACCTCACAATGGGTCTCAACCTTGGTTTAACAACAACTTTACTAGGATCTTACAACAAGGCACAAATGTAATTAAAAACAATTTCCAAAACATAATATTTTTAATGGTATGAAAGTACACATGTGACAGCCTTACAAACATATATAAAGATACATAACATGCATGACGTATGGAAGACTCCCCCGTCCCCATCTAATGAGTACGTGGACCCGGCTGACCATCCGTTCCGGATCACTCTGCAACTGTCTATCTCTACAAATCTACAACACGGATAAACCGTTAGCTAACAATCCAAATATAAGTAGAATAACAACAGCACAAACACACGTAGAAACAAAATAAACAAACATCATGCTGGCACTCAACCGTTTATTATCTATTAATTAGGTGATTCATTTTATTCAATTTTACAGTTGTGGCACGAGAGCTATTAACAGTTCTCGCCTCCGTTCCTTATCCAACTGGGTGTAGGTCTATCTGACCTCCGCCGGTAGCATCACTACAAACCGAGTATGGACTAGTCCCTAAAGAAACCCCCAGCGCCCGCAAGCTAACTGAGCAGAATGCCACCGCCCGTTACTCTTAGGCCAAGTATAGGTCGGTAAATATCTATCACAACCTATAACTCTAAACATCTCAATCACACACCACTATCATCATTCATGCTCATACTTAGAAGTCAGCTAAGTAAGCCCAAAGGACTTACCTGAATTCAAACATAATCTCGTTATCTCGACTCGGTCTGTAACCGCAGGAACTCAACCGCCTGTTATAAAAGGCAAGTGGATCAATATTATATCCCACTTAATTAGAAGTCTCTAACTTCTAAGATATTTAACTCTATCAACAGCTAAATTACCAAAATACCCTTATACGGATAAATGACTGTTTTACCCCTGGTCCCGAAACTTCTAAAAATTTCATAATTTATGTTTAAACTCTTATTTGGGACTAACTAACCATATTCTACTCCCTAGGATGATTTTAGGTAACAACTAGAAAAATCATCCATTTTCTATTTCTCAAAAAGTCACTAAAGTCCAACTACAGCTTCAAATATAAAATTCGAATAATCTTATAAAAATTTCGAAATAATTCCCTAGGTCATCTATGATATCCTATCTACTCATAGGAGAAAGAATTTCTTAAAACTGTTAAAGCATCGCTTCTACAAAAATTTTTAAAGTTGGGTACAACACTTAACAAGCAGCACATTGTCTTAACTTTGAAAAATCATAACTCCTAAACTACTCGCTGTATTTATCCCAAATTTTGATATGTTCTACTATTAAATCTTATCTCTAATATATCCAAAATTTAGACGCAAAAGGAGATCAAAATCCTATTTAAAACTATCTCACAAAACCGAATTTCAGCACAACAGAAAAAAAAAACTGCTTACGACTCCATCTTTGAAAAAATCATAAATCTCAAACCACTCGCTGGATTCCTCTCAAATTTTAATATGTTCTACAACAATATGTCAACCATATCATATCCAAAATTCAAGTCCAACGGAGATCAAGAGCTTATTCAAAACCATCTCACAAAACAGCATCACTTGCTGTTTTCCCCAACACTCAGCACATATATAAAAACGTCAACTTTGAAACACAATAACTCTCAAACCGTAACTCCGATTCTTCCCAAATTTTAATATGATCTACAAAAAGATGTCAACTATATCATATCAAAAATTCAAGTCTAACAGAGATCAAAAGCCTATTCAAAACTATCTCACAAAACAGCATCCCATGCTGTTTTTCTCAACTCAGCACATTTATAAAACTGAACTTTGAAACCCCATATCTCTCAAACCATAACATGGATTCCTCAGAAATTTTAGTATGATTTAATTTGAAATACCATCTATAACATATCCGAAAATCAGCCAAAAAGAAGAAATCTAACTTACCCAAATCTGGACCCGAAGTTGACTGCTTGTCACTTCCGAAAAATTCAGAAAACGCCTCAACTCTTCAAGCTATCTTCCGAGGCTGTTAGGGATGGATTGATGACAGAAAAGGAGCTCTTATCAGCATATATATATATATATATATATCTATATATATATATCTATATATATATATCTATATATATATATATATATATATATATATATATATGTTAAGGATTGCTCAAAAGAAGGACAAAGGTAGGACGGATTGGGACCTTACTCGATTCCATGACTCGAAGGCATGAGAAGGATAACACCAAGGTTGTTGTTGTGGATCAAATCTGGGCTCCTCCATATCAGTGGTCTGCTGGATCGACAGAAGAGAGGCAACGTCCAGTCCGGCGCTTGTGCAGATGGGTCGAGTGCAGCAGTCCGGCGCTTGTGCAGATGGCACGAGTGCAGAAGTCCCAGGCGGCTCTGCGTTGGTCCAGGAAGTCTGTAGAGCATCATCTCCGTCAATTAGCAAGTAATGCAGAAGAGAGGAAGGAGGAAAACGGATGAGAGAAGGAAAGGGGTTGTCTCACCTGTAGATTGAACAGCACCAGATTGCAGCAAGTCGAGACGTCCAGATGGAGATCGAAGGAAGCAGTCACAGGGAGGGAGAGGAGCGTAACGGCTGGAAGGAAGGTGAGAGCTGCACAACGTGATTCTAGGAGCGTTTTATGGCAAGTAAATCGATTCTCTCTCACTGCATTTATTCATCCATTGAATCTAATACATCACAGCTGGGCTGGCTGCTGAATCCTAGGCTGCGCACTAGGCTGAAGGCTGGACGCTGGGCTGGAGCTGTGGATCCACGGTGCTGAAGTTGGGCTGTGGACAAGCTGCTGAAACTGGCGAGTTTCTGGGCTGGGCAAGATGGCGCTGCTGGGCTGAGGCGGACACTGGACGCTGGGCAAGCTGATGGCGGCTTCTGGGCTTGTCACAGACTCGTCACAGACTTGTCTGGCCTTGTCACAGACTTGTCACAGACTTGTCTGGCCTTGTCACAGCTTCGTCACAGACTTGTCCAGACCTTGTCACAGCTTCGTCACAGACTTGTCCAGACCTTGTCACAACTTCGTCACAGACTTGTCAACGACGAGTCATATTCTAAATTAGGGTTTGGGGATAAACTTATTATTTTATGTGAAGTCAAGGGATCGGAACTGGTAGGCTACGAAATAGACGGATACGGATCATGTTATAGTTTAGGATCGGTTATAATAATCCTATCATTTTATGTGAAGGTAAGCTACATAAAATGATAAAATTTTATAAAGATCCTATCATTTTATGTGAAAGGAAGCCACATAAAATGATAAATTTTATAATAATGTGTCTAACTAAGTAGACGGATATGGGTCAACTGATCGAGATCGGGTTTGTTACAGAAATAAACGGAATAAAAATTCCGGATATTACAGATTATTTCTTAACTTTGAAGTGAAAAATAAAGGAGGTATGTTAATGAGAAATCACAGGTAATCAAATTACAAAATAGGATACATGCCAAAATAAATTTGATAACCCATTGGATGAGAATTTCGGTACGTGAAATATATGGGGATTTTCTGATGGATCGACTATTGAGAGTAATATATGGGGATGGGATTTCCCGATGGAGGCGGGGATCCGATGGGGACCGGGACAGAGACAATTTTGATTTCCCGAACGGGGATGGAGACGGGGACGGGGAGTATAAACTAAACAATAATGGGGTTGAGAGAGCAGTCCCGCCCCGACTCCTCCCCGTTGTCATCCCTATTTGTATGTTAACATTTGTTGATAAAACTAATTTTATTTTATTTGTTGCAAGTTTATGGATAGTTTATTGCGTCAACTTTATTTGTTGATATTTGGTGCATAGAAACTATCTTCTTCCAAATTGTTAAAATTCTATAATATAATGTATTGTCACATATCGAGGATGTGTTGAAAGCTTGTATTTCCACTTTAAATTGTAACATCCGGAATTTATATTCCAGTTGTTGGGCGGTTTATCGGTCTTCCCGCATGCACGGCTCAGTTTTTCCGCAGGCACGGTGTGCTGAGTGACGGATTTTTACCTCGTTTCCGTTCCGACCCTTCGTTTGGGTGAGTGACCTTTCGTTTTAAGGATACCGACCCCTCGTTGCCCTCTCCTTTGCTTACCCCTCAGTTGAGTTCCTCTCTCTCCCACTTCTCTCTCATGTGAAAGTTTTCTCCTCTTCTCTTTCTATTTTGGCTTGGGAGCTCTTGATGGTTTCTCCATGGGAATCACCCTTCCGCATCCTCTTGTGTTTGATGTCCAGCAAGTTAGGGGTTGTAAATCCGAGCTAGGGTAAGCATCTTTCCTTCTTCCTCATCTCCCCCCTTCTTCTTCCTTCTTCTTCTTCTTCCATGAGCTTCAATGGTGGAAGCCATGAATTTCACTCAAGACCTTCCTTTTGGCTTGCATGTGATTGGATCGTGTTTGAGACGTTTGTTTGTGTGTGGATCCAAGTGTTGAATGATTTGGAGCCAAGCATGGGATCTAGGAGGCCTTGGAACATCAAGAACCAGTCGAAGAACTCGCCGGGATCACCTTTCTAGAGTTTGACCGCACCCGCGGCTGGACAGTGCCGTGGGCAGCCATTGCACCTGAGCCGCAAGGGCGGCCAACCTGAGCCGTAGGGGCGGCCACTAGCTTAGCCAGCCTGAGCCGTGTGGCCTTCTTCTCCTCTTCGACGTTGTGCTTCCTTCCGTGCCGCGTCTTTGCCCCAGTGAGTATCCTCCCTTGAGCATGTGTTCCTTGCTTATCCTAGAGTGTATACATGTTAGAAGCATGCTAGGATAGCCTTAGATAACCTTGTGGAATGCCATGTAGTGGCCTTGGATCTTAGATGAGTGTTTGAGGTTATCAATGTTCTTAGACTTGTTGAGTGTTGTGGCATGAGTTGGTTATCATGTGGTGAGTGTGTGGATGTCCTTGTGAGGCTCGTGAAGCTTGTGAGACTTTGAGGGTTGTGGTTTCACATCGGTTGAGGTTATGAAGATTAGGACGAGGGTATCCTATCTTGTGCTTCGGTTTTTGATCTTGTGAGAGCATTAGGACTAGAAGTCTAAAAAATTCTAGCATGCAAGAGCATTATTGATTATCGTGCCTTGTCTTGAACAAGATTTGGTTATATTCCTACGGGAAATGAGATTCGGTTGATCGATGGGACGAGGTAAGTCCTCGGACTTACTTAGCCGCTTATATGCATTATTTGGATACGTGATGGTGGTGTGTGTTTAATTGCTTATGATCATGAAACCGGATTAGGACAACTTGGTTTTATATATTGTTGGCCCATTGTTTATTATTATTATCGGGCGGTGACATCACTGCCCAGCTCCTGAGGGAGACTAAGAGGTTCTCTACGACCAGACCGTACATGGTATATGTGTGGGCTTCTTCGCTACTCAACATGGTATACGGGTTGAGCTCCGCATCACTCATGTTGAAACGAATGGAACTAGTAATGGAATAACTTATAAAGAAGATAGGAATTGTTGTATGTTGATGAGCATGACTTGTGTGATGTGGTTGCTTGTTTGTGTATGTGCCTTACTATCCATATAATGCCTAGAATGTGAGCTAACGGTTTTATACCGATTGTTGTAGTTGATGTGCAGGTTAGGGATGCCGCCGAGTGGGCAACCGGGCTTCTGTACATCATAGGTCGAGTTTGGGGAATTTGAGTCCGTGTTTTATTGTTGTATATTGTGTATTGTTGGCGTTGTTGTATAGACGGCTGGTGTCTTTCTTTTCTTTTTGTATTCGGGAACCATATCATTGCATAAAATCTATTTTCGGTTTTGGCCTTTATTTGTGTCTTGTTGTAAGATCCAGTGAAATTGTTGTCAGGCTAAGGATCGGGACCCATTGTGAGGTCTCCGCCCGTAGCATCCCGAGTCCCAGGGATTCGGGGTGTTACACAAATTGTCTCATAATATTACAAAAAAGTGAGAAGAGCTCTCTACGATGAAAATCCAACTTCTATGGACATGAGAAAATTGGTGAAATGAGGTATCTTTTGTAACTTGTAGACTAACTAGGCCCCTAAAATTTTCAATTAAAAAATAGAGGTTAAATGAAGTAGTTGATGAAATTAAGGAAAGAAGTTATCGTAGTTAAGTAATATTATTAATTGGTATCTACCGAATAATGGAAACCGTTTGAAAAAAAATAATAAAGGAAACCGAATATGGAAGATTCAGTAAATCTCTTGGCGCCTTCTTTTCTATCAATCACCTTTCTCATTCCCGTATTCCAAGCAAACACTCCCTCTCTTCTCTCTCCTTCACCATTGTTTCCGTGTGATGTATACACAGGATTCATGGAGCCGTCTCTTCACTCTCTCTTGCCATAGTTAGAGGTTTCCCTTCTTCATCTTCATCGTCTGCCAGCGAACAAATAAGCCGTTGTTGGAAACAAAAACAAAATGTCAGCTATATAAACTATTAGTTAATTGAAACATAAGCATGTACAATAAATTGTACAATGTTGGCCATACATAATGTACATACTTGTGCATAATAAGGTCAAAACTTACACATAAAACATACTATTTTGGCTTATGCACATATTTACCCATGTATTGTATTTGAAACACACAAACTCAATGGAAAACAAACACTCCAATGTATCTATGTGTACACAAATTACATCCCCAACATAAGTCGAATGCAACAGTTACATAATAAACATAATTTCCCTAAATCAACAGCATAACATATTAGTTATAGACTACATAAACATGTATTTACACAACCCCAAAATAATGTGGTAAATAAGTTAAAAAAAAGTTCACATTCATACCAACATACACAACATTCAAAATACAATTATAATCAACTAATTACTTGGAACACAAACTGCACACTTTCAACGCGAGAAAACAGTTTTGAAGATGACTGGAACACCGTTTTCGTTGTGATTGTACGGACTTATGTACGCCAGATCTTTAACGCCAAAATGCCATTGAAGCAGTTGACAAGGATTTCTGAGAAGTTCTTCAATGAACGATGCATAACGATAGCACGAGGGACTTTAATTTCTTATTTCCGAAATAAATTAATGAGAATATCACAACCCAATATTGTAGGAATAGGATAACGATTACTTCCTTTTTTAACGGTTCAGGATATTAATTAGCATCTTTAATTAGGCAGAATATTAAAAATTAAATAGGAGAGAGAAGGATGACAAATTTGGTAGGATCTTTACCTTATTTTCTAATAAATCTTTTTGACAAAATATGAGGGGCATAGTTTGTCTACACATAAACAAAATTGTGTAGTTTATACTACATGCTACATAAACTACCTACTTAGCCAACTCATTCTATCTACTTAATCAGGGTCGCCCCGTGTAATTTATATAAATAGGCCCTACTAATAAAAATATAATAACAATAATTCATAATTTATATCATCATTATATAATATCTTAAATTTTATTAATAGAGTACAAACATACACAAATTTAATTAAAAAGTTTCATCCTTCTAAAATTCTTTGAGGCAAAATCTTCGATGAGTTCCTCGCAATCAACTTCTTCCAACATATCATTCTCAATTGATATCAAGGCTAATCCATTAAGTCGTTCTTCTTTCTTGTGGAACACAAGTAGATCTTTAATAACTTCAACTTTGAAAAACTTCTCTCTACAGATGAACAATTACAAGAATAGTCAACAAAATTCTCTAAGCAATAACTGTATTAGGGAAGCAATCTCAATATTTTAGAAACTATAAAATATCAATAGGTTCCATTTTTGTATAAGACAAAAAATCTTGAAGTAATTTTAACTTTATGTAAAGCTCATTTCCATCAATATCATATTTTCCATCTTTATTAAGTGAAGCTTCCAAATGAGTACAAAAAGATTTTAAGCATTCATCATCCAATGAACATAACCCCATAGAAGTAAACAAAAATCCAAATGTTTTTTCATATTCTTCATATTGTTCAAACCTCCTAGTTAAGGAAACAATTGCTTGATCCTTAATATATAAGAAATAATTAACTCTAAATGACTCTTTTGCTGATTGTGAAACATTTATATATATATATATATATATATATATATATATATATATATATATATATATATATATATATATATATATATATATATATATATATATATATATATATATATCATGTAAGTGCTCATCAAAATGTTTCCTTCGTATTACATGTCTTTGAGGAAATACATGATCAATATCTATTTCATTGACAATACCTTTTGCTACTTCTAAGGCATTTGCATAACCTCTCTCTATAGCCCTCAAAAAAAGGTATCAATTCCTTTACTTCTTTAATGGCAACATCAATAAGCATATCTTTTGATTGCAATTGTTTACTAACTAAATTAATTCTATTTAATATATCATACCAAATAACTATCGCCACTAAAAACTCAAAGTCACCAAGTTCGTTGTTTGCTAAGGATTTAGCTTCACTTCTTATAATTGAATCATTATCGACCTCCACTAGTTGAAGTAATGTTTCTCGTATATCTAAAACTTGAAATCTTATTACTTTAACACTATTAACACGTCTCTTCCACGAGTAGATGATAATTATTTAACTATTAATCCTTCCACATTTTGTTTTAAAGTTTTCCACCTTTTAGTAGAATTAGTAAATATTGTATATATACGTTGTATGACTCCAAAAAAATCGTTAGCTTTGCTATAACTGTTTGCTATATCACATAATGTCAAATTCAAACTATGAGAAGCACAAGATGTGTGAAAAGCTCTAGGATTTATATCTATAAGTTTTTTTGTACCCCTTGATGTTTTCCTTTCATATTTGATCCATTATCATAACTTTGCCCTCAGACATTATCTATATCAAGATCAAGTGACTTCAGTTCATTTTGCAAAGCATCAAACAAGCCTTGACCCGTTGTAATATTCACAGCCAAAAGCCCTAAAAATGATTCTTAAATTCAAAAAG
This sequence comes from Fagopyrum esculentum, assembly GCA_033239045.1. Taxonomy (NCBI): domain Eukaryota; kingdom Viridiplantae; phylum Streptophyta; class Magnoliopsida; order Caryophyllales; family Polygonaceae; genus Fagopyrum; species Fagopyrum esculentum. The sequence continues at coordinate 123,511,406 of BSUD01000007.1, forward strand.
AATTTGTAGACATATCCACATATCTTAGTGCCAAAGACATTTGTTCTTGATGACTTACATCGGGAGTACAATCAAGCATAATGTTCACTCCAAAAGGTGTGTGCAAGCTTTAAATTTATAACCCAAGAAGTATGCTTGAACAAATATGCGAACCCGTTGTGTACAGGTCAATTGTAATAAAAGCAAGAATTCCAGGGGTCGAACACAGGGACTATGGCGAAACCAAACACAAAATCGGTTGTCAAATAATGCAATTAACCAAAAGCAACTAAAGCAATCAAAGATGATATAAAGCCAAGTAAGGGGGAATGCGGATTCTAGAGATTAAAGCATCCAGTTGTGGTTCCAACTCGAGATTTCTAAAGATAATCAGGACAAAGTTGAGATTTTTGCAAGGAAAGGTGTTTCTAAGGTGGGAATAGATCACCGGGTAAGTATCACTACTCACTATCCCAAACCGAAATTCCTATTACCGGGTAAGTCGCAAGGAACTAAGGAGAAGAACTATAACCTCAAGCCAACACCCCACCCAAGGGGATAGAATCAACCTTTACCGGGTAAGTCTCAGGCTAACTCTCAAGGATGGGATGAAGGCACACTCAAACCCCAATAAAGGATAAACCTTTATTACCTATCGCTCATGATCTTGGGTAAACAAGCAAAGGAATCACCGGGTAAGTCTCATCCTTAACTTGCATTGAACTAGGAAAGGAATAACAAGGATAGGGTTTGGCACACTAGGTCTTAACTCAGATTTGGATCAGGAAAACGTTCACCTCGTTCAGCCAAATTCCACCCCGGCCGAGATGTTCATCGACTGAGCGAGGTGTTCGTCGGTTAAAGTAAAGGCTCGAGCTTTCAAGGTCCTGCTGAGATTAAGATCATTCTATCATCGTCTTTCCCACAACTTTCAACCAATCACCCTAGAATCGCATAAGAAACTTAGCCAACAATCATCATGATAACAATAATCAAATTAATGAGGAAGGAATCAATAATCGAACAAGAAGACTTTAATAAAAAGGCTTCAATAACTGAATCAAACAAGTGACAAATCAGTGTTTCACGATTCACGAATCAACCAAAGACAACAAACTAAAAGTAGCCTAAGAAGATCTTACAAACTCCTTCAAAAGCTAATTCGAACAATGATTCCTTCCTTCCTTGAACTTCAACTTCCTTCAATTCCGGAGAATGGGTAATCCGCCAACCGTAGGATCCCTGATGCTACAACCGTAGGAGAAATATGTTCCAAAGATAAAATATCTTAAAAGATAATTTCCTATAAAATATATCCATATCTTCTAAAATAAATCTCCTAAAAAATAATATCTTCCTTCCAGAAATCCAACCCAAAAATATATGATATCTTCATTCCATAAATAAAAGATCTCAGCCAAAAATAATATCTCGCCGGCGATAGGATGTTCGCCTCGGTCGGGACGCTCCTCAAGATCACCTCGGTCGAGGTGAATCTCAGCTGAGAGTAAATCATCTCTAATCTGGTCCAAAATCAAGTCTCTAATCCATTTCAATGCTTCCTGAGCCTTCCTGAGTATCCCTAAATGTAGCTCCAATGTCTCCTTAGCTTCCTTAGCTTCTTTTTAGTCCAAAACGTGCCATTTTACCTACATTTATAAAGAAACTAGGTGTAAACCTCGATTCCCACAAAGGTGGATAAAACAACAATATAACCACAGAATATACATTTATACATGCAGATTTATAAAAATAAAACGTCTAAACCAATCCCAAAGCATAGACTATAATACATGCTATCACATAACCGAAAAATACTTGTTTCACTTTCTTAATAATTTCACGTTTGATGGTTAAAGCAAGTAAAAGTATTAATTCATTTTTATATTATGACCTAGATAATGACAATGAATATCATCATTTGTGATACCTTGAACATGTTCTAGAATAATTGGATCAAATTCGGCCAACATTTCAATCAAGCCTGAGAAGTTTCCGCTACTATTTGATACAACTTTTCATTACTACCACGGAAGCCTATATTATGTTTTCCAAGAAATTTCACAACCGAAATTATTCTCACCAATACTTTTTTTCAATAGTTTTTTTTTCTTTCTCTAGTTATTTTTGAGCCATTTTAACAATAGTTTGATTATTTTGAAAGCCATTTTTTCTTTCTCTAGTTATTGTGTGTAGCCAATTGTGTGTAAAATGTGGCTACTTCTTTTATTTAAAATGGTTTAAATAAAAAATAAATAATACAAAAATATTTTTTTAATGAAAAAGGTACAAAAAAAGAAAAAAGTACCTGATATACCTTGTAGGTTGTAGATCCTCTTTGGATCTCCACTTCGCAATGCTGCTAGCATGTAGTTTTTATTAACGTTAGTTTAATTATTATTATTATTATTATTTTATTTTTTAATGCATGTATATATATGGACAGTGGGTTGAGGCCTATCAGATTTGGGCCTGTGCAACAAAACTAGTTACACAGGTGCTTAGCCGAACCTGTACTTAATAAACTTTTTTGAGTCTTGCATCACACCAGTTTGAATAAAGAGGTGAACCATGCAACCATAATACTCAACTTCTGGATATTTGGCCTTATTTTAACCTTATCTTTCATTTGTTATTTTATCATTTTACTCCTTTATATTTGTATATATAAACAATATTTGATAATGAAATAAACAAGTTTTCATTTCACAGATCTCTACACGGTATTAGAGCCCTTTCCTCAAACCTACGCTTCCACCATAAAATAAAACCCTAACACTAAAAATAACCTTTTTGTTGCCCCTGTGGTATCATAAACGAATTTAGCCGCTGGTATAATATACGACTTTGTCCGTTGGTATCAAAAACGAGTTTGTCCGCCGTTAAAAAATGACTTTGCCCGCCAGTATCATAAACACGTTTGACCACCATATTAGAAACGACTTTGTCCGGTATTATGACCGCTACAGTTATTGGGGGCGGTGGGACAAGCTAACTCCGCATCCCCTCCCCTAGTCCCTTAACATCTTAGGACCGTAAATACATTGACCTTGCAATTGATGATACTCACAGGAACACCATCCTATCTGCTTTGAATTCCTACCGCTCTCATTCATCCCACGATACTACTTCATGTATTATTTTGCTCCCTTGGATCCTTGATTTGGGGGCCTCATTTCATATGACAGGAGATCGTTCTCTACTTTCCTCGCTCACTCCAATAACCACATGTTGGATCAAATTCTCTAATGGAGCTTTAGTCTCAACTAGACACGCAATGAACTTGCGCCTTAATAACTCCCTTCACTTGCCTCGAGTATTATTTGTTTCGGGACTTGATTTTCATCTCATTTCCTTGAATCAGTTTACTACAGACTTGAATTGTGTTTTTATGGTAACTAATAAACTATGAGTTATGTAGGACTGCGCTTTGAGGACAATGATTGGGTGGGCAAAACACGTAATGGAATCTACTAGATTTGCTGGATGATAAACGGTTCTCCACCCCTTTCATGCCTTACCACTATCGACATCACCATCTACCATAACCGCCTTGGTCATTCTTCTAACACTGAAACCCCCTATCCCCGTGACATCTATCTCTGGGCCAAACTACCTAGTTTATTTTTTTTTCCTATTAGTAGTTTCCATGCTTCGTCTTTATTCGAATTAGTTCACTTAAATATCTGGGGTCCCTATTGCACTATTTCTACTTCCGGTTGTTCCTATTTTCTTATCATTTTTGATGATTACTATCGTTGAACCTGAGTTTATTTAATAAAGGGAGAAGTCTCATCTTTAATTCATAATTTTTATGTCATGTTTGAGACTCAGTTCCATACTGGTGTCAAAAACTTTCGTCGTAATGATATTGCCAACAAATTCCTTTGTCTTTGATCGTTTCTTCTGAGCAAGGGTATTCGCCTAGAAACTTCATGTACTTACACACCACAACAAAATGGGAGAGTAGAATGGAAACATTATCACATCCTTAATGTCGCTAGAGCCCTGATGTTCCATGGGCAATTACCTTTCTTGCTTTGGGGAGAATGTGTCTTCACTACTTGCTACCTTATCAACCGACACCTACACCTGTACTTCATCACAAAACTCCTTACGAGCTTCTTCATGGCTCCCCACCTTCCCTTGACCATCTTTGGGTTTTGGGTTGTCATACTTATTGTTCGATTCATCCTCGATCTTTTCACAAATTTAGGTCTCGGAGTAGAAAGTCTGTCTTCATATTCACCTTCTCAAAAAGGGTAGAAAGTGTTATATCTAGATACTCTAGATAATTTTTTCACACCTGATGCGCGTTTTTATGAGACCATTTTATCGTTCTCCAAAACGGATTCACAACCACCTAAATCTTACAACAAGACACAAATAAGGAAACCAAAAATCGTAAAATAACATTTTAATGTTATGAATGCAACACATGATCCTGTCAGCCAACAAAGTGTAACACCCCAAGTTCTGAGAACTCGGGGAGCTACTGGTTAGGACCTCACAATGGGTCCCGACCTTAGTTTGACAACAATTTTACTATGATCTTACAACAAGGCACAAAAGTATTTAAAACATTTGAAAACTTTAAAGAATATATACATGAAGAATATGTATCAACCTTACAAAGCAAAGGTACCAAAAAGACGTATATGAAGAACAGAAGACATCCCCGTCCCCAACTAAATGAGTACATGGACCCGGCTGACCATTCCCTCCGGATCTCTCTACAACTCTCTTAACCTGCAAGGCATCTACAAACGGTATAAAACCGTTAGCTAACATTCTATGCATAAGTATAAAGGTAAAAGCACAAACACACAATATACACAATCAACATGCAACACTCAATCCTTTTATTATCTTTAATTAGGTGATAGGTTATTACTAATGATACTTATTTTGTGACACGAGGGATTCCCAAACCTCGCCCCTGTCCCCGTTTACCAACGCGGAATGGTACTAATGCATTTGACCGTCTACTTGTCTGGGCTGGTCGCAAGGAACCTCCTAGACTCTCGCAAGAGCTAGGCAGATGATGTCACGACCCGTTATCATACAAATTACACTCATACAAGAAGTCAGCTAAGTATGTCCATGGACTTACCTGAATAAGATCTCGATTCTCTTAATCACAATTCAATCTATAACTATATAACTCGCTTGCCTGTCACAGGAGGCAATTGTGTCAGCACACTTTTTAGGTAATTAGAAGTCTAAGACTTCTAAGGTAGTAGATCCTATTAGAACAGGATTTAATACAGTACCAATTTATGGTAAAATGACTATTTTACCCTTGGTCCCGAAACTTCCAAAAACCCGGAATACGTACTTAAATTCTTATTTGATGCTAACTAACCATATTCTACTCCCTAGGATGATTTTAGGTAACAACTAGAGAAACTACCCACTTTTCTATTTCCAGAAAAGTCACTAGGTCCAACTACAACTTCAAATATGAAATTAAAATAAATTTATAAAAATTCTAAAATAAATCTCTAAATTATCTATGATATCTAATCTACTCATAGGAGCAAGAATTTCCTAAAACTGTTCAACTATTCCTTCAACAAAACTTCTTAAATTTGGCTACTACACTACCATGTTCCTATACTTAGTCAAAATCAATGTTGGAAAAACAGCTCAAGGTCTCTACTTTGGGACGCCATAACTCTTAAACTGCAACTCGGATTCCTCCCAAATTTCAGTATGTTCTACTATTAAATCTTATCTATAATATATCCAACATTCATCAGCAAAGGAGATCAAAAGCCTATATAGAACTATCTCAGAAAACTGCATCACAAGCACCTTTCCTCAACACTTAGAAATTTCAGCACAACAGAAAAACTGCTTACGACCCAATCTTTGAAAAATCATAAATCTCAAACCACTCATTGTATTCTTCCCAAATTTTAATATGTTCTACAACAATATGTCAACTATATCATATCCAAAATTCAATCCCAACGGAGATAAAGAGCTTATTCAAAATCATCTCACAAAACAGCATCACCTGCAGTTTTTCCCAACACTTAGCACATTTATAAAAACTGGATTAGGCGTCAACTTTGGAACACAATAACTCTCAAACCGTAGCTCGGATTCTTCACAAATTTTAGTATGATCTACTATGTACTACTGAATACAACATATCCAAAATTCAGCCAAAAAGAAGAAGTCTAACGTACCCAAATCTGGACCCGAAGTTGACTGTTTGTCACTTCCGAAAACTTAGGAAAACGCTTGAATCTGTACAGCTCACTTATGGTTGTTCTGAGTAGGTTAAAAAAAACGGAACTAGTACACGTTAGGCAAGGGAAAGGTGGAATGAAATGTAGTGTAGCAAGGGGTACAAGCCTTACCCGATTCCGAGACTCGAATGCACGGAAAAGAAGGTACCAAGGTTGCTGCTGATGCGTTTTGCACAGAAGGGGAGAAGCCATGGTTCTTGATTGCTCGAGGCTGCAGACAGAGAAGAGCGAGGTGGTCCGGGGTGCTGCAACATTACAGTGTCCTAAGGTGAGTTGTTTCTGGGCTACCGAGCACAAGTGAAAGACGACGTATAGGAGAGTTCTTACTGATCGTTTGTCTTCCGTCCTATTCTCGCTAAAGGCGTGCAGTGGCTAAGCGTCAAGTGCAGAGGGCCGAGTGCAGAACATTGGCGAGTAGATGTGTCTGGGTGTGCAGGGTGTTGGCGAGCAACAACAGTCCCAGGCGCCTGTGCAGAACGTTAGTGAGCAGCGTCTTCAGGAGTGCAAGGCGTTGTCAAGCAGCAGCAGTCCCAGGCGCCTGTGCAGAACGTTGGTGAGCAGCGTTTTCGGGAGTTCAAGGCGTTGGCGAGCAGTAGCTGTCCCAGGCGGCTTGTGCAGGACGTTGGTGAGCAACAACGTCTCTCTCTGACTCCGGTGAACGCGAGGCGGATGATCAGCGCGAGAAGGAAGGTAGAGACGTGAGCAGTTGTGCGGTAGAGAGGCTTGATTAGCGTGGAATAGGATTAGGGAAGCTAATTAGATTAGGTTAAAGTTAATTAGGGTTTAGGGTTACATTTGGGCCGACTGGTTAATTAGTGGGCCTACCCCGATGGCCCGCTCATCCCGTTAGGAGATTGGCTAAAAAAATCAATCGTTACTCGCACGGAACCGCTCTACGGTTTTTAAAATGTACGAAATTATTATACGGGTTACCTAATTATCATTTTATGTGAATCAAGGTCACATAAAATGATAGAATTTAATATTGTTTTATTTTATTTAAGAAGAATAGAGGTTGGCGGATCGGGATCCGGTTTGATCGGGTATAAAAAGGAAAATATGTTTTCCGGGTATTACATAAGTACCCCCTTAAAATAAGTTACGTCCCAAAACTTAAAACAAGGTACTTAATTAAACAATTTCCATAAATAAACTGGTATGTCCTAGTCTCACTAAATTTTTATTCGTTTCGTAAACTTCTCTAACCCTATCAAAGCGTAACGAAAAAAACTGGTCGTTACATCAGATCCCCCTCAAAATAAGTTTCGTCCCGAAACTTAGGGTAAGACAATCCTGATCGGCCTTCAAGGCACCAAATGGGTGCGTTTGGTAACTACACAAAAGTCTCGTCGTTTCCACATCTAAGTATCCCGCACATCAAGGTTACCAAAAGAACACATCACTGACTAAACACTCAATCGTGAAATAAACAAGCAGTCAAACAATATCACACATACAAGGTCAAGCCCTAACTCGTCACTCCCAAGGTTACAACTATCGCTACATAAGTCTTTGAAATGTTACGTCTCTTACTATCCCCAACATCTTAAGTAGCCTTATCGGCTTCTCATAAAACCACTAAATCTTAAATCTTTTCAGGTACTTAGAACACAAGCGCCTGCTACCACGTTCTAGAGTGGTTACCGGATATCTCACTGGTAATATCCGGCTCAACTGTCTGACCCTCTAATCTGATGACCTACTCGTGCCTGGTAGGTATCTCTCCAACTGAAATTCTCAAACTCAGTTCCCAAACTTAGTCTCCGTGGAAAATCGAAGCTACACTCTCCAATAGGGTGAGGAAAACTAGTCCATCAGTCACTTTTAAACCGCTTTAAAACTTCCAATGGTTTTCCTTATTCAAATCACTTCTAGATCCTTTGATGACCCTACAGAAAATAATCTATACAGCTTCCTTCTCTTCGTTATGACCACTTGCTTCCGGCCTTCTGAAAAGGTTCTGACTACATAATCAGGTCCAAGGTCTTGGACATCCACCAACACTTACCAAGTGCTCAATGCTCTTCGTATCACGGCCCACTTAGTCTTGTCTTTTAATATTACTCAGTCATCTTATTCCTCATGTAAGGAATCGTCACTTATACCCTTTTCAGGTCTAACACTCGAGACAACTAAAATCAAATCTAGTGGTCATCCTCTTTGTTCACTTGGCATTGTTATATTATTTATAGATCTCTAATATATCGTTAGCTCTAACTCAGGCTTCCCACACATTATCCAAGATCTTAAGTGACATAGAATATGTCCGGAATGACGGTATTAGACACAAAGTGATCTTATATCACAGTTATTTGATCACAAATACTCGATAAATGCTAACACACCGTCAACATTGAACTCTTGTATCCTCCACTTTTATCGGACTAGTAATATCCCTCTAACACAAAACGCAACTAGGCTTTGTTCCGACATAATGTTACACATAAAATCTACTCCGAGATTATGCTTTCTTTAAGCACGGTTACTAGGTTGCAAGTATGCTCTTGTCGCTTCTCTTTCTTATGTATCTTCGACTCAGGATGGTAGTTACTCACTTTGAGCTTTCTAGTGCAGGCCATGCACAATATTTTTTATTACATCATTAATTCTTTCCTAATCCATCCTGAAAACTCACTCTAGAGTATTCCATTAGTATAGAATTCCACACTACTTGTCTGGCAACATGTAACAAAGCCATCACTCTTCACTCGGATCCATAATAGGGTACCAGTCTCCTTCTATTACCTCTACATGCACCTAAGTTTCCGTACAACATTTCTAGTCACTCACATAGCCTATCTCAAGTTTCTTTCAACTAGAATGCATTTCACCAACTATCACCATCTTAAACTCGACACGACATCCATCAATACCCTTGAGGTTCTTGCTTTGTGGGTTAGGACCCACCACGCTTCCGTTGCGCTACTCTGATTATCCTGTTGTCACTCATTAATCCTAAGGACCTTTTCTGTTAAGTATAAAATGATTGACCACAAAACGCTTTCTTCCAATTACACCATGAGTCTTATACGGATGAAGTACCAAGTACCTTCTTTACTTGCCTTAAGAAAATAAAACAACGATTGAAAAAAACAACTTCTTCCGCTTACTTTCTTAATTCTTCTACCACGGATCCAAACTCCCTGACTTGACCGGAGTTTGATCTTAACTAGCCGAGAAGTAACCCTTAAAATGTTTCTCTTTATACGTTTAATTCATCCAAGAAGGTTGTCGTTGCCTACTTTAGGAAATCCTCTAAGGTGCCGGTAAAGCTACTCCATAGATCCACAGTCACAAATATCTCTTCTTAACGGCGCATAACTCGTCAATACCAAACAATACTTGCACGTCCTTGGTTGACATAGGTCAGTCTATAACTGACTTATCTCAATTTCATACCTATATTGGTATTAAACTTTTGGCGCACATCACATATGTGATTTATCCTTTTATCCTTCTTTAGTTCGTCTTATCTTTCACTCTTCTGCTTCCTTTGGGACAACTCTCTTTCTCAAGTCTCACTGTGCCATTCTCTTGACGTCAAAAGTCGTTCCTAACACTCCATGATAGATGGTAAGCGTCTTGTAGTTCCGATGACTTTTAATTACATCCCAATTGTAGTCCCTTTAGAGGGACCGTCGGTGTTGATGACCTATGTTCTGTTATAAATGGGGGTTACCCTGGGCTCTTGAGTCCACCACACGATTCTCACAAGCACAGGTTCCTTAATCGGCGTTGTTTGTAATATTTCCTTCCAATCTCTGTTGACTATGTTACAGGGTTTCGATCCTTTCGATACTGGCGTTGTGATTCCTCTTAGAATTCTTATCTTTAAAGAAGACAAAACATCTTTAGGCTTGTGAAGTCTACCTTTTGCTCTTACATTAAGTTGTAAGTCTCCATTCCGTGTTACTTGTGACCTGTCAAAATTTTCCTTAGCTAGTAGGTAAACAATTGCTCACAAAAATCCTTTTATACTTCTTTAGTTCTTCTACCTTCCACCCTTCCGCTTCTTATGGGCTAACTCTATTTCTCTAGTCCGATTGTGTCATTCAATTGGCATAAATAGTCGTTTCAAGTTTTCACGATAGCTTGCAAGCGTCTTTGAAATTCTTATGGCCGTAATGATCATCCACTTGCAGTTCCTTTTGCATGGACCATCTATGTTAATGGCTTAGGTCCCGTGATAATTCGGGTTACCCTGGACTCTCGAGTCTAGCAAGGCCGTTCTCCCATACAGATTTCTTCACTGGACTTAGTGGTAATACCGCCTTCATGAAACTCCGTTGACCCTGCTACAGGCTTCCTTTCTTTGGATATTGGCGTCGCGGATTCTTTCAAACTGCTTATATCTCTGAGGAGGGTCAAAACCTCCCCACGCTTGTGGGGTCTTCTTTTTTGCTTTTACACTCAATTGTAGGCCTTCATTCCGTGCACCTTAGATTCTCACACTCGGATTGACCCTTTGTCTCTTCTGGTTTCTCATGCCCATAATGGTCTATGGGGCATCCACCTCGATTATAATGTCCTTGATTCCGCAATCTTGGTTGTACTCAATTCTACTTGTCTCGCTCCAATATTGTTATCTCTACTCCACACTCTTATAGTCTCTTGCATGGCCCTTCAAATTCCGTCTCTCGGCCTCGTATGCCCGAGTTCCTTGTACGACCTTCTATTGCTTCTAACTGAACTAACTCAGGGATTTCTTCCTCATTTGATTGTGCTTGTGGTGAAAATTATCTTCACAACTTTACTTCCTTGCTCACTTGTTCTTTGGATGCTTTCCAAGGATCACTAAGCGGCCTACCCGAGTATAATACTCTATTCAAGGTCCGATTCCATTGCCTCGTGTTGGAGATTCGTCAAGTCCGCAGTTGATTTATCATGAGGCGATAATCGCTTCGTGATATCACGACTAAAGGGTATAAAATATCCTTTAGGATAAAACAAGCTAAGCATACACATGTATATAACATATAATAGTAAACCTCATAAATATTCTATATACTCACTCCTATCGATCCAAGTTGCAGAGATCCACGAAGAGCGATGGTGGTCCGACGTACTACTAACCCAACAACCCGACTATGCGTGTGTGTAAAAACAGAAATCCGTTTTTGAAAACTTTAGACCCCTTTCGGGTTCTAGTTATTTTATACATTTGGTCTTTCAGATGATTTCAAGTGCCATTGTTGCCAACCTAGAGCTCTGATACCATATTATAATACCCCAAATTCGGAGAACTCGGGGAGCTACTGGTTATGACCTCACAATGGGTCCCGACCTTAGTTTGACAACAATTTCACTAGGATCTTACAACAAGGCACAAAAGTATTTAAAACATTTGAAAACTTTAAAGAATATATACATGAAGAATATGTATCAGCCTTACAAAGCAAAGGTACCAAAACGACGTATATGAAGAACAGAAGACATCCCCGTCCCCAACTAAATGAGTACGTGGACCCGGCTGACCATTCCCTCCAGATCTCTCTACAACTCTCTTAACCTGCAAGGCATCTACAAGCGGTATAAAACCATTAGCTAACATTCTATGCATAAGTATAAAGGTAAAAGCACAAACACACAATATACAAAATCAACATGCAACACTCAATCCTTTTATTATCTTTAATTAGGTGATAGGTTATTAGTAATGATACTTATTTTGTGACACGAGGGATTCCCAAACCTCACCCCTGTCCCCGTTTACCAACGCGGAATGGTACTAATGCATTTGACCGTCTACCTGACTGGGCTGGTCGTAGGGATCCTCCTAAACTCTCGCAAGAACTAGGTAGATGATGTCACGACCCGTTATCATACACTTGAGTCAATTACGTAAATAATAAAGTCGGCCTAATCCGGTTTTGTTATTTATCATAACTAACAAACACCACTCATACACATTACACTCATACAAGAAGTCAGCTAAGTAAGTCCGTGGACTTACCTGAATCAGATCTCGATTCTCTTAATCACAACTCAATCTGTAACTGTATAACTCGGTTGCCTGTCAAAGGAGGCAAGTGTGTCAGCACACTTTTTAGGTAATTATAAGTCTAAGACTTCTAAGGTAGTAGATCGTATTAGAACGGGATTTAATACAGTACCAATTTATGGTAAAATGACTATTTTACCTTGGTCCCGAAACTTCAAAAAACCCGGAATACGTACTTAAATTCTTATTTGATGCTAACTAACCATATTCTACTCCCTAGGATGATTTTAGGTAACAACAAGAGAAACTACTCACTTTTCTATTTTTCGAAAAGTCACTAAGGTCCAACTACAACTTCAAATATGAAATTAAAATAAATTTATAAAAATTATAAAATAAATCTCTAAATTATCTATGATATCTAATCTACTCATAGGAGCAAGAATTTCCTAAAACAGTTCAACTATCCCTTCTACAAAACTCCTTAAAGTTGGCTACTACACTACAATGTTTCTATACTTAGTCAAAATCAATGCTGGAAAAACTGCTCAAGGTCTCTACTTTGGGACGTCATAACTCTTAAACTGCAACTCGGATTCCTCCCAAATTTCAGTATGTTCTACTATAAAATCTTATCTACAATTTATCCAAAATTCACCAGCAAAGGAGATCAAAAGCCTATTTAAAACTATCTCAGAAAACTGCATCACAAGCACCTTTCCTCAACACTTAGAAATTTCAGCACAACAGAAAAACTGCTTACGACCCAATCTTTCAAAAATCATAAATCTCGAACCACTCGCTGGATTCCTCCCAAATTTTAATATGTTCTACAACAATATGTCAACTATATCATATCCCAAATTCAAGCCCAACGGAGATCAAGAGCTTATTCAAAACTATCTCACAAAACAGCATCACCTGCTGTTTTTTCCCAACACTCCACACATTTATAAAAACTGCATGAGGCGTCAACTTTGGAACACAATAAATCTCAAACCGTAGCTCGGATTCTTCACAAATTTTAGTATGATCTACTATGTACTACTGACTACAACATATCCAAAATTCAGCCAAAAAAAAAAAGTCTAACTTACCCAAATCTGGACCCAAAGTTGACTGTTTGTCACTTCCGAAAACTCAAGAAAATGCTTGAATCTGTACAGCTCACTTATGGTTGTTCTAAGTAGGTTTAAAAAACGGAACTAGTACACGTTAGGCAAGGGAAAGGTTGACTGAAATGTAGTGTAGCAAGGGGTACAAGCCTTACCCGATTCCGAGGCTCGAATGCACAGAAAAGAAGGTAGCAAGGTTGCTGCTGATGCGTTTTGCACAGAAGGGGAGAAGCCATGGTCCCTGATTGCTCAAGGCTGCAGACAGAGAAGAGCGAGGTGGTCCGGGGTGCTGCAACATTACAGTGTCTAAAGGTGAGTTGTTTCTGGGCTACCGAGCACAAGTGAAAGACGAGGTATAGGAGAGTTCTTACCGATCGTTCGTCTTCTGTCCTATTCTGGCTGGAGGCGTGCAGTGGCTAAGCGTCAAGTGCAGAGGGCCGAGTGCAGAACGTTGGCGAGTAGCTGTGTCCGGGTGTGCAGGGTGTTGGCGAGCAACAGCAGTCCCAGGCGCCTGTGCAGAACGTTAGTGAGCAGCGTGTTCAAGAGTGCAAGGCGGTTGCAAGCAGCAGTAGTCCCAGGGGCCTGTGCAGAACGTTGATGAGCAGCGTTTTCGGGAGTGCAAGGCGTTGGCGAGCAGCAGCAGTCCCAAGCGGCTTGTGTAGGACGTTGGTGAGCAACAATGTCTCTCTCTGACTCCGGTGAACGCGAGGCGGATGATCAGCGCGAGAAGGAAGGCAGAGACGTGAGCAGTTGTGCGGTAGAGAGGCTTGATTAGCGTGGAATATGATTAGGGAAGCTGATTAGATTAGGTTAAAGTTAATTAGGTTTAAGGTTACATTTGGGCCGGCTGGTTAATTAGTGGGTCTACTCCGATGGCCCGCTCATCCCATAGGGGATGGGCTAAAAAAAATCAATCGTTACTCGCACGGAACCGCTCTTCGGTTTTTAGAATTGATAAGACGATTTATGATGTTAGATTAGGCACTCATTTAGATAGTTTTCCCGCTCATTCATGCATGGTTTAGCACTAGTTCATGACGTTTGCACTCAATTCATGTACTTCGTCGAGATAGACGTCTACACGGACTTTTGCATGCTTTTTAGGTATCTTGGGAGCTTTAGGAGCTTAATCGATACATTTGAGGATCATTCCTCGAGATGACACACCTTCGGACTCATTGGGAAGCAAACTAGGAGCTTAGGAGAACACATGGGACCTTGTTGGTGCATGCCTTGCACCAAATTGTGGCTTGATGCTCCATAGAATGCTGAGGCACCAAAACCACGGCCACTGGGACTTCCACGGGCGTGGAAATGGGCCGTGGTTTTCCCTATACAGCCGTGACAGCTGTCCCACGATCTTCATGGCCGACTCTTGCAATTTGTTGAGGATATAAGGTGGTCCTGCAGGCTGTTGAGGACAGACCCCATCACTCCATTCTCTCCCACACTCTCAACAACACATATTCTCTCATTGGAAGATTGGATTGGAGCTACACTTGGAGGAGAAGAAAGGGTTCCATTGGAGAAGAAGAGAAGAACACACCATTCTTAGTTTTTCATAGTTTTGAGTGAGCTTTGTGAAGACGTTTTGTAAGGTTTTGTAAGAAACGATTGAACCTTCTTTTGAAGGGTTGTAAGTCTTCCTTGAACTCATATTCAGCTTGGATTTCGTTGTTCCACTTGCTTCATCTCCCTTTCATTTCATCTTCTTGATATGGATTCCATGATTTTATGCTTGATGACTTTGATTGTGATGATGCATGTTGTTGGCTAAATAGATGCGATTCTAGGGTAAGAGAAAAATGGTTATGGCTTGGACTATGATAGAATGGACTTAGATGTACCTTTGGATGAATTGTTTGCTCGAACCTAGCCTCTGTTGTAAATCACGGCCTGTTCTAGTACATTCCACGGCCGTGGTTCTTGATGAACTACCCGTGATTTTGACTGACTAGCTTGTTTGATGAATCTAAGTGCTATGATGTTAGATTGTTGAAATCCTAGTGTTTGTTGATCTAAATCTACCCTAGGGTGACCTAGTGTTAGCAACTAAGTGTTAGAAGAGACCTACCCGGTGATTCTTGCTCTTAGATACCGAAGATGACGATTTCTAGGTATTAATGAGCCTCACAAGCCGCTATTGGACTGAATGTGCTAGGATAAGTGTTTAGGACTTGCCTTCCCGAGACTTACCCGGTAAGGAGAGGTTAGATCCCTAGATAACCATCCGGTTTGTGTAGATATCCCTGCCATAGGCTCCTAGAGACTTACCCGGTGATAGGACCTTAGGTGCTGATTAGTGGATCATGAGACCTACCCGGTAATTGACCCCACTTGAGAAACATTCCTTCCCAACATACCATAGTTAATCCAAAGAACGATTAGAAGCTTGAGTCCAATGCTATAATCGGAATTCCCAACCCCTAAAATCCGCTTTTCTCTCTTTGATCACGTATTTCGTGTTTGCTTGTTTATTTGTGTTTTAGCTTGATTCCTTAGTTTGTTTTACCATATTATATCATTGTGATCCTTGATTGATCACCACACAAAACCATCCCAAAAACATTGAGATTTTCATTTATTTGTTTCTTTCATCTTTTCTTAGCCTAGATCAACACTATCCTTAGTCACTATTTGACTCGATTTCACCTCAGTCTTTGTGTTCGACCTCGGAATACTATCCTTACTACAAAACTTCCCGTACACTGCGGGGTCACTAGGAGTTAGGAAAAATATATCGAGTATAAATTTAAGACTTTTTGCGTGTCTCATTCTTAGCGTAACAAGAATGTACGGAATTATTATACGGGTTACCTAATTATCATTTTATGTGAATCAAGGTCACATAAAATGATAGAATTTAATATTGTTTTATTTTATTTAAGAAGAATAGAGGTTGGCGGATCGGGATCCGGTTTGATCGGGTATAAAAAGGAAAATAAGTTTTCTGGGTATTACACAAAGTACTTAAGGCCACATTCTCTAATGACAACATGCTAAGAATAAAATATCAATATCATAAAACCCAAAACCCATCCTATGGAGTACGAAGACCCGACTGACAACTACTTCTAGATCACTCGGTCGCTGCTCTAACTTGTGGTAAATCTAAACAACAAAATAATGAACCGTTAGTTAGCTATCCAAAAGTTAGAAGAATAATAATAGCACTTACACACATCATAACAGAAATAAAACACTCATTATTATGTGAATTTAAGTCATCCAGTTTCCTAATGCAACTTATTTTGTGTAATATCCGGAATTTTTATTCCGTCTATTCCGTAGCCTACCAGTTTCTGATCCCTTGACTTCACATAAAATAATAAGTTTAGCCCCAAACCCTAATTTAGAACGACTTCACATAAAATAATAAGTTTAACCCCAAACCCTAATTTAGAACGACTTCACATAAAATAATAAGTTTAGCCCCAAACCCTAATTTAGAATATGACTCGTCGTTGACAAGTCTGTGACGAAGCTGTGACAAGGCCCAGACAAGTCTGTGACGAAGCTGTGACAAGGCCTGGACAAGTCTGTGACGAAGCTGTGACAAGGCCAGACAAGGCTGTGACGAGTCTGTGACAAGCCTAGACAGGCTGTTGGCAGCCCAGGTTGCCAGTGCCCAGCGCCAGCCCAGCCTGCCCAACAACAGCTTGCCCAGCACCCAGAAGCCCGCCAGCAGCTTGCCCAGCCCAACAACTTGCCCAACAGTGTGCCCAGCGCCCAGCAGCGCCAGCTTCAGCCAGCCCGTGTGTCCAGCAGATCTCGCCCAGCCCAGTAGCTTCACTTTGGTATTGGCCCAACAGCAAATCGAATCCAACAGGAGGGAGAAGGCCAGCAGCGTCATCCTCCCCTCAAATTTCACGTAACTGCTTGAGAGTTAATTGGAAAGAAGAATCTGTAACGTTCCTGATTATACGCAGCAACACCTTCCATTCTCAGCAAACCATCCTAGCCAGAAGCCGTCTAGATTCATTGACGTTCCTCCTACACAAAAATATCAATAGCCAGATCTTCAATTCTCCAGCCTTGCGTGACGTGCAGAATTCCGGCCACATCTTACATCCGGTAACAACAACGATCAAGCTCTCCTTCCTCCCTTCTGCACAGCAAGTACACGGATCTGCAAGGCTCTTCCGAGTAGAAGGTCAGCAGCGTCATCCTTCCCTCCTTCTTCTACCGATTTCCCATCGAACTGCACTCAACCCTGTTCTGTACAACTGGGTAAAGATTTATCTACCACTCCATTCCTTCTGTCACCTTCTTAGTTAAATTTTGCAACTTATACTTCCCTTCTTGTGCTGGACTGTTTTCCCATCGATGCAGTAGTGAAATAGGATGCAATTTTGCCCTTGGATCATTGATAAAACGAGATAAGACACACACCAGTCCGGTAAGAGAACCACTACCTCCTGCTCCTATTTATGACCTAGATGCAACGTATGTATATATATTTTTTTTGATCTTCATAAGTTTAGAACCTAGAATGTGTGTACTGGGAAATATAGATTAGTGTGTTAGGGAAAGTCGAGCTAGAGACCCATAGGAAGGTGGACTGCTGTAAATATGAACAATAGAAATAAGAATGAAGAACTCTTGTTTTAATCTCAGTTTACAATGAGAAATGAGTACTATTGGGGATAAATGTTAGAGAGTTAGGTTGAAGATCCACCGTTGAAATTTTAATAGGTAATAGGTGGATATATGTAGTTTAGTGTATTAAAATTTGAGAAGAAATGAACGGTCGGATTAGAAGTTATAAGCTTCCGAAGTTGGGTAGTTAAGCAGTTTTTGTAAACTTTGGATTTTTGGTTTATAGAAATTGTAAGTGTAGTAGCCAACTTTGAGAATTTTTATAAAAATGATGGATGAACAGTTTTGAGAAATTCTAGCTCCTAAGGGTAGATGGAACATCATAGATGATCTAGAGAATTATTTCGGAATTTTTATAAGCTTCTACGAATTTTATATTTGAAACCGAAGTTGGACCTTTACGATCTTTCGGAAAATTGGAAAATAGGAAAAGTGCCAGTTTGTAACCAAACTAAACTTTAGGAGTTAGAATATAACTTTAGAGGCTCAAATAGGAGTTTAGACATGAATTTCGGAAAATTTGGAAGTTTCGGGACCAAGGGTAAAATAGTCATTTTACCATAAATTAGTACTGTATTAGTTATGTCCTATTACGATCTTCTATCTTAGAAGTCTTAGACTTCTAATTACTTTGGGAGTGTGCTAATGCACTTATCTCCTTTGACAGGCAACTGAGTTGCTACAGTTACAGAACGAGTTTGATTTACAGAGAATCGAGAATTGTAACAGGTAAGTCCTTTGGGCTTACTTAGCTCACTTCTGAATATGAGCGTGATTGATGATAGTGGTGTGTGATTGAAATGTTTAGAGTTATAGTTTGTGATAGATATTTACCGACCTATACTTGGCCTAAGAGTAACGGGCGGTGGCATTCTGCTCAGTTAGCTTGCGGGCGCTGGGGGTTTCTTTAGGGACTAGTCCATACTCGGTTTGTAGTGATGCTACCGGCGGAGGTCAGCTAGACCTACACCTAGTTGGATAAGGAACGGAGGCGAGAACTGTTAATAACTCTCGTGCCACAACTGTAAAATTGAATAAAATGAATTACCTAAATAATAGATAATAAACAGTTGAGTGCCAGCATGATGTTTGTTTATAACTTTTCTGCGTGTGCTTGTGTTGTTGTTATTCTACTTATATTTGGATAGTTAGCTAACAGTTGTTATGTTGTGTAGACTTACAATAGGTTAGAGCAGATGCCGAGTGATCCGGATGGTAGTGGTCAGCCGGGGTGTCGTACTTTTAGGACGTGTTGCAGTTTCTTTATTTGTGGGTTTTCCAGTTGGACCTTGGTTCTTTTCTTTCTTTCCGTACTTTGTTATCTTATGTTTTCCGGCTGTTGGTTGTTCTGGTCACATTCATACATTGTTAAGATTTATTTTATGATTTTTGGTTTTTCCTTATCTGTGCCTTGTTGTAAGATCTTGTTAAGTTGTTGTCAAACTAAGGTCGGGACCCACTGTGCGGTCCTAACCAGTAACTCCCCGAGTTGTAAAATTTGGGGTGTTACATTTTGTGACTTGAGGGATTCCCAAACCTCGCCTTTGGCCTCGTGTACAATAGGAATGGATCTGATGCACCTAACCGTGTACCTGTATGGCCTATCCTGAGAGAAGCTCTATGACTCCTATTAAAGTTGGACAGTGATGTCACCGCCCGTTATACATACACTTGGACCATATAAAATATAAGGGTCGTCCTATACAAGTTATAATAATTAAAGACATAAACACACACCACTATCATCATTCATCTAATATCTAGAAGCCAAATAAGTAAGCCCAAAGGACTTACCTGAATCGAGTCACAATTCTCGTTAGCAAAACTCGATCCACAATCGTAGGGATTCAACCACCTGATATAAAAGACAAGAGGATCAATAAAGTTCCAACTCTCTTAGAAGTCTCTAACTTCTAAGATACTCAAGTCTACCATAAAAGAAAATTACCAATTTACCCTTCTAAGGGTATCCTCTGGCCTTAAAATCCTAGAAAATTTTCATGTCATAGCCCAAGCTATCCTTTGGAACCAATATCCACAATTTAACTCTCAAAAGAAAGCTTTGTTATGATTAGACGATTATCTAATTTCTTGACTTTCAAGAAGTCACTAGGATCCATCTTTAACTTAAAATATAACACTCATATAAAAATATGAAAAAAGTAAAAAATTTTTTTAGGCCTTATATGATACGCACTCTACTCATAGGAGCAAAGAGAACCTAAATCATCCAACAACAACTCCTACACAAATCTCCAAAGTTTACTCCTTAACCCAAAATTTCTATACTTCCAAAAATCGACAATTTCACAAATCACATCACTAATCAACTTTGGAACTTTTTAGATCTAGATCCGACCATTGGATCGACCCCAACTTTCAATACATTAAATCATGCATACCCTCTACAACATATACAAAAATGAACGGTGACAAATCGTTTTAAGGTCCCGAAAGTTAAACGCGAAGCAACCTAATCTGTAATAGCTAGGATTTCCGAATTCTAATTAATGTTGATTAACTTAATCATTGATAGTAATTGACATATAACTCGCAAAGATTTCGCAAGTGATGAGTATGAGTTCCACCGTTATGTTCCTCGCGTAATTTTGGACGTTTGGGGAAATTTTTACTTTTTCCCCCGGGTAATTATTTTTACCCCCGGTGTTATTTGGAGCATTTGGGAGCTCCAATTAATAAAAATGTAGTTGAGTAAAATGATCAGGATATCGGATATTTCCTAGATATGAAATAACATGGAGAGGCAAAACGGCCAAAAGAGTCGCTATTTCGTTTCTTAGCGGCTAAGAAAGACGGTTTAGGAATACACGTATTTCGAGACATTTGTGGAATAATTATCCCTACAATATTCCAAATTTAATATTCCAATCTAGAAAAGTTTGGAAAAGGAGGTTTGACCCGCCTTTGGATCGGTTAAAGGATAATTATCGACTTTGCTAAAGGATAATTATCGTCTTCAATATAAATAGCGGAAAATCCTTTATTAATTAATTTCCTTTCAAGTTTCCTCGTAAAAGCTCTGATTTCTCTCAACCTTCAAACTCAGATCTACTCTCCGTTTCTAATCCGATTTCAATTCCGTTTGAGTTTCTGGATTCCTCTCTTCATTCTCTTCATATCGGTACCGAGTTTTTGCATTTCCGAGCAGATGAAGGGTTGGTCGAGCATATTGTCATTAGACAGGTTCCGTCGCTCAGATTCTGGTGAATTTGATGTTGTCCATGCGTAGCCTGCGTCACTGTGATTCCGAATCTTCTTTCAGATCGTCAATCGGGTTAGTAACGAATAAGTTATTAATTTATTCGTTTTTCGTACTACGATTTGGCCTAAATTGACTTTAGGCTTGTCAAAATGGGTAATTAGAAATTCCATTGTGGTCGTTATATTATTCTGGTGATTATGAGTTGTTTGTTTGATGAAATCTGATGACAGGGGGTTTAGAAATTGCCTGGGGGCAAAACGTTATTCTGACAAAATTTAATCTAATTAATTAAAGGTTAATTAATTAAATTAGGATTATAATTGAGGTTGAGGAATGTTGATTAAATACTACCTTGAGATTTGAGGAATAGTGAGTTATGCTGAGATATTGAGGTTTAGTTGGTTGTGAAGCTTATAGATTGGTTATGATCCTTATGGATCCCTTGGGTCTAGGTGTGACCTTTTTGATTGATAGGAGTATTGATATCTCTTTCTGCCTTGTTATTAGACAGTGTCCCTCTCAGGATTGGAGGTTGATCGTGGTTGTGATTGTACGAGGTTGAGGTAAGTTCGTAGGACTTACTTAGCTACCATCCTTATATTGGGTGTTTGCATGAGTGGTGTGTGCCTTTTATGTTGCTATGATAGCATGTGATGTCGTATATACCGACCTACATTTTATTGATTACCCCGTATGCGTGACTGTGATAACCTTTCCCCTTCATCCCGCCGTGGAGTCTGGGAGGTTCTCTTGAGACAAGCGAGACCTAGTATACGGAGAGGGCACAACACCACTCCCATAGGGTACACGGGTTGTGTGACCGATTCCACTCCAGATGGCTATCATTCTCAGAGGCAAGGATGTATTGGTCCTCGTGTCACATTTTTTCATATGTATATATATATATATATATATATTTATACGATTAAAGTGAATGACTATTATATGAAGATAATAAAATGTGTGATAGCATGATTATGTGTTTATCTTTCATGACTTGTGCTAGTGCTTATGCATTACCTTATATATGTATGGTTAGCTAACGGTTTCACACCGTGTTGTAGATGTTTGAAGGATAGGCGCTGCTGGGTGATTTGGCAGGGTGACAGGCCAAGGACTCTCGTACATTAGGTGGTTGGTTTTGGGGTTGTTTATGTTTTCCCTCCTGCGTGAGGATGATGTCTTGTTTACCTCTTGTGTGAGGATGTCGTTTCATACTCGGCTATGTTGTTGTTTACCTTTGGTTATACAGTTTATACGGTTTTATGTATTTGTTTTTATATCTGTCAGTGCCATGTTGTAAGGTCTAGTGAACTTGTTGTCATGCTAGGGTCAAGATCCATTGTGAGATCCTAGCCCCATTGTGACATCCCGAGTCCTGCGGAATCGGGGTGTTACATAATCAGCCACTATTTCTGGACATGCAAAACACAAAAGTGCAATAGGTCTGTAGATTGACTCTCACCGCCCGCTTTCTTGACTTATCCCTTATACACATGTCTAATGTTAGACGCTTCCCATCAGACACTTGGACAAACAACACCCATACTAAGGAGGCTCTTCACAAGTTACCCGATACCACTCATCTAACTCTACTCTGATCCATATACAATGGATCCCTTCCCCCCTAAACTATTGCACAACTCAACACAATAGAAGAGCGAGATAAGCCAACGAGTTAAGGGGACTCATAGCAAGCTGATGCGTTATACAATCCGAAAGGCATTCTCATATAAGCAAACATACCCCAAGGACACGTAAAAGTAGTCTTCTCTTGATAATCAGGATGGATGGG
This sequence comes from Fagopyrum esculentum, assembly GCA_033239045.1. Taxonomy (NCBI): domain Eukaryota; kingdom Viridiplantae; phylum Streptophyta; class Magnoliopsida; order Caryophyllales; family Polygonaceae; genus Fagopyrum; species Fagopyrum esculentum. Next base: position 123,534,318 of record BSUD01000007.1, read on the forward strand.
GATTTGGAAGAATCCACTCTACCCATCTAAGTAGCAGAAGTGGGAGTGTTGCGCTAATCTCTCTAACATTTGATCAATGAAAGTGAGAGGGAAGTGATCCTTCCTTGTTGCCACGTTCAATTTCCTGTAATCAATGCACATTCTCCATCACATGACTGTTCTTATAGGAATCAACTTGTTGTTTTAGTTAGTGACAACGGTCATTCCTCCTTTCTTGGGAACTATGATAGCATGAATTATTGTCTATATTTTGGGGGCTGTTTAGACATTTTATCTCCAATAATCTGCATGTTTGTATATATATTATGTGATTATACTATCATTTCATCTACCTTTGTGGGAATCGAGGTCTACACCTAGTTTTGTTGTAATCGTAGGTAAAATGGCGCGTTTTGCATCAAAAAGGAGCAAAAGGAGCTATGGAGTCATTGGAGCTACATTGAGGAACATAAGGAACCATCCAGGAAGCATAGCCATGGATTAAAGATTCACTTTGGACCAGTTTTGAGAGATTTCACATTCAGTTGTGACTCACCTCGGTTGATCACAGATTCATCTCGACCGAGGTGATCCAGGGAAGTCGACTCGACCGAGGCGAATACCTAGGACGCGGCGAGAATATTTTATTCTTGGCTGAGATCTTTTATCTTTGGAAAGAGATCTTATATTTTTGGGCTTGACTCCTGGAAGGAAGAAGATATGCTAGATCATATATTTTACCTATTTTTATGGGAAGAGATCTTTCTAAGATATCTTATCTTTGGAGGGTTATTTTCCTATAAAAAGGGTCGGATTTCCCACAAATCTGACACCCTGTTATACGCGGAACACTCATTACACCACATAGCACGGAGCACCTATACTCCAGTTGGGAGATTTGAAGAACCTTATTGAAGGTTGAAGGAAGATTGAAGATCATAGCTTTTTGAAGGGTTTTTGTAAGATTATCTTAGATTCCCTTCCTTGTTGTCTTGTCTTGTTGGATTGCTATCCAAGGAACGCTTTTGTTGTGATATTTGATTCAGTTATTGAGGTCTTTTCATCAAATTCTTCTTGTTCAAATATTCACCTTCTTCCCATATATTTGATTATTACTTTCATGATGATGAGTGGCTAATTTCCTTGTGTGACTCTAGGGTGATTGGCTGAAGGTTGTGGGAAAAACAATGATAGAATGATCTTAATCACAGTCGGACCCTGAAAGTTCGAGTCTTTAACCTTAACCCCAAGCATCTCGCTCAGTCGATGAACATCTCGGCCGGGGTAGAATTTGGCTGACCGAGGTGACTTATCTGATCCGAATCTGAGAGTTAAGTGTTAGAGTTTGCCAAATCCTATTCTTATTACACCTTTCCTGGTCCAATGCAAGCTTAGGATGAGACTTACCCGGTAATTCCTTAGTTTGTGTACCTAAGATCATAAGTGTAGGTAATAAAGGTTTATCCTTTATTGGGGTTTGAGTGTGCTTCATCCCATCTTTGTGAGTTAGCCTGAGACTTACCCGGTAAAGGTTGATTCTATTCCCTTAGATAGTTGCTGGTTAATTCGGAGAAAACGAAAGAGGCCCTCATGCCTATCCCTCAAATGAGGTATTCGGCAGAACGAGCATAAAAGTGTTACTAGGTTTTGCTATCAACCTAAGTAACGAAAAATAACCCACACAATTATATAAGCAAGCAGCTTGACCAACAATAGTCACCGCTGACAAGCTTTTACAAGCAAACACCTATACATGACAAGCTAAGACAAGCAAAGACACCACCAGCCAATACTGACAATGTTCGGCAACTCATGACAGTCTTTTGACAACCTTTGGCACACACTGACAAGCTTTTGACAAGCTGTTGACAACCTTTGTCCCAACATGACAAGTTTTGACAAGCTTTTGACAACAAAATTGGCGACGGCATTCATGCCCATCCGGCACCAACTGGGCCCATCCGGCATGTCATGACAAGGTTTTGACAAGTCATTGACACGATCATGACAACATCGTAGCGCAGCAATCCTGTCCCTCAGACACCATCCGGCATGTCATGACAAGGTTTTGACAAGTCATTGACACGATCATGACAACATCGTAACGTAGCAATTCTGTCCCTCAGACACCATCTGGCACCATCTGGCATGCCATGGCATGCCATGACACGTCTGCGATAGAGTCAACTTCTTGTTATTTGTCCAAGGCGCCCGTGTCTTTATGTTTGATCCTTAGCCGAGTGACCCTCCTAGCTCCCTCAGTCGGTTGTCCCTCACAAGTAGCCTGCTTCCTTTGTTTCTCTAGCGACGCATTGAGCTTACGGATGATACGCCGCTTAGCTTTAGACAAGGCTGGCGTGAAGACCTCGTCGTCACTATCCTCGCTTGCTTCAAGGGATGGCTCATCGGCGCCTCCATCACTCTCTTGGACTGCCATAACTTCCAAGTCTTCCTCTATCTCAGTGCTCTCCTCGTTGCTCTCCAAGCCTGCCTCATCACTATCTTCGTCACTACCTCTAGCCGTCTCTTCATAAGTTACACCCTCAATGACCTTGTCCTTGCCTTTGGCTCTCCGGCGCTTCTCAGCTTCATCACTCACTGGCCTAGGGCACTCATTCTCTTGCTCTTTTTCAGGAAAATGAGGCTGTGACTGGCATTTGCCAGCCATATCTTCGCCTTCTGCCGAATTAGACAAAACATTGACAACGTTTTGAGTGCCACTATTTGTGACATTACCTTCTGCAGCCTTAGGACCTTGTGAGGCTCTAGCCGGCTGCCTTCGCCTAGGTTGAGGCCGGCCACCATCTTTTGGCCTTTCATTAAACGCACACTCCTCATCTTTATGCCCAAATTGAAGGCATTTCCGGCAATACTTAGGCTCATTCTCATATAACAAAGCACAATCCAAGCTAATGCCATCATCAAAGTCCAAAGATACCTCCCTTAGGATTCGCTTAGCAAAGTTCACTTCAACCAAAACTCTTGCATATGAACCTCTCTTCCTTTCCTCCGTTACATGGTCCATGAAGAGAGGTTTACCAAGCAAAGAACTAATACGTGCAAGGATATTAGGCGTCCAGAATTCATTAGGCAAACCGGTGATTCGGACCCATAATGGCATAGTGGCAATGTCCTTTTGATTGAACGCAAACTTGTCCGGAACATGTTTCAACAAAAGAGGCTTGTTGAAAATGAAGTATGGCCCTCCACGAAGCACCCTATCCCTCTCATCATCACTAATAAAATTGAAAATCATCCAGCCCGCTTCCATTCGGAATTTGACCGATGTGCCCCATGTCTTCATAACATTATTAATGGCCGCAAATCCAGGATAGAAACCAACATATTGCCCCAACAATGTACTACCCCATACCTGCGCTTTGGGCATTCCCTCCGAGCATTTGATGGCAATACGTGTTGATGTAGGTTGAACATACTCAAGGCGACCACCCAACCCAGAATTCATGAAAATTCGAGAGGAATTACCTTGCCAAGCTTGACGAACACTAGCACTAGGCCCTGGCTGACCCATCTTAGGATACTCATGTAATGGTTGGCCAGCAATCAGCGTCCCAGCAGCCCCAGGCGCGCCTGCCTCATCAACCAATCGACCAATGCCATCATGGGAGTCAAAAATGGGTTGTTCATGACACTGAACTTTCTTCTGGGCGTTCAACAGAGTATCATCCATAGAGCCTTTTCCCAAAGGGACGGAGAAAGAAACTGATTTTCCAACTCGATATGCCGAATCTTGTACCAAAGGACCAGAAATTGGTTGTTCATGACACCGGAGCTTCTCCTGGGCGTTCAATAGATTAGCATCCAAAATGGTATTCCCCAAAGGGACGGACTCAGAAACGGAATGACCAATAACTTGTGATGATTCTTGAATCAGCGAATCAAGCGCCGGCGGAGCCTTTTTTGGTTGTTCATGACGCCGGATTTTTTCCTGGGCGTTCAATCCAACATCCTCATTATTGTCGTTTCCCAAAGGGACGGACCCAGAAACCAAATTCCCAGAGAGTTGTGAGGAATCTTGATTTGGAGGAGCAAAATTCGGTTGCACATAACGTTGGATTTTTTCCTGGGCGTTCTCTCGAGTATGTCCAATAATGCCAGAATCCAAAGGGACGGACAAAAATACCTCGTTTTCAGACCGTTGTGATGATTCTTGAATAGCCGGCAATGCCATCCCTTTTGTTGGCGCCGGCGGACGAACGCCAGGCACAGCGCCATCCCCTTGGCGCATGGTAGATGGCGCGCCCACTCCACTCTCTGATCCAGACCCAGCGCTAGTTTTCTTGGATCGTTTCTCTCGCCGTTCTTTGGTTTCTTGAATTGTTGTAACAACCTCAACCGAATCGTGATGAACTTCAAACTCATCATCTCGGCCTTGCATCAAAGTGACACCTTGTGATGAAGCCTCATTTGTCGAACTACCTTCATCCTCATTCCGATCAATGGCCGGCACAATTTTCTTCTTTTTTGCCATAATGGGTGCGACCTAAGTCACAACCCAGCCACCACAACACGCCCAAGGCTGGCGCAGCCGTAATGAACCCAAAAATGCACCAAGAATGTGCGAGAGAGACAATCAAATGTGCGAGAGAAGGCACAAAGAGAAAATACCAATAATAATTGTGAATGAGAATTCACAAACACCACCAAGAGTAATCACCAATCGTCACAATGTAGAATAGATCAATGTGCGAGAGAGAAGAGAGACAATTGGGCGAGAGAGAAGCAAGAGAGAGGTGCGAACTAGCCCACAAACTCGAGAGGAGAGGGGAGCGTTTCTTGGAGCATTTCTTGGAGCAAGGGGCGGAACATTCTATTCCCTTAGATGGTGTGTTAGTTTGAGGTTATAGTTCGTTATCTTGATTCCTTGACTCTTACCCGGTAATAGGAGTTAAAGTTTTGGATTAGTGAGTAGTGAGACTTACCCGGTGATCTATTCCACTTTAGTAACACCTTCTTTATGCAAAAACCTCAGCTTTGTCCGCTTATCTTTAGATCTTGAGTTGGAACCACAACTGGATGCTTTAATCCCTAGAATTGCATGTGTGCTTTATTGACTTCTTATTCATCTTTGATTGTGTTAATCGCTCTTGTGGTTAGTATTTACGAAGCTACCGTTATCAACTTTGTTTCACTAAGTCCCTGTGATCGACCCCTGGAATTTCTTGCTTTTTACTACGATTGACCTGTACAATGCGGGTTCGCATCCTTGTTTTAAGCTTACGTCTAGGGTTATAAAATTAAAGCTTGCACACACCGTTTGGAGCGAACAAGTATTCTCTTAGAGTGATCTATTCTTGTAGCACACCATAAAAATGTTTTTGAAAGACTTTTTCATTGATCTTTATGACTTATAATCCATTCTATCTTGTATTTTATATGCGGAACTTGCTTGGGGACAAGCAAGGGCTAAGTATGGGGTATTTTGATATCATGAATTATTGTCTATATTTTGGGGCCTGTTTAGACGTTTTATCTCCAATAATCTGCATGTTTGTATATATATTATGTGATTATACTGTCATTTCATCTACCTTTGCGGGAATCGAGGTCTACACCTAGTTTTGTTGTAATCATAGGTAAAATGACACGTTTTGCATCAAAAAGGAGCAGAAAGAGCTATGGAGTCATTGGAGCTACATTCAAGAGCTTAAGGAATGATCCAGGAAGCATAGCCATGGATTAGAGATTCACTTTGGACCATATTTGAGAGATTTCACATTCAGTTGTGATTCACCTCGGTTGACTATAGAGTCACCTCGATCGAGGTGTTCCAAAGGAGCCGACTCGACCGAGGCGAACACCTGGGATGCGGCGACAATATTTTATTCTTGGATGAGATCTTTTATCTTTGGAAAGAGGATCTTATATTTTTGGGATGGGTTCTTGGAAGGAAGAAGATAAGTTAGACCATATATTTTACCTATTTTTATGGGAAGAGATCTTTCTAAGATATCTTATCTTTGGAGAGTAATTTTCCTATAAAAGGGTTGGATTTTCCACAAATTCAGATGGTGCTTTACATCCTGCATTCATCCGAATACACCGCTGTAGCCATACTCTAGTTGGGAGATTTGAAGAACCTTTTTGAAGGTTGAAGGAAGAAAGTCTATAGCTTTTATAGCTTTTTGAAGGGTTTTTGTAAGATCATCTTAGATTCCCTTCTTTGTTGATTGTCTTGTTGGATTTCTATCCAAGGAACGCTTGTTGTTTGATAATTGATTCAGTTATTGAAGCCTTTCTCTTAAGGTTTTCTTGTTCAATTATTCTCTTTCTTCCCATATATTTGATAAATACTTTCATGATGATGAGTGGCTAATCTCTTTGTGTGATTCAAGGGTGATTGGCTGAAGGTTGTGGGAAAAACAATGATAGAATAATCTTAATCGCAGTAGGACCCTGAAAGTTCGAGTCTTTACCTTAACCCTAACCATCTCGCTCAGTCGATGAACATCTCGGCCGGGGTGGAATTTGGCTGACCGAGGTGACTTATCTGATCCGAAACTGAGAGTTAAGTGTTAGAGTTTGCCAAATCCTATTCTTATTACACCTTTCCTGGTTCAATGCAAGCTTAGGATGAGACTTACCCGGTAATTCCTTTGTTTGTTTACCAAAGATCATAAGTGTAGGTAATAAAGGTTTATCCTTTATTGGGGTTTGAGTGTGCTTTCATTCCATCTTTGTGAGTTAGCCTGAGACTTACCCGGTAAAGGTTGATTCTATTCCCTTAGATGGTGTGTTAGTTTGAGGTTATAGTTCTTTATCTTGATTCCTTGAGACTTACCCGGTAATAGGAGTTACGGTTTGGGATTAGTGAGTAGTGAGACTTACCCGGTGATCTATTCCACTTTAGTAACACCTTCCCTATGCAAAAATCTCAGCTTTGTCCTCTTATCTTTAGATCTTGAGTTGGAACCACAACTAGATGCTTTAATCCCTAGAATTGCATATTTCCTTTATTGACTTTTTATCATCCTTGATTGTTTTAATTGCTTTTGTGGTTAGTAATTGTTAAAGGTTACCTATTCTGACTTTGTTTCACTAAGTCCCTGTGATCGACCCTTGGAATTCCTTGCTTTTTACTACGATTGACCCGTACACTGCGGGTTCGCATCCTTGTTTTAAGCTTACATCTAGGGTTATAAATTTAAAGCTTGCACACACCGTTTGGAGCGAACAAACTACGTGGATGGGACTCACCCATTTGCTATCAGAAATAGGAAAGATGATACTTGTATCAAGCAACTTAAGAACTTCCTTCTTCACAAAATCTTTCATGATCGGATTTAATCGTCTTTGAGGTTCACGTGAAGGCTTATGATCATCTTCCATAAGAATCTTATGCATACATAAAGAAGGCTTAATACCAACAAGATCATCAATAGTATATCCTAAAGCTTTTTTATGTAATCTAAACTCATGCATCAGCTTGTTGAGTTCATCCTCGCTAAGGTTAGCACTCACAATGACAGGATATGCAGAGTTAGGTCCAAGAAAAGCATACCTTAGATGTGAGAGAAGAGGCTTCAACTCCAACATAGGAGGCTCTTTAAATGAAGAATTCTAACCTTCTAAAGCATCTTGGGAAGCTTCTATGGCAGAAGAAGTATAATTGCATCATGGAACACTTCCATGCAACTTCGGAAAAGATTCTGGAGTTTTAGAAATCTCGACCTCCATGTGAAAATCTCGGCGGAGATTTGAGTCGAAGTTGCATACGACTTTGGAAATCTCGGATGAATTAATTTTTTAATAAAAATCTCGTCCGAGATTTGTGCTTCTTGACCATGAATTTTATTTATGCTCGTTCCTTTCTCTATCACTTCAAATTCAGCCTTGGGATCTTCTTCCAAGTCCTCTAAAGCTCGGACTTCAGTATTGCAATCCTCTTCTATTCCTTCTTCAGTAATGCTCATACTTATGACTTTCTCAAGTGGATCCTTAAGAAAAATTGAGCTTACTACTTCCCTTGATTCTTCTTCATCATAAATTTTTAATATATCTTCTCTAAGGGATGACTCTTTAACCATAATTGACAGCTTGAACTCAATATTCTCCTCACCAATGTTGAAAGAGAGTGTGGCATTCTTGCAATGCACTATACATTCAGAAGTTGCAAGGAATGGTCTTCCAAGAATAGTTGGAACCGGATAACCTGCATGAATGTCTAACACCACAAAATCAAAGAGAGCATAGATCTTACCAAGCTGTACGGGAATGTTTAATAGGATTCCCATCGGATGTGTAATTGATTTATCCTCCATGTAAAGAGTCATCTTGACGGGTTTTGTCATCCCAAGTCCAACCTTCTCACAAAGTGTAAGCGGTATGATGCTTACACTTGCTTCAATGTGGCACAAGGCTTCATAAGTGACTTCTCCTACTCCAATAGGAATGCAAAAGGATCCTAGATCCCTTAGCTTTGGTGACATCCCTTCTCTCATGATTTGGATATGTTCGGATGACCTTTTAGTCATCCTCACTACTCCAACATCCTCTAATTTCTTCTTGTTAGAGAGGATTTCCTTCAAAAACTTCCAATTAGCAAGCATACCTACAAATGACATCCATGAACGGAGTATTAATATGCAATTTACGCATAAGCTCAAGGAACTTACCAAAATGCTTGTCCAAGCGCACTCTAGAGCGAGATTGTGGGAGTGGATGTAAGAGCCGTAGTCTTTTAGGGATCCCGCACCTGCGCCTCAACTGAGACGCAGGTGTTGAGCTTGTGCTGAGCCAGGGATGAGCCGCCCCTGCCGTTCTGTGGACCTCCCCTACGCCATCTATGAGCCGCCCCTTCCCCTCACAGGGTCCCCCCTTGCGGATTTCTATGGCTGCAGCCGTCTTCGTTGACTCTTGACACGTGCTTTATATTGGCTTCCTATATAAGCTTCCCTTAGTTTCTGGGTGAGTATTTCTTCACCTTCTCCAGCCTTCTTCTACTCATGTTCTTCTTCTTCTCTTCCTCTCTTCCTTTGATCTTCTTCTTGGATTTTCTTTAATCTTGTGTGAGTTTTGAGTGAGTTTTGAGCTTGGTGAAGCTTTGAGGATGTTGATGTTGATATGTGGAGGTTGTTGTTGCTGTTGTAATTGGGTTAGTTACTGGTAAGGACATCCTTCATTTCCTAAGCTTTTGTGGTAAGTTTCTTGTTTTTTATTTCTTCCTTTCTTCTTCTTCTTCTTCTTCTTCTTCTTCTTCTTCTTCTTCTTCTT